>OY728132.1:100152369-101402369 GCA_963277665.1 Viscum album | reverse complement strand
AGTTATCTATTTAAATTTCTTTTGTATTTGGTTTAGTACTATATTCAGCATTGTGACTTGTTTGGTTGCTTTCCTAGACACATATGTATCGTGTATCATTTCATATATATGTGTGTGCTCCAGTTGTATACTTTTTAGTCTTATGTTGTTTACTGTGGTTGGATATTTACTGCTTCTGCTATTTCATGTGTTGTTTACTTCTGTTGTGTACTCTTCCAATGAGGGCATAGTTTCCCCACTATCACACCCAAAGCCCTCACTGCTAGACGGCAGCCTCTGGCATTCGGGGATATGCGCTTGAGGCCATGTGAACAACCGGGTACGGGGCACCTCTGGGTGGCTTCCGGAAACGGGACGTTACAAAGTGGTATCAGAGGAATTATTTTCTCTTAACATACTATTTGGAGCCTATATCAAGGGATAGACAGAATAGGTACTTGGTAATAAGCTGTTCCCAGGAGAATCTAACCTATGTATAGAGAAAAGCCAATCTACCTTGTTTATTGCAATTTATTCAGATTTTGTAATTTTTACAGTTGATATGATTTCACCTTGAGTAACTCACATGATTTGTGTTGTTATTGTTGATATTATTGAGATTATATTTATGTTTCAACCAGATGAGATAAGGTTATGTCATCTCATTCACCATATAGGCACTTGATAGAAATCACATGTCATGAATTTTTTCCATGCCATCTAGGATGCATTAGTGATTGCATGTTTTTGTGATAGATGTCGTGTAAAATATGTCTATTATTGTGATAGTTTACTTGATAGATTATCTGATTTTGATAGGGTATTGTTTATATAAAG
Source organism: Viscum album (assembly GCA_963277665.1). Classification (NCBI taxonomy): domain Eukaryota; kingdom Viridiplantae; phylum Streptophyta; class Magnoliopsida; order Santalales; family Viscaceae; genus Viscum; species Viscum album. The sequence goes on along the minus strand of OY728132.1, from coordinate 101,401,553 downwards.
ATTTAATGAAATTAATGCCAAATTTCTCTTCTTGAGGTGTTATGGGTCCTCATGAATTGGAACTTGGTCGATCATTGGCTTGTTTTCCTTGTATATGATATGTAAAATATGCCAAACATTGATTTCTAGGGAGTATGGGCCCTCACAGATTGGAATTTGGCACAGTAATTCTTGTTTTCTGTGTTTTCTATGCTATGGAGCAGTTTTTAAGGCTACTACGTAGAAAAACCCAGAATACACGATGTGTACTTTATGAATACACACCGTGTAGTTTTCAAAACTTGTTACTGACTGTGTGAGAAGAAACACAGGGTGTGAAAAATCTTTAGGAACACGCCGTGTAGGTAAGTACACACCATGTTGTAGTGATCGTGTGTCTACCCTTGTGACTAATGACACGAAAGGATGAAACTTGGACTTCACATGCTGTGTTCTGGTTTCACACACTGTGCCTTGTATCCAATGTACCCAGCCATGTCATGAACAACACGAGTTGGGGAAATACTTCATGAACACACCATGTGCATAGGGAGCATTCCATGTAGAGTGGACCTTGTACTTGGTCATGTCACAAACAACATGGGCCGAAGAAAGCGTTCAAGTACATGTCGTATTTCCATGGAGAATGTTGTGTAGAGAGAGTCGTGTAGCCAGCCGTGTAACTAACAACACGGGTCATTGAAACTTATCTAGTACACGTCGTTTCCTTTGTGAACACGTTGTGTAGTCTATGATTGAAAGGACCATGTGAGTTAGCCATGTAAGGAGAGTTGGGTAGGGGAATAGAGCTCAAGTACGTGTCTTGTGTGGGGACAACAAGTTGTGTGGTTTGGGCATTACAAGACCAGTTTTTGCAGAAGTAAACGCCCTTGTGAATGGCATAAAAGAACACACCATGTAGTTTTTTTATACACACCGTGTAGTCATGTTTTGTAAAACATTAATTTTTCTTTCTCGTGCTCCCCTCTTCTACTCTTGTGTTCTCAGTCTTTGTTAATCCGGATCTAAGGTGTTCTTTTGACCTTTCAGAGTTATGCATTCGAGACATACTCTGGTTGTACGTAAGCTTCCAGACAGGGATTAAACACCGAATATGGATGATCAGGGACCTCCTGCAATCCTCCTACAGTGCCAGCCTTGGCACCAGCAGTTATATCGGTTTCAGGCACCAATGCGCAGTTTAGGGAATATTTTATGAGGATGATGCATTCTTTCCAGGGAGCGTTGCCTCCTGCCCTATCTATGGATGAGTTGACATGGGTTTTCCAGCATCATCATCTTCTTATCTTCTTAGGGGAAGGAGGATCTTAGGCCACATAGTCTTGGATAGAGGCCACGCTGACAATTTTCAAGCATCTGGAGATACCTCTATAGAAGAGGGTGAAGCCCGCAACCTATATGTTTTGAGACTCAACCAAGAGGTGGTGGGAGGTGATTTCTTAGTCAGGACACCAGGAAAGTATGACTTGGGATGAGTTTCGATGCATCTATTATGATTACTTCTACCCGAAGATTTGAGGGCTGGTCGAGCCCGAGAGTTTAGGAATATGGAGTAGGGTACTCTTTCTATTATGGAGTACTCATCTTGCTTTAATGAGCTGCATCATTTCATGCTTATTCTAGGAGGAGATGAGTTGTTCCTTGTGTAGAAGTTTAATGATGGTATGAGGCACGCCATCCGATCGCAGGTGAACATCTTCAGGGTGACTTTGATATCCTCTATCTTCAACCATGCGATGATCACTGAGCACAATCTGTGGGATTCTGGAGCAGTGAGCTAAGGGAGGTTCGACATCCAGAGCTAGTGTTCCTCCTACTGATAGCAGGAATCACTGCATGGAGTCTGCACGAGGAGATCAGAGTATGCAGAATGTATATTTGGGAAGCCGGGCAGTATGCTACTAATGCTGGAAGAGCGTACATACAAGTCCTCAGTGCCAAAGAGACCCGATGGAGTGCTGATAATGTGTAAAGATGATCCATATTCAGTGTTTCTGTTAGTTCTTCTCACCTATAGCTGGTGGTAGGGGTTCTTCTATAGCTCCACATTTAGGAGATGCATTGCTAGTTTCTCACCAGTCTGGGAACAAGAGTCCTTCTGGCTGTTCGGGCCGAGGTGGAGGTTGCGGTCGTGGTGGTCAGTCACCAGGATACTAGCGATAGTAGAGTGGATCAGCTTAGAGTGGTTAGGTAGGGTCATAGGGCCGCAGTACAGGCCAGACTTTTGTAGTGGAGCAGACCCATCATGAGCAGGATCCTATCCCCTCAACAGTTTGAGGTAATATCTTAGTAGCCTTAGTTTTATCTTCATCTCTTTTTGATACCAGTGCTATGCATATTTTTATTTTTTTTGCTGTTGTGGAGATCCTTGAGCTCTGTATCTTATCCTCTGTCGATACTTTGACTCTAGACACATCGTTGGGACCTCTATACATTCACTTCTTATGGGACCTCTTTGTCTAAGAGATGACGATCTATAATTTCATTCTTAGAATGGACTTGATAGTTCCCTTCCAGGAAGTCATCGACTTGTATCACCGCATAGTGGGCTTCGTATCACCAGAGGGTGGATCCATTCTTCATAGAGGAAAATTGGATGTCCAGGCGAGTAGAGATGTCTTTCCAGAGAACTTTTTAGGGTTGCCTCCGGAGCGTAAGGTAGACTTCTCGATTGATCTTGTTCCTGGAGTGTCACCGGTGTCCATTCTTTTTTATAAGATGGCTGCACCTGAGTTGGAGAGGCTCAAGATGTAAGTGGAGGATTTTCCGGTGAAGGGTTTCATGCGACCCAGTACTTCTATTAAGGGTTCGCCTATCCTGTTTGCGAAGAAGGCATGTGGTACCCTCATGCATTGTATCGACTATCAGAAGTTGAACCAGTTGATGGTCAAGAACCGATATGCCTTGCCAAGGATTGATGATCTCTTTGATTATCTTGAAGGAGCCCGGGTGTTCTCAATGATTGATTTGAGATCCGGTTATCATCATTTGCACGTTAGACAATCTGATATACCTCTTATAGCTTTCCGTAGTATCTATGGTCTATACTAGTATATGGTTATGTCATTTAGTCTCACGAATACGCCTACAGTTTTCATGGAACTCATGAACTGAGGGTTCCACCAACACTTCAATTGCTTCTTGGTAGTTTTTGTGGATAATATCTTGGTGTACTCTCACACTCGACACGACCATTCTACCCATCTTGAGATCATTTTGAGCACACTGAGGGAGCATCAGTTATATGCTAAGATCTCAAAATGCAACTTTTGGATGGACCAGATTCACTTCATAGGTCATGTTATCTCAGAGGCAGGAGTATCAATAGACCCAGAGAAAGTGAGAGTAGCAGTTTCCTAGGAGCATCCGAAGAACCTCTTTGAGGTGTAGAGTTTTTTAGGGATGGCTGGATACTACAGGAATTTCATACTAGACATTTCACACCGAGAAGCACCACTGAAAGGTCTGACCAAGAAAGGGGTGAAGTTCTTATGGTCAGATTCATGTGAGTCAACCTTTCAAGAGCTGAAAGGGAGGTTGACTTCAACACCGATACTATTCTTTCTAGAGCCAGGGAAGATCTATACTATTATTTGTGATGATTCAGGTATCGGTCTGGGAAAAGTGATTCTGCAGGGAGATGGAGATTTTTCTTATAGGTCTTGGCATTTAAGGCCACATGAGAGGAATTACCTGACGCACGATCTGAAGTTGGTAGTCGTTGTTCATGCCCTACTCTATTGTAGACATTATCTTCTGGGAGAGAACATTGTGGTGTTCACAGAACACAAGATTATCAAATAAATCTTCACTCAGAGTGATATAAATTTGAGACAGTAAAGGTGGGTTTAGTACCTTTAGTATTTTGACTTTGAGCTTGCCTACATGCCTAGAAAAGGAAATGCTGTGGCAGATGCACTGAGTAAGAAGACTGAGATACAGGTAGTTTCAAGAGGCCAACAGTGAGTGGCAGCTTATGGCTATATTATCTAAGATTCATTTAGAGTCGCACGACAGTTAGGGGAAGATGTTTCTTTATTTTGTGGCTATTACCTCTACTATTCTTTATCGGGTATGAATGAGGCAACTATCAGATTCTGAAGGCCTAGTTCTATGGGAAAGTGTGTCAAAAGAGGACCCTATTCTTGGGTGGACCATTGGTGAGGATGATATCTTGCATTTCTAGGGATTTGTATGGGTGCCAGTACACATACGTGAGGAGATTATGCTGGATTTTCATTCCTTAGTTTGGGAAGTTCATCCTATAGTCACCAAGATGTATCGTAATCTACACCGTCAGTATTGGTGGCCATATATGAAGAAGAACGTTGCTGGATTCGTCATGAGGTGTTCCACTTTTAAGCAGGTCAACACTGAGAATTAGTGACCAGAAGGGATTTTACAGCAGTTACCCATTCCTGAGTGGAAGTGGAACGACGTCGCAATGGACTTCGTGACCGGTTTGTCAAGTTCACCTAGAGGGAATGATGATGTTTGAGTTTTCATCGATAGGCTTACAGAGGTTTCTCACTTCAAGAAGATCAAGGAGACCTTCAGTGTTGATGAGATGGTATTGTTGTATATCTGTGAGATTTTACATCTACATATAGTTCCATGCTCCTTGTTTCAGATAGAGATGCACATTTTACATCTCGGTTCTGGTAGGGGCTTCAGAAGGCTTTGGGCACACATTTACTTCTGAGTACAACTTACCATCCCTAGACTGACGGCTAGTTCGAGCATCTGATTTAGGTTATTGAGGACATGCTCCAAGCATGCATTTTGGATTTTGGGGGTTCTTGGGAGAAGCATATACCTCTTGTAGAGTTTTCCTACAATAGTATTTTCAGGTGACTATTCAGATGGCACATTAGGAGGCTTTGTACGGTAGGCTATGCAGATCACCTTCATGTCGGCTGGAGGTAAGAGACACAGCTTTCATGGGACCTCGTTTTGTTCAAGAGACCTCAAAGCATATAGAGTTGATTCAGAAGAGGATGGATATAGCAAAGTCTCGACAAAAGTCTTATGATGATCAGCAGAGAAGACCTTTGGAGTTCAAGGTCAGGGATAAGGTTTTCTTTCATGTCACATTGAGGTTGGGACACAATAGGATTCAGAGATATGTTAATCATTCACCGAGGTACGTTGAGACGTTTGAGTTGTTTGAGATAGTTGGGCTGGTTTCCTATTAGTTGCAATTGGATCAGAGGTACCATGCAATGCATGATGTCTTCCACGTTTCTTAGCTCTGATGTTACTTTTCAGACCCAACTCACATTTTTAAACCTGAGGAGGTTGAGCTTGAAGAGAATTCATTGTTTGAAGATAATATTATCCATATTTTTAATCGTAGTATGAAGGTTCTCTGTGGTCGGTCTATTCCTATGGTATGGGTGCTATGGAAGCACGGGCGAGTACTGGACGAGACTTGGGAGAGGGAGGCTGATGTATGATCGCAGTGGCCAGAGCTGTTTGGGGTTTATTCCTGTACACATCGCTAGGGAAATTCGGGGACGAATTTCTTTAAGTGTGGTAGTCTGTAGGAACCCAAACCTTTTTTTCAGGTATGTTTTTCTTTTTCCAGGAGTTTTTGAGAAAAGAGGAGTTTCTGGAAATTTTTAAAGTACACTTGTAAACTTTATAAGTACCCGTCATATACTCCCTTGCCGTGTGAGGCTGTGTGCTGACCGTGCACGGGCCACACACACGTCCATGTAGGAGTGATGTGGAGGCTACTTAAAGAGTAGTATGAAAAACCCTAGTACACACTGTGTACTCCAAAAGTACACACCGTGTACTTTGTTTCTTTTTCATTAAACGCACCGAGGTCGCGTCTAATTTCCAAAACAAGCTTCTTCTCCAAATTCTTCAACCAAGAGCATCTCATAAGACTGAAAATATCCTCTGATACCCCAATCCTCCATCCGTTCTTCGAATCGACCACTGTTGATTGCATTGGAACAACAACGGTAAGAACTTCCTTCTTCTAGAGCATCATTTTCCAATTCCTCCTCTCTTGCATGTTATCGTGGGTTGAAATTTTTGTGCATCTTCATAGATATATGACTCTATAAAGAGTTTCAGGACTCATGGTTCAAGTATATAGACCTCCTAGAATCAAGGTAAGTGGTTTGTTCCTTTCCGTTCAAAGTCCTTGAATTTTATGTTCAAATTCCACCAATACCCTTGAACGGGGTATTGCGTGTTTACTGTTTTTCCCCTGTTGTTTTTCCTTTCATGCTTATAAGATTGTGTAGAGGTAATTTGTTGATATATGAGGATAATTTCTATGATTGGATGTTTTTTCCACGCCTTGTTCTATTTATAGCCTTTTGGTCTTGTCAGCCAATTGGCCGTTATACCGGTTTTCCATGCCTTGTGACTATAGGATGAAGTGTTGTTACCTGACATGCTTGTTATGTTGTAGACTGGTTAGCCAAGTAACTTTTTAGGTTTACATTGTCCATATATCATTATTATGCACTAAATGTATAGATACCTGAAGCTTGACGTACACGGACATTACATTACTTTTTCAGAATACTTAATACATAAGAAATATAGACACACAAGGACCGTAATAGTTTTGTGTCTTTGGAAACTCGGAATATAATCTTCTAATCATGGTGAAAGATATTCAACATCTCCCATAAATATATTATTTTTTTAAACCTAAATACTTTCTTTTATGTCCTGGGGAAAATAAAACATAAAAGGGTGAGCTCAAATGCTCAGTAAGGGTAAACAAAAGAAATATCAATTACGTCATATTCATAAGAACATATCTTTTGGAAATCTAAACCTGTAAAAGAGATCATAATTTCATAACATGGGATAAATCATAGTAGTGAAATGTAATCCCAATAATCATAACTTAAAACATGAAACTTTGTGGCATACACACATAATCATAGAGAATCATATCTTATTAATCAAGACTCATTGCCAAGACTATCTTAGTGGACAAAGTCCATTTCTGAACCGAGTCACCCTCGTTTCAGTCCTGTTTCACTAAACCGGTATAACCTACCATTCCAGCCATGTCTATCTCATGGGATATAAAATCTTTACCCAATGCATTGGAGGGAGATATAGGTCCCACCCATCTCATAATTATACCATTCTTATGTGTTCCACTAAATCATAAATCATACATCATTGCATAACCCATGTAATAAAAATGGGACTCTTAAACAACATGGCATCATAAAACAATTCATATAAGATAAAGGAATTCATAAAAATAATTCCATCACAACATAATCAAATCAATGTAATAATAGGTATATAAACAGAACCCTATATTATCTTATATGGAAAATAATTTTGATAAAACACATGAACTCCATTCTTGAGGAAAATATCATTTCTACTTCAAAAACACTTTTCATTTCTTAACATGTCATAAAATTATAACTAAAAGAAGTTGATTAAAAATAAAATTGAAAACTTATAAGGGAGTATTCTTGGAAATAATGTTTTAAAAATCCATTCATGTCATATAAGTTAAAAGAAATCATTCTTCTCGTACTTTTGTCGGAAAAGTCAAAAAATACCTCGTATGAAAAATGACAAAATATTCCTTTTATATCTTTTACTAAAAACTCACCGAAGGGTAAAATAGGTTTTAAATAATTGTAGGTGGATGTAAATAATATTACATATTGAGGAAAAATGGATGTGGATGATAAAATACACCCCAGTAAATACCAAAGTATAAGCAATCTTGGATAAAAATGAGATTGTGATATTTCCCTTACCTTAGGTCCGTTTTGCTTCGTAAGTGTCCGAAACTATGGTATAATGATTTAAATAATGTTATTGACTTATTCCATAATCATACTTATTTTTATTATATCATATATGGTCATATTCTTAGCTTCTTAGTAGTAATATTTCATTGCTACTTGTTATTCGGGTGTTTATAACTTTTTGTTCTTATGTGTGTTTTGTCGAATAAATTCTTATTATTCTCTTTAGGTTATAGATACCTCATTTCTAGAATGGTATTAGTGTAATATATATCATATTTATTCATTAAATTCATTTATATAATCATTATCAAATGAAGATCATGTAGAACGAGTCGCATCACATCGTGGAGATGGTATTCCGTATGCACGCACGAGTGATGATATCGTTCCTATGATCGTGGAATTGTATTGGAGTGTATGTATACTATTTCAGAATCCGTATCACTTTATAATAGTCATATATAGTCATTATTTACACCATTATACCCATCCAAGTACGGTGGTGGTGGAAAATAGATTACACCACTGCGTGGAGACGGTATTCCGTAGGTACGCACGCGCGGTGATTTCTTTTTCCGTAGGATGGATAGATGGTGAAATAGGGTTGTTTCATACTTATAATAACATATCAGTGTATGAGTGATACTGATTTTATTACTTCATAATGAAAAAACTAAATAAGAAGAAGTGGAAGAAGAAATAAAGATTAAAGAATCGGTAACGTACATTACCTCTTCTTTGAAGTGCTTCTTTGAGACCTCCTTTTAGGGTACTAAAATAGGTATTTGAAGAATACCATAACCTCTAGGATGATACTAGGGAAGTGGAGAAGAGATTTTGGCAGGGGTTGTACGAGCTTGAATGCACAAATTGGTGTGAGGATGAGAGGGAGGAGGTGCCCTTTTATAAGGGAGGAGAGGGTCACCTTTGGGAAAACTAAAAAATATTGTTTTATTATAAAGTCTAGTTCGGCTTTAAATAGCTCCAAATTGATATATTTATAAGATAAGGTGGGGATGGGTCGAAATCTTCTCATCCAGTAGAATTTAGACAAGTTTAGGTATCAATTTTAACCTTATCATTTAGATTTAACTTTAAGTTTGATAATTTAACTTTTACCGTGTCTTCTTGTTTTCTTACACTATAAGGTTAATAAACTTACTATATCAAGCCAAAAGAACCCCAAGTTGTTTATTATTAAAATATCTATCCTTATCTAAGTCATTTGGCCGAACCTTAGATTTTTATGAATTAAATAACAATTAATAATATAATATTTGTTTTAAAAACTAATTTATGTCAATTTTGACACTATTTGGTACATGATTTTTATGAAATTCATAACAGAATGATAAGTTCTAAACAAGTTACGTAAATCAACAATAACATGTCATATTAACCTAGAAAATTAGTGTAAGTCATAAAAAGTCTCAAATTACATTTATTTGGGCATTTATAACATCAATTACGTTAATATTTTCTTAAAAAAGTAATTACTTTATCATCATTGTGTCATAAATAAATTAAATTATTTAATGTCTAAAAATTAAAAAAAAATATCATTATGTAGGAAATCGTTTTAGCTTTCTAATTAATATTTATAGTTGAATTTATCTTATGTATAACCCTATATTAAAAATTATTTACTTATTAAAATTTGATTTTAACTATTTAACCCTTCTTTAAATAAATTAATAATAAATGTCCTAATCTAATAAAAGTGGGCCTAAATGGTCATATTTTATTCCTAAGGTTGTTTTTGGTCGAATTACACTTGTCCAATAGAATTAGGACATGTTTTAGGATAATAATAATATCATTTTTACCCTTAATTACCCTATTTACTTTTAACCATGGTAAATAAAAGTAAAAAGTTACTATTCACCAAAAATTATTTTCATCTCATTGAACCACATTTTAGTCCTTGATATTAATTGTGTCTCTCGGATTTTCAAAATTCCACTCACAGAAGCGGTAAAATTACATTTTATGAAAAATTCAGTTTTTTTAACTACCACTTAGTGGTTTCACTATTCATCAAAAATTGAAAGTTTTCAGAAAAATACAAAAATTTTACCCTAGGATAATTTTGATATTCTGAATCCAAAAATGAAGTCCATTTTGAAAAATAAAATTTATAAAATTTCAAAAAGTGGTAATTATTATTCATAACGGCTAGTTTTAATAATATTTTAATAGCATATCGTTGTTTAGTGAAACTCAGTATTGCGTACTACACACGTTATCGAGGAGGGTCGCGATTGCGTGTAATGAAAGGCAAGCCAAGGATGCGTGTTGTGAAAGCTCCTTTTGGTGTAGCGTACAACACAAGACATTAATGAAATTAAAAAGAATATTTTTCACAAAATCTCGGGGTGTTACATTCTACCCCCCTTAAAAATGAATTTCGCCCTCAAAATTCGTCGGGGTTATAAATGGTTTACTATTCAAAATTTTCTTTAATATAAACCCACATCTTAAAAAGGAATACCAAAACCAATCTTTAAAAACAAAATTATGAAACGTAATGGTTACCCAAATAAACTAATCACTGGGTTTCCACATAGGTGAAAATATGGATATGGAAGAGAAATCTAACCATCATGTTCTGATGGACAGTGGTAGAGAACATGGCTATGGAAAAGCGAGCAATCACAAAGCCATAAATTTGTGACCATCTAAGGTACCATCTTATTCATTAGATATAAGAGCACTAGGACAACATTTTTGGTTTTCAAGATCATTTCTCTAAAGTTGATGAAATTTGAATTAGAAGAAATACTTTCGTGATTTTGGTATAGTCTCACCGTTGGTCATTCTTTGGAAAATTTCCACTTCATCTCTTAAATAAATGAAGATGAATTTGTCATTCGTGATGTGTTAGCATATCATGTGATAGAATGATGGGTCATTCCATCTGTCTCAAACAAAAGGTTAGAAAAGTTATCAAAAAATACATGAGTCCATCTATAGTGAGATTAATCGTATATGGTTTCTAAAATGGACTTATACTTCTTATATCATATTTCTTAATATAATAAAACTAGTTTCTACTAAACAGGGACTTCCTGTAGGCCAGTGGTAGGCGATAAAGGCCAGTCGCACTTCGGGTTTGGGTTCGATTCCCACGGCCTTGTCCGACGTGATGGGTTGTCGCACATCCTGCAGGTTGTCCTTTTTCTAAAACTACATTATCCCATCAACAATATCAAAAAAAAAGTTTTATCCTTAAACAATACTAACTTATGTCCAACATAATCCATTCCAATCGTTATGCTTATCTAAAATACTTCGGTCCAAACTCATAGTATAGAGAAAATGATCACGTGAATGCCATCATTTATCCCTCATATATCTTGTTCGTCACATTCCAGTCATGTGAATACCATAATCATGTAATCTCTTGAAAAATGAATACCCATTAAACCTTAGTGAAAAAATGAATACTGTCAAAAGTTACCTCATTCCAAAATCCAAAAAATTCTATATACTCAAACCATGATATAACCTTCTCCTTATATCAGTCATGAGCTCATGAATACTATCAAACATTTAATTTTATCCTTATCCCTTCATTATGCGCATATCATCTACATTCCAAAAAATATCTGAATAACCTTTCATGGATACTGGTACCATTAATCATACACTTTCAAAACTCAAGGAAAGACAACAGTGTAACAATCCTTTGATGTCTCTTTATTCCATAGTACCATGAGATTACTTATACAACATTACACATGATAAACATGTAATCATTCCACTACATTCTTAAACCATTGACTGAGCATCAACAATTCTTTCATCTCACATATCATTTGTAGTTTCTTCATCATCATCAACATAAATACTACCCATACGACCATACTAATTCTCTTCATGAGACTTTCCCTTAGGCCATTGGTTTGCATAACTCTCGTACATTCCACATTTAAAACATTAAACCATTGTTGATGTCGTAGCAATACCATTATCCTCATCCCTGGTGTTAACTGAACCTTTTCCTTTGCACTTACTAGCTTTGTGTCCTTCTTTTCCAAACCCAATGCATCTTCCAGTTCCTTTGAAACATTCTCCTTGATGCCTCTTCCCACATGATTTACATAGGGGAAATTGAACATTCTTTCCTCTATGATCATCATGAAACTCCATCTTTCTCTTATTAGCCGAGTCAGGAAACATACCAAATTTTACTTTATTGATCATATTATGAGATTGCGGATTGGGCATAATAATGATGTTTGGACTTCCAAATCCCATTTCATTTGGTTTCTCATGAATAATATCATTCCATTGTCAATCATATCCTCCATTATCATGAATCATCTTGTTTCCAGCCATTTTCTAAAACCCAAAAAGAATAGTGTGAGAGGCAAAAATCATATTAAAGGGGGAGTAACTTCAATATCTAACATCTTTGGTTTAATCTAATATCATTACCATAGTTCTAGGACTATATCCTATACATATACTTATCCTTAGGTACATCCCTAGACATACCTTAGAAATATCTCTAGGGATCTCACTAACGTTTTCGCATCCTAGTTTCCAAAGGTTGACTAAACCTTTCCTCTGATACCAACTATAACGACCCAAAGCTTGACGTACATGGAAATTACATTACTTTTTCGGAATACTTAATACATAAGAAAAATAGACACACAAGGACCGTAATAGTTTAGTGTCTTCGGAAACTCGGAATATAATCTTCTAATCGTGGTGAAAGATCTTCAACATCTCCCATAAAGATCTTCTTTTTTTAAAACCTAAATCCTTTATTTTATGTCCTAGGGAAAAGAAAACATAAAAGGGTGATCTCAAATGATCATTAAGGGTAAACAAAATAAATATCAATTACGTCATATTCATAAGAACATATCTTTTGGAAATCTTAACCTACAAAAGAGATCATAACTTCATAACATGGGATAAATCATAGTAGTGAAATGTAATCCCAATAATCATAACTTAAAACATGAAACTTTGTGGCATACACACATAATCATAGAGAATCATATCTTATTATTCAAGACTCATTTCCAAGACTATCTTAGTGGAAAAATTCCATTTCTGAACCGAGTCACCCTCGTTTCAGTCCTGTTTCACTGAACCGGTATAACCTACCGTTCCAGCCATGTCTATCTCATGAGATATAAAATCTTTACCCAATACATTGGAGGGAGATATAGGTCACACCCATCTCATAATGATACCATTCTTATGTGTTCCACAAAATCATAAATCATACATCATTGCATAACCCATGTAATAAAAATGGGATTCTTAAACAACATGACATCATAAAACAATTCATATAAGATAAAGGAATTCATAAAAATAATTCCATCACAACATAATCAAATCAATGTAATAATAGGGATATAAACAGAACCCTATATTATCTTAGATGGAAAATAATTTTGATAAAACACTTGAACTCCATTCTTGAGGAAAATATCATTTCTACTTCAAAAAAACTTTTCATTTCTTAACATGTCATAAAATTATAACTAAAAGAAGTTGATTAAAAATAAACTTGAAAAATTATAATGGAATCTTCTTGGAAATAATGTTTTAAAAATCCATTCATGTTGTATAAGTTAAAAGCAAACATTCTTTTCATACTTTTGTCTGAAAAGTCAGAAAATACCTCGTACGAAAAACGACAAAAGATTCCTTTCATATATTTTACTAAAAACTCACTGAAGGGTAAAATAGGTTTTAAACAATTGTAGGTGGATGTAAATAATATTACATATTGAGGAAACATGGATGTGTATGATAAAATACACCCCAGTAAATACCAAAGTATAAGCAATCTCGGATAAAAAAGAGATTGTGATATTTCCCTTACCTTAGGTCCGTTTTGCTTCGTAAGTGTTCGAACCTACTGTATAATGATTTAAATAATGTTATTGACTTATTCCAGAATCATACTTATTTTTATGATATCGTATATGGTCATATTCTTAGCTTCTTAGTAGTAATATTTCATTGCTACTTGTTATTAAGGTGTTTATAACTTTTTGTTCTTATGCATGTTTTGTCAAATAAATTCTTATTATTCTCTTTAGGATATAGATATCTCATTTCCAGAATGGTATTAGTGTTATATATATCATATTAATTCATTAAATTCATTTATATAATCATTATTAAATGAAGATCATGTAGAACGAGTCGCATCACATCGTGGAGACGGTATTCCGTACGTACGCACGAGTGATGATATCATTCCTATGATCGTGGAATTGTATTAGAGTGTATGTATACTATTTCAGAATCAGTATCACTTTATAATAGTCATATATAGTCATTATTTACACCATTATACCCATCCAAGTAAGGTGGTGGTGGAAAATAGAATACACCACGGCGTGGAGACGGTATTCTGTACGTACGCACGCGCGGTGATTTCTTTTTCCGTAGGATGGATAGATGGTGAAATAGGGTTGTTTCATACTTATAATAAATATCAGTATATGAGTGATACTGATGTTATTACTTCATAATGAAACAACTAAAGAAGAATAAGTGGAAGAAGAAATAAAGATGAAAGAATCGGTAACAGACATTACCTCTTCTTTGAAGTGCTTCTTTGAGACCTCCTTTTAGGGTACTAAAATAGGTCTTTGAAGAAGAACACAACCTGTAGGATGATACTAGGGAAGTGTAGAAGGGATTTTTACAGGGGTTGGACGATATTGAATGCTCAAATTGGTGTGAGGAGGAGAGGGAGGAGGTTCCCTTTTATAAGGGAGGAGAGGGGCACCTTTGGGAAAACTAAAAAATATTATTTTATTATAAAGTCAAGTTCGGTTTTAAATAGCTCCAAATTGATATATTTATAATCTAAGGTGGGTATGGGTATAAATACTCTCATCCAATAGAATTTAGACAAGTTTAGGTATCAATTTTAACCTTATCATTTAGATTTAACTTTAAGTTAGATAATTTAACTTTTACTGTGTCTTCTTGTTTTCTTACACTATAAGGTTAATAAACTTACTATATCAAGCCAAAATAACCCCAAGTTGTTTATTATTAATATATATATCCTTATATAAGTCATTTGGCCGAACATTATATTTTTAGGAATTAAATAACAATTAATAATATAATATTTGTTTTAAAAACTAATTTATGTCAATTTTGACACTATCTGGTACATGATTCTTATGAAATTCGTAACAGAATGATAAGTTCGAACCAAGTTACTTAAATCAACAATAACATGTCATAGTAACATATAAAATTAGTGTAAGTCATAAAAAGTCTCAAATTACATTTATTTGGGCATTTATAACATCAATTATGTTAATATTTTCTTAAAAAGGTAATTACTGCTTCATCGTTGTGTCATAAATAAATTAAATTATTTAATGTCTAAAAATTAAAATTAAAATATCATTATGTAGGAAATCTTTTTAGCTTTCTAATTAATATTTATAGTCGAATTTATCGTATTTATAACTCTATATTAAAAATGATTTACTTATTGAACTTTGATTTTAACTATTTAACCCTTCTTTAAATAAATTAATAATAAATGTCCTAATCTAATCCAAGTGGGCCTAAATGGTCATATTTTATTCCTAAGGTTGTTTTTGTTCGAATTAAACTTGTCCAATAGAATTAGGACATGTGTTTGGATAATAATAATATCATTTTTACCCTTAATTACCCTATTTACTTTTAACCGTGGTAAATAAAAGTAAAAAGTTACTATTCACCAAAAATTATTTTCATCTCATTGAACCACATTTTAGTCCTTGATATTAACCGTGTCTCTTGGATTTTTTAAATTCCACTCATAGAAGCGGTAAAATTAAGTTTTATGAAAAATTCAGTTTTTTTAACTACCACTTAGTAGTTTCACTATTCATCAAAAATAGAAAGTTTTCAGAAAAATACCAAAATTTCACCCTAGGATAATTTTGATATTCCGAATCCAAAAATGAAGTCCATTTTGAAAAATAAAATTTAAAAAATTTCAAAAAGTGGTTATTATTATTCATAACAGCTAGTTTTAATAATATTTTAATAGCATATCGTTGTTTAGTGAAACTCAGTATTGCGTACTACACATGCTATCGAGGAGGGTCGCGATTGCGTGTAATGCAAGGCAAGTAAAGGATGCGTGTTGTGAAAGCTCCTTTTGGTGTAGTTTACAACACAAGACATTAATGAAATTAAAAAGAATATTTTTCATAAAATCTCGGGGTGTTACAAACTAGCACAGGGCCATGAGAATCTGGTGCTATAGACTATAAGGGGATAGACCTAGTGAGCTTACTCAAAGAGTCTTGCACATTATAGACTATAAGGGATGGACCAAGTGATCTTACCAGAGAGTCTTGGATATTATAGACTATAGCATGATATACCGAGTGAGGTTCCTCAAAGAGTCTTGAGCTTTATAGACTATATGAGGATCCCCAAGTGAGCTTCCTCAGAGAGTCTTTGTCTTGTTTGAATTTCTTTAAACCATTCCAGGCTATAGGAGGAATTGACCGAGTGGGCTTCCTCAGAGTGTTTGTGATATACTTGAGGCTATAAGAGTAATTGACTGAGTGAGATTCCTCAAAGAGTCTATAGAACTTGGGGATATAAGGTGAATTGACCACGTTATCTTCCTCAGAGAGTCCCTGACTACCCTAGACTATAAGGGGAATTGACTGAGTGTGCTTCCTTAGAGAGTCTTGTAAATTAAATTGACCAAACCAGAGGGGTTAGGCTAAGTGCACTAACCAGAGGGTTGTTAGTATTTCATGGATATGACCAAAAGGGATGTTTGAGAGTACTTCCCAGAGGGTTTCTTATTTGTGTTTAGTTTTTTACTTCCTTGTTGCTTGTTTGACTTGTGGATTGTTTACTGCTGTGTATTATCCTGTTACTGTTAATTGTTTACTGATTACTGCACTTTACCTGCTATATACTCACTGACTATTAGGCACAGATCTTCAGGTTGTTGCCTACTGTGATTTAGTCTCACACCCTGTTTGGGTCATGCTTTCGAACCCAAATAGATTATGTTGTTGCAGGTATAGATAAGTAAAAGCACCCTTCTACTTTAGGTACTAGACTTGCGGTGGAGCTGGAGAGCTTGATACTTAGCTATGGATTGCAATGGTGAGGTTTTATCTTTGTACTTTTTCTTTTGTACTTGGTTTAGTACTGTATTCATAATTGTGACTTGTTTGGCTGCTTTCCTAGACACATATGTATCATGCATCATTTCATATATATGTGTTTGATCCAGTTATATACTGTTTAATCTTTTGTTGTTTACTGTTGTTGGATATTTACTGTTTTAGCTATTTCATGTGTTTTTTTCTTCCACTGTGTACTATGCCAATGCGGGAATAGTTTCACCACTACCACACCCAAGGCCCTCGCTGCTAGTCAGCAGCCTCTGGCGTTCAGGGTAATGCACTTGAGAATATGTGACCAACCGGGTACGGGGTGCCTCTGGGTGGCTTCCAGAACCGAGACGTTACAATAACTATTGATACCCTGGTTTTTCGTAAATGGGTACTACATTATATTTAATATATATAATATAATAGTAATTAATTTTATGATTGAAAGGTTTAGTATCATGGGAAAATTTACTACATAAATCATGAGTAAAAATTTAGAATTAAACATTTTTTAAATACATCGTCATACTCCTCCTAAAATCTCCCATATTCTCCACAGTTAATATATTTACCTAGATATATAGGTCAAAGAATGGTTTGATAAAATATCCCATTAATGGGATGAATAACATGGAAGTAATAAAATATATGAAAAAATAATATGTTGGTGAAAATAATAATCATCATCATATCATAAGAATAAGATAATCATCTATAATGGCCTAAGCGTATTACACATATTGTTATATTATTTTTAACATAAATTTACATTATACAAAACATAAGGATTGGGAGACCTAGTGTCTTTTGAAGACTAGGTTTATAAAACATCAACCTGAAACTAAAATAAAACATATTTATTTTAATCTCCATAATGAAATAAAAAATCCATTTGATCTCCTAAAACTCTAAGGGATAACTTGGGGAATGAATAAATGAAAGGGGTGATCCATAAATCCCAATAAGGGAATAAACATGATAATGATGCATGATGTATAAATAAAATGACCTATCGTGATATAATTAGAGGAAAGGTACATGAATATTCACATGGAGGTATCACATAAGTATGCTGGAAAAGTAAGATCAAGGCATCCTATAAATGTGGTAGAGACATAAAACATGAAATAATAATTCAAAGATATCCATTAATACAACATCCCATGGTGGACCCAGTCTCATCATGGATTTGGTTTACTCTTTAATATAGTATATATCTTCTCCTATAAAAAAAATTACCCAATAAATTAGAGAACAATTTAGGAACACCCACCATAACATGTACATGCATATGTGTTCCACATAAGGAAATCATACATGAGGAATAATCATAAAAATCCCCATGGAAATGAATTGGGTTACATAATCATGTATTATAAAATATAAAAATGGAATATCTTAATTAATTCCTTGAAAGAAGAGATTAAATAATTATTAGAAATTCATAAATAAATGATGAATATATGGGAATCAATATAATGTTTTGGTGAATTGAGTACATGAAAAGGAGTGGATATTTTTTGTAAATATTCATTTTATGTGGGGTTTTTGTAAAAATGTAAAAGAATCATTAAAGAGGGTAAAAGAATAATAATTACTAAAAAATTTAAAATGAACTAAAATGTTTTTCAATAATAAAATGGGTGATTTTAGTAACCATAGATACATTAAAATATTTTATGAATTGGTACATGATAGGGGATAATAAAATAAAGAATTTACCTTTACTCATCTTTCAATAATGAATGAAATTTAGAAGGGAACCTTTAAAACATGTATATCTCCATCATGGAAATGTGTAATGAACTATGTTTACCTATGTTGAACATATATATAGATTATATAATATGTAAATAAAAATAATATTGAGATATATAGAGGTAAATAATGATAAATTTCAACTCAATGAAAATAATGTGGTTTGGAGATATCCCTTACCATAGGTTCGGAATCATTATTCACATACACTAATATAAAATATGCCTTTCATAACACTAAAAATGGCTTTTATCAGTGCTAGAAAAGCACTCTCAACATGAGTGATGATAAAATTCCAAGACTTTTATCATCACTAAAAAAAGTTGGCAATGGGGAAATTTATTTGCACTAATAAAAGCACTAATAAATGTGACCTTTATAATTTCTTTAAAATGCAAGGATAATGAACACATTTATCAGTGCTTCTTAAAGAGCTACTAAAATAATGCTTTATCAATTCTGTAGAAACACTGATAAAGTAGACATTTTTGCCTCTTTTAGATGAGATGATAAGTGCATTTTTTATCAGTGCTTTTCAAAGTGATGATAAAAGGCCATATTTTAGTGTGCTCTTAAAGCACCCCATAGCAATTGAAGCATTAGAAGCACCAGAAACACACCAGATATATCAACAAAAACAAGTCCAAATACACAATTTAAAAGTAATACAATTTACAAGAAAAATACCAAAAAACACTATATTATAGTCATTTCAATCATTTTATTATACAATTAAATAAATAAAAATTATTACATGCACTAAAAAACAATCCTAAATATCAATGTTACCATGATTTCAATTGACTTTCATTGTTGAATGGCCAGTACTGCTTGAGCATCTTCAAAAAAACCACATCAACTCAAACAAAAGAATCAACCTTTATAAGAAAACAATTATTATGTAAGTAATACTAAGAAGAAATAAATTAAACATAAATATGGAATAATACATTAATTATATCAAAACAATTTTATTATGAAAACATCTTGATTACCTCTATTATTGAGTAGAGATAGCATCATTTCTATTCTTACAAAGGAGGTGGAGGTAACTTGAAAAAATGTGAAAATATTAACCACTGTAGGGGTGAAAATGTTTTAAGGGAGAATAATCTTGAAAGTTGGATAGAGCACCCCAACTAAAACAAAATAATCCACTTATATAATTACAAATCTATTATATTGGTAATAAAAAAAATTAAAACAAAACATTAATTATATAATAAATGAATTTTCTGTGTAAACATTAAGATTTCCTATGTGATTAAAAAGAGGCAGTGTCGTTGCTCTTCATGAAAAGGCAGTGGTGGTAACATGAAATAATGTGATAAATGAACCACTGCATGGGTGGAAATATTTTAAGGGCGAATAAGAATGAATGTTGGATAGAGAACCCCAACTCAAAAAAAAATAATCCACCAATACAAGAAAATACCTATTATGTGAGTAATAATTAATAGAAATTTATTAAACATAAATATAAAACAATACATTAATTCTATGGAAAATGATTGTATTGTGAACATATCATGATTACCTCTGTGGATGAGAAGAGGCAACGTCATTGCACTTCCAACAGAGGATGTGGAGGTAACTTGAAAGAATGTGATAATTGCACAACTACATGGGTGAAATGATTTTATAGGAGACGAATCATGAATGTTAGACAGAGAACCACAACTCAAACCAAAGAATAAAAATTTATAAAAAAACAATTATTATGTGAGTAATTTTAAAAATAAATGAATTTAACAAAAATATGAAACAATATATTAATTCAATGGAAAATGATTTTACTGTGTAAACATCATGATTTCCTAACACAGCACAATTAAGTTACCCTGTTACCTTAGATTCACTTTTATTTGTGGTCAATCATGTTTCTATTCACATGTCACTAATAAAACTAATTACACAAGTCATTATAAACAATGTAAACATAGTGTGCCACTACTTACACACACAAACACCATTTGAAAACATACACACACACTAAATAATTTCCCAAACATTCCTCAAACCTATTATGTATTTCAATAATTTATTTAAAATGTTTTGTAAAATAAACCTCGGAAGAACCATAAGCTTTTACATCATAAACACACCCATGTTCACATGAAAATACTAATTTTAAAATCAAGCGTACAAAATTACCACATCAAACATAATTTAAAACACCTATATAATTTAATAAAACAATTAAATAATTTATAAAACACTTCCAATTAACAAAAATAGATTTTACACCATTTTCAACCAATTCCATAGAAATTCCCTTTTTTATAAATTTGTAAACAACCCGAAATCATTTTCAAAACAATTCTTGCATCCTTTAAAATAATTTACAATTCACATTTTAATGGTATAACATGTTCGTCCAGGAAAGGTAGGTCAATTTCCTTTATGAACTTACTTAAAAACCTATCTTCATTTATGTGCCATTGAAAATATGATTTTCACCCTTCAAACAACCAATAAATCCCTTCCATGGAACACCACACAAAAACACACATATACAGAACATAGCCATTTTCTATTACAAAACTCTAACCCAACACAAAGCATGCCAAACACTTTGAAATAACATTTCGCATCACTCACACCATTTAATAAACCATCTCTACATCCTTGATTTCATTTCTAAAACAAATTCATCATTATTTAAACACTTCACAACTCATAATGAAAAGCTTAAAACAAGGATAAAATGCCAAAAATGATACATTTCCCATCCAAAATCCTTTTTCAACACACGTATATCTTAAAGACCCAGAAAAACACATTTTCCAGTACTCAAACTATTAATTGAACACTTTCACTGATTTTTCACAATAAGGCATATGTATAAAAATAATAATTTCTCTGTAGAAAATTTATTTTTAACACAAATGCATGTAAAATAAGTTCTAAAACATCTTTGGACAACGAAAATAAACCATATAGAATACCAAAATTAACCTAGAAAGAAAATAAAATTATCCAAAATTGTTAGGGAATAGAACCACCTACCTCGGGCTGAGAAATTGCTTGAAAGTGATGTGAAACACCATCTTCATCGCAAAAGAACTCAAAAACCCCTTTTCAGATGAGTTGTTCATTCAATTAGAGTACCTAAAAGAATCGAGTGGTTTGATTTGAGCTTCGATTCACTAAGGAGGAGTGTTGTCAGCATGTCAATTCAACAGAAATCTATGGACATCACGATGAGTTTGGAAATAATTAGGATTTTTAAAATAGATTGGGACACTTTTCTCAGCACTTACCAATATATTCTGATAATGGTCCCTTTTTCAGTGCTTATTACTTAAGGAGTGATAAAATGACTCCTTATCGATTCTTTCTTAGTGATGATAAATGTCAGTATTTATCAGCACTAATGATGCACTGATAAAATCAATCTTTATCAGTAATAAAACTTTAGCACTGTTAATTGTTAATTATATCCACATGTTGGCTAGTGCTGATAAATCCGCATCTTTATCAGCACAAATAAAGTGTTGATAAATATTATTTTATCAGAGCTTATACTTAAGCGTTGATAAAGGATTTATAATTATAATTATAAATAAAAAATTTAAAATTTTATGTATACATAATAAATACATCTAAATATAAATATAGTAAATTTATTCAATTTTAAACATATTTATTATAATTATATAATTATATATATATAAATGTGGAAATATTTTTAAAAAATATTATTTATATAAATATACATATTTATATAATTATACATATATATAATAAATATACTTAATATATAAAATATTTTATTAATTCTATTATAAATTTAATAATGATATATATATATATATAATTTTATAAATGCATTTAAATAAAATTTACTTATTTATAAATATAAATATTTTATTGAATAAATGTCTAAAATGTTCATTTATAAATATATTTATTTATAAAAAAATCAAATATATTTTTAACATTATTAATGAATATATCCTTTTAAGTGCATGTATCTATGTAAAAATTGAGTGAAATTAAATAAAAAAAGAATTTATACACATTAATAATATTAAAAAAATTGATGTGTTTGGTGTTTGTGTAATGTATATAAAAATGAATTAATTATGTATATATGAAATCAATATAAAAAAATTTGATCTATGTCAAATTGAAAAATAAAAAAACATTCAATTATATATAGAGTACTATGAAATTATAGTCAATATTTTTATTTCATTTTTTTAATTATTAACCGTTATTCAATAATCTTATGATTATTTAATGTAAAGCGCATAAATAATTTGTAATATATAAATCATATTTATATACATTAATATATATCTACATATTTAATATATAAAATTTAATAACATTAATGAGTATAATTATCTATTTAATAAATTGTTAAATATTTAATAATGTATAATCAATTGATTCATTGTTATCAATAATTATTTAATTAATAAAATTTATATTATTTTTTTAATAATTTTTTTATTTTTTATTTATTTAATTACTTCATTTTATTTATATAAATATTAATCATCACTAAAAATAATGTTCTAATAAAAGATACCCTTTATCAGTGCTAAAATTAAAGTTCTGATAATGGATACCATGTATTAGTGTTTAAAATAAAGCGCTGATAAAGGATACCCTTTATCTATGCTAAAAATAAAGTGCTGATATAGAATGCCTTTATCGGTACTAAAAATAAATCACTGATAAAAATTTCCATTATTAGTGCTAAAAATAAAGTGATGATAAAAGGTTAATTTTATTAGTGCTTTATTTAGTGCTGATAAATATGTCATTTATCAGTATTTTTTATAGCACTAACAAAAACAATCACTGTTAAAGGTGTGTTTTGTATTAGTGTTGTAATTAATTAATTAATTAATATTCTTTTAAATCTATAATTTATTTAATATAACTATATTATGTTCATTTACCTCTATTTTAATGAGATATTGTGTTTAAATTTTTCATTTTCTGGGTGTTGGTTTCTTGTTTCCAAGATCATATCACTTGCGTATAACTATTGATGTTCTTATATAAAGGGACTAAAAATCCAAAAGTTAAATAAAAATATGTCCTTGTATTTCCCTTAATTTAAATGGTCCAAAATATCCATATGTTTTCCAATTTAATGAAGATTCATTTAGTATAAATTTTGTTGTTATACGGTTAGTTCAATTGGGTGGTTTTACCGACCATCACGAAATACATTCATTTTATTTAATTAAATGATTATTAATATTTAACTGAACATGAAATAAGTTAAAATTTATTTATTATAATCATATTTAACCATAATAATATTTCTATAATTTTCCTTTAAGGTGGTGGAGAAAAGTGAGGTATATTATTCATGGAGGTGGTGAGCCCACTATAATACGTACAACGGTTTCATTTTTAGAATGATAGGGGAATATGAGAGGATAGATGATAGATATTCCATGAACATAAATAAATTTTAGTATATTTATGATACTAGATTGATTATATAATTTTGGAAGTAAATTTTTATGAGGATAAGGAGGAATAAAAAATAAAAGTCTTAATTGGGGGAATTACGTACTCCTTTGGATGTCTCCTCTTAGGTTTCCCCTTAGGGAACCTCTAATTAGTTTCTAATGATGTGGGGGATATATAATGAGATAATTTGGTATAGATTTGGTAATGTAATGAAATTATAACGTGTGGGGATAAGGTGTGGAGATGGTTGGTATTTAATTGAGGATAAGAGGGGTATTTATGAATATAATATACATTAGTTTATTATTTTTTCTCAATAAATCTATTATTTTTTATTCACGTGACAATATATAGTAATTAATTCAATTGAGACTGATCAAATGGTAACTTACATGAACCCTGAATCATTTCTTCATTTATTTTTTCTTATTTTGAAAATTATCTTATATTGTTATATTTCACTATTCACAAAAAAGGAAATTGTATTGGAAAAATAAAAAGACAATTCCTCCTAACTTTTTTTAAATTATTATATTCCAAAAAATAAATCCATTTTAAGAAAAATAAATTTCAAAATATGAGATATTTATTTTTTCAATAAAATCATTATTTAGTTGAAATATAACAATTTTAATATTATTATCAATATTATGGAACTTTAAAAGGTACTTATGGTCTAAATAAATTATATTATCCTGATAATAAAACTTATTTTTGTTTTATAATACTATTTTTTCAACATAAATTTTATTTAAAATCTTTATATTTCATATAAAAAGGAAAATAAAACATATATGTTTTATAAAAAGAAAAACACTTATTTTTTCATTACTAAAACATTAATTTACTTTTAACATGACATAAATATGAAATATTTTAATTTCATAAGATAATTAAATATTTTATTACACTTCCATATGTGAGGATGCTATTCTAACTATAGGTTACTATTCTGACGGTCATATTACAGTTCTAATGGTAAAATTTATATTCCAACAGTCGGATTTGTAGTGGTAATATGGGTTCTCTACATTCTATAAATACCTCATATTTCACTGATTATTCATTGAATTTAATTTTTTATCTAGGTTATATATATTTTCATTGTCACGACCCCTTCCCCACAAAGTGTACCCCTCCTGGGCCGGCAATGTGAGAAGGGAGATAATGATCCCCGAGTCCCACCTCCAGTAGGCCCCGGGTTGGCGACTAGCACCGAGGGTATAATACACACACAAATGGGAGGCATTACCCTCTAAGAGAACACATGCAGAAGAGAGAGATAGAATAGACTCCAACCAACTCCAACTCATAACTGAAATATAAAAGAAACCCAAGTACATATATGAAATTTCATGCAAAAGTACTACAACTGAAAGGGAAAACTAAAAGTACCCAAAAGAAAGTAAAACGGCAGCGACCACAAGCCCGAACAGCTCCTCCTCCAACCGCAAGCTAGTAGTAACCAGCATGATCTCCAACCTGCTCCAATTGACCTGAAAAAAAGTTTATATACACATAGGGTGAGTATAACAGTATACTCAGTAGGATCCTCCCCAAGCCTCTCGTACAAAAGTAAAGAAAGCATGCTAAAGCCCAGTGAACAACAAGTGAAACTAACTTGTTACCTAAACAGGTACACTAAGTTCCCAACCTCACCATGGCTACTCTCACCAAGTAATGCAAACAAGAATGTAGCATATAGTAAAGAATATCAAGGGTACCCCGCTACTACTTCCCCACTGGTTTTCCGCTTAGCCCCAACGACACACGTCATGTGAATCTCTCTCTAAAGGCTTGCCCGCAGACACCTGGGCTAAGCTCCACAACCTGCACCACGTGCACCACAAAGGCTTTCCCGCAGACAACTGGGCTAAGCACCACACCATCCTCACAACCAAAGTAACCAGGTAGTTTCTGGGAGCCACCATAGCTCGTATAACGTGTATCATACGTCGAGTATTATACCTCAAGCCATTACAGCCCATACGCCGAGTAAGGATCCTCAAGCCATCACAGCCTATACACGTTACACCTATAGTAGTCCATAGGATACTATATCCAGAATATATGTGTGTGAAATAACCACCAGCCATTACAGCCCTCTACACACATATATGGGTAAAACTAACCATTGTGCCTACCAGCACAAAGATCAACCAAGATAAGAGAGCAGGGCCAAAGGGGGTAGTCAGCCATTCAACCTCCCATCAGAATGTTGGGGAAAACACCCCCCAGGTCTCAGAATCCCAGGGGTGTTAGTTTCCCTTACCGAAAGGGTGGAGTAGCCTATAGAAACACAAAAAGTACAGAATATATATAACTCACAACCACACTATGGGCATTACCTAGTCATAGGCACAACTGCAGCTAACGTCTCTCAGACTCCAGGCTGCTACTTCTAAGACTAGGTATCCTATAAGAACACAACCATTTGAAGAGCTTTATTAGATTACTTCATTCTCATTTTATCAGTTCCACTGTACGTTAATTAATTATTTAAACATTAATTAACTATGAACAATTTACCACATTAAACTAAATTGGCATCACATTAAAAACTACTCCTTTTTAGGATTCACATCACTATTAAATTCCAGTTTCTCCATCCCCATGGATTATCACCATTTAATCAACCATTCAATACAGAATTACTTTTCCACATTCCCAGGCATTCTAGAAAACTTCTTATGCTTCTAAACACAAAGGAGGATCAACACGGTGGATAGATATACTACCCGTCGAGTCTTTGCCACCTATAGAAAGAGCATAGACCCATCCTCCATTGAGAGGCTAAACACGGAAATCACGTGGCATACCCCGCATGTCTTCGCCTCCTTCGGAAAGAGGGTATGCAAGACCAACTGCCTTGAGCAGTGGGGAAAAGTAAAGCAGATAAACAACCAAACCAAACCACCAACATCAAACCATCACATTCATCTCATACCATCATCCCTGGTGTCCTCCCCGACACCTACATGCATAAACCGATGCATCTTGCCACACTAGGTGTCATCCGCTTCCACAACCACAAGTCTCCATACCTCCACATATCACAACAGCCATCCAGGCTCACATCAAATCACAAGCAGTAGGAAAACAAAGATCACAAAATGGGCTCTTGGCCCTTTAACAAGGCATTCAACCTTCATACAAAATGAGCACTCAGAGCTCTTAACCACAAGGCATGTAGCCTTACAATCAAGCGGGTAACTTAGAACCCTTTTGAAATTATCGAACTAATAGTTCTTTAATCCATCTAGAATTAACAGATTCATTAACATGCCTCTTTATCTTTAGCCAATTATTTAACAAAAAATTCCGGCTTTACGTTCTTTATCAATTTCCATCATGAACGAGCAACTAATTAAAGAAAATCATAGATGTCACTCTATCTAGGAAAACATGAGGCAAACCGTTATCATGGTACAAAGCAACAACATGCGATCAACCAATTCTTTTAATCTGGTTCAAGTATTTAATTAGGTCAATTTCATTGTGATCCAAAGGGTTAAATCATGCTAATTCTACAGTTGCACATAATCAATTAGAGAATCCATGAATCCCCTACCTCGAAGAGTTCTTGACGTCCTTTATCCACAGAATGGGCCACAATCCTTCTCTCGCGACAACTTATATGGAAGAACGATCGACACAACTTGGTTGCATCAAACAGAGTGGAACTGATCCGAGTAACATTTGATTGTGAAACTCCTACAGGAATGATTGCAAGGTTCTAGCGTCTCATAGATGAGAACCAGGAGGAAGAACAGCGAAGAATGATATCTCTTTCCCTTTAAAAAAATAAATTAGAGAGGCGACGGTTTAAGATCCGATTTATTCTCCATTAAAAACGGATCGCATTAACCCACACGGTTTGACCAAGTAAAAACATCCCGGCCTTAGGAATAATTAATATAGGATTTATGGCCTTTGAATCGGCCTTAAAGGCCTTAAAATAAGGTTTTAAAAGTATTTTACGTCAAAGAAAACGTCAAATTTGCGAAGCTGGAAACACTGTTTACATACTCAAAATTTGGCAAAGTATGGAATCGATAGCTCTTAGGATTCTAGAAACACCGTTCATTCGTGAAATTTGGAAAAGTATGGGATCGGTAGCTCTTATAAAGTCTGGAAACACTGTTCATTCGTGAAATTTGGCAAAGTATGGAATCAGTAGCTCTTAGGATTCTGAAAACACTGTTCATTCATGAAATTTGGAAAAGTATGGAATCAGTAGCTCTCATGAAGTCTGGAAACACTATTAATTCATGAAATTTGGCAAAGTATGGGATCGGTAGCTCTTAGGATTCTGGAAACACTGTTCATTCGTGAAATTTGGAAAAGTATGGGATCGGTAGCTCTCATGAAGTCTGGAAACACTGTTCATTCGTGAAATTTGGCAAAGTATGGAATCGGTAGCTCTTAGGATTCCGGAAACACTGTTCAAGTCTACCGATAGAAGTCCACCGATAGAACCTCACCGATAGAAACACTGTTCAAGTCTACCGATAGAAGTCCACCAATAGAACCTCACCGATAGAAACATTGTTCAAGTCTACCGATAGAAGTCCACCGATAGAACCTCACCGATAGAAACATTGTTCAAGTCTACCGATAGAAGTCCACCGATAGAACCTCACCGATAGAAACACTGTTCAAGTCTACCGATAGAAGTCCACCGATAGAACCTCACCGATAGAAAAACTGTTCAAGTCTACCGATAGAAGTCCACCGATAGAACCTCACCGATAGAAACACTGTTCAAGTCTACCGATAGAAGTCCACCGATAGAACCTCACTGATAGAAACACTGTTCACTGAACCTCACCGATAGAAACACTGTTCACCTACCGATACTGTTCATAAAACTAGAAACACTGTTCACAGAACTAGAAATTGGCAGTGTTAGCTGAGCTACTGGTAGACAGAAGCTACCGGTAGACCGAGATACCGATAGGCAGTAGCTACCGGTAGACCGAGCTACCGGTAGGCAGAAGCTACCGGTAGACCGAGCTACCGGTAGGCAGCAGCTACCGTTAGACCGAGCTACCGGTAGGCCGCAGCTACCGGTAGACTGAGCTACCGGTAGGCAGCGGCTGGGGGATAAGTCACCTTAACCTCCCAGAACACCTCCAACACCAACATTTTCACAAAGTAATGGACCAGGGAGGTCCAGGACATTACATTAGATACCTCTCAAAACATTCTCGTCCTCGAGAATTAAAAACCAACTCAGAGGAACAGAGGGGTCCGAACAACCACCCCATAAGATACCTCTCAGGGGAAAACCACCATGAGTTGTTCAAAAGCTGGAACAAAACTACGACATCCGAGAGTATGGAAACAAACAATCCATAACCAAACAATTCAAACATAACATCACATCACAGGTACATAAATAAAACATGAATGGTCTAACCATAAAGGAAACATCATTAAATGAAAAGAGTTAAACATTAAACGACTCTGGGTACTGAGCACGTATCTGTGACTCGCGCTCCTAGGTACTGTCTTCCATGCCACCGTGTCTCCACAAGACACGAACTAAGGGGATAGAACGCCCATGCAACACCTTCTCCTTATGGTCTTGGATCTCCACAGGTCGCTCCTCGAAGGTTGCATCATCGTCAATATCGATCTCTCCCTAATCGATAACATGAGATTCTTCATGAAGATAACGACGGAGCTGTGATACATTGAAAACATCAAGTAACCGACTCATCTAAGGGGGAAGTGCTACTCGATACGCCACAGCTCCAACACGAGCTAACACCTCGAAAGGCCCAACAAACCGGGGAGAAAGCTTACTTCCACGACCAAACCTTCGCTGCCCACGATGGGGAGTCACCTTTAGAAACACATGATCCCCAAAATTAAACTCCAACGGTCTCCTTATTTGATCAGCATATGATTTCTGACGATCCTGTGTTGTCTTCATCCTCTCACGAATCACCTAAACCATCTCTGTTGTATTCTTCACTAGTTATGGTCTGAGAATTGCTGACTCTCCGACCACAGTCCAGCACAACGGAGAACGGCATGTCCGTCCATACAAGGCTTCAAACGGCGCCATACCGATGGTAGAGTGAAAACTATTATTTTAAGCGAACTCTACCAAGGGTAAGTGCTTCACCCATGAACCTCCAAAATCAAGAACACAAGAGCGCAACATGTCTTCAATAGTCTGGATGGTTCGCTCTGTCTGACCATCCGTTTGAGGATGAAAAGCAGTGCTAAGGCATAATTGAGAACCAAAAGCATGCTGGAGACCTCTCCACACCCTATAGGTAAAAAGAGGATATCGATCAGAAATGATCATCTTAGGAACTCCGTGAAGCCTCACCACCTCCTCCAGATACTGCCTCGACAAAACTTCCACTGAGCTCGACTCCTTGATCGCTATGAAGTGGGATGATTTTGTTAAATGATCCACTACCACCCATATAGCATCATTTCCTCCCGGAGCTCGAGGTAAACCTGTAACAAAGTCCATTGAGATGTCCTCCCACTTCCACTGAAGAATCTCTAAGTGCTGGAGAAGAACACCAGGAACACGGTGTTCGACCTTCACCTTCTGGCAGACTAAACATCGAGACACACATTCTGCAACTGTACGCTTCAGCCCAGGCCACCAAAACTAACTCCTCAAGGATCGGTACATCTTCGTCACACCAGGATGTACCGCCAAGGGTGAACTATGGAACTCTCGGAGAACCGTCTCGCGCATCGCCAAGGGAACAAAAAGCCTGCCATGATACAACACTCGGTGTTGTTCATCCTCCGACCAACCATCAGGGGCCTCACCACATACAACTCTGTCTCTCCAGACTTCCACCTCTAGGTCACCCAACTGAGACTCTTCCACCTTCTGCATCAGGGATGACTACACCGTCATCTGGAAAAGACAACCTCTACCCCCAACTTCTCCCATATCAATATGCAAAGCTGATAGCTCTTCCATCACTCTCCAAGAATCACCAAATTCACGCACAACATCATTATGTATCTTTCGGCTTAGTGCATCAGCTACAACGTTCCCTATTCTAGGTTTATACGATATTTCAAAGTCGTATTCCTACAAGAACTCCATCCACCGACGCTGCCTCAAGTTCAAGTCACGTTGGGAGAAAACATACCTCAAACTCTTATGATCGGTGAAAACCACAAAGTTCTCACCAATGAGGTAATGTCTCCACAACTTTAGAGCAAACACCACGACTACCAACTCAAGGTCATGGGTGGAATAGTTGCATTCATGGGGACGCAACAGTCAAGACCCATAAGAAACAACTGACCTCTGCTACATGGGAACACAACCTAGCCCCAGATGTGAAGCATCAGAGAAAACATCAAACTGGACTCCCTCCGCTGGAAGACAAAGGACTGGAGCACTTACCAACTTCTCCTTTAGATACTCGAAAGCTGTCTGACACTGATCAGTCCATATGAACGCTTGATCCTTCTTGGTCAAAGCTGTTAGAGGAGTCGCAACTCGGGAGAAATTAGCTACAAACCTCCTATAATAGACTGCGAGACCAAGGAAACTTCGCACCTCTGACACGGTCTTGGGGGCTGGCCAAGACACCACTGCTTCTATCTTCTAAGGATCCACAACTACTCCCTGTTGGGACAAAATATGTCCCAAGAAACGAACTTATTGAGCCCAGAACTCACACTTGGACAACTTCCCAAACAACTGATGTTGGCGAAGAACTCCCAAAACGGCTCGTAGATGCTCTGCATGATCCTCTTCAGAGGTGGAGTAAACAAGGATGTCGTCGATGAAAACCACAACAAACTTGTCCAGGAATTCACGGAACACAGCATTCATCAACCCCATGAAAACAGCTGGATCATTTGTCACGCCGAATGGAATTACAACAAACTCATAATGCCCATGACGATAGCGAAAAGCAGTCTTCGGGATATCCTCATCCTTTACACGCATCTGATGATATCCTGACCGCAAGTCTATCTTTGAGAACCAACTTGCACCCTTCAGTTGATTGAATATGTCATCAATCCGTGGGAGAGGATAGCGGTTCTTTATTGTCACTTTGTTTAACTGACGATAATCGACGCACAACCGCAAACTGCCATTAGCCTTTTTCACACAAAAAAACTGGTGCACCCCACGGTGACACACTTGGCCGAACAAAACCACACTGCAACAGACCGTCGAGCTGAATACGTAGCTCTCGTAACTCAGAAGGGGTCATCCTATACGGAGACATAGAGATAGGAGACGGTCCTGGCTGTAGCTCGATCCCAAACTCGATCTCTCGTCGAGGGGGTAAGGATACAACCTCTTCTGGAAAGATGTCAGAGTACTCCTCTACGACCCTAGGAAACGCCAACTGTTGAACCTTTGAAGAACTCAGCATCATCCCAGCCATCATGGATGATAAGGATGGAACTCGTCTCTGACTCATCCGAGGTTCTCTCTCACCAACAAACACCACTTTCTCTCCATCTTCATCAAAGAAAACAACCTTCTTCCTATAGCAATCTACAATAGCCTACACCGAATACAACCAATCCATGCCAAGTATGACATCATATGGTTGTATTCGCAAACATTGGAAATCTCCCCAAGAGCGGTGTTGCCCCAACACTAGCTCACAGTCTCTACATACTTCAAACAAGTCATCTCAACCTCCAACTGGCGTAGTCAACACCAAGGGCACTGGAAGCATCTCTACCTCAAGTCCCAAAGCATGGACAAGGGTAGGTGATATGAAGGAGTGTGTTGCTCCTGAATCAAACAAGGCATACACCAAGGTAGAAAACAAGCAAAGGGTACCTCGAACGACATCTGGCTCGCCTGGGGCTGGTAACGCTAGAGCATGAAGCTAACCATGACCTCCTCCACGGCCTCTCTGACCCTTATGATGACCACCACCATGGCTGCGCTCTGCTCTCTGAGGACTGGGAGTGTCATGGGGCTGTCCTCTGCCTGCTCTATCTACCCTTTGGTGATCTAAAGCTGGTGCAACCTGCTGCTGCTGCCTCGGCTGGAACTGCCTCAATGGAGGAACCTGGAGTGGAGCGCCTGGTTCACGATGACTGCTCTGAAAAGTCGGGCACTCCCGCTGCTGATGACCACGACCACCACAAGAAAAACAAGCGCCTGATCCTTTGGCATAGTTCTGAGAGTTTCTGCCTCCGGAGAAACGAGATGGGAAGGGCTGGGACCTACCCCCAGGTGAACGGAAACTCTTCTGTCCTGAAAACCGGGAACCCCGGACCACAGCTATACTTCGTGAGGAATCATGATGATTCCCCTCTCGTGACGATCCAGTCCTGGCCAATGTCCTCTCAACAACCACTGACCTCTCCAGCACCTCAAGATATGTCTTCAACATAAATGGGGTGACCTGGCGCTGGATCTCTGGATGCAAAGCCTCCTCAAAATGCCTCGCCCTGGCCTCATCATCTGGTAACAGGTCTGAATCATATCGTATAAGTTTCCTAAAATGGATTCCAAACTCTCGAACACTGGCGCTCCCCTCTCGAAGGGTGAGAAGCTCCTGGCGACTAGACACCTTTGCAGTCGACGAAAGAAACTAGACTCTAAACCTGTCTCGAAACTCCTCCCATGAGATTGCTGACTCCTCACGATCACCGAGGAACAAGAACCACCACTGCCTCGCTGCTCCACGAAGCATCATCACAACCAAGGACACCCAGTGTTCCTTCCGAGCATGAATCGAACTGAAGCCTATCTCGATCTCCTCCAACCAGTCTTCTGTGACTGCATCTGAAACGGATCCCTCACACTTCTGTAGACTCTGGTGCTGAAACTCTCGAAGTGTCTTCCTCCAAGGGTCATCTTCGTCAACCTCTACTCGGCGGTGATCTGCTGGAACAGCCTGCTGGGCATCTTCTGCGCAAACCTGACGATGACGTTGACCTAGAGCCATACCTGCAAAATAACAACTGTTAGAGCTCCTAAGCCTGGAATATGGAAGACTCAACATTAATTAATTAATTGTTTTGTTTTATTTATTTTAGGTTACCTATCCCAAGGTCTACCCATTCAAACACAAGCGCAAAGAATAATGATGCATGATCCCTTCCTAGGTCTCTACCCTGCAACCGGTATCACTTTGTCTAGTAGCCATCGTAAACTTAAAGGTCCATGCAACAGATCATAGGGGGCCCTGAACGCCTATGTCTCTGCCGGTCTCTAGTGTTTACCCCACTTTCTAAACATGAATGACACCGTTGCCCTACCATCCCATGCATCCTCACCTGTGCCTAACTCCAAACTCCATCCTATCCCTCAACCAGGCCTCTGATACCACTCTGTCATGACCCCCTCCCCACAAAGTGTACCCCTCCTGGGCCGGCAATGTGAGAAGAGAGATAATGACCCCCGAGTCCCGCCTCCAGTAGGCCCCGGGTTGGCGACTAGCACCGAGGGTATAATATACACACAAATGGGAGGCATTACCCTCTAAGAGAACACATGCAGAAGAGAGAGATAGAATAGACTCCAACCAACTCCAACTCATAACTGAAATATAAAATAAACCCAAGTACATATATGAAATGTCATGCAAAAGTACTACAACTGAAAGGGAAAACTAAAAGTACCCAAAAGAAAGTAAAACGGCAGCGACCACAAGCCCGAACAGCTCCTCCTCCAACCGCAAGCTAGAAGTAACCAGCTTGATCTCCAACCTTCTCCAAGTGACCTGAAAAACAGTTTATATATACATAGGGTGAGTATAACAGTATACTCAGTAGGATCCTCCCCAAGCCTCTCGTGCAAAAGTAAAGAAAGCATGCTAAAGCCCAGTGAACAACAAGTGAAACTAACTTGTTACCTAAACAGGTATACTAAGTTTCCAACCTCACCATGGCTACTCTCACCAAGTAATGCATATAATAATATAGAATATAGTAAAGAATATCAAGGGTACCCCGCTACTACTTCCCTAATGGTTTGCCGCTTTGCCCCAACGACATACGTCCTGTGCATCTCTCTCTAAAGGCTTGCCCGCAGACACCTGGGCTATGCTCCACAACCTGCACCACGTGCACCACAAAGGCTTGCCCGCAGACAACTGGGCTAAGTAACACACCATCCTCACAACCAAAGTAACCAGGTAGTTTCCAGGAGCCACCATAGCTCGTATAACGTGTATCATACGTCGAGTATTATACCACAAGCCATTACAGCCCATACGCCGAGTAAGGATCCTCAAGCTATCATAGCCTATACACATTACACCTATAGTAGTCCATAGGATACTATATCCAGAATATATGTGTGTGAAATAACCATAAGCCATTACAGCCCTCTACACACATATATGGGTAAAACTAACCACTGTTCCTACCAGCACAAAGATCTACCAAGAGAAGAGAGTGGGGCCAAAGGGGGTAGTCATCCATTCAACCTCCCATCAGAATGTTGGGGAAAACACCCCCCCAGGGCTCAGAATCCCAGGGGTGTCAGTTACCCTTACCGACAGGGTGGAGTAGCATATAGAAACACAAAAAGTACAGAATATATATAACTCACAACCACATTATGGGAATTACCTAGTCATAGGCACAACTGCAGCTAACGTCTCTCAGACTCCATGCTGCTACATCTAAGACTAGGTATCCTATAAGAACACAACCATTTGAAGAGCTTTATTAGATTACTTCATTCTCATTTTATCAGTTCCACTGTACGTTAATTAATTCTTTAAATGTTAATTAACCATGAACAATTTACCACATTAAACTAAATTGGCATCACATTCAAAACTGCTCCTTTTTAGGATTCACATCACTATTAAATTCCAGTCTCTCTATCCCCATGGATTATCACCATTTAATCAACCATTCATTACAGAATTAATTTTCCACATTCCCAGGCATTCTAGAAAACTTCTTATGCTTCTAAACACAAAGGAGGCTCAACACGGTTAATAGATATACTACCCGTCGAGTCATTGCCGCCTATAGAAAGAGCATAGACCCATCCTCCATCGAGAGGCTAAACATGGAAAGCACGTGGCATACCCCGCATGTCTTCGCCTCCTTCAGAAAGAGGGTATGCAAGACCAACTGCCTTGAGTAGTGGTGAAAAGTAAAGCAGATAAACAACCAAACCAAACCACCAACATCAAACCATCACATTCATATCATACCATCATCCCTGGTGTCCTCCCCGACACCCACATGCATAAACCGATGCATCTTGCCACACTAGGTGTCATCCACTGCCACAACCACAAGTCTCCATACCTCCACATATCACAATAGCCATCCAGGCTCACATCAAATCACAAGCAGCAGGAAAACAAAGATCACAAAATTGGCTCTTGTCCCTTTAACAAGGCATTCAACCTTCATACAAAATGAGCACTCGGAGCTCCAAACCACAAGGCATTCAACCTTACAAGTAAGCGGGTAACTCAGAACCCTTTTGAAATTATCGAACTAATAGTTCTTTAATCCATCTAGAATTAACAGATTCATTAACATGCCTATTTATCTTTAGCCAATTATTTAACAAATAATTCCGGCTTTACGTTCTTTATAAATTTCCATCATGAACGAGCAACTAATTAAAGAAAATCATAGATATCACTCTATCTAGGAAAACATGAGGCAAACTGTTATCACGGTACAAAGAAACAACATGCGATCAACCAATTCTTTTAATCCGATTCAAGTATTTTATTAGGTCAATTTCATTATGATCCAAAGGGTTAAATCATGCTAATTCTACAGTTGCACATAATCAATTAAAGAATCCATGAATCCCCTACCTCGAAGAGTTCTTGACGTCCTTTATCCACACAATGGGCCACAATCCTTCTCTCGCGACAACTTATATGGAAGAACGATCGACACAACTTGGCTGCATCAAACAGAGCGGAACTGATCCGAGTAACATTTGATTGTGAAACTCCTACGGGAATGATTGCAAGGTTCTAGCGTCACGTAGATGAGAACCAGGAGGAAGAACAACGAATAATGATATCTCATTCCCTTTAAAAAAGTAAATTAGAGAGGCGATGGTTTAAGATCCGATTTATTCTCCATTAAAAACAGATCGCATTAACCCACGCGGTTTGACCAAGTAAAAACATCCCGGCCTTAGGAATAATTAATATTGGATTTATGGCCTTTGAATCAGCCTTAAAGTCCTTAAAATAAGGTTTTAAAAGTATTTTACGTCAAAGAAAACGTCAAATTTGCGAAGCTGGAAACACTGTTCACATACTCAAAATTTGGCAAAGTATGGAATCGGTAGCTCTTAGGATTCTGGAAACACTGTTCATTCGTGAAATTTGGCAAAGTATGGGAAGGGTAGCTCTTATGAAGTCTGGAAACACTGTTCATTCATGAAATTTGGAAAAGTATGGAATCGGTAGCTCTTAGGATTCTGGAAACACTGTTCATTCGTGAAATTTGGCAAAGTATGGAATCGGTAGCTCTCATGAAGTCTGGAAACACTGTTCATTCGTGAAATTTGGCAAAGTATGGGATCGGTAGCTCTTATGATTCTGGAAACACTGTTCATTTGTGAAATTTGGCAAAGTATGGGATCGGTAGCTCTCATGAAGTCTGGAAACACTGTTCATTCGTGAAATTTGGCAAAGTATGGATTCGGTAGCTCTTAGGATTCTGGAAACACTGTTCAAGTCTACCGATAGAAGTCCACCGATAGAACCTCACCGATAGAAACACTGTTCAAGTCTACCGATAGAAGTCCACCAATAGAACCTCACCAATAGAAACACTGTTCATGTCTACCGATAGAAGTCCACCTATAGAACCTCACCGATAGAAACACGGTTCAAGTCTACCGATAGAAGTCCACCGATAGAACCTCACCGATAGAAACACTGTTCAAGTCTACCGATAGAAGTCCACCGATAGAACCTCACCGATAGAAACACTGTTCAAGTCTACCGATAGAAGTCCACCGATAGAACCTCACCGATAGAAACACTGTTCAAGTCTACCGATAGAAGTCCACCGATAGAACCTCACCGATTGAAACACTGTTCAAGTCTACCGATAGAAGTCCACCGATAGAACCTCACCGATAGAAACACTGTTCAAGTCTACCGATAGAAGTCCACCGATAGAACCTCACCGATAGAAACACTGTTCAAGTCTACCGATATAAGTCCACCGATAGAACCTCACCAATAGAAACACTGTTCAAGTCTACGGATAGAAGTCCACCGATAGAACCTCACCGATAGAAACACTGTTCAAGTCTACGGATAGAAGTCCACCGATAGAACCTCACTGATAGAAACACTGTTCAAGTCTACCGATAGAAGTCCACCGATAGAACCTCACCGATAGAAACACTGTTCACTGAACCTCACCGATAGAAACACTGTTCACCTACCGATACTGTTCATAAAACTGGAAACACTATTCACAGAACTAGAAATTGGCAGTGTTAGCCGAGCTACTGGTAGACAGAAGCTACCGGTAGACTGATCTACCGGTAGGCAGCAGCTACCGGTAGACCGAGCTACCGGTAGGCAGTAGCTACCGGTAGACCGAGCTACCGGTAGGCAGCAGCTACCGGTAGACTGAGCTACCGGTAGGCAGCGGCTGGGGGATAAGTCACCTTGACCTCCCAGAACACCTCCAACACCAACATTTTCACAAAGTAATGGACCAGGGAGGTCCGGGCCATTACATACATATTAAAATTTCATATTTCCTTACTAATCTTATGTTTTATTTCAATAGTATTTTACATGGGAGCAATTTTTCTTGGGGAACAAGCATTTCCAAATTTTCATATAAAAATTATCCTAGAAGAAGTTTCTAAACCGTTGTAATGTTTTAAATTATTATGGCCATATGTATTCTCTAAATGTAATTTTTTGTCCAATATAATAAAATTTTGTTGGTTTTTGTGTGTGTTCCATTTTTTATATAACATACCTCATGACTAAATATGATATGTTTATATAAGAATGAAAATTACATTGATAAAAATATGGGTTCTTACCATCATCCCCCTTAAAAATTTTCAACTTCCAATTTTCATTATATATATTAGGGATAAAAAAATTGAGGCTACATTTACTTTATTACTTCCTATGGTTCCCATGAAACAAACATATAATTATGGTTCCTCTAAAATACTTTGATTATGTGAGTTGTCTTTTTTGTGTAGAACATTATCCCTATGATCCAAAATTTTCACCACCTCTACCTCATAAGAGAGATAATTTTTTTAGTTATACCACCATTGAATTCAGTACATGTATGGGAGAAGATATCCAGTTCCTCAATAGGGATACATGGAACATGTCATGTACTTGAGATTAGGTTGGTAGTAGTGATAGTCAACAAGAGACAACTCCAATGCGATCAATGATAATAAATAGTATGATGTAACTTGGACTTTTATTTCCCTTCATACCAGATATCAAGAATCTATGAAATGGAGATATATAGAGGATATTTATAAATAACACAAGAATCCATCTACATCAAACCAGAATCATCTATCCACAATGCTCAAATAGTTTTCCTGAATCCCACAGCATGAAAATTAGTGCATAAGAATCACCAGAATCACTTTAGGAATGATTTCACAAAAAATTATATATAAAATATAGTGTAAAATAAAATTTGAATCTATAATGGAACTTAAATACATACAATATATCTGAGAAATCAAAAATTTAAGAATATCAAATAAACAAACATGCCAAATAGGCCATATCCCAAAATACCGATCCAACCCATTTGCATAAATGTGAATATAAATCTATAAGAATAATGGTACAACATGGAATAACAAACACATCGACAATACAAAACTAAATGCATCAAAAAATAATGCCATATTGGCTGATATAACACTAATCAAAACTAAAACAAACTCGAGAAAATATCAGAACTAACTCTACGTAACCTCTTATTGTTCACCACCACTCTACTCACCCACATCAGCCTCTGAGAACAAACCCAAAATCAATATAGAAACCTATAACTTGAAATATGTAGATGTGAGATAAAAATACAATTAGGGCACCATAATCCCATTAGACTGTTAAATTCATTTCATAAAGAAAATCATAAATTCTAGTTTTAAAATATATTAATAAAATAAGCTTTTAGACATAATATTGTTAAAACAAAACACATGTTCATAAACACTATTAAAAAAATTACACTTTGTTTTCTTAAACTGATATAATTTCATTAAAAATGATTTTTACTCACTTAATTTTTTTAAACAACACATCCAGTACAGTTTTTAAAAAACCAACCATTTCTTTTATTTAAATTATAATAATCACTTCATAAACATTTAACTGCTCAAATCCACCATTAAATCAAACAAACATTTCAAAATCCATGATTAAAATCTATAG
Source organism: Viscum album (assembly GCA_963277665.1). Classification (NCBI taxonomy): domain Eukaryota; kingdom Viridiplantae; phylum Streptophyta; class Magnoliopsida; order Santalales; family Viscaceae; genus Viscum; species Viscum album. Next base: position 101,361,077 of record OY728132.1, on the reverse strand, counting down.
ATTCATCTTTAAATTAAAAATAGGTATATCTAAACATCTTTGAAATCGATATTCAAATGAAATGATCCAACACATATGGGTCCATAATAATAATGTTTTCACCACATGTCACGAGACTGATAATAAAAAAATAATTATATTGGATCCACTATAATTTACTATATATGGGTGATAAAATAATCTACTATATCAAAACCCCTACTGTCAACTACCTACCAGAAAATTAATTTTTCATGTGCTCTATCCTGAGATCCCTTATGTGATATGGGTATAATATTTTATGAGTTCATACTCATAGAATAATTGTCGTCATATATTCAAATACCAACCACAAGTCCTCAAACAATCCCATACATACTCATTATATTGACACCCCCCTAGAACTAGTTCTTATCATTAGAAGAGGGCCACTAGTAGAGTGTAAGACAACTAGAGTAAAACAAATATAGATCTCCCCCCTGAGTACTTGGGTTCCTATGACCAATAAATTTTCACGGTGAATGGAAATGTAATACAATATTAACATTTTAGTCATGATCATTTACTATCCCTCACCCTCAACCTTCTCACATTGAATAACCCCATACAACTCATACATTCACCACATAAATAGTCTTATTCCCACTCAAGGGGAGAAATGAACATCACATAGATATAATTGACCCACATATGGGTAATGAATTAATGGGAGAAATAAAATTTTGTCTTTAACAACAACCATTTAAAAAAGGTACTAAACATGACATTAACACCAAAGAATGTCCTGGAATACTGATCCCTTTCTTGTTTCATAAAAACCCACTCCAAACACACTTTGGAATTGGATTGAAATTACACACACCTTTTTAAATTTTTAAATATACCCTTAAAAAGACGGGTCATCTTCTTTGAAATCAATAATGGTCCAAATACCACCCCATTCCATCAAACATGTTATAAAAAGAGCGACATATTCATATTAAAAAGGGTAAAACCACCGAATGATTTCAAATTAGAATTATTAATTCATTAAATAACCCTTTTTAAAATCATTTGTACTTAACACATAACTTTTTAATTTACACATAAAAATTAAATTTCAATTATTGAAACACAAAACCAAATATAATTCCAACACAAGCCATTTAGTATATTTCAATAAGCCTCATATTTCTTTTAGGTATTCATATCAAATAAAAACATTTCTTTTAAAACATAAAAAACATGGAATTTAAGAGATAAACCATTTATGATAAGAAGAGAGAAAAATGAAATAGTTTCAAATCATCATAGGGATATCACATATATTTTGGATTTCAATAAAAATAAATTTATAATGCACATGAACACATAGAATTCCTAAATGAAATAATTTCATATAAATAGCTACTTTGAAGAAGCATAAACCAAGAAGTAATGCGACACCTTCACCAGTGACCAATACCTCCTCTACAATCTACAAGAGAAAAAATCCAATGGTTAAAATCATCCCCAAACCAATCCATTGATTACTAAGTGAATAGGGTTTTGGGAGAATGAGAAAATTAATTATAGAATAAAGGAGGGATTATAGGATAAGGAATACACTATTTACTTTGAAATATCATTATAAATTAAAAGAAAGGACCAAGAATTGAAGGATGTGGTTAGAGATTCCCCCTGTGCTCCCAAGGATCATACGATTCAAATGGGGGTGAGAGGGGTGAAATCACCCTTTAACTGAAATGGTTAAAATTGGTACAATCACATTTTAGGTGATTTTGGGGAGTTCATGTGGTTTAGTCTCACAACTTTATAAACCATGAACCAACCATGCAATGGAAACTAGCTTGGAAAAAAACCAACTCTACCTTTTTTTATCTATATGGATCTAAAACTGGTGTGAAAAATATAGAGAATTAATTTATCATAATTATAGGACCCAACACAAAAAAAACTACATGGTTACTCCTTACCATGTAGTAAAATTATGAAACACCGTTAAAAACTCTAAAATTTTAAAATTTCATCTAAAACTCCACCAGGATTTAGAACACCCCAATATGAGATAACATAGAGAAAAATAAGCTCTATATTTATATGTGGGTTTCACAATTCTCCCCACTTGTCCACTTTCTTTTCCGAGAGATTTTGTGGTAAAAAAATGGAAAAAAACTAAAACAAGATAAATTAAACATGATATAACTTTGAATCCAATAATTGAGATCCTTGATGGAAATCGAATTGATCATCCACAATATTTCTAAAGGTATACTAGCACAACTGAAAAAAAAACAACCTTAAAAAACAATCCCAATGAATCAAGGAATACCTTTCCTAGCCTCTAAACTATTTATAACTTTTCTAACATAGTAAATCATAATGAAACTACGAAGAGAAAAATCCTAAAAAAATGATCAACCATTACAGAAACATGCCCTCAAACCAAAATCAATTATGAAACCCAAAAGGGAAATTATCAAAAGCATCCTCAAAATAACAACACAATATATTACATTCGGCCATAGTGCACATAGATCACCTAGGTTCATAAACTGAATCATAGTGAAATGATGGATCCCAAAATAGCCCAAGGAAAACACTATCTGGTTTTTAATCTTATTGTCTATATCACCCACCATAGTTATGCAATCATAGAGTCAATGAATTTATCATGTAAAACAAATTTATACATAAATAATCATCATGAAGAATAGACATAATCCAAACTATCAATAAATGTTATCCCCAACAAATATTCATAAAAATATGTCACTCATAAGCATTTATAAATAACAAGGCATGCCAAAAAATTGACATTCAACTTCAAAAAAAAAGTACCACTCAAAAATGAACAAACCATAATATTTTAATATGAATATTAAAATCTCCAAAAGATCCACATAAAAAGTATCCATAAAATGATAGTTCCCAAAACAAAACATCAATAAAATGATTAAAGATAATACCTTTACAGAAAACTTATCATATTAAACATCCATGTATGACCCAAATGGATATAGTAGAGGAAAAAACTACAAGACATAAAAATGAAGGGCATAGAATTCCCTATATCCCCATACAAGAAGCATAACAATATATATTTTCTACCCATGAGAGGAAAACTTTTCTTTTAGCTTTATCTTCTCGTGGTTCCTCTCCTCACTCATCAAGTTTCCCCAGTTCCCACCTATTGGAATGAAGGAATACCCTATGATTTGTTGCCAAAAATGGATCGCTTCAAACCTAATTACATCGCAAACACCTCCTGAAAATATTTTTGACCCCATTCCCACCTTATTTAGACATAAATCTAGGTCGTTGACAAAAACATTAGAGAAAATATGACCAAATTTAAAAAGTGATCTACACACTCCCTCACATATCATTCACCCTCAAGAATGTCCACAAGCTAATGTTTTCCCTACACATTCAAAAACTATGGAAATAACCACTAGATTAACACCATTCTAAGACAAACTCCAAATATAAATTCTTATATCTAAAAAGGTATTTTTGAATCCCACCAAACTCCGTTATAACTGATAATAAATATCATGAATTCTCTAACTCATAATGTTTTAGGTTTCCTTAGAGAATATAGGATTGAATGAATCATTTAAAATATCATTACAAATCCCATTAACCCGTTATCACTAAATAATGAATCAAACCACTAAATAAATCCTTTTTATATGGAGTTGAGAAAAGAAAATGTTCCGCATCCATTAATCTTCTCATATTTTGGGTAGGATATGGAACTAAAGAAACTCTTTTGAACATTTTAGTATGTGTTCTCAAAAAAAAAAACAATACATGAGAAAAATTAATTAATGCCTCAAACAATAAACTAGGCAATACCATCATACATAGGGAATAAAAAAGATAACAAAACTCACTAAAGAAAAAAATAACACTTTTACACATAGAAAGTTATTTTTTTTTAAATTTCCAATATTTAATTAGGAATAATTAAATCACACTCCATCAAGGAATATTCTTGTAAAAAATTCAAAACCTGATTTTGAAAACAATATAACCTTGGTGGAACAATCAACACCCAAACAAGTATCGACACCAAATTATTTTCAAAACTCCATTCTATTTGAAAAAGAAATCATCTATTGAAATCTCATCAAAATTAACATCCCTTTTGAAACACATTAAAATTTTGTTTCTGAACCCAAATTCCCTTTTTAATCCTAAAAAACGTTCAAAAATAAATTCTAAATTCAATTTGTCTTGGGAATACCCAATGAAGAAAAATTGAAGCATAATTTTTTTTCCTTTAATCATTTTCCATACACTTTAACAAAAATAAATATTTCATTAAACATTATATAAGGATAAATGGAATCTCCTCCTTGTAAAAATTTATATAACTATGTTTTGAAATAAAAAATTTCATAAAATTTAAATGTTTTTTAACAAATATATTTAATATCACGTTCAATAAAATAAACATATTTAAACAAGAATTTATAAAAACATATCTAAAAAATAACAAAACACTCCATAATCCACCTTCAATAAGTGAAATTCACTATAGGATAGTTCTAGAATCATGAAGAGTCCAAATAATTGATCTAATGAATAAATAGAGTTATGCACAGTTTGGCCTTATGGGTAGAGAAACTTTGTTCTAACCATGAAACATGCTCCATAATAGAGTCATAATCAACCACATAGGCACTGCATGGTTTATCAAGTCATGTGATCTGACATCTCTGCTCATGTTCTCCCCTATTTTTACCTCAAAAGCAAAAACATTATCCCTAAAATCACATACATTCTCAATGTGTCTCAATAAAAAATCAATTCATATTAAAATCTATCAAACCAAAATAAAAATGAACTCAAATCCATAATTTGAAATTGAATATCCCCTAATATCATGAGATTTTTTATAAGAAAGATCTAGATATACTCTCCTCTCCCTTACTTCTCAATCCCCAAAAACCATAATCTATTTTCAACCATGAAATTCCAAAATAAAAAATGGTTACAAAAGAATCTTAGTTATCACCAAATTACCAAAAATATTGATAACATTTTATAGAAAACCAACATAATATTCCATCCTCATGGAACCTAAATCATCCTTTTACAAGGCCCAATGGGAATTATTGATCCCCATAGGCTAGAAAATAGGGCTTAGGCATCACAGGAATCCCTTTTTGAATTTTTTCACCAGAAATCAGAGATAAAAAAATATAAGATCATCAACTGATAATCCAGCATGGACCATCCTTTAATAGGTCTTCTATACACAATACAACATATAAAATACTAAAATAAAGGGAAATTACAAACATTTAATAACCCATAATACTGATCTAACCCATTTTTATAAATATAAAAATCCATCCATAAGAAGAATGATACAACTTGATATAAAAAGATGCATCAATAATACAAAACTAAAAGCCGCCCCAAATAATTTTTCTTTATCAATACAATGAAAACCAAAAATTAAAAAACCCAAACCATGTCCCAAACCAACTCAATGAGACCATTGATTTATCACCACCACCCAACTCACCCCACCTCAGCCTCTAGGAAAAAACCATAAATCCATTTGGAAACCTAGAACCTGAAATATATATTCATGAGATAAAAATCATTGTAGGTCACCACAACATGTCGATGCTATGAAACTAATTTTTTAAGAAAATTCATATATTCTATATCAAAAAAATAACACAAAAGTAATATTTAAAACATATGTACGTTAAAAGAACTCAAAATTTTATAAACACTTTCCAAATCATTACACATTGTTTTCTAAAACTAAACACACATTATTTGAAAGCAATTTCCCCCTGCTTAATCAATTCAAAAGAAACATATATAAACATTTCTTAAAAATAGACCATCTATTTTATTTAAATGAAAACAATCAGTTCGTAAATAATTAACAATTAAAAAACTCCTTTAAATAAACTGAAATGTTTTTAAATCTATTATATAAACCCACATGAGAGTCTTTAATTTGAAAATAGGATTATCCAAACATCACTGAAAACTATTTTTGAAGGACACAATCAAACCCACATGGGTCAAGCCTAATAAAGTAGGGACCCCAAGTCTCAATTCATATAATAAATGAAAGAAAGATGTGTATTGAACCAAAATATAATCTAGGTGTGATAAAATCAAGAACTAGATCAAAACCACTACTATCATTTGTTAACCAAGAAATTGAATGTATTATGGGTTTTACCCTTGTATCTTTAATATAAGACACATATTATATTTCTGGAGTTTCCACTCATAGACCAAATGATAGTATATCTTGAAATAAAAGACCAAAATTCCTTCGAATATCCCACACAAGATTAATAAAAATGAAAACCCCTATTTGACCCTGCTCCAAGAATGAATGGAGGTCCACTAGTGGTATTTGAACTAACTAGAATAATTAAAATATTCATCTTGTCTTTAATACCAACATTCCCATAGACAACAACTATGTGAGGTAAAATGAAAAAAAACTAATATTAACCTAAAAGGAATAGGTAATCACTACCCCTTACCCAAAACACACTCATAATGAATAATACCACATAACTCTTGAATTATTTCATAAACAATCATATTCCAACTCAAGGGGAGCAGCAAATATCAAATAGTGATAACTGGCTAACAGATGGGGTAAATAATTAAGGGGGAAATCGAGGGGTTTTTTTTTAACATAAACCGTTTAAAACCAATGTTAAAAAAAGACATTAATAGAAAAACATGAATTAGAATGTCGACCCCTTTAACATTTCATAAAACACCACTCAAAATAGCCTATGGAAAATGGTGTGAATCACATAAGCATTTTAAAAAAATTTAATGCTACTCTTAAAAACATGGTACTTCTTATTTGAAATAATATCATGGATAAAGTCCCCCCTTTCCATAAAACACATTTTAAAAAATATTCACATGGGTTAAACAACATATTCATTTAAAATAAAAATTTTACATTCATTAATGATCCACTTCTGAAATACATTGTGGTTAACACCTCACTTAAAAAATATAGTTTAAAACATCATTTTCACTCAATAAAAAGAAAAAATAGATCAAGATCTTGGTGAAACCATTAACACTATGCTAAGAATCCTTTAACGAATTTCACATATTTTTATAACATATAAAATCCATTTCGTACATGAAACCATGGAATTAAAAAGAGAAACCGATTATTATAAGAACAAAATAAAATGAAATGGTTTAAAATCATTTCATTTATATCACATATATTAGTAATTTCAATAAAAAATTATTTATAAATCAAAATAAAACTATGAAATACAAAATTAAACAATTTAATAGAGACTCCTAGTTGGAAGAAGTGAAAACCAAGTTGAAACTTGTATCATTTAACAACAACCACATAAATATGAAAAAACACCTCCTATACAAGCCATAAGATACCAAATTACTAGGTGAGAACCTTCCTAAACCAAATATTTTGCATAAAAATTTAAATTTGGTTCCATAAGAAAGGGAAAACATTGGTAAGATAGGAGGGAGAGGAGTGGAGTATAAAGAAGATTATATTTACATTGGAATCACTAGAAATATGACAATGATGGACCAAGAATCAATAGAGAAGGATTTTGGAGCTCTTTCTTTGGTTCCCAAGGTTGGTAAGACATGAAGGGGGGATTAAAGGGAATAAATACCATGTAAAATCAAAAGTGGGAAATTAATATAATCAGATTTTATGTGATTTTGGGTAGGCTTCATCATTTTCTAAACCATCTTCCAACCATATGTCGGACACTATCTAAGTTAAAACCAACCACATAGTTTACTAGGTGTTTCTAATTGTTTTATAAACTATTTTTGGCTACAAAAATAGATCACTCAGAATGGTAGTACCCACCTCACGGTTACTCTTAACTATGTGGGTAAACCATTCAGTACCCAAAAGCCCTGAAAATTCTAATTTTTTATCCCCAAAACCACTATGACTTGTAACGACCCAAGATAAGATAAAATAAAGAAAACGAATCTCTATAGTGATATGTATGACTCATATGGGAACAATTTATCTCCAAACTCAGACTATGGTTTTTTTAATGATTATAAACTTAGCTCTTTTGTTGACTTGGAGTTGTCCTGAAGTTATACTAAATAGTCTTGACCTTTTATACCATTTCATATATCATTTGATGTTCAAAAGCTTATGTTCACTAACTTCATTCCAATAAAAATATGTCGTACCTATTTTCCCATAATTGGATTCAAATAGATCCTTTTGGTTTTTTTATTTGATTATTTTATTATACGAGAACTCGATAAGAGGAATAAATTAATAACATTCAAATTTAAATATCATGAAGAAATTTATCAAAATTTATTTATGTATCTGGATAGTATGCCAATATTTCCCATAATATTGTGGGAGATAAGTTTTACTAAACATCTACTCAGTGTTTAAATCATGTTGGAGACCTTTATAAAATATATAGTTAAACCTTGGATCATGATCAGATACAATCAATAGTAGTGTTCCACTCTATCTCACTACTTACCTTATGTGTATCCTTTCAAGCTGGTCAAGTGAGAAGTCCTCTAAAATTACAATTAAGTGAGTAGTATTTGTAACATGGTCCTCAATAACCCATATAATATAATTTCTTATGGATGTCTTCAAAAGATATTCGACAAAGTCCATGGTAATTTTTTACCATTTCCATATAGGTTTGGGTAATATTTACATATTTATCGTGGAATTTTTATAACAACACAAACTTTTCATTCATATATATTACATCTTAACATATTAATACACAATATATTTTACTAATACATTCTCAAGAACCATAAAATTTTCATGTCATTACAGGTTATACACAAAATCAAATTATTTCATTAAATATCTTAAACATCTCCCACAATGATCTTCCCATTTAATAATCTTCATAGACATACCCTACTTAGTCCATTCTTCTGAACCTAAGGGAAAGGAAATATTGGAAATGGTGAGGTTAGATTATTAGTAATAGTAAATATATAAAATATAAATCAATTATCATTTGAAATCATATGATAAGAATAAGGGTATAAGATTATGAGTATTACTTAAAAAGTTCATAACCAATATATCATAGATTTTAAATATGAACTATGACATGAGACATCATCATTTCAAAATATATGAACCATCAATGTATAAATGATTGATGAACCATAAGTTCATATCTTATAATTTTGTAACCATCTAATGTATAGAATCTATTTTTCATGTCATCGTTAACATAGAAGAACATAAAATCCTAAAATATCAAGAATCGACACATATTTCCCATTTCATAATGGATTTCGCATCATCACCAATTTTCCATTGTAGATTAAGAACTTTATCTTGATTCCCAACAAAGATCAAGCACATCACCTTGTTTCCCATAATTATCTCCTAAGATATAATACATTACCCAATTAATTGAAGAGAGATATATGTCCCACCTATACTTGGTTATATCATTACCATTGTCTTTGGTTATAACATAACCACAATCTTTGGTTATATCATAACCACCATCCTTTGTTATAACATAACCACTATCATTGGTTATAACATAGCCACAATCCTTAGTTATAATGTAACCACCATCCATAGCTATAACTAATCCACCTTCAAATAGTGAAATAAAACATAAGTGTGACATAATATTATAAAATACTCATCAAATAGAACCGATGAAAATAAATAGGTATCATAAAAAATAATCATATCATAAATCATGGAAAAGAAATGGGTTTCACAAACATTTTATCATTTCAACATAGCATAAATTGTGGAAAAATTAATGAGTTTCATAAACCAATTTTCATCATAAACAAATAATAATAATCCAAATAAGGAGTAAGGTTAGTAGAATTATATCATATCCTTAGTAAAATATAAGAAAAACTAATGTTTTTTTATTTTATTAATAGAAATTCCTTAAAAGATTATACAGATATACTTGAACAAAATATACTTTTCATTCAAAATAACTTCTTTAAAATCTAATTTTTTTCAAATTTTAATTAAAAAGTTTTCATGAAAAGAACCTTACAAACAATTAAAGGATGAAAAAATAATTTATTGGTCATGACGGTTGAAAATTCTATTCATGTTGAACATTTTTACTAAAATATCCCATTCACAATTTCTGTAAAAATATAAAAAAACTATTTCAAAAAATAATAAGAATATTACCTTTTTAAAACAATTGTGAAAACGAAAACATGGGTAAAAATTATATTAATAAATAATTTTATATTGGTAATACATTAATTATGAATTTTTATAAAACATGGACATTGAAGAAAATAGTTTTTTTCCCAAAAATAGAAATACATTGAATTTTTCATTAAAATAATATTTTGGGATTTGGAGAAAATAAAGATAGGAAATGAAATGAAAACATTTATTTTCATGAAATAAGTAGTTTATAAGAAAATTTAAGAGTTTATTTTGAGATATATTATAATATTTCATCAATGTAAACAAAATCACAACCAATACCAATAAACAATGAGATTGAAACTTAATACCTTTTACCACATAGGTATATGTTGAATCATAAACCCCAAAATAGGAAGAAAATTATATTAATATTTAAATATAATAATTTAATTACTATAGTGATTAAATTCATAAATGTTGAGTATATACACCACGCAAAATAAATATGTGGTGTATAAGGAATGTGTCCAATAGAAACAAAAGTGAGATGGAAATCATTTACCTGCATTGGTAACTTTTGAATCATAAGCCACGTGAAGTAAGTAATTTACATGAAACATTTAATTCCATGAGAATAAAAAAATTCATGATATGAAAATTCATTGGATGTATATATACACCTCCCAAAATAAGTTAGGATCAAATCCTAACACATATCCCAAAGAAGCTAATTTTAGATGAAATTCCCTTATACACATTGATCAATTTTGTATCGTAAGTCCCCTTGAAATAATAAAATGAAATAAAAACATAAATATAATTAGAATAAATAAATTCTTGATATAAAATTTCAAATTTTTTTGTATATATGACTCATAAAATAATATAGGTACATAAGATAACATATGTCCAAAAGGAGACAATTTGGGATAATCATCCCTTACATAAAGTCTCTACTTCTTTTATACAAATTGAAAAATACTATATTATAAAAATACTTTTATTATAAATCTGATACAAAAAAATTATTATATATATCATTCCTTATATTATTTACTATTTACTAGTTATTACCCATTAATTAACAATTCCTTGTTAATATGACATTTTGGGTAATAACATCTTCATTTTTAATGTATATTTTGGTTTAGTATTTTACGTCCTTTTTCTAAAATCATGGTTAAATCATCACCAAAATTTTAAAAATTATATATAGATAATATATATTCATTATTTATTTATTTATAGTAATCCATTAATGTTTTATATTGAATGTGTATTTTACAGTTTGTGGATACGGTAGGTCGTAGGTATGAATGATCGTTGTTTCCATTTTCTCAATCTGTGGAATGAAGGAAAGTTGAATAATAATTAAACATTAAAGAATAATTATTATTTCATATATATCAAATATATTTATTAAATTTTACTTTAATACCTTCTATGTAAAATGTAATAGAAAAATAAATCACATTGCTTCGTGAGGTGGTAGTTCGTAGGACACACGAGCGACATTATCATATTCCCATGAAATATAAAGTTAGAAATTATATGCGATATTGTAATTATATAAGTATATTTTTTTCATAAATATCCTATAAATGTGTTAAATCTATCATTATATACATCCTTGATAGCTGGCGATGCAGAAAAAATTACATCAGTTTGTGATTTGGTAGTCCGTCATACACATGATCGACAATTTCATTTACCATTTGATGGAAGAGGATATAGATTTAGGTAAAAAAAATAATTACATATGAGTATATGTTACATACTTATGTTATTATATATTTATTTTTTAATAATATTTTATATATGTGAAGAAGAAATTATATATAAATTCTTGGTTGAGAACAATACCTCTTCTTCAGATAACCTCCTTTGGTTTACACCAAAATCCTTACTTAGTTTGATTATTGATCAATGAAATAACACTCTGTTGGGATAATATAACTGAATAAAGTATTTGGGTATGTATTGGACAATAAAATAGGTGTGTTAATATGAGAGGAGTTGGAGTGACTTTTATAAGTGGTGTAGAGGACACACAAGGAATTTTTTGATCAAATAATGTTTACCAATGATTTTCACATTATAAAACACTCAAAATGGATCATTAGTAAACCTTATATGGTATAAGGTCTAAATATTTCCATAAAATTGTTTTTTTCATGTTTCATGATCATTTTACCCTTTATCTTTTTAGTTAAACTTCCCATCGTAAAACTATTTTAACATTTACCGTAGTAATTAATTTTTACTATTTTTAATATCCATTTTAACCATACATTAAGATTAAATTATTATATAATATTATTTATTATAACTCAAAATATGGAATCCATTTTAATAAATTCCATTCATATAATTTTAAAATTTTAATTTAAAATTAAACCAACAGATTTTTTGGAAAACCAATTTCCAATGAGAAACTTTTCCTAAGTATATAATGTTTTAATATCAAAAGTCAATAAAAAAATTTATTCCAATGAAATAAATTTTATTAAACAATATATAAATGAAATAAGTTTACTTTTAAAAACACATTAATCAAAAATGGACTCTGTAAATTCTTCAAAAGAAAAGGTAGTTTTTAATAAAAACTATTTAATTTTAGTATTCCCCAAAAAATTAGTATGTTCATAAAATTATAAAAAAATTACCCTAAGATAAATTTGCATTTGATTTAAGATTTGTTTCTCATTTTTTAAAATAAATTTTATAAATGTTTAAAAATTAATTTCATAATTTTTCACCCTAAATAACAAAAATATCTTTCTAGAAAATCTTTTTTTCAAAGCATATAAAGACTTTACTATAATTAGTTATTTATTTATAAATGTAAATTCTTTATTTGAAATATTTATTCCTAGCTTTAAAAATTTGGTGATTCCTATTTATAATTAAAAGTGTAACGACGTGGTTATATAGGTAAAGTGTAAATAATAATATTAATGGTATATCATGGTTTGTTAAAACTCATTTTTGTGGGTATTGCAATATATCATTGAAATTATTTTTTTTGAAAAAATACATTTCATAAAATCCTACGGTCTTACATTATGCTCCAAACCACCCTAAATTAATTTTTTTGATCAACATACCATCACTTTGGTATAAAAAATTGATCTTACTTCTTCATCATTGCATCCTTAGGATACAATGTAACTTCTTAAAAATGGTGGGTTATTTCTCAAAATAAAGACCATGTAAGTGGTATTTATTATTATAACTTTATATATATGATCTAGAAACTCCACTAGATTTTTTAATAATAATATGGATAATTCTCTAGGGGTATGACCTCTAAGTTTAGTACATGTAATTGATCCAGAATTGAATTCATCGGTTGTGATGTAGGGAACAAATCGTGAACATGAGAGAGGTTTGGAGGAAGAAACAAATGATATGAATCCATAACTACTCAATAAAGAATCTAAAAAGGAACAATATTCCCAGGGATTAGCATTAATTTCTTCTAAATCTCATTAACATCATCCATATAAAATTTCACAGAAACACATTGTCACCATATTTGAATTATAGATCACACTGATGATTTTCAGTATAACTTTTATATATACTTTTTTTAGACCTTACATGCTTCTATATAGTGACAAAGACATTTTGTACAAATATATTTAATCTTGTTAGATTAATATTCAATACAAGGCACAAACATACACCCGAGGACCATAATAGTTTAGTGTCATTAAATAATCAGTATAAAATCATATAATTTTGTGGAATATCTTCAATATATACAACAATGATATTCTCACATAGTAATTCTATCAGGCATACCCTATTTAAACATTTCTCTATATCCTAGAAAAGTCAACATAACAAAGGGTGACCTTAGAGTCTCAGTAAGGGTAAACATAATAGACAAAAATCTATGATCATATGAAAGTGTAAGATATGAACAACGATATGTGACCATGGAAAAACATACAAAGTTCATACAAATCCTAGAATAGATCATAATCAATATTTATGACATGAAACATTATCATTTCCAAAAATATGGTCCATAATGGAAACAAATCAATAAAAATCAACCATGAACTATAATCACATGTCATAAAAGTGTTACACCAACATAAATATTGAAAATAATTTTATATGTAAAGGTGAACTACGAAGACCATCAACATAGTGGATCTGCACTCATCATTAATTTCACATTATAGATCATGACCCACCTATATCCTATAATGGATATGGACACACTTGCTTCATATAGTAGATCAATCTCATCGACTTGATTTCCATTTTTATATTATGAGATGTTAAGCTTTACCCAATGCATTGGAGTGAGATATAGGTCCCACCATTCACACATTGAAAATCATACATATGTGTCCTATAAGATCAAAAAACCTTCTATATATCAAAACCCATGAAGTTAAATGGGCTTCATAAAAATTATATCATATCATAACCTGGAAAAAATAGATAAGTTTTGTTATTGTTTAATCATTTCATGACCCATGGGAAAGAAAAATATTTCATAATAATTTTATCATGGTATAACTCATAGAAGAGAAATGAGGATCATAATCATCATGCCATTATAAATATATACTATTCAGAGGAGTAATAATAATTTTATACTTGGTTTATATCCCCATTAAATCATAAGTTACATCAAAGGATGTCATCTTAGAGGGAGAATAATTTGTTTAAGATAAATCAATTAGAATTTTTCATGAAGATTCTAACTTTTCTCAGAAAATTAATTTTTTAGAATTAAAAGTCAAAATATATTTTTGAGGTCATTTTATTTATAAATAATCTTGAAAAAATATAATGGAAGATTCAAAGTTCATTTAAATAATTTCTGGATAAATATATCCTTTCGTATTTGAAAAATAATATAAAACATATAACATTTTGAAAATGAATTTATTTGAAACTATCCTTAAAAACATACCATGTAATCTTCATAGAAAATAATTTTCCAGATAAAGGGATGTTTTGTTCATTTTGTACACTTAAAATAAATATTACATTCAAATTTTCAGTAAATGAAACATAGGAATTGTTTGGAAAATGACATGAGGATTTATTTAATAAAAATAAAAACTAAAAAATGAAAAATAATATATTTTAAAAATCATAAGATAATATTTAAAAAAAATTTAAAATATTTTCATAAAAAATGGTTTTGTTTTAAAATTTATTTTTTATTGAAATGGTAAATAATTTCTTATTTTACGAAGAATATTTTCTCAATTATTTTAAGTATCGGAGAGTGAACGAATCATATAGGTAATATCATAGATATATAGAGAAAAAGAAAATCCATGAGTTTCTTGAGATATAAATCATGATATTTTATCATCTAAAATATAATCATAAAAAATACTGATAAATGATGATATTTTAACATAAAATCTTTACCACTTTGGATACATTCAAATGTATACACCATAAAAGAAAATCATTAAATAAAACAAAAAATATCATCAGTATAAATAAATTCATTATATTACATGTCAATATGGGTTTTATATTGAACTATTTATTGTATATTAGTGAATAATATAACATATGTATCAAAGAAGGGAAATTTAGACAAAAATATACTACCTTATGTCTCAACATTCTTTTTATGTGTTCGAACATCCCATTCTTCGGGTAACATCCTTTCGTTTACAAAAAAATCATCCTAGGTTGGATTTATAACCTAAATAATGATTTTAGTATGAGAGGAGTGATGTTTGATTGTGGTTTTAGCATGTCTTGTCTAAACCTAAACGGTTTGAATGTGTGATGAATAGAGGAGAGGGGTGACAATTTATAATTGAGGAGGAGGGGCATTTTTTTACAAACCCAGACTTATTCAATAATGGGAGGTTACTCTCACATCATGTGGCTCAAAAATTGATAAATAATGGAGGTTAGGGATGATATGGTCTAGATAAAACCCCTTCAAAAAAAGAAACTTTTTTTGAATATGTCATTCCTTAACATTGATGTTTTACTATCTTTAACAATTTTTAATTAAATCATAATAACTAATTTTTTACAAAGGTAATTTTTCATTTAAGAATAAAATTAATTGACAATAATTAGATAATTTACACCAACTTATTATAAATATTAAATCAAATTTAATTAATAAAAATACTATGTCTGTGGGATGTAAATTATAACACAAGTGCACAAATCCACGTTTTATCTTTAATCACAACAGTTAATTTTTAACATTTTTTAATAATTATTATGGTCAAAAATAAAAGTTTACCTTATTATAAAATATAATATATTATAATTCAAAATATTTAATACATTTTTTAAAATTTTATTCACAAATATGGGAACATTTATTTTAAATTAAATTCCACAAACATAGAGAGAAATGATGTTTTCATAGAAAAAATGTTCAAAAGTTTACAACTTTTTTATATCAAAATTTAAAATAAAAATTATTAAAATGAAATAAATTGGAAGAATATACATATATATATATATATATTTATATATATTTGACATAAACTTATATTAAAACCTAATTAAAATTTAATTTATATTTAAAAATTATTTAAACAAAAAAATCTGTTTTTTTAATTCAATATTTTTGTCGATTCATCAAAAAATTATTCTTTTTAGAATAAGTCCTAGAATATTACCCTAGGAAAATTTGGATTTGATGAACTCAAAAATGAAGTTTATTTGATCAAATTATTTTTCTAAAGGGGTGAGAAATTAATTTCTTTACTATTCATGAATAGAAATAAATTGAACTCTTTTGAGAAATTAATATTTCGAAACATGAAAATAATTTATTAAAAAATTATTTAATTTTTAATCAATATGTTTTATTTTTATAAGACCAATATAAAAAATATTTAAAATTTATTTCTCCATATTTATTCTAAAATTTAATGGTTATTTTATAATAGTATTTTTAAAAAAAAAATATTTTTTGTTTTATTTTGTTGAAACATGTTATTGCATGAAAATCAAGATAAGCATGGTTTTGCATATAACAAAAGTAAAACCTAGTACTAGGTGTAATGCTGGAAAAACGTAATTATAGAATGTAACACTATAAAAATTATATATTTTCTGTAATGAAAAAAATAAAAAACATTGAATTTATTTGAAAAAAACACAGAATTTCAATTTGTTACATTATACCCCCTAATAATGAATTTCTCCCTCAAAATACATCACTTTGTTGCCAAAAAATGAATATATTTATGTCAAATTACATCCTCAGGTTCCCTCATAGATTTTACAAATAGGTTTTCTCACCAAAAAACACTAACTATGTTGGTGGTATTGTTTCATATGAATTTATCTATATGATCCATATTTTATTTTAGTTGTTCCTCATAAAAATTATCATAATTAAGTGGTATGAACTATGAGTTCATTACGTGTGTAGAATCATGTATGTAGTTCCTCATGGGTAATACGTGAAAAATAATGTGAACCTGAGAGAGGTTTAGTGGAATCACCAAACAATAATCTACTGCCTCAATACAATAAATTATTTTAATGGCACCTATATACCAAGGGCTTTTTTTTCACTTATTTATTCGATAGAGAAATTTATAGGAAGACCTTCTAACCAAAATTAAATTATAGATCACATTTAATAATAACATCTTAAAATTTTGATATACTTTTTTATTTAATTACATTATTTAATGGATCTAACTTTATTTTTGATCTCATCAGCTTACTCAGGTTCCAATAGCTTCAATTCTACAACTTCGCTCCAATTCATTAGAGTTATACACTTATTTCCATAAAGGGCTTCATAAGAAGCCATATGAATGCTCGAGTTAAAGATATTGTTGCATGAAAACCCAAATTGATAAAGATATTGATCCCATCCCCATTTGAAATACAAATTACAAGATCTTATCATATCCCCTAGGGTTTAAATTGTTCTCTAAAATTGGCCATATATCTATGGGTGATACGTAGTGTTGAAACATAACTATATACTATTTCATAGTAATTTTTACAAAATTCAAGGAAAACATTAGATCTTGATCAAATATAATTGAATTTGGTACACCGTTAAACATTAATAAATCCTTAATGTATATTTCGGTACGTGAATACGAAGATTAATCAATATAGATAGCAATAAACTGTGATGAATTATTATGTTGGTTGAATAAAACCCCTAATTACCACAAAATCAAAGATATGATAAACCCTAATGGTTACCGGTACCATTAATCATGGGTCCAAAAAGTTTAAATTCATTCCTCCCCAAATATCTTTGTCACTATATAAAAACCCAACGGGGTACATTTCCTTAAATGTCTATTAATATATCCGTAATCTTGATAAAATCCCATCACATAAAACCTAAAAATGGATTTCAATGACTTTGAAGTAATGATGATCCTTAAAATCATAATCCCGTGATGTCATCCATAACACTTATGTTAATCATACCTGGAGACATAAATATTTCCAAAATATAATTCACCCTTTTTCCTTAAATAAGCACTTATCTCATGAAAAAAAAATTCCATTGGAATATTCAGTTCAACCTTTTAACGATATATTTTCAAATGTGAAATAATTTTTCATAAATTAATGTAGAGGGAGATAATCACATAAAATTTAAAAATAAGTATAAACAATAAACTCATTATAGTGCTCATTAATATAAAACCCAACATGAAATTCCCAAGTAATGATGGGAGTATATTTGAAACCTACTTATCATGATTCTCTTTTTCAATTTTGATTTCATATGTTTTCCCATTTTTTATTGTATTTATAGGCCCCTATGGATTATCATCCTCATTATCACATGGATTGGGAAATTTATTTTCATAATTCCCAAACTCCTTGCACTTGAAACATTTATGGGTAAGTGGTGCATTATTTGAATTCATATTCTACTGTATTGAAATAACTGTCCCATTAATTTCATTTTAAAATTCCAAATATTTATGACCTAATTTAAATAATTAAATCACCACTTAGGTGCATTAAATTAATTCCAATAGCATTTCTTCCCACATTTCTACCATGTTGATGGCTATATTTTCTATCCATAATTTCAGTTTTCATGAGACTCAGTGTTATATTGATTATAAAAACCATAAAAATATTTTTAATATTCAATTTTTCATTTCAACCTTAAGTGTAGGTAGAATTAAATATTAATACATACTAATGTCTCTTATAAACACGGCCTTTGAAAGACATGGTTTTTTATAACCAAAGAATCAGGTAATTTTTCTTTCAAGGGTCATTATTAAACCATATGTGTACCTTGTAAGTCTTATTAAATTATCTTCATAGGTTATAATAGATTCATAATCCATTTTCTAAAGTTCATGTATTTTCTTCTAAATATTTGTTTCTTGAATAAGAGATAAGTACTTACTAAGAAATATCCCATTAAACTCTTCTCATTCCATAGATTCAATTTCTTCTTATTCGCTCATTTTGTAAGTAATAGTCCACCACATATATGATTCACCTTTTTTAACTCACTGCCAATAGTTACCTAGAGTCAGTGCATTATTATATTACATTGGCATGATACCAGGAATCATGTCCCTAAATACCGATTAGTTTAGTATCCTTGGACGTAATAGATACAAACATAAGTCTTACATTACATCATGAAATAGAGAAAAACAGCATCATTATGTCCCCTTTGAACACACTCTTATTCCTTAGCCTATTCCTGAAGGTTAATCATAAAATACTACTTTACATCCTGGGAAAAATAAAACATAAGAAATGGGTGAGCTCAGATTCTCAGTAAGGATAACAATATTCCACAAACATTCATAAATAAGAATAAACATTTAATGTAATGTGTAAAACTAAAATATAATCCTTTTAAACATAAACATCAGCATAATATGAAAAATATAAATCAAATAATGTCATTTACTTATTCACATGGATATTATACTAGCCTAATAATCACATACATTATCAATAACCAATTTCATAATGATGGACTGCATAATGTTGGACATCATAACCACATAGTCAAAGCCTCGTGCCAAGACTACAAATAATATTTTTTCAAGTCCTTGTGCCCTGAAAATTGTTTGTCTTATGAGACCAACAGATTCATTGAGGAGCTATAATGGGCTCCATCCATCACTTACCAAGTCCAATTCATTACTCATATGAATAGTTTGAATCATAACATAAACAATAGTATTAAAAATAGAATATGAAATGTCAATACATTAACCCTAAACCATTAATGGTATAAAAATATCACATACACAATCATATATATCATAAATCATTCAATATAATATGTAACATTTTTATTATAATGAATAAACATCAAAAAAGTGTAAAATCCATCAAATAATGTTGACATAGACGAAATCAAAATCTATTTGAGAGAAATATATCTTTCTATTTTGAAATAATTTAAAAGTCAAATAATTATAAAATAAAACTTATCTTTTTTTAAATTCTTTATAACAATTTATGGGAATCTTAGAAGGTCTTATAATGGCAGAAAATATCTGCATCCACCGTATAAGATAAAAAACATTCTTACCATAATTTGTCAAAAAAGTCATAAATAACCTTGTTTGGAAAATGAATGAAATATTCCTCTAATTTTTTTTTATAGAAAGTCAAAAAAATGGTATAAATTTTATTATCCCATAGTCTAGGAAATTTTAAAAATGTTTTGAAATACATTTTTAAGAATAATGGATGTGGATGATAAAGAGGTCCTAGTAGATACTAACGTAGAAACAAACTCGGATAATAAAGAGATTTGGAAATTAACCCTTACCTTGTACGTTTCATTGATAGAGGGTATGTTAAAAACATTTATAATAGTTAAATAATTGTTATTATATTATAAAATAATCACATATATAAATATGATATCATATATGATCTTCAAATATCGCTTTGTTAATAATATTTCAGAAGTATCATCATTTCTGGTGTTAACTGATTCGTTTTTGTTTATATTTTTTTGTTATGTAAGTCATGTTTATAATTTATTGGATGTATTAGATTCATATACATAATTATATTAAGTTCATAAACATAATTTTTTAATCAACAAATGAAATATATTATTGAATTGTTACGATGGGGAATGAATCTCATCGAGTTTGGGGAGACGGTAATCCATACATACGCATGAACGACAATACCATTCTATTGATGGTGGAATAGTATGTAATATGATGTTATGTCATATATAAATAATAATTAACATTTTTATTTATTATTTAAATCAATTGTACTCATTATTTTACCCATCCATATAATGATTTGTTGAATAACAAACTACACCACGACGTGGAGACGGTAAGCCGTACGTATGCATGTATGGTGAATTGTCATTCATATGATTGATAAAATAAGGCATATGGTTGTACCATATTTATAATAAAATCAAGGTATGTATATGTTAATATAGTTATTATTTTTTAATGGAAACAACAAATAAATAGAAGTTTAAGAAGAAAAAAACTTTGAAAGAGGTGGTGAAATTATTACCTTTTCTTCAGTTGTTTGCTTTTGAGTTGATCAATAGGGCTTCTTAGGTTGGATTTAGGATCAATGTAAGGTATATAGGTATAAGGGAGGATATTTGGGAGGATATTTGAGCTGGGGTTGGTTGATCCAAATGGCTATGGAGGTGTCATGTTTAATGAAGGGGAAGTACACTATTATAAGAGAGGTGAAGGTCACTTTAGGAAAAGTTTGAAATATTATTTTATTATAAAAAAACATTATATTTATAATTTCTCCAAAAATATTTAATTCAATACTAAGGTGGGTCTTAGTAGAAAAACTTTCAACCAATAGGTTTTATACAGGTTTAGGTAATCATATTAACCTTATATTTTAGATTTAACTCTGTTAAATAGTTTTACATTTACCATGTCTCTTTGTTTTTTCATATTATATAGTTAATAAAATTACTATAAAATGCCAAAAGAACCAAAAATGGTTCATTAATAGAATATATATTATTATATACGTCCTTTTACCTGACCTTATATTTTTAGGACTATTATATCATTTAATAATATAATTTTTGTTTTAAAAACCCGTTTATGTCAATTTTGAAACTATTTTGTATTTGATTTTTTTAAACTCCTAAGAACTTTATTACTTAGAAAAAATCATTTAATAAACCCTAAATTGTCATATTATCCTATAAAATTTGTTTAATTCATCAAAAGTCTCAATTTACATTTATTTGGATATTTATAATATCAATTATTTTTATCTTTCTTTAGTAATGTAATTAATGTAACATCATTGTGTCATAAATATATTTAATTATTTAAGTTTTAAAAATTATAAATAAAATAAAATTATTTGGGAAATATTTATAGCTTTATAATTAATATTTATAGTCTAATTTATCTTATGAATAACTCTATATTAAAAATGTTTTAGTTTTTATACTTTGAATTTAACACTTTTAACCCTTCTTTAAATAAATTAATGATAAATATTCTAATCTAATCTAAGTGGACTAAAAGAACAATATTTTATTCATAAGGTTGATTTTTGTTGATATAAACTTATCCATTTGAATTAGTACATGTTTTAGGGAAATTATAATACCATTTTTACCATTAATTACCCTATTTACTTTTAACTATGGTTAATAAAAGTCAAAATTTACTATTCTCCAAAAATTATTTTCATCATATTGAACCAAATTTTAATTAATCATGTAAACTATATCTCTTCTATTTTTTAATTTCAACTCACAATAGTGGTAAAATTATGTTTTATGAAAATTTGAAAATGCTCATAGAAGGTGGCTAAAAGATAGTAAAAAGTTCAACAAAATTTAAAATATCCAATATTATTATAAAATTACTCCAATTAATTACATTGAACATATATTGCTATTATGCATCTATTTTTAACTAATATAAATTTAAATAAAATAACTAATTTTTTAAATAAAAAGTCAGTTTTAAACAATAACACACTGTTTTTCACTATTCATTAAAAATTGAATGTTTTCAGAAATATACCAAAAAATTCACCCTATGTTAATTTTGATATTCTAAATTCAAAAATGAAGTCCATTTTGATAAATATAATACATAAAATTTCAAAAAGTGGGTATTACTATTCATAACAGATAGTTTGATTGATCGTGGTGTGTTAAAACTCCAAGTTGCGTACAATGCAAACTATTGCATTATTCAAAGGGAGATGTACAGTGGAAGATTGGGGTGTTACATTCTCCACTACTACATATAATTTATTCCTCAAAATTTATAGAATATTACTGCATAAAAAGATTTGGGTGGTACTTCATTATAAGTTCCTTAGGTTCCTACGTTGTTTCTTCCATATTGTGATTTCTCTGTATAAATTTCACCAGATGAGCCATCCAATTTCTCAACACTTGTTCTCTGGTATCAAGAATTCTGATAGGCTCTTCACAATAAGACAGATCAGCTTCCAGTTCTATTTCTTCCTTGGGGAGTACATGCGTCGGGTCTGGCATATATTTTTTCAACAGTGATATGTGGAACACATCATGAACTTTGGAGTGACTGGGCAGAATTTCCAAATAGTATGCTACAACTTCAATTTGTTCTAGAATTTCAGAAGGTCTAATGTATTTAGGAGATAATTGACCCATATAATAGAAACATATAACACCCTTCCATGGAGATACCTTTAAAAAGCATGATATCCTTCTTGAAATTCCAAATCCTTTCATCGGTTATTGGCATAAATCTTTAGCCTACTTTGAGCTGATTTGATGTGGGTTTGGATTATATTCAACTTTTCCATTTTTTCCTCAACATGTTCTGAGCCTATGAGTTTTCTTTCACCAACATCATCGCAACATGTTCATGTGCGACATCTCTCACCATATAACTCATCATATGGTACCATCATAATACTTGAATAGAATATATTATTATAGGAAAATTCTACCGGAGTTAAATATTGATCCCACATACCTTGAAAATCAAGTTTGAAAGATCTCAACATATCTTCTAAGATTTGAATAGTTTGTTCTGATTGTCCATAAGTTTGTGGTTGATATGCAGTGCTCAAACGAAGTTCAATATCCAAGGCCTTATTAAGACTTTTCTAGAATCTTGTTTTAGAATGGGGATCAAGATAAAAAAATAGTTTTACTCCGTGAAGTCTTACAACTTAATTAATATATAGTATTACAAGACGTTTAAGTGGTAAATCTTCCCTTATAGAAGGAAAATGTTCTGACATGGTACGACGATCAACAATGACCCGTATTGAATCATTCCTTCTAGGAGTCTTTAGTATCCCCATGACAATGTCCATCATAATATCATCCCATTTCCACTCCGGTATTGGAAGAGGTTGCATGACTCCTCTAGAATGTTTCCTTCCAGCTTCCACTTGTGGACAAACCATACATCATGAAACATAATTAGCAAAATCTTATTTCATGTTGTCCCACCGAAAATGTTCCTTCAAATCTCTATACATCTTAGTGCTACTAGGGTGTATAGATAAATTGGATCTATAAGCTTCATCCAACAATTCCATTTTTAGATCAGTTATATTAGGAACATAAAGTCTCTTCCCAAATTTTAAAAATCCATCTTCATATATGAATTCGATCAATCTCCCATCATTCACAGCTTTAATTTTCTTTTTAAACTCCTCATAATTAGTATGAGAACTATTTATCCATGAACATAGGATCTCTTTAAACTCTTAACTGTTTCAAAACTCCTAGATCCTTTCTGCGCAAAGAATCGTCCACCTTATTTGCCTTCCTTGGGTGGTAGTTTATACTGAAATCATAATCTTTGGGGAGTTTAATCCATCACCTTCACATCATGTTGAGTTATTTTTGGGAGAAAATATACTTCCAACTCTTATTATCTGTATAAATCTCACATTTTTTCACCATAGAGATATTGTCTCCATATCTTCAAATCCAAGATTACAGCTTCTAACTCAAGATCATGAGTGAGATACTTATGTTCATTTATTTTTAGCTGTTGTGATGCATACGAAATAACTCTATCACTCTTCATAAGGAAACAACCAAGTCCTTTCTTTAAAGCATCACTATAAATAACAAACACATCATTCCCCAATGGTAGAGTCAAGATAGAAGCATTGAATAATCTTCTCTACAGTTATTCAAAAAATTCATCACAATATTTTTTCCAAACAAATTTAACCCCTTTACATGTGATCTTGGTTAATGGGTATTCGAATCGGGCAAAATTCTGGACGAAACACCGATAAAAACCTACTAAACCTATATAAATGCATAGATCAGTTATAATTGTCGGTACTATCCATTCATGGATTTCCTTGGCCTTTTAAGGATCAACAATGATACCATACTTAGAGACAATATGAAAAAGAAAATAAATCTCCTTAATGCATAAATCACACTCTCGAAACTTCCTATATAATTCATTTCTTCTAAGTGTCTTTAGAATAATGTGCATGTGATTTTCATGATGTTAGTAGATTTTAGAGTATACCAAGATATCATAAATAAATACCACTAAAAATTCATCAAGATATTGCTTGAAAACTCTATTCCTTAGATCCATGAAAATAAAGGGTGCATTAGACAATCCCATAGGCATTACTGTAAACTCGTAATGCTCGTACCTGGTTCGAAATGTTGTTTTTGAAATGTCTTTTTTCTTCACACAAAACAGATTATATCCATATCGAAGGTCAATAATTGAAAAATATTTATCTCTATGAAGTTGATATAATAAATCATCAATGAGAGTTAGGGGATACTTTTTCTTTATTATAAAAGAACTGATCTCCTTATAGTCAATGCACAACCTCATAGATCAATCTATCTTCTTAACAAAAAGAACAAGGTATTCCAATGGAGAAACACTAGAGGTAATATATCCTTTATTACTCAATTATTCGAGTTGATTATTTAGTTCCACTAATTCCATAGTGGAAATTCTCTAAGGGATCTTCAATATGGGCCTTAAACTAGGATTTAAATCAATAGAAAACTCAATTTCTCATTCTGGAGGATGTCCAAGTAAATCCCCTGGAAACACATCAATATATTATTTTACAATAGGTATGTCCTCTATTACATCATTATTTCTTCTTCCATAGTTATTTCATTCTCTTCATCCCTAGTAATTGAATTTAGTAGAGCTACTGGGGGTGGATCTTGATAAGAATCAGGTGGTGATGTTTCTACTCTAAAGATAAGGTACTCCTAATCATCATCGAAATTTTAACCTCTTTCTTCTTACAATAAATTTTGGCATCATGGTATGAAAGACAATTTATACCAAGGATTATATCAAATTAAATCATGGGTATGACAATGAGATCAGCAGATAAAGAACATTTATATGTCATAATGGGGACTGATTCACAAAACATTGTTGTAATGATACTACCCTTAGGAGTTTTGACTGAAAACTCCCTTGTCAAATAAAATTATAAATATCTAATTTTCCTAGAAAACTATAAAGATATGAAACAATGCTATGATCCAGAATAAAAAAAAGCATTTCCTAAACTTGGGGAATCCATTAAATTACCCGCCACCATGTTTTTCAGAGCTTCAAACTCATCAGTAGTGATCTCATAAGCTTGAACATGATTCATTGTCCTTTTATGAGGTAGGTTTTCTTGGAACATAGGATATTCATTTTCATAATGCCCCTTTTGTCTATAATTGTTTCATTAAACATTGGCAACCTCTTTCTTTCCCTTGAAATCACGAGCTTGGTAGACTTTTCGACATAACTTGTAAGAGACTCTAATTCCATTCAGGCATGTACCAGGGTGTTTCTTCCCACATTTACCAAAGGATGGATATTAAAATTTTCACTTCTTCCCCGTATTTCCATTTCTATATTTTTCATAAGATCTATTCCTCTCTTGGATTTATATAAAGTGGTAAGACTTATAAAATACCTTTTCTATCTTGATTTTACATGAGATAGTATATTCATATGATGATAAGGATTGTGAGACTAATGATTGACATAGAAATGGTTTTAAACCAGAAAATAATCAATAAATCTTACTCCTTTGGTGACCTATATAATATATTGCATTCATTACTAACCTTGTAAAGTTAGCCTCGTATTTTTTCAAATTCTCATCCTCCTTTTGCCTCAGACTCAGAAATTGCCTTTCCATATTTGCTCGATTATCACGAGGAAAGTAGTTTTCTAATAAAATATCTTTAAACGCTATCCATTCAATATTTGATACTTCTTAATCTTCCTTTGTGTTCTTAATTAATGACCACCATTGATCTGCATCTCCCTTAAGGTGATAAACTACCATGAGAACTTTTTCACTTTCGCTACTCCCCAAAGAATGAAATATTTTCTCTAAGGAACTTATCCATTTATCAGCTACAAATGGATTTTTAGTTCCATTTAATGTTGGAGTTTGTTTCATAATGAATCATACTGACATTTATCCTCTGTGGTGTGGATCAGGGTGCTTCATATGGGTAAGGTTATTATTCATAACCCGAGTGAGTTGTCCCAGTATGGTGATAAGATGATCAGCACCAGTTGCATCACCAGCTCTACTATAATTATCTTGAGTAGGAGGTAAATCCCTACATGGATTACGTGTGTTGATATGGTTTCCAGTCCTTGCACAAGGCTCCATTTCTAAACAATGGAATACAGTACATAAGTTTATGAACCACAATACAAAACTCCAAACTTCTAAAATACTTAACTAAAGTTGAATTGTTTATGGATATAATTAATAATCTTAAAAATGTTTTCATTGGGGAGGTATATACTGATAAATCTTTCATAATGGTTTGTAAAGAAATTTTAAATTATCCTGAGCATATCCCCTAGGAGTATCGTAACCATGAGTGCAGTAAGGCCCGTTGTCATGTACAAGGATACCCAAGGTCAAGCCCAAAACTCCTTATCGGATTTTTCATTCCTAGGTACATCTGTTCCAGAGCTGCCTCTACCTACTCGTATCTAAACAGGGATATATTTCTTGTAAAAATGAAAAATTATCTACATTACCAAAATTCTAGGATGTTTTTCTATACTAATCCACAAAGTCGATCTTAGAGTAATGTTCTCTAATAATAGTTTTTCTAAATCTAACTTCCATGTTTTGTACTAAACTTTCTCTAATACCAACTAAAATTACTTGACCCCAGTTAGCTAGATTTAGAGAAATAATTACATTACATTGGAATGATACAAGTAATCATGTCCCAAAATACTGATTAGTTTAGTATCCTTGGATGTACTATATACAGACATTAGTTTTACATTAAATCATCAAATAGAGAAAAACAACATCATTGTGTCCCACATTTAACACACTCTCATTACTTAGACTATTCCAATAGGTTAATCGTAAAATTCTTCTTCACATCTTGGAAAAAATTAAACATAAGATAGGGATGAGCTCAGATGATCAGTAAGGATAACAATATAGTGGAAACTTTCATAAATAAGCATTAACATTTAAGGAAATGTATAAGAATAAAACATAAGGCTTTTAAAATTAAACATCAGCATAATATCGCAAATATATATCAAATAATTCCATTTACTTATTCACACATATATTTTTCATGTTTAATTATCAGATTCAATATCAAGAGCTAATTTCATAATGGTGGAATGAAAAATGCCGGACATCATAACCACAGAGTCAATGCTTTATGGCATGAATACAAATAAGATTTTTTCAAGGCCTTATGGCAAGACACAATTTTGTCTCATTAGACCTACTAATGCATTGAGGATCTATAGTGGGCTCCCCCAAACACTTACTAAGTCGAATGCATTCCACATATGAAAAGAATGAAACATAACATAAACATTAATATTAAAACTAGCTTACAAAATGTCAATAATTTAACCATAATACGTGAATGGTATAAAAATAGAACATACATAGTCAAATATTTCATATCTCATTATATATAATATGTAATATTTGTATTATAATGAATCAACTTCAAACAAGTGTAAAATCCATCAAAGGATGTTGACATAGTTTAAATGAAAACTATTTGAGAGAAATATGTCTTTCTATTTTGAAATCAATTAAAAGTCCCATAATTATAAAAGAAAGCATTTATTTTTAAAATATACATATAATATTTTAAGGGAAGCATAGAATGTGTTATAATAGTGTAAAATATCCGCACCTTGCATATTAGATAAAAACATTCTTACCATAATTTGTCAAATAGGTCATAATGTGCCTTGTTTGGAAAACAACCGAAAGATTCCTTTCCAAACATTTTATAGAAAGTAAAACAAGGGTATAAAGGACTTTAACCCATTTTCTATGAAATAGTAAAATAGTTTTCCAATACATTTCTATGAAATAATGATGTGGATGATAAAGAGGTCCCACTATATACTTACGTAAAAACAACCTAAAAAAATAAAGATATTGTGAAATTAACCCTTACCTTGTACTTTTCCTCGATCGAGGGTATGTTAACCTCCTGTATAATAGTTAATTAATTTTTATTTAATTATAAAATAATCACATACATAAATATGATATCATATATGATCTTCTTATATTTCGTTGTTAATAATATATCAGTAGTATAATCATTTCAGGAGTTAACTGATTCGTTTTCTTTTATATGTTTCGTTATATAAGTCTTGTTTGTTATGGATATGATGTATTTGATTCATATACAGAATTATATTTAGTTCTTAAACATTATTTTTGAATCATAAAATGAAATTTATTCTTTAATGGTTATGATGGGGAATGAATCTCATCGCGTTTGTGGAGACGGTAATCTATATGTATGCACGAGTGACAATTCCATTCTATAGATGGTGGAATAGTATGTAATTGGATTTTATATCATATATAAATAATAATTAACAAGTTATATTTATTATTTAAACCAATTATACTCATTATTATACCCATATAAATAAATATTTATTGAATAACAAACTACACCACGACGTGGAGAAGGTAAACCGTGCGTACACACGTATAAGGAATTTTCTTTCATAGTATGGATAGAATATGAATATGGTTGTACAACATTTATAATAAAATCACATTATGTATATGGTGATATAATAATTATTTGGATATGTAAACAAATAATAAAGAGTAAGTGAAAGTAGAAAAGAACTTTGAAAGATGTGGTGAAATTATTACCTCTTCTTCAGGTGTTTCCTTTTGAGTTGACCAAAAGGGATCCTTAGGTTGGGTTTCTGATCAATGTATGGTATTTCAAGGCTGTGGGAAGGTAGTTGGGAGTATATATGAGTAGGGGTTGGCAGATCCAAATGGATTTGGAGGTGTGATTTTGAGAGAAGTGGAAGTACTCTTTTATAAGAGAGGTGAGGGTCACTTTAGGAAAAGCTTGAAATATTATTCTATTATACAATCATATTTAGTTAATAATGGATCTAAAATAATTTATTTAAATTTTATGGTGGGGATGGGTCCAAAAACTCTCAACCAATAGGTTTTAGATAGGTTTAGTTCACTATATTAACATTATCATTTAGATTTAACTCTTGGTTAAATAGTTTAACATTTACCATGTCTCCTTGTATTTTTATATTATATGGTTAATAAACATTTTATAAAATGCCAAGAGAACCACAAGTGGTTCATTAATAACATATATATTATTATATAAGTCCTTTGTCTGGGACTTGTATTTTTAGGGCTATTATGTCATTTAATAATATAGTATTTTTTTTAAAACTCATTTATGTCAATTTTGACACTATTTATTATTTTATTATCTTTATGTCCTACGAACATGATTACTTATAAAAAAATTAATTTAATCAACCATAAAATGTCATAGTAACCTATAAAATTCGTGTAATTCATCAAAAGTCTCAATTTACATTTATTTGGATATTTATAATGTCAATTATTTTAATATTTCATTAATAAGGTAATTACTGAATCATCATTGTTTCATAAATAAATTTAATTATTTAATTTATAAAAATTATAAATAAAATACCATTATGTAGGGAATATTTTTATATTTATAATAAATATTTAATATATAATTTATCTTATGTATAACCCTATATTAAAAATGATTTAATTATTAAACATTGAATTTTACACTTTTAACTCTTCTTTAAATAAAATAACGATAATTGTCATAATCTAATCCCAGTTGAACAAAAGGATCATATTTTAATCATAATTTTGATTTTGTTCGATACAAACTTATCCAATAGAATTTGTATAAGTGTCATGGTAATTATAATATCATTTCTAACATTAATTACCCTATTTACTTTTAACCATGTTTAACAAAAGTCAGAAGTTACTATTCTCTAAAAAATATTTTCATCTTATTGAACCAAATTTTACTTACTGATGTCAACCGTGTCTCTCATATTTTTGAAACTCAAATCACAGAAATGGTAAAATTAATTTTTATTCAAACTTACAAATGCTCTTAGAAGGTGGGTAAAAGAAGGTAAAAAGTTCAATAAAATTTTATATATCTAATATTATAATAAAATGAATCCAATGAATTACATTGAACATATGTAAGTATTATGTATCTATTTTAACCAAATATAAATTTAAATAAAATAAATATTAATTTAAATAACAAGTTATTTTTAAACTATAACACATTGTTTTTTCACAATTCATCTAAGATTGAACGTTTTCAGAAAAATACCAAAAATTTAACCAAAGCTAATTTTGGTATTCTGAATCCAGAGATGAAGTCCATTTTGAAAAATAAAATTTAAAAAAATTAAAAAATTGTGTGTTACTATTAATAATAGCTAGATTGATTGGTCGTGGTGTATTAAAACTCCAAGTTACATACAACGTAAGCTATTTCATTAATCAAAAGGATACATACCGTGGAAGCTTGGGGTGTTACACCACCCAAATGGTAGAAAACCAAAATGAATTACTCATCCTCCAAACAATTGTGGATGGAAAATATCTTTTCATTGGTGTGGATTCATTTCTTAGTAACTGTAATGCCTCAACACTTGTTACCCAGAGTCGATGCCTTATTACATAACATTGGCTTGATCAGAAAGGATCAAATCCTGAAAAACCGATCAGTTTAGTCTCCTTGGAAGTAATAGATGAAAACATAAGTTTTACATTACATTATGAAATGAAAAACAAAAACATTGTGTCTCCTTTTAACACATTCATCCCCATTAGACAATCCCTATAGGTCAGTTATAATATACTTTTTCACATCTAGGAATAAATAAAACCTAGAAAGGGGTGAGATTAGGTTTTGAGTAAGGATAAAAATATAGCAAAAACATTCATAAATAAAAATAAACATTTAAGACAATGTATACGACTAAAACAGAAGCCTTTTAAACATGAACTTCAGCATAATATGAAAAGAAAAATCAAATAATTCAATTTACTTATTCACATGGGTATTCTACTAGCCGAATAATCTAATGTAATATTAATAGCCAATTTCATAATGACGAAATACATAATGTTGGACATCATAACCACATAGTTTGGGACTCATTCCAAGACTAATAATACGATTTTCATAGGGCCTTGTTCCAAGACACTTGTTTGTCTCATAAGACCTACCAATGCATCGAGGAGATATAGTGGGCACAACTTGTCACTTACTAAGAACATTGAATTCCTCATATAAAAAGAATGAAATATAACATAAACATTCGTGTTAAAACTAGCATACAAAATGTTAATACTTTAACAATAATCCCTGAATGGTATAAAAATGACACAAAAATAGTCAAAAATAGCCCAAAAACATCAATACAATATGTAATATTGCATCATAATAAATCAACTTCAATAAAATGTAAAATCCCTCAAAGGATATTGACGTAGATAAAATGAAAACTATTTGAGAGGAATGTCTCTTTCTATTTTGAAATAATTTAAATGTTAAGTAATTATAAAAGAAAACATTTATTTCGAAAATATTCATATAAGCTTGTAAGGGAAGATTAAAAGGTGTTTTAATAGTGAAAAATAGTCGCACTAGTCGTATAATTTAGAAAAACATTCTCTCCTTAATTTTATCAAAAAGGTCATAAATGACCTTGTTTGGAAAATGATGGAAAAATTCCATTATAAAATTTTTATTAAAATTTAAAAAGGGTATAAATTAATTTAACCCATAGTCTTGGAAATAGTATAAATGTTTTGAAATACATTTTTAAGAAACACATATGAGGATGATAAAGAGGTCCAAGTAGATACTCATGTATAAACAAATTCAGATAATGAAGAGATTGTAGAATTAACCATTAACTTGTATTTTTCATTGATCGAGGGTATGTTAAACACTTATATAATAGTTAAAGAATTGTTATTTAATAATATAAGAACCATATACATAAATATCATATTATATATGATCTTATAATATTTCTTTGTTAATAATATTTCAGTAGTATCATTGTTTTGGGTTTTAACTGATTAATTTTACTTTAAATGTTTTGTTATGTAAGTCATTTTTTTTATGAATGGGATGTATTTGAAACATATAAAGAATGATATTATGTTCTTAAATATTGTTTTTTATCATAAAATTAAAATTATTCTTGAATGTTTATGATGGGGAATTAATCTCATCATGTTCGTGGAGACGGAAATCTGTACGTATGCACGAGTGACAATATCATTCTATTGATTATAAAATAGTATATAAATGGATTTTATATCATATATAAAGAATAATTAACATGTTATATTTGTTATATAAATATATTATACTCATTATTATACCCATATAAATAATTATGTGTTGAATAACAAACTACACCTTGACGTGGAGACGGTAAGCCGTACATACGCACGTATGGTGACTTTTTCATTCATTGGATGGATAGAATAATTAATGTGGTCATAAAACATTTATAACAACATAATAGTATGTATAAGTTATAGGAGTTTTTCTATGGAAACAACATTGAAATATGAAGTGGAAAAAGAAAAGAACTTTGAAAGAGGTGATGAAATTATTACCACTTCTTTGGGTGCTTCCTTTTGATTTGATCAAAAAGGAGCATTAGGTTGGCTTCTGATCAAAGTAAGGCCTCTAAGTTGTAATGAGGGTAGTTGGGAGGATATTTGAGTTGGTGTTGTCTCATCCAAATTCCTTTGGAGGTGTGATTTTGAGAGATGGGGAAGTACCATTTTATAAGAGAGGTGAGGGTCACTTTAGGAAAAGCTTGAAATATTATTTTATTATACAATCATATTCGGTTTAGAATAGATCCAAAAAGATTTTTTTAATATCTAAGGTGGGACTAAGTCGAAAAAATCTCAACCAATAGGTTTTATATCGGTTTAGGTCACCATATTAACTTTATCATTTAGATTTAATTCCTAGTTAAATAGTTTAACTTTTACCATGTATTCTTGTATTATTATAATAAATGGTTAATAAAATTACTATAAAAAGTACAGAGAACCGCAAGTGGTTAATTATTTATATATATAATATTATGTAAGTCCTTTGGATGAACCTTAGATTTTTATTAATATTATATCAATTAATAATATAGTATTTGTTTTAAAAACTCATTTATGTCAATTTTGAAACTATTTAGTATTTGGTTTTTGTGAAAGTCATAACAACTTTATAACATCAAAAAAATATTTAATATGACCTAAAATTTCATATTAACCAAAAAAATCATTAAATACTTAAGAAGTCTCAATTTAAAATTATTTTAATATTTATAATCTCAATTATTTTAATCTTTCAGTAATAAGGTAATTACTAAATCATCATTATGTATTAAATAAATTTTATTATTTAATGTATAAATTTTATAATTAAAATACCATTATTTAAGAAATAGTTTTATATTTCTAATTAATTATTATTTATAATTTATCTTATGAATAACCTTATATTAAAAATGGTTGATTTATTAAACTTTGAATTAAACACTTTTAACACTTTTGTAAATAAAATAATAATAATTGTCTGTATATAATCCAAGTGGACAAAAAGATCATATATTATTCCAAAGGTTTATTTTGGTTGAAAAAAACTTATCCAATAGAATTATGACATGTGTTAGGGTAATTATAATATAATTTATACCTTTAATAACCCAATTTACTTTTAGTTGTGGTAAATAAAATTCAAAAGTTACTATTCACCAAAAATTATTCTGATCATATTGAACAAAATTTTACTTACTGATGTCAAATGTATCTATCAGCTTTTAGAAATTCAATTCACAGAAGCGGTATAATTACCTTTTATGGAAATTTGAAAATCTGCCTAGAAGGTGGGTAAAAGATGTTAAAATTTCAATAAATTTTTATACTTCTAATTATATTAAAAATGACTCCAGTTAAATACATTGAACATATATAGGTATTATGTATCTATTGTGACTTAAAATAAATTTGAATAAAATAACTAATTATTTAAATAAATAGTTAGTTTTGAACAATAACACAGTGTTTTTCACTATTCATCAAAAAATGAATGTTTTCAGAAAAATACCAAAAATTCACCCTAAATTAATTTGAATATTCAAAATCCAAAAATGAAGTAAATTTTTAAAAATAAAATTTATATAATTTAAATAAATGGTTATTACTATTCCTAACAGGTAGTTTTATTGGTCGCGGGGTGCTAGAACTCGAAGTTTCCTACAATGCAAGCGAATGCATTATTCAAAGAGAAATGTATCATAGAAGATTGGGGTGTTACCTTATTCCCTCCTTCAAATAATTTCTTCCTATAAATTTATAAAATACTACTCCCTAAAAATATTTGGGTGGTTCTTCATCCTAAGTTCCTCAGGTTCCCACATTTCCTCTTTCATCTTATGGTTTATCCATAGAGTTTTTACCAGGTGAGTTGCCTGATTTCTCAACACTTGTTAACTGGTATCAAGAATTTTGACCGGATCTTCACAATAAAATAGATCGAGTTCTAGTTCTATTTCTTCATAGGTGAGTACATGCGTTGGGTCATGCATGTATTTTCTCAATAGTGATACGTGGAACACATCATGATCTTTTAAGAGACTTGAAAAAATTTCCAAATAGTAAGATATAACTCCAATTCGTTCTACATATTCGAAAGGTCCGATGTACCTGGGACTCAATTTACCCTTCCTAATTAATCGTAAAACACCCTTCCATGGAGATACCTTTAAGAAAACATGATTTCCTACATGAAATTTCAAATGATTTATTTGGTTGTTGGAATAGTTATTTTGCCTAATTTGAGTTGTTTTGATACAAGTTTAGATAATATTAACCTTTTCAATTATTTCCTCAAAAAATTTTGGGCCTACGAGTTTTCTTTCACCAACATCATTCCAAAAAGTTAGTTCGTGACATCACTTTCCATATAACGCTTCTTATGGTGCCATATGAATACTTGAATAGAATCTATTATTATTGTAAAATTAAACAGGAGGAGAATATTGATCCCACATACCATGAAAGTCAAGTGAGAAAGATCTCAACATGTCTTCTATGGTTTGAATAGTATATTCTAATTGTCCATCATTTTGATGGTGGTAGGCAGTGGGTAAAAAAATTCAGTATTTAGGGCTTTCTGAAGAATTTTCCAAAATCATGATGTAAAACAAGGATCACAATAAGAAACAATTGATATGGGTACACCATGAATTCTAACAACTTATTTAATATATAGTCTTACAAAACGTTCATGTGGTAAATCTTCTCAAATAGCAAGAAAATGTGTTGAATTTGTAAGATGATCAATAATGACCCATATTGAAAAATTTCTTCTAAGAGTATTTTGTAGCCTCATGAAAAAGACCATTGTAATATCACCCCATTTCCACTCAGGTATGGAAAGAGGTTGAATGACTCCTCTAGGATGTTGTCTTCCAACCTCAACTTGTTGACAAACCATACATCTTAACACATAATCAACAATATCCCTCTTCATATTGTCCCACCAAAAATTTTCAGTCAAATCTCTATACATCTATGTGCTACTAGGGTGTATAGAGAAATTAGAGCTATGAGAATCTTTAAAAATTTCCCTTTTTTGATCAGTTATATGTGGAACAAAAAGTCTCTTCCCAAATTTCAAAATTCCATCTTCATATATGATGACAATGAATCTCCCATCACTCACAACATTAATTTTCTTTTTAAACTCCTCATTATCAGTTTGAGAACTTTTTATCCTTTCTAGTAAATATGGGTTGGAAAACATTTTAAAAATTATTGACATTGCACCTTCTAAAATTATTCCCATATATATATATTTACTGGATCCATGAACATAGAATACCTTTCAAATCTCATCTTGTTCAAA
This sequence comes from Viscum album, assembly GCA_963277665.1. NCBI lineage: Eukaryota > Viridiplantae > Streptophyta > Magnoliopsida > Santalales > Viscaceae > Viscum > Viscum album. The sequence goes on along the minus strand of OY728132.1, from coordinate 101,323,671 downwards.
ACACTATGATATTTTCTACTCAATGCTTTTTCCACAATATTTTCCTTTTTCAGATGGAATTTCATAGTGAAATCATAATCTTTGAGTAGTTCAAGTTGTCTTCTATGCCTCATGTTGAGTTCTTTATGTGATAAAATATACTTCAATCTCTTGTGATTAGTATATATCTCACATTTTTTTACCATAGATAAATTTTCTCCATATCTTCAAACAAAGATTACTACTACTAACTCATGATTTTGAGTGGGATAGTTTTTTCATGAATTTTGAGTTGTCGTGATACATAAGAAATAACTCTTTCATTATACGTAATGACACAACCATGTCCTTTCTTTGAAGAATCACTATAAATAGAAAACTCATCATTCCCCGATGGTAGAGCCAAGATAGGATCATTGAATAATCTTCTCTTCATTCCATCAAGAAATTCTTCACACTGTTTTGTCTTAACTAATTTGATCCCTTTACATGTGAGTTTGGTTAATGGGTTTTCCAATCAGGTAAAATTCCGGATGAAATACTGATAATAACCTACTAAACCAATAAAATTGCATACCATAGTTATACTTGTCGGCACTGACCACTCTTGGATTTCCTTGGCCATTAAAGTATACATAGTTATTACTTCCTTAGAGAAAATATGTCCTTGAAAATAATTTTCCTGATGCCAAAATTCACACTTTATAAGCTTCCCATATAATTCATTTCTTCTGAGGGTTTTCATAATAGTGCGTAAGTGATTTTCATGATCATCATATCTTTTTTATTATATCAAGATATAATCAATAAATTCCACTAAAAAGTCATCAAGATATTCCTTGACAACTCTATTTATTATATCCATGAAAAAAGAGGGTGTATTAGTCAGTCCAAACGGTATTATTGTAAATTTTTAATGCTCGTATCTTGTTTGAGATGCTATTTTCGGAATGTCTTCTTTGTTCACACACAACTGATGATATCAAGATCGAAGGTCAATCATTAAAAAATATTGATCTCCATGAAGTTGGTAGAATAAATAATCATTCTGAGGTAGGGGATACTTGTTCTTTATTCTTATAGAATTCATATCCCTATAGTCAATGCACAACCTCATAGATCCATCTTTCCTTTAAAAAAAGAATAGGGGCTCCCATGGAGAAAGACTAGGGAAAATAAATCCTTTATTACTCAATTCCCCTAGTTGTTTCTTTAGTTCCACTAATTCCACATTGGCCATTCTATAAGGGGTATTCGATATGGGCCTTGAACTAGGAATTAAATCAATGGAAAACATAATTTCTCATTTTGGATGATTTCTAGGTAAATCCTCTAGAAACACATCAGTATATTATTGCAAAATAGGTACATCCTCTACTTGAACATTATTTTCCTCACCAATAGTTATTTCATTCTCTTCCTCCCCAAAAAATGAATTTAGTAGAGCTATTGGGGGTGGATCTAGATAAGAATCAGGTGGTGACGTTTCTACTCTAAAGATAAGGTACTCCATATCATCATCGAAAATTGGAACCTCCTTCTTCTTATAGTAAATTTTTTCATCATAGTCCGGAAGAAAATATATACTGAGAATTATATCAAATTCAATCATGGGTATGACAATGAGGCCAGTCGATAAAGAAAATTTATTTACCCTAATGGGGACTAATTCACAAAACATTGTTGTAATGATACTTCCCTTAAGAGTTTTGACTGAAGACATCCATGTTAAATCAAATAAGAAATATATAATTGTTTTAGAAAACTGGGAAGATATGAAACACTTTGATGATCAATAATCAAATAAATCATTGGATAAATTTGATGCAACCATTAAATTACCTTCCACCACGTCATTCGGAGCTCAAACCTCGACAGTAATGATCGCATATGATTTCCCTGGATCCCTTGGCTATTTCTGAGGTATGTTTCATTGGTGCTTGGGAAATTCAATTTAATAATTCCCCATTTATTTATAATTGTAGCTTTCAACATTGACATCCTCTTTCTTTCCCTTGCAATCACGAGCTTGGTGGCCTTTTTCACCACACTTGTAACATAATCACATTCCCTTCAAGATAGTAATAGGGTGTTTCTTCCCACATTTACTATAGGATGGAAATTAAACTTTTCCCTTTTTCCCCTTATTTCTATTTCCAAAGTGTTTAGAAGATCTATTCTTCTCTTTCTTTACTTTAAATTCATAAGACCTAGAGAATTACTTTTCTATATTGATAGCACATGTGAAAATATTTTTGTATGATGAGAATGATGGTGAGGCTAATTATTAATGTATAAATGGTTTTAACCCATAGAATAATCGATCAATACTACTCCTTGGGTTACGTATATAATCTGATACATGCCTTGCTAACCTTGTAAATTTAGCCCCATACTTTGTGACATTCTCATCCTCATTTTGCCTTAGACTCAGAAATTGTCTTTCCACATCCACTTGATGGTCATGAGGAATGTATTTTTCTATGAAAATATCTTTAAACTCCCTTCATTACATATTTGATACTTCATCATCATCCTTTGTGTTTTGAATTAATGACCGCCATTGATCTGCATCTCTCAAGTTGTAATAAACTGCCATGACATATTTTTCCCTTTCACTACTCCCTAATACATGAAATATTTTCTCTATGAAAATTATCCATTTCACAGATACAAATGGATTTGTATTCCCATTTAATGTTGGTGGTTGTTTCCTCATGATGCGGTCTAACATTGACCCTCTACGATGTGGGTCAGAGTGATCCACATGGTTAAGTCTATTATTCATAACCCGAGTGAGTTGTCCAAGTATGGTTATAAGTTGTTCAGCACTAGTTGTATCACCTACTCCACTATAATTATCTTAAGGAGGAGAAAAAACACGATATGGATTACATACGTTGATACAATTTTCATTCCTTCAACTATGCACCATTTCTAAACAATGGAATTCACTAGATTAGTTTATGAATCGAAATACTTATTTCCAAACAAGTAATGTACCTAACATAAATTGAACAGTTTATGCATATAATCTATAATCATAAAAATAATTCTTTGAGGACTTATTTTCTCATAAATCATTCATAATGGTTTGTAATGAAAATGTGAATTATCCTTAGCATATCCCCAATGAGTGTCGTAACCAAGAGTGAAACAAGGCCCATTATTGTGTACCAAGATACCTCGGGTCATGCACAAAACTCCTTGTCAGAGTTCTCACTCCTAGGTACATCTATTATAGATTCCCTTCTACTTACTCTTATCCAGACAGGGATGTATTTCCTGGAAAATTCACAAAATCTCTACATTAACACAATTCTAGGAATATTTTCTATACTAATCATCAATGTCTATATTAGGGTAATGTTCTCTAATTAGAGTTTTTTTTCTAAATCTAGATTACAATGTTTGTACTAAACATCCTCTGAGACAAATTATAATGCCCCAACCCTAGCTACCCATAGTAGGTGCATTATTACATAACATTGGCATGATCACAAGGGTTAAAATCCCAAAAGGATGATCAATTTAGTTTCCTGGGAAATACTAGAGACAAACATAAGTTTTACATTATATTACGAAATGAAAAACAATAAATTGTGTCACCATTGAACACATTCATCTCCCTTAGACTATCCTTGCAGGTCATTCATAATATACTTCTTCTTATCCTAGGAAAAATAAAACATATAAAGTGGTGAGCTCAAGTTCATAGTAAGGATAACAATATAGCGTAAAATTTAATAAATAAGCATAAAAATATAAGACAATGTATAAGTCCAAAACACAAGACTTTAAAACATGAACTTCAGAATAATGTGGCAAAGATGAATCAAATAATTCCGTTTACATATTCACATTGATATTCTACTATTGAAATAATCACATGTAATATTAATAGCAAATTTGATAATGATGGAATGCATAATGCTGGACATCATTACCACATATTTAAGACCTCATTATAAAACTACAAATAATATTTTTTTCAAGGCCTTGTTCTAAGACACTAGTTTGTCTAATGAGACCTACCGATGCATTGAGGAGCTATAGCGGGCTCCACCCATCACTTACTAAGTCCAATGCATTCCACATATGAAAGGTATGAAACATAACATAAAAATTCATATTAAAATTTGAATATGAAATTTTAATAAATTAACCACAAACCATGTAAGGTATAAAAAACACATCCACAATAAAAAATATCACAAAATCTTCAATATAATATGGAAGATTATATAATAATAAATCATCCTCAAATAAGTGTAAAATCTATCAAAGGATATTAACATAGATGAAATAAAAACTATTTGAGAGGAATATCTCTTTCTAATTTGAAATCATTTAAAATTTATAAAATTGTAAAAGAAAAAATTTAGTTTGAAAACATTATTATAATATTATAAGGGAAGCATAGAATGTGTTATAATGGTGAAAAATAGATGCACCCACTGTATAAGTTAAAAAAAATTATTTTCTTAATTTTGTAGAAAAAAGTCATATAGGACCTTGTTTGGAAAATGATGGAAAGATTCCTTTATAAACATTTTATAAAAAGTCATAAAATGGTATAAATGACTTTAGCCCATAGTCTAGGAAATTTTAAAAATGTTTTGAAAAAAAAATATATGAAACACTTTTGTAGATGATAAAGAGGGCCCAGTTGATACTCATGTATAAACAACCTTTGATAATGAAGAGATTGTTTAATTAACCTTTACCGTGTACTTCTCCTTGACCGAGGGTATGTTAACCTCATATATAATTGTTAAATCATTGTTATTAAATTATACTGGAACCACATACATAAATATTATATCATATATGATCTTCAAATATTTCTTTGTTATTAATATTTCAGTAGTATCATTGTTTCGGGTGATAACATATTCAGTTTACTTTATATGTTTTGTTACGTAAGTCATTTTTTGTGGATAAGATGTATTTTATTCATATCTTGAATGATTTTAAGTTCTTAAACATTATTTTTAATCATAAAATGAAAATTAATCTAGAATGATTATGATGGGAAATGAATCTCACCGCGTTCATGGAGATGGTAATCTGTACGTATGCACGAGTGACAATATCATTCTGTTGATGGTGGAATAATATTTAATTGGATGGTATATAATATATAAATAATCCTAAAAATGTTATATTTATTATTTATATAAATTATACTCATTATTATATCCATCCAAATAATGAAGTGTTGAATAACAGACCACACCACGACATGGAGACGGTAAGCCATACGTACGCACATATGGTGAATTTTTCATTAATAGGATGGATATAATAATGAATATAGTTTTACTATATTTATAATAAAATCACATAATGTATAAGGTACTGGATTTATTATTTTTGTATAGAAACAACAAAGAAAGAGGAAGTGGAAGAAGAAAAGAACATTGAAAGTGGTGATGATATTATTACCTCTTCTTCGAGTGCTTCTATTGGATTTGATCAAAAGGTCACCTTAGTTTTGATTATGATCAATTTAATGCCACTAGGTTTAAGTGAGGGTATTTTTGAGGATATTTGATAAGGGTTTGGCCAAGTCAAATGGATTTGGAGATGTGATTTTGAGAGAAGGGGAAGTATCCTATTATAAGAGAGGTGAGGTTCACTTTTGGAAAATCTTGAATTATTATTTTATTATACAATCATATTTGGTTTATAATAGCTCCAAAAGGAATTATTTATAGTATATGGTGGGGATGGGTCTAAAAAATATCATCCAATAGGTTTTAGATAGGTTTAGGTCACCATATTAACCTTATCTTTTAGATTAAAGTCTTAGTTAAATAGTTTAACTTTTAATATGTATTCTAGTTTTTTTATAATAAATGGTTAATAAACATAATATAAAATGTTAATAGAACCCAAAGTTATTCATTATTGATATATATAAACTTATCTATGTCCTTTTTCCAAACCTAATATTTTTAATAATATTATATAAATAATTAATGTAGTATTTGTTTAAAAACTCTTTTATGTCCATTTTGAAACTATTTTGTATTTGGTTTTTCTGAATATCATAAAAACAATATAATATAGAAAAAAAATTATTTAATCAACCCTAACATGTCATATTAACCTATAAAATTCATGTAATACATCAAAAGTCTCAATTTTTTATTATTTTAATCTTTATATTATCAATTATTTTAATCTTTCAATAATAATGTGATTACTGCATCATCATTGTGTCATAAATAAATTTAATTATTTAAAGTCTAAAAATTAGAAATAAAATAATATTATGTATGCATTATTTTTATACTTATAATTAATATTTATTATCTAATTTACCTTATGTATGACCCAATATTAAAAAAAATAATTTATTAAACATTGAATTTAACCCTTTTATCTATTCTTTAAATAAAATAATAATAAATGTAATAAACTAATCCAACTATACCTAAAGGATCATATTTTATTCCTAAGGTTTATTTTGGTCTAAATACACATATCCTATAGAATTAGGACATGTTTTATTGTAATTATAATATCATTTTTAACTTTAATTATCATATTTATTTTTAACTGTGGTAAATAAAATTCAAAATTTACTATTTGCCAAATATTATTTTCATACTATTGAACCAAATTTTACTTAGTGAATTCTATCTTGTCTTTTAGATTTTTTAAATTTAATTCACAGAAGTAGTAACATTATTTTTTATGCAACTTTGCAAATGTGCCAAGAAGGTGGGTAAAAGACGTTAAAAGTTTAATAAAATTTTATACATATAATTTTGTTATAAAATGACTCCAATTAATTACATTGAACATATAGAGGTATAATTTATCTATTTTGACATAAAATAAATTTAAATAAAATAACTAATTATTTAAATAAAAATTCAGTTTAAAACAATAACGTAGTGTTTTTCACTATTCATCAAAAAATGACTGTTTTCAAAAAAATAACAAAAATTCACCGAAAGTCAAAATTGATATTCCAAATCCAAGAATGTACTCCATTATGAAAAATAGAATTTATAAAATTTCGAAAAGTGGGTATTACTATTCATAACGGCTAGTTTGATTGGTCGTGGGGTGCTAGAACTCGAAGTTGCATCCAACAAAAGCTAATGAATTATTCAAAGAGAAACATATTGTGGAAGCCTGGGATATTACGATAACTAGTGGATCAGAATACCCACTAAATGATGATGGGTTTTTCCACATGAAGGACTCAACAGAATATAGTTCCCTCCATTGGTCGTTTGAAATTCCAATATTATTCATAGATTTATAAATTTATGTGAGCATTGAAAAAATATTTTTAATTCCATCTACGAAAATGTTTGGTTTCTCAAGAGGAAAATATTTTCATTGTCATTCAAACATAGCATTAATGTTGTTATTTCAGGTTCCATACTTTGATTAGAAGAAAATTCATATAGAGAGAACAACTAATCGTAGTGGGGAACTACATAATCATGAAGTATAACTTATAGGGTGTCTAAATCATGACACATAATTTTCAATCAATAAAACCTTTGGATTAATCTAGAACATTAATAGTGATTGTTTATTTAAAAATATTATAATTCTTCATAAAGAGTTTTTGAATTTCTAAATAATATCTATCAGTAGTATCAGACCAGGTATGCAATAAGGCACATTTTCATGAGCAATGTGATGATCAAGTGTATATCTATGAACAATTTTCATATTTATTACCCCTAGGTACCTATGTGCTAGATCCGCATCCAGATATAGTGTCCATACAAGGATTTAGTTTTTTATAAACCACTTTATCTATACATTATCAAAATTTTAGGACATTTTTCTATACTTTGACTCATCCTTAGACTTATCCTTAGATACATCCCTATATATATACTTAGAAATATCCCAAGGGATATCGTTAGATCATTCTCAATCTAGTTTCTTAATTTTAACTAATCCTTTCCTCTTATTCCAACTATAATGACCCAAGACATTCATACATAAATATTACATATTTTTAGATGAATATTCAAAATATAGCACAAGCACGTTTTTGAGTACTATAATAGTTCAGTGACTTTGGAGACTATGTATAAAATCATCTAATTTGGTGAAATATCCTCAATATATCCAAAATATGTCTTCCCACCTAGTATTCCTCTTCAAAATACCCTTCCTAAACCCTTTTTAATAACCTAGAGAATGAAACATATGAGAGGGTGAGATAAGATTCTTAGTAAGGGTAAATATAAGAGATATTAATCTATCATCACTTGATAGAATATAATAATAATAAGGGTACGTGATCATGTACATAACAAAAGAATTTCATAACAATATTTTCCTAGATTATAAACATGATTCATAGAATAAAACACTATTATTTCTAAAAACATGGGTCATATGGGTGAGATATATACATAAATCAATCATGAACTATAAGATCATGTCAAAAAAGTATAGAACCACCATTAACATTTAAAACTATTTCATATTTCATAGTTAACTACCAAGACCATCAATATAGTCAATTTGGACTCATCAACTATTTCCTATTATTGATCCGGACACACTTTTTCCCTATAACAAATTATAACATACATGTTTCATATAGTGTATCTTGATATACAAGTTTCCCATAGTGGATCAGGATACACCTATTTCCCAGAGTGTATTATAAAACACCATGTCCTGTGGAAGATCAATCTCATAAACATGTTTTCCAATTTTATCTCACGAGATGTTATTATTTACACAAATCATTAGAGGTAGGTATAGGTCCCACCCAAAATATAACGAAAATCAAATTTATTTGTTCTAGAAGATGATAAAAAATTCATCATATCATAACCAATGAAATTAAATGGATATACTAAACATTTTAAAATATCATAACCTATGGAAAAGATATAGGTTTCATACACATTACCTTATTTCATTATTTAATGACCTATGGAGAAATAAGTGGGTTTCGTAATAATTTTACCATTGTATAACCTATAGAAGAGAAAGGGGTTTTATGAACATCACTTCGTCATAATAAACTCTTCAGATAAATAGTAAGAATGGTATTCTTGGTTTATATCCCAATTAATGTGGATGTTACATAAAAATATTTCATCATAGAGATAGACTAATTTGTAACGATAAATATCTTGGAATAGTTCTCGGGGAAGTTAATTTTCATTCAAAATAATTTTTTTAAAAAAATTCATATAAAATTTTGGAAATACATTTCATTGAAAATAACATTGAAAACATATAATGGAATATTCAAAAAATATTTAAATCATTACTAGAAAAAATATTTTTTCCACATTGAGAAACACCTTTTAAAACATAAAAAACTTTGAAAAAACTTTTATTTGAAAATAAACATGAGAAATTATAATGGAATCTCTTGTGAAAATAATTTTCATGATGATGGGATGTTTTGTTCATGTCATACACATAAAAGGAAATATTTCATTCACATTTTTGGTAAAATCTAAATGGTCATTGTATGAAAAACAATATGAATATTCCTTTCAAAAAATTGTAAATAAATATTCAAATATTCATAAAACATTATTTTAAAATCATTGAAGAATAGTAAAAAAATAGTTTATTTCGCATACATGGTTTTGGAAGATAATTGATTTTTTATAAAAGAGTGAAATAAATTCATATTTTCAAAAAGAAAATATGATCAATTGTTTTTTGTACCAAAGAGTGGGAAAATTTTACTATTAATATCATTAATTACCATATTAGAAAAAAATTCATGAGTTAATTGATAGAAGTATCATGATATTTTATCATCAAAAATATAATCATAAATATTCCCGATATATGATGATTTTGAAACATTAAATCTTTACAACTTTGGAAACATTGAAACCTAACCACCACGAAGGAACATCCTTAAATTAAACTTAAAATATCATAAGGATAAATTAATTCATGATATTTATTGTCAATGGTATCAGAGTTAGTGTCCTAGAACCAACTGTTTATACATTTATTACAGGAATATTTTATGTATTAAACACTAAATTAAACATCTTACTATATAATTTTTATTATTCTATATTAAATTAATGTAATAATGTTCTAGTGTATTATTTTGCATTGATAAGTTCATATTAGATATCTGTTATGATGAAAACCATGAAGTGCTATAACAATATTGTTATTATAGTTATATGGTTGGATGACATACTATGATGGGGAACATAATATATAAACCATCATGTACAGGTAATCATAAGCAGATGAGACTTCTTCTTTTAAATTTCTCACACGGTAATCTCCAAGAAAAGATATTGTTAGAAAAGACATGCCATTAGAAATTCTGGAAGTTTTGTGTCATCTGATATTCCAATCATCTAGCATGTGTATTGTTCCTTAAACATTATGATTATCATTAATGCATGTACTAATTCATGAACTTATATTTGTTGATATTAACTATCACACCATATGTTGATGAGAAGTATTATATGTTGGGTGTGTCACAAATGAAATTTTATTTATGGATTATTCAAGGATTGATTTGTACCTTCCTTCTTTATGGAAGTTGATTTCTCTTCCCTATTATTGAAATTGAGTAGTTTCTCTAAATCCCATGGCAAGGGTGTAATGTTGAGTTTATTTCATATTTTTATTAAATGATGTATCGAGCATATAGGTTGATGACACAGTCATGTAATCTACTTGATGTAATATATTGACAAATGGATTATATTATATATTGAGTGTTCATATTTTTTTTCATTGTTGTGACATTAAGTTATTTCCCTTGGTGCCTTGACCTATTACTAGGCATTAATCCTAGACTTTAGGCAATCCCTCTGAATGTCAGTGATATAGAATCCTAGTGGGTCACACTCTGTGTGTTTTTATTGGTCTCTATTAAATTATATTTCAATTTAATAATTGGAATAAATATTATTCTCAAGATAGAGGAATAATCTTATTCAAGTTATATAAATCGCAAAAATTATATTAATATTTATTCTCTAGATTGTGAATAAAATATATTAATTTTATTTAATATTTAATAAATAATTATTTACTAGTTTTTTGAATAAAATATTTATTTAATACAATAAAATATTTATTCAGGTGTTCAATAAATTAAAGTAGTGTTTGAACAGTCCAGGACCGTGTCTGGTGATAAAATAAATATTTTTGAGCTAGTAAATATTGTTTATCAATTTTGTGCATGTTGGCCCACCAAAAATTGTTATTATTATTATTATTATTATGTGTCATGGTATTTCATTAATGGTTATAATTATATTTAATGTATTTTATGAAATTAAATTTTGTAACTAAAATATCAACTCTATAAATTTATTTCTATATCTATTGTTTAAAATTATAAAATCAAATTCCATGTTTCAGAATTAAGAATTTTTGCACATTAAAAAATATCCCCCAACTCCTCCTCTCTAACTTTCATGAATGAGAACCCCAATAGAGAATTTCTTCATGACTGAAAAATGAAAAATCATGTGCAAATAATGCAGTACATTCGATTTTCCACGCTAGCACCCATAGAATGAGTGGTGTTTTTCAGAGGCCATTGAAGCACATATGGATCACCACTCAATGGATTCTACCCTTGGATCATCAGAAGTGAAATGAAGGCAATCCAGAAGGTTTGTTTCAAAAATATCAATAATTATCAATGAATAAAGTTCATAAGGCCAGGTATTTATTTTTCAGATATTAAATAAATTAATTATAAATTTGACATGAAATATCCTCGCTCATGGTTGGGGGAAATGATTATTAAAATGAATTTTAATATATCACTTTCCACTGCAATGCTTCCTTTGTGCTGGAAACCAATATGTAGTATCATAATTTCCACATTTAAATTTATAAATATTTATTTTATTGTTGATCTATGTGAAATCATTGAAAAATTTACATCTCTTGTTGTTCTTCCTTTAATCCTACTAGAAGTAACATTTTTTTGACATATTAATCATGTTCTATAAGTGTTTCATTTTCATGGATATTTTAGACAAATGAAGAATTTCTGGATATTCCATTAGGAAATTCCGAATATTTAGTTGGTAAAGCTGGGTAACAAGGCACGAGGCTAGAGCACACACCGTATACCCATAATCATTGTATCTAGATGTGTCAATCAATTTAAAACACATGGTGTTATTATATCACACCACATGCTGACTGTACCAACATAGACCACAGTAAGTGGATACATGGTGCGTAGCGGGCATATACACACCATGTAGTCTGGTGAATTAACATTCCAAATACCCAGGCATGTGACTTGGATATACAATAACCGAGGTACATGGTTTGTAGTTGCATGTACCTTCCATGAAGTCTCCCATTATTATAAAAAAATTAAAATAATATTAATATGATTTTTTTTATTAAAACCTTATTTTATTGATTAGAACACTATTATGTGTTTGAGAATTTCATAATTATTTTAAATAATTTTAGATTCCAAATTAATTTACTATAATTAATATCTCATCAATGGTTCAACTATTTATTTTCCATGAATTCCAAATTTATGGGTATCTCAAATTAATTTTGTATGATCGTTAAAATCAAATAGAATTAATTAATTTGTTAATTTAATAAAAGTTTGTTTATCTTAATAATAAAGAAATAATAGATAAATGAATGATATCCAATTACATCTTTCATATTCGTTGCATGTATGACAGATAATGGGATTGAACAAGACATATGTATTTGTTCCCATTTATTTAATTAAATTTAAATATGGCCTTTGAGTAATACCCCTCTCTGTTATTATGTATGACATGTGTGTCCAAGGTTATATATGAAATTCTCTTTATCGAATCCTTTGGTTCCCCTCACCAATGCGTGAATAATAAATATTTTTAATTAATGGAGAATCCCAATGCATGTAGAGATGGTTCAAGATGGAAATATAATCACACCAACTTGATGGTATGTAGGTGGACATTTGGAATGTTGTAGCTCATTCCAATTTTAGTATAAGGAGATATTTCCTCTAGGTCATAAGTTGATTTAATATTGGCTCATTAAATAAACTTTTAGATAAACTAATTATTCGGTCATATAATTATTCATTTATTTTTTCCCAATGCAATAAAATTATATTTATTTATACATGATTGTGATCACAGAAATGAATTAATATGGAAGGATGGAATTTAAATAAAATTTATTACATGTAAATGTTTTTTCCAAAAAATGTTGATTAATTATGTATACATCCACTTAAATATTAACAATAAATTTATTTAATAAAACAAGGAAAAAATTATGCATAATAAAATAAAATCCTTCAATCTATTATTAAGTCCCACTAAGCCTTCTGTTACATTTTTTGTAACAAAAATCAATAGAATGATGTGTTTGACAAACCCTTTTGGGACACTTACTTTTATAAAGGGAGTATTTAATAAGGTTTCAGGTTGACATTTCTATTTTTCATCAAGATAGGTATCTCTTTCTAAAAATGTTGTAATTTGGAAGAAAGTGTTGAGAAACATTATCTCAGGATTTTTAGATAGAGGAGTCCACTCAACGGATCAAGGAGTTGCAATTCTGTAGTCAGAAAAGACTACCCTACATAAATACCTTCAAAATCGATTGAACAAACTTTATTGAGGTAATGAAAATGGGAATATGGATCCATTACACTAGAATTCAATAGAAAAAATAAATTCCAAGTTCAATGGTGAGTGATATTGGTACCAAATAAAATAATGGGTGATTTAATTGAACAATAAATTTATTATTTATCACACAATTTTTAATCATGAAAGGTTATAATAATATGCTCTATTAGTTGTAAAATTAAATGATATCCTCATCATTCATACTATCCCTATGATCAATATCGGATAAAAACAACTTCCTCACTATAAGTATCTTCTATAAGTGGTTTAGATGCCTTCATGTTATTTTACGTCATGAACTGAAATCTTATGTGATAGTATCCTCAATGCCTAATACTGCCTCTCAAGAGGTGAGTGATGGATATTTCCAAGTCTATGAAAACATATGAACGATGTGGTCAATGTTCAATGTTTGATGCTTTCATCTATGTATAGTGAACTAATGAAGTATCAATGTAACAATAATTTGAAAATAATAATTGATCAACATCATGGTCTTTACCAGGAGAGAGATAGACAATAACTATTTGAGATTCCCATGTCACTCTTTTAGAGTAATCTTGAAGAGGGTTCCCCAACTTTTACCTCATGTAGTCAAACACTTTTTCTACATTGACAACCCAGAGGTTCTAGGGTTTAAAATCCCCTATGAACTGGTATCATCACTCCCCCGAGGATTATCTATTATTATTGTGATTTCTAATATTAAAAACAATGTGAATTGTTTTTTAGATATTTTTTCCTCCTTTTCCAGGTAGATAATGATTTGAAGCGTGAGGAGAGTTTTGTCCTTATGGTTAACAAACAGAAAGGGAATTCAAGGTGCTTTAAGACTATAAATTCTTCATTCCCTTCCAAGAAGAATAATATCTAAGGGTAAGAAAGGGAATGTGATGTTTTCTATTTCGCATGATGCAAGAAAGGCCACTAGAAGAATAAATGCACCCAGCTAAATAAGAACGGAAAAAATTTAACTGAGTGTTATATCATGTGAAATTTACCTATTTCTATAAATTTACTATTAGATAAAACTTGTGGTGAATGCCTTTTTATTCAAAAATTAGAATCATGTCGATTAAGAAAAATTTAAAAAGTAGAGGTACATCTATGAGTGTTCAATAGAGAAAAACTTTCGGATATAGATATTGGGGACTACAACCTCACATTACCGACCGAAATGATATTGGTTTTAAAGGGTTGTTATTATATGACTATAGTAACCAAAAAATTATTTCTGTATACATACTAGATGAGAATTGATTCATTATAAAATTTAGAAAAAGAAATTTCTTCTTTTATTAATATAGAAATCGGTATGGTAAGGATCATTTATAAAACGATATTTATATATTGTATTACATGAACCTTGTAATGGAAATCGATATTGAAGTTACATCAAATGTCTCATACCACAACCAACATTGGAATCACTGGATAAGTCATGTAATTGAAAAACATTCAAAAAAATTACATAAATATGGATATTTAGATTCTTTTGAACTAAAACCACTTGGTGTATATCACACATCTTTACAATGGAAAATGACCAAAGCCCCATTTAATGGGAAATGCGAAAGTGATAAATAGATTCTTGAATTAGTTCATATATATATGTGTAGACCATTTCATGTTAAATGAAGTGGTGGGTACTCATACTTAATAAATTTTTCTTATTATTTTAGTAGATATTGAAATGTTTACATAATGGGGTATTGTACGATCGAAATAACGATGTAGATGATCAATATACAAGAGTGGGGGTGAATTGTAAACTTTAAAAATTTCCTTAAATAAGGAAATATCTAAGTTTAAAAAAGGTAAACTAAGAAAATTCACAAAACCTCTAACACCAATTGAAATATTGGGACAAAGTATGAAGTTACAAACTTCTAGTTCTATGCACTTGCTTAAATATGAAAAATGATTCCAAAAAACTGGTTCCGGAAATATGGATCCGGAAAATGAAACTTAACAAAAGTTTACAATATGAGATTCTACCTTAATGTGTATAGAATATAAATTAATCAGATTACAAGTGTAAGTAAATATAAGAAGATTATACTTTCCGTACAATACAAAATGCAGTGGAAAAACAAGTAGTAAAACTATATGTAACAAAAAATAACCCTTTTAACCCAAATATAAGGGTATCCAACAACCTTGGATAAAGGTACCTTTATTTATACATTCAAGCAAGTATGTCTTACCCACACCAGGGTAAGCCCTTGATATGAAGATCAAAGTCTCTGTCTTGGTATCCCCGTAATCCCTCAACTTCAAGGCAGTTGGAACCTATGTCTTCCTTATCAAGGAAGACCTCAACCTCAAGGTGATGGATCCTATGTCATCCTATCCCTAAAAACCCTCAAATGTAATCACCAACATTCAGAGTCGCATGAAGAAATCTGAACAATCATTTTAGTACGCACAAGGCATGAAAATCTTCTCTCACTTGAAATCACCTTAACAGCGTGTGGTCTCTAGAGTGATCAACTTCTTGTATTTTATTGAGCTCTTCCAAATGAGCTCCTATTTATAGGCTCGGTAGTAATGGTCGGCTTCCTCCTCCAATGGTCATATTTTCCTTAAATTTTAGAGGGACTTGTACACGTGTCACTTAACCAACAGTTAGTTAGAAATAGAAAGGATGACATCATTTTATAACAAAACATGTGTAACTGAAAGCACAAATTCGTTTTGTAATGAAACAAGTATAAGGAAAAATGAAGTTCAGAATGTAAGTAAATAAAAGTTCAGAGTATAACCTAAATGGAATTCATAGTATATAATAAATAGATATTCAGATTCTATTTTATAAGAATTTGGAACCTGAATTCTGTGGAAATCTGGAGTCTGAATTTCTAAGGAAATTTGGAGTCTGGTTTCACTAGAATTTATAACCTGAACATAAAATGTTTGGAGTCGAACTCATAGAAGTTCAGAGAAGAAATAATAGAAGTTCAGAGTTTAACTGATAGAATTTCGGAGTCGAACTCATAGAATTTTGGAGTCGAACTAGTAGGAGTTCAGAGTCGAACTAGTAAGAGTTCTGAGTTGAACAAGTAAGAGTTAGAAGTCCAGAATTCGGTGTGGAACTATATGAGAGTTCGTATCCAAAATTCGGAGTCAAACTCTATGAGATTTCGTATACATAATTCTTAATGGAACTATATGAGAGTTCATATCCAGAATTCAGAATGGAACTATATGAGAGTTCGTATCCAGAATTCAGAATAAAATTATATGAGAATTCATATCCAAAATTTAGAATGGAACTATATGAGAGTTCGTATCCAGAATTTGGAATAGAACTTTATTAGATTTCATATCCAGGATTCAGATCCTAAAACAAAATTCTTCATATATAATTATTATGTGATTCTGAGGTTTTAGGTATGAATCTCGTTTTTATACTTAAGAAAAATATTGATATGTATAAGGAAATCTAGGTTAGGGTAAATTTCCTTAAGGAAGAAAATTTTCCTTATAGAAGTAAAATATCGATTTTCTTAAGTGTATGGTGTTTGTGATTTTCAAAATAAGAAGGAATGGAAAAGTTATAAGGAAAACCTTATTGACTCAACAATCAGCCCCTTTTTGGAAAGAACAAAAAACCTTTTGAAAAATATTATAAGGACTTTGAAAATTTTCATTAGACTTTGAAATTAAAACTTATCTCCCTTTGTTTATGGATGATAGTGAATACAACTAACTCCCCCATGGTCATAGGAAGTATAAGGATTGTATTCTAAATTTCTGGAGTGGATTTTTTCTTATCATGGAAATGAAAAACTTCATAATGATGAACTCCCCCTTACATAGGGATAGTTCATGACTTAGAAAATTTTCCTTCTCCCTATTTTATGTAGTTCTTTTTCCTTCTCCCCCTTTGTGATTTTCAAAAAGAATTTCAGGGAATGGAAAAGAAATAAAGTACCTAAAACAATAGTGAATAATAACACAAGATACAACCAACCAAATATTTCATTAGAGTTCAAATAATTTTTACCAGGAAAGACAAATGAAACAAAATATCGGATTGAGTCAATTTGTCTTCCTTTTCCTTCGGAATTATCTTCTTCAACATGGTTTTCAGCTTCTTCAGATCTTTTTGATATTCCTCATATTACCTCTCCAAATATTTTATCCTTTCATATTGAGCTTCCAAAAACCATCTAATGGTTGAAAAACTCTCTGATATGATCTGACAGTTGAAAATATACCCGAAAGGAAATCTTGAATCCGATCTTTTAAGGTTTTAAGAAAGATAATCAGATTTAAGAAAACTAAAATCTGAGAAATTTCAAAAAATCTAGGAAAATAACAGCAAGGAAAATATGACTATTAACACTAATGTAAGGAAATAATACCTTTCATATTTGCCAGGAAGTTTATTCGTAATAGGTGATATTATTCATGAAGAAAAATTCGACTATGAAAAAAATAACTATGAAAAACATAAAGTTGAGAAGACTTTGAGTACCAAAACTCCAGTATGAAAAGTATGAGTACGAAAATCCCAGTACGAAATGTTTGAGTATGAAAACATTCAGTATGAAATGTTTTAGTACGAAACATTTCAGTAAGAAAAGTATGAGTATGATAAATTTTAGTACGAAAAGTATGAGTACGAAAAATTTCAGTACAAAAATTCTGAGTACAAAAATTCTCATTACAAAAGTTCTAGTTCCGAAAATTTCCATTAGGAAAATTTCAGTTCTGAAAACTACATTATGACAATTTTTGTTACAAAAGTTTGAAAAACTGACTATGAAAATTTTGATTACAAAAGCCTTAAAAAAACTTTCTACGAAAATTTTGATTATGCTAACAAGCAAATGTACTCCCCCTATGAAAAAGAGATTATTACTTTAAGTAGAATTGTTCAACAAGATGTTAATGAAGAAGGATTACCTCATGGTTATCATTCATATATTCTATTTAATGTATTCAAAATATCGGAAGGTAAATATTTTTTTAAAATTTCAGCAAGTTGATCTTACATTCCGATAAGAAACATCTTGGATGAGAGATTAAGAAACTTCGTTCAGACCATGGTGTAAAATATATTAATCAATAGATAATTGATTACTTGTTAGAGTTTGGGATCCTATCCCAACTCTATCATCCTTACACACCTCAGTGGAATGTTTTATGTGAAAGGGGGAACCACACAATTTTGGAAATGTTGAGAGAAATTATAGGTCATGCGAATATTCTATTATCCTATTGGGGATATGCATTAAAAATACTAACACACGTACTAAAACAAGTACCAACTATATTGATAAATGATATTCCATATGAATTTGGTAGTGGATAAAAACCGATGTTATCGAATTAACAAGTGTGGGGATGTGAGGTATTTATTAAGGCCTCATCAGGTAACAAACATGCACACCAAGGAACAATGTGTATCTCTATAGGATACCCAAAGGAAACAAATTTATATTACCTATACAGCTCATTGGAAAAAAGGATACAGTGGAAAGATACACCATATTTCATTATATAGAGAACATCTCCAAAATAGATCATGGGAGTGAGATAAAAATCGATGAAGTTGAGGCTTAGGAACACAAGAGTTAGTACATGATCCAATTCCAAAAAGTCCCATGGAAGAAGAAAATGTTCTAGGGACATAGGTAATACGTAGTAGGAAAAAAGAGGCTAGAGAAATAGAAAAGTACAGTTGTCTAGTTATTAAGGATGATGAGTCATTATTATTATTTAATAATGATCCTATAACCTACGAGGAAGCAGTAAGTGGCCCAATTGTTTCCAGCTGTAAATAAGCCATGAATTATGAAATGGATAACATGCACAAAACCCATGTCTAGATTTTGGTAGACCCACCAACGGATGTATATCCCATTGGTTAAAATGGGTATTCATGAAGAAACTGGTCGTGGAAGAAAAATTTAGTACCTATAAGGCATGAATGGTTGCAAAAGGTATTAAATAGACTCAAGGAATTGACTACAATGAGACCATTTTACTAGAATCAATGCTGAAATCCATCTGAATTATACTTTTCATTACAACATACCATGACTTTGAGATTTGGAAAATGGATGTCAAAACTACATTACTTAACAAGATCCTTTATAAAGATTATAAAAGACACAACTTGAAGGTTTTGTGACACCAAATGATTCCAAAAAGATATAAAAGATGATAAGATACATTTATAGATTAAAGAATGAATCTATTTCATGGAACATTCATTTCAATGAAGCCATTGTGGAATTTAGTTTTTTAATGAATGAATGTGCAACTTGTTTTTACAAACAGTTTATTGGGAGTCCATCCATTTTCTTAATAGAATGTGATGGTGAAATATTACTTATTGGATCTTTGAAAATAGATCGGGTCACATTTGTGGACAAGGAATATACTTCGTAAGTATCATCTCTTGAGGTATTTTTCACAAATAAGTGAGGGTGTAAAGAGTACTATTTCTATGGAAGATAATGTGGCAGACCCCTTGATAGAAGCCTTCACTCGAAATAAACATGATTGTTATGTGAGGTCTAGCAGACTGAAAGTCATTGGATGTTCCCGCTAGTATATGTGGAATTTTTTCATGGGTGGTTTCCTAGAGCCAACAGGTTGTACATTTATTACATGAATATTTGTTGTATTCAATATTAAATTAAATAGATTACTATATATTGTTCATTGATCTACCTAAATTTAATGTAATAGTGTCCTAGAGTATTTTTCACATTGATAAGATCATGGTAGTTCCCCGCTATGATGATAAACATGAAATTCTATGAAAATATTCTTAATAATGTTCTGTAATTGGATAACATACTATTATTGGACACATGTTATATAAACCATCATGTCTGAGTATTCATGAGTAGATGAGACTTCTTCTCATGAAGTTCACACATGGTAATATAAAAGATGAGAGACTATGAGAACAAACCCAGCAGTATGAATTCAATATGTTTTGGTGTCATTGGATATTGATATCTGTGAGTTTGTGTAATTGTCCACATACATTAATATTATCATTAATTCATTTAATTACTCATTCACTTATATTTTTGGTTGAAAATCATCACCCAATATATTGGTGGGAAGTATGGTACATTGTGTGTGTCATGAATTACATTTTATTAATGGATAACACACGGAAAGATTTTTCCCTTCCATATTTATAGAAGTTGATATCTCGACCATTTTATTGAAATAGAAACATCACCCTAAATTCCATAGGCATAGTATAACAATGAGGTTATTTCAGATAGTCAACAAATGATGTTTAAAGCATTTAGGATGATAACATAGTCATGAAACCTTCTTGATTAGATATTATGACAAATGGATAATATTACAAAGTGAGGGTTCATATGATGTTGTCGTTGTTCTGACATTAAGTTCCTTCTCTAGGGTTCCTTGACTTGTTTCTAGACAATAATCTTGGACTTTAGCAAAGCTTTCCTAACTCCATTGATAAAAAATACTAGAGGGGAACAAACAAAGTTTTTCTATAGGTCTTGATTAAATTGTATTTGATTTTATTCCATGGAATAAATATTATTCTCAAGTGTTAGGATTAATTTTATTCAATTTATATAGATCACATAAATTTAATAAATATTTATTCACCAGATTGTGAATAAAAAACTATTTAGTTTATTGAATATTTAATAAAAAATTATTTACTAGTTTGTGAATAAAATATTTATTTAAGAGAATAAAATATTTATTTAGGTTTTCAATACATACAAGTGGATTTTTAATGGACCAATATCATGTTCAATGAAAAAATAATTATTTTCAAGTCAGTAAATATTATTTTTCCTTTTTCCATAAGTTGGTGTACCACAAAATAATAATATTATTATTATGAGTAATGAGATTTTATTAGTTGTTATAATTATATTTAATGTTTTTTGTGAAATTAATTTTTTTACCTGAAATACTAGCTCTATAAATAGACAATTTTTTCTATTGTGTAATGCATTCAAAACTAATTCCATGTTTTGGAATAGAGAATTGTTGTGTACAAGAAATTATATCTTGACTCCTCATCCAATATCCCTCTCAAGTATAAAAAACCAAAGGGAGTATTTCTTCAAGACCAAAGTGTGATATATCAAAAATAAAAAACACAAGAAATTCAATTCTCTATTCTATAACCCTACGAATGAGGGGTGTTTCTCAGACACCATTAGAGCACATGTGGATCACCACTAGAGGGATTCTACACTTGGATCCTGACAAGTAAAATGAAGACAATCCAAAAGGGCCATTTTGGATGTTCAACAATCAATTTTTTTTAATTCCCATGTATTTATTTCTTCAGATATTATATAAATTATTTATAAATTTGACAAGCATGATCCAAGATTTTGGTTTCAGACAATGATTATTAACAGAAATTTTAAAATAATACCTTCCACTGTAATGCTTTCACTAAACCCAAAACCAAAATATTTGGGTTTATATTCACCTAATAAGGTTACATAATTTCATAATACAAAATTAGTATTATATAAGGAAAATTAAGTCAAAAATCCTTTACCTTATCTCTTAACTTCCTCCATATATGTTTGATGTATGTCTTCTTCAGGTAACCTCCTTAGGTTTACACCAAAATACTTCATATGTTTAATTTCATCACAAAATAATGAATCTTGTATTACAGGAGGTAATTTTTGAATTGGTTTGGACATGGTATGTAAAATCTAATAGAGTTTGATGGTGTGAAGAAGAGATGAGAGGGGGTGGCCTTTTATAATTAAGGAGTGGCATTTGGGTAAATACCCAAAAGAATTGAATAATTTTAGGTCAATTTCACTTAATATGGAACAAAACTTTATAAATAATTTAGGGAGGGAATATATGGTCTAACCATACCTCTAAAACAAAAAGGACACACATTTTGAACATTTCATTACTTAGCTTTTATGTTTTACTAACTTTAATCATTTATATTTTCACCACAGTAACAATATTTTTTTAACCATGGTAGCTTCTCCAATAACAATAAAATAAAATTCTAATTATTAAGTAAATTAAACCTTATAATTTTATATAATAAATCCAATTTATTAAATAAAAATACAATGTGTGTGGAAATTTAATTTTAACATAAGCGCACAAAACCTTGTTTTAACTTTAAAATTGTTTTAATTGATCATTATAGAAAACATTAAGTTGACATAATTAGATAATATAAATTTTCATGATTTCAAATATGGTAATAGTTTTTATAAATTTCATTAAAATAAATTACAAAAATTATAATAAAATTAATCAGGTAGACATGATGAGAAAGTGTGTTTTTAATAAAAAAAATTGTCAAATGTTTACAAATGATTTATACAAAAATTTAGTTCAATGACCTAAACTGAATTAATATATATAAAATAAAACTAATTTTACATTGAAAAATAATTAAAATTTAATTTAAAATTATAAAT
The DNA here is from genome assembly GCA_963277665.1 of Viscum album. Classification (NCBI taxonomy): domain Eukaryota; kingdom Viridiplantae; phylum Streptophyta; class Magnoliopsida; order Santalales; family Viscaceae; genus Viscum; species Viscum album. The sequence goes on along the minus strand of OY728132.1, from coordinate 101,300,621 downwards.
TATTAAAACCAAAATGAATTTTTCAATTAAAATATAGTATTTTTTACTATTCATCAAAAAAATTACCTCTTTAAAAAATTATAAAAAATTCACAACTAAGATAATTTTGATTTGTTGATTTAAGATATTATTTTTATTTCCTAAAATTGATTTTATAAAAGATTCCAAAAATAATTTTATTATTTTTCACAAAAATTAATAAATAGAATTGTTTTAGGAAAATATTATATTTGAATCATATAAAGACTTAATTAAAAAATTAATTACTTTATTATCAATATATATATCTAATATAAAACCACTATACATAAAATTTTAAATGTAGTTATTCTAAATTATTACACCAATTTAACATCTAGGAAATTAGAATATTTTTAATTACTAATATTAATTAATTGTCATGGTTCATTAAAACTCATAGTTGTATGTAAACCAAAATAAACCATGTATGGAATGTAATGATTTATAAAAATTGTGTTATGTGATATACAATCCAAAATAGAATTTTGTGTAATTCTAGCTAAATATGAATTTTTTTTAATGAAAATATTAAATTCAATAAATTTGGTTGAAAAAAATTCATAAAATTTTGGGGGGATACAAGATGAATGGATTTAACATTTTTTATATTTCATTTAACTTGATCAGTTGTCAAATTATTTAGTTCTAGAACATAATCATAGATAATTGGAGCTTTACACTTCATCCTATATAGGGCTTCATAAATATCCATCTGAATGCTTGAGTGAATGATATTTTTGTTAGAAAACTCATCTAGATGAAAGTATTGATTCTAAGAACCTTAGAAATCAATAGAACATGATCATAAAATATCCACTAGGGTATTAATTCTTCCCTAAAATTGGACATCTATCTAAGAATGGTAAAATGTGATGAAACTCAACTTTATTTCCAGATCCTATTGAATACTTTTCCAGAATATCATGGTAAAAATCGAATCCCAATCAGATACAATATAATTTTATACTCCATGAAACCTTAATACTTTCGCAATGTATATCCTTGTAAGATGATCAAGATATAATCCTTCTCTAATAGTGATTAAGATTGGTGAATTTTTATAGATATGACAATAAATCATATAGAATTTTTTACATTACATATTTTTGGGGAGTATAATGACAAAATACATGGTAATGTTTTCCATATTCCATTCTTGTATGGGTAAGGGTTATAACATCCACTTAGACATTTTTCTCTCATACTTAAATTTATGAAATACATAACATTGAGATAAAAACTCTATGATATCTCTCTTCATACCATCCCACCAGAAATAATCATTTTAATCCTCGTACATCTTTTTACTTCTTGGATGAATAGAGAATAAAGAACTATTACCTTCCTCTAACAAATCCTTCTTGAAATAAAATATATATAAAACACATAATCTATTCCTAAACCTTATCATTACCTTAAAATAAATGTTAAATTAATAAAATATCTCAACATATTCTATAGCACTATATCTTCATATTTCTTCTCTTTAATTTCCACTTATATAGATGGTTCAACACACATTTGATAAAGATAAGATTTATCCCCTTCAATTAACATTTCCATATACATCCTGTGAAAATCCCAAAATATCATATTTTTCCTAATCCTCATCATGAATAAGATGAGATGATCCTCTCAACTGAAAGTATCATCCACCATGTTCTCTTTCCCACAGTGGAAATTTATAGAGATTTCATAATATTTATTCATCTATAATTAACAAACTTCTTAGGTCATGCTCAACTCCAATTGTGTGAATGTTTACTTTAACCATTTTGATTCGTATATATATATATATATCAAACTTTTTATATAAAGATAATGCATACATATATTTAATGTAAAAAAATTGAAAACTAACTCTAAATTATGGGTTCATTAATTTCCCTATTTAACCTTCAATTATCATGAGGCATAATCTATAACCATGTCATTTTACAGGATAATAAATCATAATACCTTCTTATATGAAACACTGTATATTAAAAACCCCTTCCAAACTATAGGGTAATGTATGTACAGGTGTACCAACTAATATTCTCTTTAATTACTTGAAATTTTACTCACTTTCAACAATACAGAGGAACATAGATCCCTTTTGAATTAACTTGATGAGTGGATTAGTTAGTCATGATAAATTCTACACAAACCATTGATAACATCCAACCAAACCAAGAAAATATTATATCTTGGTTAATGTGGTTGATCAAGGCCAACATTGAATATCCTCCATCATTAATTAATCAATAGACTTACCCTCACTTGAGATTATATAACCCAAAAATGAAATATGTTATATAAAATAACCTTACATGGTAAATTTTTCATACATTTCCACCTTCCCTAGGGTTGTCAGTAAAATTCTCAAGTTTTCCTCATACTATTACTCACCCTTTGAATGAATGAGAATATCATCTATAAAGACTACCAAAAAATGATACATGTAATCTCTAAATAATCTATTCACTAAATCCATGAAGATAGAGGAGAATTAGTATGTATAAATGTAATAACTATATACTCATAGTGTTCGTACCTTTTACAAAATGTAATCTTGGGTATATCCTTCTTAGTTACCCTCTAATAAAAATTTCCAAAAATGAAGATCATTGTGGAATATTATTGATCTCTATTAAATTAATCAAATAAGTCATCAATACAGGGTTGGGGATACTTATTCATTGTTATGATCTTATGAAGTTACAAAAAACCAATGAAGATTCACATTGATCACTATTTATTCTTAACAAAATAACTAAAGAACCCCAAGGTGAAACACTTGGGTTAATTAATCCTTTCTTAGGTTTACCTAAAGTTTCTTCTTTAATTCTTGTAAATTGGTCATAACCATTCTATGGGGAGTGTTTGAAATAGGTGATTCACCAGGTATGATTTTTATAGGTATCTCAACATGATGATTTAGTTTTACAGTAGGAAATTCATCCTTAAATACATAAATAAAACCCCATACAATAGTAATAACATCAATCATGAGTTCCTCCGCATCTATATGAGATAAAAACTCTTTTTAATAGTCAACAAAACACATACTATGTATGTTATTTCCATTGAGTTCATATTTATTGTCACACTAATAGACAATCATAGGTTGGTTTGGAATATCAAAAATGACTTCCATTCATTAGAAATTTACTTGGGATTTAAATATAGAAAAACAATACATGCCTATAATATCATCAAATTCAATAAGATGGAGAATAAAAAAAAATTATGAAGCACATTCCTTTGAAATTCAACTAGGGAATAATCATAGACTTGAGATGCAATCACTATTTCATTTGTGGTTTTCAATACTAATTCAAACATATAATCATCGGGGGTTGTAATTGATATTCCATGATACATTTAATGATATATTGAATTTTATATAACTATTATAAAATAATATAATTCAATATTTTAGCATACTTTTCACCACCCCAAACTCATTGCTCTGTATTGAATTCCTTAATAAAACTGAAATTGTTATCATAACCATCAAACATTGTTAATTAGTGTGATTAAAATGTTAAAATACTTCATTGTATATATAAATCAGGATAAATTATTTTCAATCTATAAAACCTTTAGTTTAACCTATTTCTTTCATGGTCATCATCTATTCAAATCCTTTATAATGGTTTGTAAATATTTTGATAATATTATCCCACACGACTATGAAACCAAGTGAACATCAAGTCCCATTATCACAAAATATGTAACAATTGATTCCATATCAATGTACCCTTTTAGAGTTATTACCACTAGGTACAACTATTCTTGATCCACATCAACTTTTAGTATCCATATAAGGATTTAATATCCTTAAAACCACTCTCTCTATCATTCACCAATATTCCAAGTCAATTTCATTTGATTTGGCTTATCCTTAGACTTATCTATTGACATATCCTTTGGGATCTCACTAATAAAATCTTAACGTATTTTCCAAAGGATATCTAAACCTTTTCATTGATACTATCTTTAATGACCATGGATTTTCATACATATATATTTCATCATAATATGTGAATATTAAATAAATTTAACAAATACATTCTTGAGGACCATAAAATATTTTCATATATGAGGATTAGAAACATAATCTTATTATTTCATGAAATATATAAATCATCCCCCCAAAATATCTTCCCATTTAGTATTCTTCATAGACATACCTATCTTAAAACATTCTTCAAAACCTAGGGGAAATGAAAAATAATAAAGGGTGAGCATAGATCCTTAGTAAGAATAAACATTGAAGGTATTAATGGACGATCATTTGAAACTATAAGATAATAACAAGGATATGATATTATAAATATAACTCATAAAGTTCCTACCCAATCTATCATGCATTCTATACTTCATCAATGATATAAAATGTCATCATTTAAAAATATATAAACTATAAGAGTGATAAATAATCCTAAATTAATCATGACCCATATGTTAATTCCATATAAGTGTGGCATCATCATAAGTATAAAAACCATTTTTTTCATTCTTTACATCATATACCATTAAATCATAATAGATCAGTAATCAACTCATATTTCCCATTTTATCATAGATCATCTATCATCACATATTTTTAATAGTGGATTAATAACATCAACTTATTTCCCATAGTGGATCAAGTACATCGTTTTTAAAAAAAATTATATCATGAGATATAAAAATTTACCAATTAAATTGGGGGTAGATATAGGCCAAACACATTTTGGGTTAAATCATGACCACTATCCTTGGTTATAACATAACCACATTCCTTTGTTATAGTACGACCACTATCCTTAGTTATAACATAACCACCATCCATAGTTATAATATAATCACTATACATGTATATAAATAAACCACCATAACATAATTAAAAATATAAATAGGTGGGGAATATGTTCCTAAAAAATTAATCATTTGAGAACCCATTAAAAGAAATGGGTTTCATAAAAATTTCATTATAGCATAACCATTGGAAAAAAATGGGTTTCATAAAAAATTGATGTATTTCTCTAACCCCAGAATCTCGAAGTCAGTGTCTACTAAAATTATATTGGCAAGATTACAAGGAACTAAATCCAAAATTACTGAACAAATTACTAGTATTGGTAAATCAGATACATACACGAGTCTCATATTAAACATATATATACTAATTACAACATATTTATTTATTTCAAATATATCATTATTCCCAATTAGAAAATCTTTTAATATCTTTCTTAGTACATTTCATGGATTCTTGGGGAAAAGAAAAAAAATAAGGGTGATCTTAAATTATCAGTAAGGGTTAATTGTATTTGAAGAAATAATGAATCAATGATAATAATTGATATGAAAAGATAAAAAATGTAAAAAAAATTACATGTAATCAATAAACAAAGAGGATCACGTAAATAATATAGAATGATAAATAACTGAATATGAATTCCATTTAAAACAACTGGATAATGCATAATCAATATGAAAAGGTAAATAACTGAAAATCCTAAAATTTGATCAATAAATTGAGAATGAAATGAATCAATATATTTTTTTATAGTGATAATATCATGAATAATAATAACTTAATAAAAATTTTGACTCTATGTTTCCTAGGTACATGTTACCTTTAACATTAAGAACTTTTTCAAGACAGTTTAAAACGTACTGCGTGAAAAACCCAACTAAGGCTAGCCAATTTACTCATCCCATGGGGCTACCGATGCATCAAGGGGATATATATAACTGAGACCCACATGTGTCTTACCTTTCAAAATAATTCCTCATATATTGTATAATTTAAATAATTCTTGAACCATGTTCCTTAATAAATATACATATTTTGTAAAATATGTGGATTTATCAATAATTCATTAGTTAATAAAATAATTTTGAAAGTAAACACAATATATAATAATGGAATATAGTTTAAGAAATAATTTTATTCATTTAATGAGAATATGGATATTTAATGTATAATAAAAATTATCATAATGAATTTAATATTTAATGATAAAGTTAATAATCACCAAAGAAAGAGATATGGCAAAGATAACTTTTACAACTTGGTAATTTTCACGTCAAACCCCATTGAATGGGATATTTCAAACTGAAATATAATATACCTTGAAGTATGATTGAATCATAATATTAAATGAAAAAGGGTCAGTAAATATACCACATTAAAGTGAATTTTTGTATAATAACAAACAAGTCTCAGTGGAATGTAAATTGAGATGAAATCCTATACAACTGTGGTAACATCTGAATTAGAAACCTGAAAATTAATAATCATCAAAGGAAAAAACATAAATACCATAAATATAAAATAATTCATGATATAATATATCAAAATGGAAAATATGTACAAAAAAAAAAAAATTAAGTGGTGAATAAGAAATGTATCTCATGGATTTAAAAAGTGAGATGAAAATATCTTACCTTGAATTTATTTTTTGGTGAACATCCTTTAAATTTATATATAATAGTTTTTAAAAAGTTCTTAACTTTTAAAACAACCATAATTATATTTATTATTTAATATAACATTCTTTTATAATATCTTATTACACATATATTAACGATCTTTAATTATTTTCATCATTTCAGACAATAATGCTTTGTTTTTCGAGTATGTGTTCACTTGATATTTTTGTTCTTATTACTTTGATAATTATTTAATAATATCCATAACATATACCATGATTTAAAAATAATATATATTCATTATTCATCTATTTATATTATTCTATAATGTTTGGAGATAGGAAATAGAATGTGTCATTTATGGAAGTGGTAGGCCACACATATGAAAGAATGCTACTTCAATTTCATTATAGTATTTAAATGAATGAAAAGTAAGCGATATTTATTTATATTATAATTAAAATTTAATATTTATTTAATATAGGTCACATATGATTATTAAAACCATTCGTAATACATTTCGTTAAATATTGAATGACTAACCTCAGTTTGAGGAGGTGGTAGTCCACAAGGCTACAAACAATGTTATCATTTTTCCAGAAAATGGAAGGAATGAAGGTATGGTTATATAAAAATTTCCATAAGAATAATTAAATTTTATATATCAAATACATCTTATATGTACTATATATACATCATTACTCAATCCATTAAAGGTGGTAAATGTAAGAACTGACATCATCGGTTTGCGAGGTGGTAGTTTGTTGTACACATGAACGATTATTACGTATCACATTTGATGGGTGTGTGTGAAAGTGTAAGTCTAAAAAATATAATACCAAAATCTAATTTTATTTAATTTACTGAATTTATTATATAATCATGATATAAAAAATGATAGGGTGGAGATGTAATTGAAACAAAAGTGACCGTTCAAGAGAGTTGCCTATTATTCATGTAACTATATTTGGTTTATACAAAAAAATGTCATTTCATTGTTTTCTACCAAAATTTAGGCTTATAAGATGAGTTAAAATAATTTGGGATCTTTTTTTTATGGTTTGTAAGAACCAAAGTGGTTTTGAGGTGTGAATAAGTGGGAGGGGTGAGTGCCTTTTTATAGTGGAGGATGAGTGACGATCTAGTAGATATTTGAAATATAGAATTCCAATCACATTTTTTTATGCCAGGTGGATCCAATAATAAACTATTTTTTTATCCAAGGGATTATATGATCGAAATATAGTCATTCAATATGTTTTTGATAAGTGGATTTTTGATGTAAAAATTCTCAAAAGGATAAAATATTTTTATACCCAATTTCAATATGAAATTGATTCAAATGATCTAAATTATATTAATTGATTTATAATTTAATTAAATATAATTTTAAAATATTAAAATTTAACTTATATATATAAATAAATAAGATGAAAAATCAATTTTCAATTAAAATTCTGTATTTTTCACTATTCATAAAAAAATAAAACATCACAAAAAAATAGTGAAATTTAACCTAAGATAATTTTTGGTTTCCAACTAAAAAATGAATCTAATTTTGAAATAAAAAATGTATAAAATGTATAAAATTTTGTTTTAAAATATGCATTCTATTAAAAGGTAATTGTTTTTTGAAAAATATAAATTTTTAGTGTAAAACTATTTTTATTTTTATTTTATGCCAATAAAATATTTTATATGAATATAAAAAATATTTAATTGAATATATAATGAATAAATTTAAGTGATATCATTCAATAATATAAATTAAATAAATTTTTTATGTTAAAAATTGTGTATGATAATAAAAATATTTCCACTATATTGAATTGGTTTTTATATTTATTTCTAATTAATTGGTAAGAAATGAATTCATTTTTTATTATTGTAAATAATATATTTTAATAATATACATAATTATATTCATAATAGTTAATTTTATTTCTAGGTTTTATCTTATTATATTAAATATTAATATTTTAAAAATATATATTTATTTGGTAAAAATCGGTCATTCATGTAATGCATGTTATCGAATAATGTCTTTGTTGCGTGTGATGTAATAAAACCCCTCATTGATTGCACTTTAATGTATTAAATTTATTTAAAATGTTAAATATACATTAATTTCACATGAATTTTGATCCTATTATACATTTGGTGTTGGGTGTCATACATGTTATCGAATAAAATTTACTATTTCAGAATTTTGAGGGTGTCACATTTTATAATTTCATCATAACTTAACTCGTGGAAAAGGGAATGAGTTTTATAAACATATTTTATTCATAAAAAAATCATCCAAATAAATAATAATAAGTGTACCATTTTATTATATCCTCAGTAAATCATAAGTAACACAAAATTTTATTATCATTGATGAATTTAAATTCCATAAAATATCATTAAAACATTCTTGAGTAAAATGTCCTTTTCATTAGAAATCACTTATTTAAAATCTATAAATTTACCAAATTTTATGGGAAAAAGTTTTCTTTAAAACCTTCAATTTTTTAAAGTAACATTCAAATGATTGAGTGGTCATTCCAGTGAAAAAATACATTTATTCTATTTTTATTAAAAAAAGACTCCATTTACATTTTCGGTAAAAAGTCAAAACTATTTCATTCAGAAAATTAAAAGAAGACCGCTTTTAAAAATATTGTTAATGGTAAAACATGGGTTTAAATTTCTTTAAAATATCATTGGAAATTGGTAAACCTTTATTTAAAACATTTATTATGAAACATGGCAGGTAATGGAAAAGGTTTTTTTTACTAAATAGTGAAATAAATATAGTTTTTCCTTAAAAACATTCTTTTGGAATAATGATTACATAAAGACATTAAAATGAATGGAAAAAATTTTATTTCAAGGAAATAATAATATAATAATAAAATTAATTAGTTTCATGAGAGGTAGATCATACTATTTCATGATTAGAAACATAATAATAACAATCTCAATAAACAATAAGATTGTAACATAATACTTTTTACCACTTTCGTATCTTTTAATTTGTAATAAGAAAGAAATGAAAACATTAGGTAGATTTTAATGTCTCATAATTTCGTGAGAATAATTATAAAATGAATTAATGGGAAGTATATTCACCACACAAAAGAGAAAAGTGGTGTATGAGGCATGTGTCCCACAAAAATAAGTGTGACCAAAATCCCTTACATACTTGTATAAATCTTAAATCATAAGCCCTAAGAAAGAATAATTTTAAATGAAAAATACAATATAATGATAATAATAATATTAATTATATAAAATTTATAAATGAATTTATATAATCCTCATGAAAAATTATATGTTCAAAACATAACATATGTCTCAAACAGGACAATTTGAGATGAAATTCCATGGCATGCTCTGGTCACTTTTGAATGGTAAGTCCCCATAAAATAGTTACCTTAATTAAAATATAATATTTAATTAGAGTAAATAAGTTAATTATATATATTTTAGAATTTGTAAGTATATACTCCTCATAAAATAAGATAGGTGTGTAAAATAAAATATGTCCCAAAGAAGACAATTTGTGACAAAAATCCATACCTTAAGTCTCAAGTTCATTCATACACATTCGAACCACTTATATAGTAAATATAGTTTTATTATAAATAAAATAAATAAAAATAAATAAAAATATCATATAACATATGATTTAATAATGAAATTATGTTACACATTTATTGAAAAGTCCTTGATACAATCACTTTTCAGATAATAACAACTTCATTTTTATGTATGTTTTGGTTTGTCATTTTTTATCCATTTAATTTGATAATGGATAAATAATATATAAAATTTGAAACATTATATAAATAATAAATATATAAATTAAAAAAATTATTTATATTAATCCATTAAATTTATGGGTAAAAAATGAATTACACCTTACATGGAGATGGTAGGTTGTATGTACACATGAATGTTGTTTCAATTTCCACAACAGATGGAATAAAGGAAATGTAAATAATAATATACCTTTATATAATAATAATTATTTCATATATATATCATATTTTAATTAAATATAACCTTACTATCTTCTCTATAAAACATATGCAAAAAAAGAATGACGTCACTTCGTGAGGTGGTAGTCCGTTGGACAGAAGAGCGATGTTATCGTATTCCTTTGGAAGGGAAACTATGGATTTATATATTCTATTATAATGACAGAATAATATTTATGTAATAAATGTCATATAAATAGTTTAAATTAATAATTTTCTATATCTATTATAAGTGTATAGTGAAAAAAATTAAAACAGCTTGCAATGTGGTAGTCTGCCATATATACAATCGGCTATTTCAAAAACACTTAATGAAAGTAGAGATAGATTTAGGACATTACAATAACATAATAAAATATAATTATATTATATATAATAATTTTACATTATCAGAATGGTTGAATATTATTTCAAGGAGGGGGAATAATAAACGAAATATAAATGCTCGATTGAGAACAACACCAATTCATCGAATAACCTCCTTTGGTTTACTCAAACACCTTCCAAGGTTTAATTAATAATAAAACCAAGGAATATAGGATGTTATGAGTTAATTAATAAAATAATTTGGGAGTTTATTGGATCAACTCTAGCATTTTGAAGTTCTAATATTAGTGGATAGGGGGTGCCCTTTTATAAGTGGGGGATATGACACACATGGAATTTTTTCAAGGAATAGTGTATACATATTTTTAACATGAAACACAGATAAAACATGGATCATTATCGAAACATATATGATATTATGTTTAATTATTTCTTTTTAATGTTATATTTAATTGTTTCTAGGCCATTTTTAACTTATCATTTTAGTTTAACCCCTGAAAAACCCATTTTAACCTTAACTTAAGTAATTAATTTTTATAGTTTTTAAATTTCATGTTAACCAATAATTAATTTAATCTTATTATATTATAGTAATTATTATTATTCCAAATATGGGATCCATTTTTCCAAACTTTGTTCCAAAATTTTGAGAATTCTAATTTAAAACTAAACCCACAGACACGACGAAGAAGCGGTTTTTAAAAGTAAATTTTTTTATAATTATAGAACATTTTAATATCAAAATTCGAAATGAAATTTATTAAATCAACTAAATTGGATTAATAAATATATATTTTAATTAATTTTAATTATAAAAACAACATGAAATAAAATGGTTGTTCAAAATTCATTAAATAAAATGGTACATTTCAATAAAAATTAATATTTTTCATTATTTTTTGAAAAATAAATCATTTTAGAACATTCTAAAAAATAAAACTAGTATAATTTTGACTTTATGATTTATAAAATGAATTTATTTTTTTAAATACATTTCCTAAAAGTTTTAAAAAATAATTTTACTATTTCTTCAAAAATAAAAATAAGAAAACTTTTTTAAGAAAATTTATTTTAAAATCATATTATTTCTTTAAAAAAATGTATGTAACTATTTTTAAATATATTTTTTATCTTCAAAATTATTACGCAATTTTCATAAAGTGGTTATTCTTTTTTATTCCACAAAATGGAAAAATTATGTTATAATAATCAAGTTTAAATAGAAATAGTAATAGTATATCATGGTTTGTTAAAACTCAGTTATGCATGTAATGCAAGATATGAAATAAAATAAATTTATTTGATTTAAAAATATTTCATAAAATCTCATGGTGTTAAAATTTTTCTATTCTACCATCACATTTTGACATACCGAGCACATTGATATATATTATCTGATCCCTTTCTTCATGTTGTCCAACTAATATAAATCTCAAATATATTGACACATCTTCATGCTCCCTAGGTTGATAGAGAAGGATGAAATATGTGCATCATTCAACATCTTCTTATTTATATTATGATTTTATGGTATACAAAATCATGATTCCAATCTTCAAACACCTTTATTATCAATTTGAAACTATCATGATTTCAATTATCATAAATTTTCAACTTTTTTTGTAACATCCTTGGTAAATAAAGAGACAATACAATTTTTTTTTGATTAATATTTGTGAATTATATATTAATTTATCGTTAAAAGTGGTTTCTATGTTCAATGGAATAACCAATATGTAACAACGAGTTTCTTTAAAATCTTATGTTGCACACTAACAATATAATATTATTATTTTAAATGGTAGTTAACGTCTTGTTATTGTAATGGATGGAATCAATATAACTAACTAAAATATGATTATACATGTTTGTTAGATATTTTTATATTTATCTAATAAAATTTAGAGGCATAAAATATAAATGAATCTAATTTTAAGCATATTTTACTTTAAAATGTTGATTTACCACCTTTTTATAGAGAACCTTCATTAAAAATATTTTCGGTCACTTTTATATATTCTACTTGAAAAAATAGAAATCTTCTTTAGAACTGGGACATCAAAATTCACTTTTAGTAAAATTTTGGTATTTTTCTGAAAAAATTGAATTTTTAATGAAAACTAAAAAATGTTTTATTTTAATTCAAAACATACTTTTAATCTAATTTATTTATATGGTTAGAATAAATTTTTAATTTGTTGTAAAGTGTAATTAGATTATATTTTTACCATTTAATCCAATTTTGGTCAATGAATTAATTTTACTTTGAAATTGGACATAAACAAGTGTCAATCTTTGGATGGTTATTATTTCTTAAAAACACGCATTTTGTTTTGACAGCATGAATTTATTTTAAATTAATTTCTTCCAATTATTTGTTTTGAATTTGGAAAAATGGATTCCATATTTGGAATCAGAAGGTCTGGTTTTTTAAAACAGGTTAATTTTATTTTCAGACATTATGAATATTTACTTTAGTATATATTTTATTTACCATGGTTTAAGGGTAAATCTGGTAAATAAAGGTAAAAAAATATTATAATAATAATATAAAATTACTCTAATATGTTTTTTATGCCTATTTTTTGATACACATCCAACCATGGGAATCCTTAGGTCGATTTTGGGACCTCAAGGAACCACCTGGGAGTGATAATGAAACTTTATTTTAATTAACTTAAAGTAAATCCAAAAATTACAAAAAAAAAATTTGTTTTAGTAAATTAACTTTTAAATAGGGTTATATAAGTTATCATTTCGACTGAAAATATTAATTGGAAAGCTAAAAGTATTTCCTACATCATGGTATTTTTTTTATAATTTTTAAAAAATAAATAAAATAAATTATTTATGACCCAATAATGATGTAGTGTTTACCTCATTAATAAATGATTTAAATAAATTAGATTATAAAGATTACAATAATATCCAAAACCTGTATAATTATTATTGGATTATTTTATTTCGACAATTAGTCATATTATATTATACTTATTATGTTTTGGAAATTTAGAAACCAAAAATAATTATGTAATAAAATAATATTTTCACACTTTCCTAATGAGCCCCTCCTCCCCTTTAAAGATAATGTCTTCTCTTATGATCTTTTGTTTTATTTTACTTCTACAAGCCCCAAAACACTTTTTATTCCTTCATTTGATAATAAAAAATTTATCATCAATATAGTAGGATGTTTTTGTGTAATGTATTGGAACTACACTTACACAGACCTCCATCTAATGGGTAAAGAACGTACTGTTTCTGTGGATGGAAAACAAACACCTCACGAAACGAAGATTGTTCAGTTATCTCCTACCACCTATTATGATGGAAATTATGATAGAAATCTATTTATATATGATATATATTATGTTTATGTTTTCTTTATTCTTCTTTATTTTCCATTTATAGCATACCTTTATGGTTTCCATTATGGGTAAACGTGATAATTTCATTTGAGAAAGTGCGGTCTACCGCCCCCTCAAAGTGATATGACTTGTAAATTCCATATGTGAGACATATAAAGGATGGAATTAATGATATTATATATGATATTATACTAGAATTTTTATATACCTATGTATCATTATGTTTTAATTTCATTAAAATAATAAATAGAAATGAAAGTAGCGTTCATGTGTACATACGACTTACCATCTCCATGAACGGTGTATTTCATTTATTATCTCCAAATGTTATATACTATTATAAATACAAACATATACAGGATATATATGATATATTCGATATCTACATCATGAATACCATTCTTTAGATAATGCATATTTGACCACATGAACAACTTTTAATTATAAGAAGTTCATTTTTGTCTCAAGTACCAAATATCGACAAAACGACCGTTATTAACTTAAATGATTACACAATGTTCAAAACATTTTAATAAATGAAATAAAATGAATAATAAACTTTAATAATGATCTTAATCAAGTGGAAATTAACATTAGTTTATTATTCAGGAGATTAAAGAACGAACGGGTCAAATCAGACACAATGTAAGGGACATCGTCTCAATTTCCATTCATTGAGGCATATATTGTATTATACAAAACTTTCTTTTATACACAATATACACACTGTTTACTTTTCATTTCATTCAAATGGAATCTTTTTCTATGAGGAGTTTTAGTAAACAAAAAAAATAATATTTGTTTTTAACGTACACGGTGATAACGACCTTTCCGCCACCGCGAGTATTATTTGATCTTTGGCTTCCATAACAAACCATAATGTGTTTAAAAGAAAAATAAATACCATATACTCTTTTACATATTTTGTTATTGAAAATGGTTTTTTGATTTATTATTCAAATATCTTATTCAATATCAAGAAAAGATATATTATGATAGCAATTTGGGAATGTTATCATTCCTTTATGCTTATGTGATGTGTTACGATTATATTATGGCCCTTGGGAATTGATTATGGATATAGGTTATTCTATGATAATCCTATGGTGGGTGAGCTCAAGATTTATCTCTAATGAATTGGGTAATGTGATAGAGGTAAACATGAATATTTCTCCTAAGAGATTTAGGGAATATAATGGGATGGGTATTCCAAATGTAACTCCCTACATAGCTGTGATAACTACAATATAAGTATGATATGGATGCCACAATTTACCTTTATGATTTATAATTTCTATGTGATATTCATAAATCTAATGATTTCATGGTTCATGTTAAAAATCATAGGATATGTATGTAATGATGAACTAATGTATTCTTTCATTGTTTTATAACCCTTACTAAGCTTTTTGTGCTAATCCCAAGTTTGGAAATGTTTTTCATATGGCTTAAGGTTGAATAGGGTTTGGGATAGGGTCAAGGAAAATTAATGATGTCTAAAACATGGAACTAGACATAACTTTTTTTAAGTGTTTTTATTTTTGTGAAAAAAATGGAAACAGAGTAGAAGTATCTACTTTGTAATACCTGATATGTAATGTAATAGTTATGGCCTAATTCTTTAAAACACTAAACCTAAAAAGATCCTCAAGATGAATTATTCATTTAATTCAATATTATGTAATGTTTTAAGGTCGGGTCCCTATAGTTGTTATTAGAGGTCAATTAAGATAACTTTAGAAGTTAGGATATTGTTAAATTAATGTCTATAAATTAATTTATGGTATTATAGAAATGATATAGCATTTACAGATTACCATGTTCCTTCGCCTAAGATATTTCTCTATTTAGAATTGTTTCCGTAGAGGAAACCGGGCAGTTATACTGGAATGATATCAGGAGGAATAAAAGCATCCAAATCAGCAACCTAAGATGGTTGGACTCGAAACTGAACAGTTTTTTGTAGTGATGAAAAAGATGACTCAGGCTATAATTGGTGGTGGTGTCCATGCCTGAGATTAGCCAGATCAACCACATAAGAACATGTCAGTAATGGAGAATTTCATGGGGCAACAATCCCCATCATTCATAGGATCATCCACCCTTTTGCTAGCAGAAGGATGGATTTATGAACTGGAGAAGATTTTTGATTTTATGGGGTGTTCATAATATCAAAAGATTAGTCTCGTTGTTTACCGTTTTGAAGGTGAAGTTGTTTAGTGGCGGTCAATGGTGAAAAATATCAGGGATAGTGAAAATATTGATGATCTTTATTGTGATGAATTCAAAGGTAGGTTTCTTGGGGAAAATTTTACTAAGGTGGATCATCTTAGGATAGAAGATAAGTTCTTAGAATTGAGGCATGAGGAAAACTCAATGGCTACTTAGGAAGAAAAATTCACTCGACTGGAAAGGTATGCTCCAAATTTCATACGAGATCTTTATAGTAAAATAAACTATTTTTATTAGGATTAAAGCCAAAGTATCAAAGGTCATTAGCTTCTCATGAGTTCAAAAGTTATGAAAAACTTGTTCAATGTGCAGAGAAGGTGAAAATTGAGTTATCCGATGATCTGTTCTTCTTTGAAAAACAATATAATTTTTGGTCAAGGTTGAAGGTGAAAGGTAAAAACTATTCAAAAAAGTCTGATGCTATGAAACAGAAGTTTACATTTTGTGAAAATTGTGGTAAAAAGCATGCTGGGGAATGTCCTTTGAATTTTGGTAAGTGCTACTCATGTGGTAAAATGGGACATAAAACTCATAATTGCCCTGAAAAAAATTAGGATAATGGTAAGAAAAAATCATATTTATAATTATTAAAATGTTTTATGGGTAATGAAATGGGTCATTATGAAAATGAATGTACATTGAAGAACTCAACTGAGGGAAAGAAACCAACCATAAAATAAAATTGGGTGGTGAAGTCCTTTTCAACTACTTTAGTAGATGTTGGGCCATCAAATGAAGTAGTATAAGGTACACTGTTTGTTTGTTCAGATTATTCCAATGTGTTGTTTGATTCAGGGTCTACATCTTCATTCATTTCTATGAAGTTTTCTAGTTAATTAGAAATTCTATATCAAAATATGAATCCTGAACTTGTGTAAAAAATGGCTGGATTAAATCCTGAAACAAAAAAGAAATTATAAGAACTTTATTATCCTTGTGTGCAGAAGGAATCTACCTGCAAACCTTGTTGTTTTCCCTCTAGTAGAGTTTGATGTTATTTTGGGTTTGTATGGATTTCTATTTATCTTTCTAAGATTGACTGAAAATCTAAAGAGGATTATTTTGAGAAATATTTTCAGTTTTTGTATAAGAATAAACTCTTAATTTTGATAAGAAATCTGTAAGCTGAGAAACTAGTAAAAGGTAAAAATTATTTTTACCATGTACATATTGTAGAAAACAAAGGAACTGTTTAGATTAATGATATTCCAGATGTAAATGATTACCTTTATGTTTTTCTTGATGAGTTTTCTGATATTATACCTGATCGGGATATAGAATATACGGTTGAATTAGTTCATGATTCTATGCCAATTTCAAAACCCCCTTTTGGAATGGATCAATTTGAACTTTTAGATTTAAATAAGAAATTACAGGAATTATTAGATAAAGGTTTCATTCTACCCAGAACATCACCATTGGGTGCCCCTTTCTTATTTGTTAAAAAGAATGATGGTTAAATGAGAATTTTCATATATTATAGATCATTTAATAACATCACTATTAAGAACAAGTATCATTTTCCTCATATTAATGATTTGTTTGATCAGCTCTAGAGAGCTCAATATTTTTTGAAGATTGACTTGAGGTTGGGGTACCATCAGTTGAAAGTAAAGGAAGCCAACATTTCAAAGACTGCATTTCATACTAGATATGTCCATTATGAATTTGTATCTATGCCTTTTCATTTAACCAATACACCTACTGTATTCATGGATCTTTTGAATAGAATTTTCTATGAGTTCTTGGATAATTTTTTGGTTGTGTTCATTGAAGATATTTTGGTTTATTCTATAAGTAAAGAGGAGAATGAATTTCATTTAAGGGTTATCTTTTAAACCATAAATTAAATGAAAATACTTGCAAAATTTATCAAGTGTGAGTTCTGGTTACAAAAAATTTCATTCCTTGGTCACATTGTTTCAAAAAATGGCATAACTATTGATCTTGCTAAAACAATACATGATGAAGAATAGCCAATACCCACAAGTATAACCGAGATTTGTAGTTTTCTTGGTCTCACTGGTTATTACAGGAGTTTTTTTGAATATTTTGCATGGTTATCTAGTCCAATGACTAAGTTAAATAAAAAATGTGTAAATTTCATTTGGACAAAAGAATGTGATGATTCTTTTCATGAATTGAAATGAATATTGGTGAATGCTCAAGTTTTGGAACTGCCTTCTAGGAATGGTGAATTTTTTATTTATAGTGATGCTTCGTTGAAAGGACTTGGTTGTGTTCTTATGTAGAATGATTAGGTTATTGCTTATGATTTACGTCAGTTGAAACATCATGAGTTAATTTACCCTACACATGATTTTGAATTAACTACTGTTGTGTTTGCTTTAAAAATTTTGAGGCATCATTTGTATGGATTAAAATGTGAAATATATATCGACCATAGATGTTTGAGGTATATATTCACTCAGAAAGAATTGATCATGTGATAGAGGAGATGGTTGGAATTAATCAAGGATTATGATTGCACGATCCTTTACTATCTATGAAAATCAAATAATGTGGATGATGCTTTGAGTCAAAAAAATAATGCTTCATTAACCATGATACCTTTGGAATGAGGTCCTTTATTTTTTGATTTGTTGAACTTTGGCATAGAAGTTGTTGGTGCAGGAATTTTTTTTCATTTGTTTGAGGTGTTAGTGAAATCATCTCTATCAGATATAATAATTCAAGCACATATGGAAGATAGTGAGTTGTAGAAAAAGGTAGAGTTGGTTCATAAGGGTATGTTTCATGAATTTATCATTAATAATGATTATGTTTTGAGGTTTGGGAAAAAATTATGTCTTCCTTGTGATTCACAGTTGAAGAATGAGTTGTTTTGTAAAGCTCAAAGTTCCATGTTTTCAATTCATCCTGGATGTACTATGATGTATAGAGATCATTGAGAGTATTTCTGATGGGATGTAATGAAAAGAGATATTTCTGATTTTAATGTGAAATGTTTGACTTGTCAGTAGGTTAAAGTATAGCGATAGTTTCCGAAAGGGATGCTTCATCCATTATGAGTGCCAGTGTGGAAATAAGAAAATATATCCGTGGACTTCATTATGAGATTAGCAAAGATATCTCAAGGTAATAATTAAATATATATTATTGTTTAGCAATTGACTAAATATGATCATTTTCTTCCTATTTGAGATACTTTGTCTCTATATCAAATTTCTTGGTTGTATATTAAAGAGATACTCAGGTTGCATGGTGTTCCCATCTCCAATGTATTTGATTCTGATCACTGGTTTACTTCTAACTTTTGGAAAGGCCTTCAGAAGTCTATGGGTACTGAATTAAATTTTAGTACAAAATTTCATCCTCAATCAAATGGGTAGTCAGAATGAATAATTCAGACCTTGGAGGATATGTTATTTTCTTATTCACTAGATTACCAAGGAAGTTTTGACCAACATCTTTCTTAGGTAGAATCTTCTTGTAATAAAAGTTTTCATTCCATATACATATGCCACCTTTGGATTCATTATATTGGAAGTGGTGTTGAACTCGATATTTTGGGATGAAGTATGTGAAAGGAAGTTTATGGGAACAGAATTGGTAGAAGAGATGGTAGAAGATGTTCAGTTGATTCAGAATCACATGAGAACAGCTTAGAGCAGGATGAAATGTTATGCAGATAGTCAGAGGAAGGATATTTCTTTTGAGGTAGGTGATCATGCCTTTCTCAATGTTTCTCCATGGAAAAGTGTGATTCATTTTGGTACGAAGGGAAATATGAGTCCCAGGTTCATTGGACCTTATTAAATCCTGGAGAAAGTTGGATTAGTTGCATATAGAGTGGCCTTACCTCCATGTTTTTCCCAGGTACACAATGTTTTTCATGTTTCAATATTGAGAATGTATATGCTAGGTCCATCTCATGTTTTATGTATAGAGGTAGTTCAGTTGTAAGAGAATCTCTATTATGAGGAAAAACCAGTATAGATTCTTGACTGATGAGTGAAATTATTATGGAATAAGGTAACTCACCAGGTAATGGTTTTTCTGAATAATCAAATGGTTGTAGAGGAAACATGGGAATCTGAAAATTCAATGGAGGAAAAATTCCCCCATTTATTTTGTTAGTGAATAAAATTGTGATGATGAAATTTCTAAAATGGGGGAAGGATGTAACATTCTAGGTAACTAAAGAAACAATACAATTTCTTTAAATTAATATTTTTGAATTAAATATTAATTTTTCTTGAAAAGGGGATTCTATGTTCATTGGTATACCCAATACACAACAACGGGGTTCTTTGAAATCTTACATTGAACACTAACAATATAATATTATTATTTTAAATGGTAGTTAATGCCAAGCCATTATAATGGTAGGAATAAATATAAAAAACTAAAATATGATTATACATGTGTGTTAAATGTTTTTACATTTACCCAATAAAAGTAAGAGGCTAAAAATGTAAATGAATCTATTTTTAAGCATAATTTACTTTAAAAGGATGATTTATCGCCTTTTTATGGAGAACCATCTTTAAGTCTAGTTTTGGACACTTTCATATGTTCTATTTTACAAAATAAAATTATTCTTTAGAATCAATACATTTAAATTCACATTGGTTAAAATTTTGGTATTTTTCTGAAAAATTTTATTTTTAATGAAAAGTGAAAAATGCAGTATTTTAATTAAAAAATACATTTTAATATAATTTATTTATATGGTTAGATTATATTTTTAATTTGTTTTAAAGTGTAATTAGTTTATATTTTTACTATTTATTCAAATTTTGGTCATTGGACTTAATTTCACTTTGAAATTGGACAAAAACAAGTGTCAATCTTTTGATAGTTATTATTTATTAAAAAAAGGCCTTTTTGACAACGAGATTTAATTTGAAATTAATTTCTTTTACTACTGTATTTTGAATTTAAATAAAATTATTCTATATTCGGAATTGAGTGTTCAAAATTTTTTAAATAGGTAACCTTTATTTTTATACATTGTGAATACTTACTTTAGCAAATATTTTATTTACCATGGTTAAATGGTAAATCTGGTAAATAAGTCTAAAAAAATATTACTATAATAATATAACATTACCCTAACATGTTTTTTAATCCTATTGGTTGATAGAAAACTGATCATGGTCATCCTTGGGTTGATTTTGGAACCACAGGGGACCACTAGAGAGTGATAATGACACTTTATTTCAATTATCATAAAGTGAAGACAAAAAAGACATAAATAAATATCTTTTAGTAAATTAATTTTTACATATGGTTATATAAGTTATATTTTAGACTATAAATATTATTTATAAATATAATAAGATTTACTATATCATGGTATTTTTTATAATTTTTAGAAATTAGTCAAATTAAATTATTTATGACAGAATAATGATGTAGTGTTTACCTCATTAATAAATGATTTAAATAAATAAGAGTATAAAGAATTAAATAATATCCAAAACCTGTCAAATTCATATTGGATGATTTTATTTCAACCATGAGTCAAATTAACTTATAATGTAATAAGTTTTGAACCATTATAAACCGAAAATATTTATGTAATAAAATAATATTTTCATAGTTTCCTAAAGAGCCCCTCCTCCCCATTATAAAAATCCCTCATCTCTAACCCATTCCCGGCACCACTCAAGCCCCATGGATCTTCCATCCTCTAACCAATTACTCTCCCTACATCCCTCTCCTCCTCCTAGAATCCTTAACATAGGAATAATACACTTCAACAAACCCTTTTGGTTCAAACGAAAGGTAGTTATCTGATTTAAATGTAATGTCTTCTCTTATGTTGTTTTGTTTTATTTTACTTATCCAATCCCCTAAACTCCTTTTATTTCTTTATTTTATAAAAAAAAGTATCCTCAATATACTAGAATGTTTTTATTAGATTTATTAGAACTAACCATACACACATATTCATCTAATGGGTAAATAACATACTATTTCTATGGATGGAAAACTAACGCCTCACGAAAAGATGGTTGTTCAATTATCTCCTACCACCTCTTATGGTTTCCATTAAGATGGAAATGTTTTTAAATATGATATATATTATGTTTTTGTTTTCTTTTTTTCTTCTGTATTTTCCATTTATAGGATACCTTTATTGTTTCCATTATGGGTAAACGTGATAATTTCATTTGAGGAAGTGCGGACTGCCACCCCCATCAAAGTGAGATGACTCGTTTGTTCCATATATGGGATGTATAAAGGATGTATTTAATGATATTATACTGTAATTATAATATACCTATGTATCATTATATTTTAATTCCATTAAAATGAGAAATATAAATGAAAGTAGCATTCTTGCATACGTACGGCTTACCGTCTCCATGAACAGTGTATTTCATTTCTTTTCTCAAAATGTAATGTACTATTATAAATACATACATATACTTGATATATCTGATATATATAATATATAAATCAATAATATCATTCAGGAGATAATGAATATTTGACCACACGAACAACTTGTAATTATAAAAAGGTCATTTTTGACTCAAGTACCAAATATCAACACAATGACCATTTTTAACTTAAATTATTATATAAGGATTATAAAATTGTTATAAATGATATAAAAATAATAACAAACATGAAAAAGTATCTTAAGAAAGTAGAAATTAACTTTAGTTAATTATTCAAGATATTAAAGAATAAATGTGTCAAATCAGACACGAGGTAATGGACTTTGTCTCAATCTCCTTTCATTGAGGCTTATATTGTTTTATACACGACATTGTTTTATACGATGCATAAAGACCTTTGACTTTTCATTTCATTCAAAGGGAATCTTTTTCATGGAGGAATTTTACAAAAAAAATTAATGTTTGTTTTTAACGTATGTGGTGACAACGACCTTTCGGCTGCCGCGAGTATTATATGATCTTTGGCTTCCATAACAATATATAATGTTTTAAAAGAAAAATAAATACCATACACTATTGAATATATTTTGGTTTTAAAAATGGTTTTTAGATTTATTATTTCAATATCTTATTCAATATCTTGAAAAGATATATTGTGATTGCAATTTTGGAGTGTTATCTTTCATTTATTCTTATGTTATGTGTTATTATTATAATATTGTGCTTGGGAATTGGTTATGAATATGGGTGGTTCCATGATAAACCTAGGGTGGGTGAGCCCGAGATATCTCTCCAATGCATCGGGTAACGTGACAAAGGTAAATGTGAATGTTTCTCATAAGAGATTTAGGGAATATACTCTGATGGGTATTCCAAATGTAACTCCCTAAGTAGTTGTGATAGCTACAATGTATGTATGATATTGATGCCACAAATTACCTTTATGATTTATTATTTCTATGTGTTATTCATAAATCATATGATTTCAAGAGGTATGTTAAAGAGAATATGTTATGTATGTAATGATGAACTATGTTTTTTTCTTTGTTTTATAACCCTTACTGAGTTTTTTTTGCTCATCCCATGTTTCGTACTGTTTCTCACATGACATAAAGATGAACAGGATCAAGGATGGGATCAAGGAAAATTCATGTTGACTAAAACATGGAACAAGACATGCCTTTTTTTCAAGAGTTTATATTTTTGTCAAAATAATGGAAACTGTGTAGAAGTATCTACTTTTTAATACGTAAGATGTAATGTGATAGTTATGGACTAATTCTCTAAAACTATAAACTTGAAAAGATCCTCAATGTGAATTATTTATTTAATTCAAGGTTATGTAATGTTTTAAGGCTGGGTCCTTATATCTTTTATATTTCCACATCATCTCCTTGAGTATCCTTTATCTTCTCTAGAAAGGATTATTTAATAAGAATTTGATAAAGGAATGATGACGTTCCTTTTTTTATGAATTCCATTTAAATCATTTTCATGTATAAGAAGATTTTATCCTTCTCAATTCTCTTCATTGATAAGGTTTTAGGATCCTTTTCACCTAAATAATTTTCACCTTTATTTTCCTTCCCATGATGGTCATGGATTGAGGAGCTATATTCCTTGATCGTCTCTAACCATGTTATCTTTCACATATTATGTTCCTTCTATGTGAATATTTACTTTAGGATCTTGTGATCTATATATATCTCACACTTCTCCCCCATCAATATAATGAAAAAAATATTAAATTCAAAGATCATAACTCAATCTATTAAATTAATGATTATGATGATGGTAAAAAACATCCAAACCTTGTTCTGCTTAAATTTATTGAGATCTCTTTACATAGATATTGTCCAAATTTCATCACATGATATAACATATATCATTTGTTGATAAAATTATTATAATAATGAAATATTTTTACATTAATTCATTTATGAACTTCTATTTTTATCCATTTTATCAATATCCCCAATGAAATAGTCAATTGAATGGTTCCTTAAAAATATTTGGATTCTAATAATAAGGGTAAGTTATTTAGAATCTATATAATCATTCTCCTTTTAATGTTTTACTTCTATAATAAATTTTTCATGCGAATATAGTTCAAATTTCATATCTAAAATAAAATGAGTTCCAAAAAAATCTGAATCATTTACATTATCTGGACATTTTGACTTTGTAAAAGGACACTATATTTCATATGTACTATTTCATTAACAGAATGTGTTCATCTATTGAAAACAATATATTCTTTACTAGAGTTGTTGTAAATAAGAAAAATCCAATTATATATTTTTGGATAAAATTTATGAATATTATATTTAGTTCATAGGATAAATAAATTACATCAAAAATCTCTAAAGAATCCAACTTTTGGACTCCTTTCATCTCATAATCCATAGGAAATTTTCTATAAGACTAAGTAAAGTAAATCAAATTTATAGTGTACTGAATAGTGTAACCCCAAAACATTTATCAAAATAATATTCATAAAACATAGACTAAAAAATTTATATTTTTTTATTTATCCTCTAACCTATATCATCTTTTTGTGGAGTTCTTGGTTCCAAGAGGTCCTATCTAAATCAGTTATCACAATAATAAGTTATAGAAGAGATTTTTTTTTCACCCTTATCCTAATTTCTATAAAAAGTGATTGTGGGATATTTTTTTAACTTTGTAACTATATCAAAAAAACTTTTAAATATCTTGAGTTCTTCCCATTTATGTGAATGAAATAAAACCACTATAAATCTAGTGTAATCATTAACTAAGACCTATCTTAGAAATTTCTTTTGATACTAGTAGATTATGTGGGTCTAAAAAGATCCCTTTCCACTGAATATATTGACTAGAAATTGGATATATCACTAATAGGTTTGAAATTATACTTTTTCTCTATTCTATATTAGAAGGGGCCACAAATACTATAAGTTTTAAACATATGATCTATAAGGTTCTTCACAAGTTACTTCTTTAAATATTTAGAAAATTTTAAAATATTACAGTACCATGGTATTTGATTCTAAATCCATGATTTATCATCGATTGAAATAAGTAAAAGAAGTTTATATTAGGTAATTTATGTTTGGTCTATAGTGTAAAAATTATCATGTCTATTTCACAATTAGATGTTATGTCCCTCCAAACTTGTGAGAGTACATTTATTATTCCTAAAGATCATGGATTAACCATCATCACATTTTTTTATTAAGATGATATGGTTGTGATTAAATGCTGAAACATAAAAAAATGAAATAAAGGTCTCATCATGGATAGATACATCAAATATTTCCATGATCTAACATTGTGTGATGACTCTAAAATTAACATTTCACTCCTCACATTTTACAAGTTCTTGAAGATGGATTTATTTACAGTCACATATCAAAAACAAATATTATCCATTTACCTTTTTTTTTCTATTTTCGGTACCCAAATCATTCACACAAAATAGATAAAACTAAAAACATTGTTCCCAAACTTGTATGGGATAGTAAACATTATCAAATACAAATATAGTCACCAACATCCATCTAAATCTTTGATGTTGAACAATATGTAGTTTCTTAGAAATATAATCATTATTTATTCTAAATTATTTCTTCTTGTAAAGTGATTATTTACCCATCCAATGACCTCCCATTTTACATTTAGAATAAAAGGGGGAAATCATGAAAACAATTTTTTTTTGAAAATATGGATAACTAAAAGATGAATAAAAAATTCTAGATAATGTCTTATATGGTTTCAATGTGTATATAACTATTTCCAAGTTCACCCATATGATTGTAAATTTATAAAGTATGTTATATATAATTTCAACTTTATATTTCAAATTTAAAACATCATTCAGATTATTACAATGTATTAAAATATTTTTTTATCTAAATTTTAACCTAGAAAATGGTTTTGAAGTACTCTCATCAACCTCTCTGATTTTTTTCATTATCTTTTACGTATTTTTCCATCAAATTTTTATGTTTTCTTTCTAAAATAGTAATATATTACCACATTTAAAAAAAATATAGAGAACCATCTTCATAATATAAATAAAAAATATTATTATATATACTCATAATAAATATATTCACTAACCTTATCTATATAACATATTTCTCTTTGAGGAATAGTAATAATAAATATTGATAACTTCCTACTTGCATTACTATTTGAGAACTTTAATAAGATGGTCCATCTTATGAAATCCAAGATTCTATATCTTTTAAAAATTTATCCCCTTTACATTTGGATGATAATTTATGTTCCTTATCATTTTTATAAATCATAGAAAATCCATTTTAATATATCTTATATTTTTACAATCATAAAAAATAATGACATTTGAAACCATTTTATCATATCTTCTTCATGAATTTTCATACCTATATTTTTTAACCTTATAATTTTTATTCTATATTGGATTTTTCTTAAACATATGACCCATAAATTTATCCATCTGTGTGAATTCACTTTCAATAACCTCCATATAACTATCATATGAATGTTGTTTAAAATAATTATTTGATGTAGAAGGATTTGATATTGAAGCTTATAATGTTGTTGTATAAAAAACTGTTTTATTCCATTTTTTATTTTATACATATCAAAGAAATTTTTTCTTGTAATTAAGAAAGGTATTTATAAGATCATAAAAACTTAACTTCATAAGATTCTTTGTATCATTAATATCATTCCACTAAAACTCCATTAATTTTAAAATAATATTGATAATATACTCCATGTAAGATCTTGAACTTTTTTGAAGATGTATCAAGCTCATTTAAAGTTAATATTTGTCCTTTGTTGAGTATATATTTCTTTGTTTTTATCTTTGGTCCGTTTTGGTGAAATATGGATGTTTTTAGATGTTTTTGGATGTGCATGGTTGGGAAAAGGTTTTCCCAAACCTTGAACCCCACCCCAAAACAGTAAAACCTAGGGAGAAAGGGATTTCATGGATGGCACACAATTTTTTAAACAATGAAAGATCTTAGGAGTAATCATTCACCCCTTAGAAGATTTATACAATTCATGTACATAGTTTGGAAAACCATATACCCCTTCCTAGGAAACCATGTGCACATGTTTTAGTATTCTGTAAACTAGTTTTAAAAATCCCGACCCTCCAAAAACCACCCTAATTCAAACCAAATAGTCCCTAAATAATTTCTATATATTTGAGGATCCTAGAGGGAATCCTAGGACTTCCAACCTCTATTCGTGGAAAATAAAATCACATATTAATTTATGGAATAATAGATTTTATTAATTCAAGTTTCCATGTGAATTTGAGATGAGTTGAACTTGGGTAACTTTCTTTTGGGTAATTGTGACTGTAATTTTTGGAATAAAATTAATTAATAGGTGAAATAATTAATGGAATTAATGGGAATTTGGGATTCTGTACTTATTCAATTAATGTGATATGAATTAATTGAAAATACTGACTATGAGATATTTGACTTGACCATAATGGGTTTATGGTTCATACGAATTGAAAATTGAAGCACAGTTTAATTGTGATTTTATAATATTATATCTTGTGGTAAAAGTATTGAATCATGTTTTTTTATGATTAATTATAATTGTATATCATGATGTGAGATGTTGTGGAACGGGTTAATGATGATTAGATGGGATAAATGTGATAATGTTTTTTCTTTATATAAGAGTATGGAACACATGATGCTACTTCAAAAATCCACTTGTGTGATTTTGTGATATATATTTTTGGGACATGCCCTATTTCATCAAATTATAATAGTGATAAACTAATATTCATGGGTGGGACATGAGGTGTTACTTCAAAATCCAATAAGGATAATTAGTGTGGGACATGTACTACTACTTTAAAATCCCACTTGTGTGATTGTTTTAAAAATTAATTTGGGACACATACTACTCCTTCAAAAGACAATGAGCTCCTTTCCATGACATTCTAGGAAAAATTTTGTTCCACTAGACTATGCTTCCAATATGTCATAATATTAATTTAATTGATATGATAAATGATAACCTTGATATTGTGAATTTTGATATCCCTTAGGGACAGTTCAGACATTGACATTGGCTGAAGTAGTTTTTGAACATTTGAGTGTCGTTAAGAACATAGGGGGTTTAATGTAGTTAAAAAAAGAATAATTAATTATTATAATTTTTTAATTTATTTATTATAATTTATTTTTAATATAATAGAATACACTTTTATTGACAGGATATTGTTTTAGAAGCCTTTGGTGGTAGAATTCAGAGTAGTACCCACACCCTACATGGGCTTCCTAATCAGTACCAAAATAGACCTTATGTTTGCTGGATAGGATAAGGGTAAGAGTCCTATGTTAGATGGTTGAGTTGGGATGGAGGTTTAATGATGGAAATAAATGTGATTTTGGACCATATTGTATGTTTTTAGTGTCTTTTTAAATTTTTTGTTTTACATATTGACACTTGAAATGTATTTGTAATGACATACATACTATTTTTTTAGATGTTGTATTATCACTATCTTTCAATCATGTGATACTAGTTTGGTTTGTTTACAGGTTATATTATTTGGATATTGTTTATTTATTTCTTATGTTATGGTTATTTGATAAAGAGGGTATATTCACACAATGATCTATATTAAACCCACTTATTATCAGCTGCCTCTAGCATGTGGGGAGGCATGCCTAAGGTCATGTGACTGATTGGCTTGGGGCACTAACATGTGGAACTCGAGTCAGTCATCACACTCTACTGATTGATCTTTATTAATAAACTTTTCAACCACTACTGGAAATTAGATCTTTCCCAATGCTTCTATACCAACAGTTTGAAAAAACCGTTAGTATAGGTCCCCTTTCCCAACGGTTTGGCCAAACCATTTGGAAAGGTCCCCCAAAATGGCCACTTTTCCCAACAGTTTGGCCAAACCGTTGGGAAAGGTAGACCTATCCCAAAGGTTTAGCCAAACCGTTGGGAAAAGACCCTAAATATATATGTAATTATGATAACAAAAGTCATTTTAGGTTAGTGGTTGAGTCTTTCAATGATAAACGAGCGGTCCTGGGATCAAATCCCAGCGGATGTTTTATTTTTGGAATTTATATACCAACGATTCCATTACCGTTGGTATAGATTTCATATTACCTATACCAACGGTTTTTGGAAAACCGTTGGTATAGGCCTATCCCAACGGCTTACTTACCTACGGTTCTCCAAACCGTTGGTATAGGCTATACCAATTGTTTGGAGGCCTATACCAACGGTTCCAAACCGTTGGTAAAGGTTAGTTTTCCAGCAGTGAACTATTAATTATAACCATACACAATAATAATTAATCTTTCATGCATTTGGGAAACCATCAGTCAAACATAGTCATTTTTATTGCATATTTTGATAAAATTTCAATAATTTTCAATGATTTTCAATTAATAATTCAATATATTTAAAATTTATAATAAAATATTGAAAATTTAAGGAAATAAATTAAATTCATTTTAATTATGGTTTTTAATGTTTAATTTTTATTAATATTATTTTATATATTTAATTTTTAATTTTTAATGATGTTTCATGTTTAAAAAAAAATTAGACCAACTTAAAGTTAACCCTCAACCATGGGCCACAAGGCACAAAGCTAGCCCTACTAGGCCAGAGGACCATGAGGTCCACTTGAGTGGCTGGGATATGGGAAGGAAATCACTACATGCCTAGATAGTGCAAGGTGCTAAGTTGGCACAGAAGGCAACTATGTATGGCAGTGGGAGGGGGTCTCATTAGGACGGAGTGGTCAATGGCAGGAGTGGGGGTCCTCCGACACCCAATTGACTTCGCTACCCTACTCATTATATGGATTTTTATTTAAACAAAAACATATCTAAAAATTTGTTCTGATTTGGGATCGCCTCAACTTGATCACTATTCCCAATTTATAGAAATGATTGCATCCTGCATTTTATCCTCTTTTCCCCACTCAGATATAACCTCCACTGAGATATTCCACCTACAGTGCCTCTCAAGTACCCTGACCACTACTGTAATGTTAGAAATCCACCGCGGATGCCACTTTCCAATATAAATCTTGAGACGATGTACACCTCCAAATCTCACAACCACCTTGGATCAATTCAGTGACCTCGACTAGCCACCCTAAAGCCTTTTTTGAATAATCATGATTTCTTTATAGAAGTGGAGAGATCCCCTTGTCCAATTTTATGACTATAGGTTTTTATAGAGGATAAATTCACCTTTTCCACGTCCACCAAGACACTTCCCTGTACAACCATCCAGGAATAACCCATTTAAGAGGATTTCACACTGTCCGCACTCAATGAGTATTATACCACCTTAATTATAAATGTTTTTTAAAATTTCATACACCATGTTTAATTGGAGTTTAAAAATATACCAATGAAAAACAACAAACCAATGTTATAGAGAGATTCATGAAGACCAATGTGGTTT
This sequence comes from Viscum album, assembly GCA_963277665.1. Lineage (NCBI taxonomy): Eukaryota > Viridiplantae > Streptophyta > Magnoliopsida > Santalales > Viscaceae > Viscum > Viscum album. The sequence goes on along the minus strand of OY728132.1, from coordinate 101,269,403 downwards.
ATTGTGATAATAAAAGGGGGATTTTATTACTATTGAAGATTTGGACTCCTATAAGGAGGAGAAGATGAGATCACTATATCTTCTGTTTCCTTATTTTAATTTTCATCTTTTAATTTCATTCATAATTAAATTTTTATTTTGTTCTTTTAATTGTATTTAATTCATTATTATTATTTCATGTTTATCTTATGCCCATTAAATTTTTCTTATTATGTTTATATTTTCTTCTTTTTCTTATTCATCGTATTTTAGCATATTATGTATATTTTTTATTTCTTATATTTTATTTCTTATATTTTATTTTATCTTATTATCTCTATATCTCTCCAAAATATAATTTTAGTATTTTAATATTTTTTATCTTCTTCTTTTAGTCTAACCATTGGGAAATATTATTCTTGATAATGGGAGGCTGATCTGAGGCTTAGCATGGGTGAGTATAGGTGTTCTTGAATTCTTTCTCAATACTTAGTTTATGTTTATGTTAGATATGAGTAACATGAATCGGTGGTAATATTGTACACGATAACATGAAACTAGTATCTACTGATATTATATTATTTATTTCTTTTACCTCATTGACAATGGTCATATCTTTACATAAGGGAGTTGAGAAAATCAATATATGAAACGTTATATGATGGAGTCGAGTCCTAGAAGATTTCACTCTCCCAATTGAAGTTTTCCATAATCATTGATTGAAGGAGGGGTGGAATTTATATTTTTTAGGCATTTTAGATTTCAAAACATCTAAATAAAAGGATACTAATTCATATATGAGATCTCACAATTGGATTTTCAAAAATAAATTAAATAAATAATGGATTATAATGATAAAATTAAAAACCAAACATAGGACCTGGTGATTTATTTCTATTCACATTTTTTAATCATTTCACGTTAATTTATGTTTAAAATATCATTGTCTATATATTTTCATTATTTTAGAAAACAAAGAAAACCCAGATTTATTTTTTGTTTCAAGAATAATAAAAACAAAAAATATATATCTTTGGTAATTTATATTAAGTAAGTAAAAAAAACCAAGAATCTCCTAAAATGAGATGACCCTGGTCAAATAATGGGCTATACTAGAAAAATATTTATAGAAATTTTAAATTTTAATTCCCCGCAATTGGCGTGATGACAATCTTCTAAAAAAATACAATGCATAATAATAAACTCATAACATAGACCATATTTTTTCCAAAAACATTATATTTATGAAATGATTAATTTATAAACTCTTTAATATTATAGTAGTAGTATCATAGGATGAAATAAAATTTTATATATTTTATGTCATAAAACATAGAAGAGTATTTCAAACTCTTTAATTTAACTGATATATTGTCTTCTCTCCTTGAGTAATGTTCAAAATTTATTTTTCCATAATCGTGTGCTTTCCAATCATAATATAATAGTTCTTAATTTTATTATTAATAAAAAATATCTTAATTATTCCCTTTAAAAATTCAATAATAGTTCCATCAAATATTGTTGGTCAATTCATATTTGGATTCTCCATTGTCATGATGTGTAGATTTGTCGCAACAGAAAAATAATTACTCTGCTAAAATAATTTTAGAGAAATTAAGATATTCTCTAATACCATATTATGTCCTAGTATGAAATATTTAATAGGGTATGAATTAGTTTTTTTATAAAAAATATATAAATTTTCCAATTTTGGTAAAGGAATTTTAGAATACAACTCTTTCAAAACTAATTTGGTAAACCAAATATAAGCAGTGTAATGAAAAGTAAATAGTTTAAAAGATAAACGAAATTGTTTTATTTATGAAAACAACATAGAAGAAGTATAATATAAAGAAAATAAATGAATATACATCAATGTGATGGAGTTATATATAATAATATAAAATCTATTTAAAAACATTATTAAGGGAATAATATTTATGTACATGTCCCAAAACAACTTCACTTTTAATTCAAAGTAGTAGGAGGTTCAATCGTCGAATTGTAAGGACTCATTTCATGAAAAGACCATCTTCGATAAAAAATATCATATGTATTAATTCACATCCCCATAAATATTTTTTTAAGATTATAATCAAAAGGAATTACCCTAGTGCTACTTTAATCAAAAATATCATTCGTACGAACTCTATATCCATAGAACTATTCAATCATGTGGGATAAGAAGTAAAACTATTTCAATAAGTACTTTAGTTATTTTACAATAAAAAATTAGTTTAAAAAACCACTTAAATAACAATAAAACTGAAAAAATAAAATCGCTTTGTCATATTGTTTGGTATCATCTATATAATGTAGTCATATTACATTTTTAGTATTTCAGTACCTCCTCCTTAGAGTGTCATCCTCTATTTATAAACTCATGTTGTAATGAAATTGTAATAAACTTTATAAGATCATTGGGATGATATATATAACTATAACTTTTTAAATCATATCTAAACATTTTCATCTATTTTTATGTGGATCTTGTGATTCTTTTAGATGTTATTAAAAAGGATGTTTCAGAAAATATTTATTTAGATGTTAAAAGTTTTAAAAAATATAATTAAGTATGCATTACGTCAACATAATTAAAATATGATTTGTGATGTGATTTTTTCCAAATTAGATTACAAATTAATTCATTTAAGAACTTATTTTAATACTACTGAATGAGAATTTCTTCAAACTCTACTATAATCATTTCTTTATTGAACTATACTCAAACACAATCTCATCTTGTTCTATACATTCTCTTCTATTGCAGTTTTTTAATTAATATTTTAATAGGTACTGATAATCACATGTATATATCAAGATTTTGATATTATGATGAAATTTTACAACAAAATTCTTAGTTTTTATATCATCACTACAAAGTATATCTAAGGAATAATTCATTAATCTCATGGCTCTATCTGATGGGTTGCAGAGGCGTGATACTCATTCTAAACATAAAATATTTCAACAACGAGACCCAAAAAACAATCACTTATCAATAAATTTAAAATGAACAATAAAATAAATAAACTAATAGGGTACCTTGAACTTTGATGATCCAAAACTTCCATTATTCACATGGGATAAAGATCATTGAGGAGAAATTAATGAGTTTCTCCCTCCTAGGGTGTATATGAATTTCATAAATCTCTTGATGCTTTGGAAGGACCACTCTTAATACATGGTCATAAAAAACCTTGAGTTTGATGGAGGTATTTAATTGATAGATGAGAATAATATCAGTTTTGAATATATATAATCAGAGCAAGGAATCCCATACTCATGTTCATTACTTTTTTGGGATTAAACCACTTATACAGTCCTTACAGAAGTAAAAAATGTTCATACAATATTTATAATACTTTTTAAAAACATTCAAAAATATTTCAACTCCTTGAAAAATTTAAATTAATTTCCAATTGATCCATTTAATTTCTAAACAAACATCCTAGATGTTAAAACTACTCATTATATTCATATAATGATAAATAATCAGTCCTGATAGAATTTATAATGGGTGATCGAGAAGATCATTACACTATTTTATAACTTGCATGAATATGCATACAACCATGGAGTAATAAACCTCATTGCATCATGGTAGAATCTAACATACACTATGGTATGGTCTCTCACACTAAATTTTCGTTATTTCCTTTAATTTTATATTAGATATAGTCTCCCGCTTATAAAAAACCCTCAAATACATCGAAAACCTTCACCTTATATCACAAACTTTGTAACATATTCTGAATATATATCCCAAAATCCCTTTACTTATATTCCAAAAATGTATTTTGGAAAAATCACCCATTAATTTTCACTACAAGTTACATCATATGTCGCAAACTTTGAAAATAAATCTAGAAATTCTTTCAGAAATCATCTAAAACAATTTTTAGGTAGCCCTAATTTTTTTTGAACATGATCAACGTTTTTACAAAAACAATTGTGACCCCATGTTACTTTAAAGTGTTAAAAATAATTATAAATTCTTAAATCCATAAATATAAGGAAAAATCTTCCTCTATAAATGTGCCAATGAAAGTATATCTATAAAGGGGTCTTATGTGATCTATATCAAACACATGCATATCTATACAGATTCCCACCATCTATATCATATTTTAGAATTCATATTAATATAATACATTTTTCCAAGTCATCGAGAAAATATAGGACATGTTGTACTTAAATTATGTTTATTAACTTAAATTTTCTTGATTATATAATTATAAACTTACAAGGATGATGAGTACATCACATTGCATTCATCTAAGTGGGTGAGCATATCACATGCCCCATATCCATGTAGATAATCACATCACATGAACCATATCGTGGTATGGAAATACACTTCTTCAAATGATCTTAATCGAGGTCCCAAATGTTGTAATAATTATACAAGATGAAAAATATCATCTTAGTAAAACCTTAACATATGTAATGATCAATAACATAACCATACATGCCCTGGTTTGCTAATTACTATGGATTTTGTAAGAAAGGTATCAAAGAATAAAGGTTTTTAATGCTATTTATCTTTCCAAAAATGGGTATGTGGATTCAATATGAATTTCCCCCCCTAGTTTACCAAATACACAGTGTATGACACTCTATATTGTGTTCATGGAAGATCATCTAGTACTAAAAAATAATTTTATGTCTTATGATTGGATTATATATCTCTATCAAAATATTATTCATGCTAAATTTAAATTTTTTTTCATAACCTATTATATTCCATATAAAAATAGTATGGAATTACTCTAATTCATACTTTGATAGATAAATTATCATTTATCTCTCAAGTAAAATATTCATCCAAATTGAAAAAATGATAAATTGTAGATTTCCTTTTATATAACATGATTCATTTTATATTCTAACAATCCCTTAAGTATACTATGAAACCCAGACATAATCATCCATAAAATCACATCCTATATAATAGACCTCTTCAAAATCGTTATTTTCACTACAAATTTCATGTTTTATTCAACTCATTTAATCTCAATGTAATTAATACCACATCTCTATGCCACTATATAATAAAACTGTCACATGCCTAGTTCAAAGGCCATTGATTTTTTTATGAGATGATATTTTTTTAACATGGTTTCATGAATGAAAATATTATGTGGCCTAATTAAAGAGAGGAAAATAAGACATTTTACATTTTCATTAACCCAACTACACAAAAAATAACTATCCCTATCGCCTCATCAATATATATTCCTAGATCACCACCTGATGATGCAGTCATTTTTCATATGCCACGTATAGAGTAATGAAGGGCCAAAACCAAGTGTTCCTCCTACACTATCCTTCCCTGTCTATGTATTGTTAACTCCATATGGTTACTACTACCAATATGATCTATCTTTATGAAGATACATCAATGTAATCAAACTTCCCTACATTGATGGACCAAAGGCATAGTGTCCTGGTGACCGAATACAAGGCTTGAAAGAGTAATTCATGTGAACTAATATTGTTTTTACCAAATACAGTACTTATTAGAGTACTCACACTGCTATAGTACTACTAAAATCCCTTTGTTATTTTTTATCACGAAACTTTAAACTCAAGTTTCATGTTGGATTAGGGGGAACCATCACCACTTAGGTTTTCACCCAACAATAATAAAACCCCCCTAATAAAATATTTTTTTCTTAACATCTATAAATAAAGTTATTATTAATTATGAGATTTAGGAATCATAATTTTATGGTTAAACTATTTGAATATAGTGTTCAAACTATTATTATCATATCTACCATCTGATAAACCCACCAGTCAGAATCCACCGGAGCTTACTGAAGGTGGAAACAGAGTGTTGGAAATAATCACATGCTACGACATCAAGAACTTGGAATACATTCTTCACACAAATAAACTTTTCACAAAGTAAAACCACTAAACATACTCAATAAAAAAAATTAATTAAATATAATGAAATAAAATAATGTCACCAGAATAGCATATGATTTACATTGTTTTCAATTTAATCTAAAACCATAGGGGAACATTGAAACTATTTCATTCAAGTAAACATAAGTTGATTGTGATTATTTTATATATATATTACAAGTAATCCACTCTAATATGTATAGTAGATTCCATTCAATGAATCCAGTAGTCACTTAAATCTAATATTCATGATATGAATCCCACCTAACATGATATCCATGTACAATCCTTTTTTTTGGTCAGGAACTTCCATTACCTCAACTCCTTCATGAAGTAATTAGTTCTATCTATCGATACATATATAATATGACTCTTACTCTTTTTTAATTAACGTAAAAACCCATGCTAACTCTATCAGAAGGGACCAATGGTAACTTCTAACTATGAATTCTTGTTGTATTCTCTAATTACATCATCTTATTGCACCATCTTACTACCATCAGCTAATTGTATCATCTAATTACATCATTCTGCCTATTGACCTACATAAATATTGTTCACCAATCATCTAGGAATACCAAACCCTATTTTTTAAAAATAAATCATATTCATCAAAAATATTATAAATTAGGCCTATTGTATTTACTTATTTTGATGATACTAACTACATTATCAAAAAAAAATAATTTTTATAGTCAATCCAAGAAATATTCCACTTGAGGATTCATTTTCATGATTCATCACCAATTCATATATTATCTTCCAAATTCTTCCATTATATATTTTATATTCCAATACAATTATAATGGTTCCCCATCATTCCATTTGATCATCCAATCAAAAAATGAGGTGCATCACTACCTCAACAAACCCTAGACTATAGCCTTTCTCAAAATGTTTGTTAGATTTAAAATCCATTCGTTCATCTATAGATTCATAATAATTTCCTCTATGAAATTATTAATAAAGTGATAATACAACTAAATATTAATTTTTATGAACAAAAAATTATATTATTGTCTAATTGAATTGTAATTTTAGTATCAAAAAAATTTCACTATATTAACTTTCTTTTATCTAAGATCCTACAACAGCCTTATCATCTGTATCAACTCATTCCCACCATTCTCTAGTGCTATTTATTCTACTTCTATTCTTTATACTGAAACTATAGATTGAAATTTTAATAAATAGGTAACCTTCATTACTCAAAAAGATAACACATACTTGTTCGTTCTTTTCGATGTTCATCTATCTCCACTAATGTTAATGTATGAAAACCCTTAAAATGGATCGTATATTTCAATGAAATTTCTCATGTTTCTGGAACACATTATGTAACAAAAAATTACACTTCATATCTTAAAAATGTTCTCTGATGGTGTTTTTCACATATCTATTGACAACTCCCACTACTTGAGCAATATCTGGATGATTAAAACCAATGAAAAACATTAGGATTCCAACTATCGACGCACAGTGAATCATTATCATATACTCATCCCCATATTACATTCACAACTTTTTCTACATGTTTAAACTAAAGTTCCTATCCAATGGTGTTTCCATAAAATTTTCCTCGACCATGAAAAATAATGCCACTATATTCTTGACATAATCTAAATGGTTAAAGTAAAAAAAGTAACCTAAATTACGTCTCTCACTATATACATCCTCAAAATATATTTTACTGAATGAAAATCCTTAATCTAAAACTACTTGAATAGTTAAATATTAAATTCATTGATTAATCACTTTAATATATGAACACCTAACATATCCTAAACAAAAATAAGTAATATGATGAAACTCCTATCATGAAACACATTTTGGTAATAGAAATGGTCATCATTCATCCAATTGAACTTCTAATCCTTCATAATTTTATTGAATTGTCAATTCCAATTCCATAAAACATTATTTAAATCATAAATGATCTAGTTGATACAGTAAATATGATCTTAGTTTTGATGCTCCTAGAAACTAGCCCGCATATCCATATAGATTTTCTCATTTAAGTCCCTATGAAGGAATATTGACTTGATATACAACTAATCCAAATAAATTACTTTAATGGAAACCATACTCACCAGTATTTGATTATTCATATGGTTAACAACTGATGAGAAAAATATCTATTAAATTCAGACATTCCATTTATTGAAACCCCTTACAACTAGCCTCATATTGTACCTCTATGTACCATATTCTTCTACCGTCATCTAACAAACCCATTTATTTTGAAAGACTTTATTCAAATTAATTTTATCCAATGTCTCCCATGAAATAGACACATGTAGAGAATCAATACAATACCTCATGGATAACTCCAACATATTCATATGTTTCAAAATTTTAGCCACTCTTAGTCTCTTTGTATCTCCATTATTTAACAGAAGTAAGTAGTGTAGATCATTATTTTACCTCTTAACTTGCATACTTTCATTGGTAAATCTATATAATTTCATATATGGTGGTCTTCATTATTGTACTATAATTTATAGAGATTTATATTCTGGATATTTTTATCAATCTATAATATTTTTTTATATTTCTGAAACTTATTCCACAAAAACACCATCAGAATAGGAATAATATTCTCTACAGTATTGTATTTCCAGTAATGATGTGTGTCCTTAATTATAAAATAACATCCATAATATATATATGTACATTAAATTGAAATATAACCTCAGATGATTCATTTTGTTCATCAGACTTCTATGCTATGTTTTTATCCTCCCATGGGATCTCAACATTGAAGATCACGTTTTAACTTTTGAATAACATACAAAGGATATTTTCCGTGATTTTAAATCCAATCACTTTATTTCTCTATCCCAAATCTTAACATATTCTGGACTTATCATCATGTTTATCCATTTCCTTGGAATAAACTTGGACATAGGTGAGTGCACCAAATACATTGAGATAAATGAAATAAAAAATTATTTTAAATAAAAATAATTTCATAATTTCATGCCCTATAAGATAGGGTCTTTGGTCGATTATGTATGTTAAGGATTTCATTTCATTCAACCAAAACCCCTTGGTGAAACCCACATGAGTTCTCATACTTCTTTCTCTTTGAACTAGAGTTTGTTGTATCACGTTAATGAATTTATCATGTTCAATACTAACAAGTATGATATTCTCAAACCATTTTCCTTTCCACTAGAAGAACCTTTAAAATTCCCTACTTGCATACCCCACTTTATTATCCAACCATAGCCACTAATGTATGCACTCAATATTTTTTTGACCATGTGTCTCAAGCAGATAAAGATTATAAATAAATTATATATTTTATTGAGAAATAAACCCACAATTTTTTTATATCTTCATCAATGAAAATAATTTAATATATTCATCCTTTCTAAGAATGAACTCATGCTAGTCCTCATATTTCTATATAAACTAACCCAGACATCTAAATATTTGACTTACATCCTTCCATTTTAAAGGAATCATTTAACTTCATCCCAAAAATTTATTCCTCACATGTTTTGTACACCATGATTATGGACATCAATATCCCATTATCATCTCAAATTTTATCCCATTCTCTCTAATACAGTCCATAAATTCATGCCATAACATTATTGATGTCACTTGTTTATCATGTATCACACCTTATGATAATCATCTTAATTATCAAGTTCTATCCTTAACTCATTTTACTACATTCATAGTGGCACAAAAAATATTCCACAGTCATCTTTGATCATTTTATAAGAACCTACACCATATTAATTTCCAAAGAGAATTATGTTCTTCTTTAACCCCATGATATATTTCTATCTATAAAAACTCTATAAGATTATAATATTTATCTAGAAAAAATTATTCCATTTCAAATATCTCAATTGATTTTTCATCCCTAAAATTAAATCTATTCATTTTTTAGAAATATAATTCTTCATATTTCCTCTCTCTAAAATTGAGTGAAACAAAGCACTACAGTATATCCACGAAGACTCAAGTGAATTAGAGGCACATAAGAGAAATCCACTACTATATTCCAAAAAGGAAATAGTGAATCCACTTCTAAAATTATATATTCTAAATTGAACTTCTTTTCTCATTATAAAACTTCTTAATTTGACCTTTATTCCCATTATTCTAGTAGTTGAGGCCACTTTTCACTGAGCCTCTCCAACTTCAGCTTCTTCTTCCTTTACCTTTTTTATTAACCTTCTATATTGTGGTTCATTATTTTTTTATTGTACTATAAGAGTTTATAAAATATGATCAGATCACTTTTTGAAAAATATTTTTAAATTTTAGGTATCAAATTTCTATAAACACAGCTTCATTCTTCCCACTCGAGTTACCCACAATAGTGACCTTCACATCCCACTATTCTAGAAGTGAAGAAAATTAAAATGAAACCCATTCCTGATTTTATGTTTACCTTCATTGACTATAACTAAAATTTTATCTTATTCAATTCATTAATAAGATCATAATTAGGATTACCCTTTAATATCAACATTCCAAAAAGTGTTCTGAGGAAGAACACTTTGTTCATTATTATAAGATTAGCATATATGTTAGCAGGGGTCTTCATAAGTTATGATATGTTCTACAGTTATTAGATGTAAAATTCAAAATTCTTAGATAATTAAATCTATTTCAGACCTAACTATTTCTTTTCCATACTCTACCATTTATCATTTTTATCACATTCCGAGTCATACCCATCAATGGATGATCAGGGAATTCCCTAATAACCAATCCTCTTTATGAATTTTTATAAACCCTAAATATGATTCAAAAAACATCTCCACCCAGAACTTAAATTCTTCAAATTTCATTCCATTATTTATTTTGAAATCACAATAAATAATGGTAAATGTAATGCATATATTGGTTATAACTTATATATATTACCCCATGATTAAAATAGGTAAATGATGTTATTGAACCAATGTTGGAATCAACTTCACCGAGATTTGATTGTTTGAAACACTCTCGATGAGCTTTAATACAAATTTTTAGGATCATATCTAAATTCCAATAAACCCACCAAATCGTATCCATAAAATCTTACTAAAGGTAGAAACAAATTTTTTTTCCTAGACCATGCTATGAGGTTCAGAACTCAGACGACACATTTTGACCTAATCACTTGGTTTCTACATAAAAACTCTAGACACGTTCATAAAGAAACTATTATAATTAAAAGAAATAATGAAAACCAAGTAACAAGAAGAACAGATGTTTTACATGATTCAAACTTGTTTCTAAATCTATGGAGGAATACTTCAAATATTTTATTCATGTAAACATATGTTGATTTTATTTTTTAAGATATAGATCATAAGGGATCAACCCTACTTAATATAGAAGTGTCCTGAAGGTTCTTATCGTAGTCTTTACTATGATATCTTTTTGCAATGAATTCTACATTTCCCTATCTCTATGGATAATCCCTATATTCGGTGAAGGACCTCGACAGCCTCAACACCTTCAAATGTTAAACATTATTATTAGATGATATATATACAAGATGAATCATAAACTTTTTTATATTACCATAAAACCACCCTACATCTACCAGAAGTTATTAAGGGTGACATTTATTAATGCCTTCCATTTCTACTATCTAATTATATCATCTGATTACACTATCCTCATAGTGTTATGTAGCTATATCATCTGATGACATCAATCTAATGACCCAGAGTATTATAAATAAAATTTCACCTTATTATAATTATGTCATTACTATAAATCACATACATAAAATAGGGAACCCAATAAAAACATTAACATCATAGATGAATAATGATACATTATTCACCAAACTAACCAAAAAGAAAGCCAAATTTTATAGTGGGACGTTAAATAAGAAATTATAAAATTTGGCCACACTCAAGAACAAAGATGTAATAATAAAGAATAATTTTAATTATAAAATATTATTTTAAATGATGAAAGTAAAAATAAAAATTTCGATATCTTAAAAATGAAATTATTATATATTTATATAATATTATAAGTATATAAATATATTAAAATTTATAAATTAAATGTTAGAATTTTGTAAAACACATATGTTTTTTAGAGTTTTATAACTAATATAATGATTTAAATGAAAAATATATTTTCATAAATTGATTAAAAAATTAATATTTTTTAATTATAATCATAATATAATTTTATGAGTGCTTAAATAATTTATTAAAGTGTCATAAAATTGGTTATAATATTAAAATTAGTATTTTTCATATAAATGATGATTTTAATTAAAATATAAATTTATCACATTTAGATAATTATTTTCATAAAATTGTGTGATTTTTGAAATATTCATGTCAATAAATCGTTGGGGTTATTTTTTTATTTTTTTAAAATAGTTTAATTTTTTTATAAATAGTGAAATATGGTAATTTAGTGTATTTAACAATTTATTCCAAATACATGAATTTTTAGTCATGGATGATATAATCAACAATTATTTTGAACTGAAATGAACTAGATATTATAAAAAGTTAAATAATCTACATTGTTGATAGTCTTGAGCCAAAGTAATGAGGAAATGAATAAAATAATCAATAACACCCCACTTCTCCCTTTATAAATAAAACCCCTCACCACATATTTTGTTATCCTCTCACATTATAAGCTTCAAATCATACTTATATTCATTCTGATTACTCTCTCAAAACTCTTACTCGTTTCATTTTTTTTGGTCTCACCAACAGACCATACTCTAGTACCTTAAGGAGGTTCTCAAGGAGACGACATTTAAGAGGTAAAATAATCTTTCTTTCTCTTTTAATATATTTTTATTTATTATCTCCCCTAACCACCCCTATCCAAAATATCATAATAACTATATTATATTATATATAATATAATTTTTTTCTGTTAATGAAATATCCACCATCATGTCTCTTCTATTCTCCTTTTATTCTATAAATCAAAACATCGTCTGTGATATGTCGATTCACCACCTTTATGGATGATGAGTTTTTGATTTTCCATTACCTCCTTCTTGGCTGGTCGTAAAACCATTATAATGGTTAAAAAAGATTTTAAAATTTATATTATAACTTGTTACATATATTTCATCTAATATATATGTGCATGATATTATATGAAAAAACAAAACTAGTTAGTGATGATAAAAAACTGCCAAAACAAACTAAAAGATTATCATTAATGTTGTATCTAATGAGTAATCATCATAATAGAAATAAAAACTTATATTTGGTTCCATAAAAAATTAAATATGTTATTAAATATCATATAATTACGCTTCTATAGTTCTTTATTCCATTTTACATGAATTTCCATATTTAAAATCACGGGAACCGATCATAAAACCAAGAAATGAACATACCTAGAACAATGAAATTAACCATTATAACCCACAGAAATGGAAATAAATGAACATAATAAAATTAAAAAAATATATATATATGTTTAAGAGGTTATTAATTAATTTATTAATGGTTTTAATTTTATTTTATAATACCTTAAGTTCTAGTGCAGAAGATTTTTAGACTTAAGGTAAGGGATCTCTCCAAACCTCCATTTTACCTTTGGGTTACAATTTATATCTCTTTACACCAATTTAATTCTTCATTTTTCTCATATAATTCATATAAATTATGTGTTTATAAAGAAAAATTATGTCTATATATCAATTTAACCTTATTTTAAGGTGAAATACAAATTTTATAATGTTACCTCCTCAATTCTTCCTGATTAGTAGCCCGAATAAAAAATAAGTTCTCCATTTCTTACATATTTTCAAGTACACTCCATAATCTATTTTAATCCACCAATTTTTTCTAAAATCACTCATTTAATCCTGAAAAACTATCTTGATTCATTTATTTTTTATTATGTAAACAAATATATATTTGTTCTATTTAAATAATCTTTAATATTTTTCATAAAACCACACTAAATTGCTTCATTTAAAATGATTCTTAAATACTCATTTTTCATATTTTATCTTAATTTGGACATCATTTATCATGATAGATTCCTAATTTCTATTATTAATTTCACTATATGGTTTAAATCCATTATTTTATCGACACCATTATGATACATCCTTTGGTTATGCCTTCTAACATGATTATAATTCCCATTTATATCCATGGGTAACCTTGTGTTTATTCTTTATGTATTATTCTTCATGTGACACACATATGCATGATCATGTTATGATGGATGTTCCCAAATAGAACTCTAATGAATTGGGTAATTTTATTTCTCATGAGACTTCTTGTTTGGGATTAGGGAGTAAACCTAATATATTATACGACTTTTCCCACCATGTAATATAGTATTAGTAGTTATTATTTACTCAAGTATATGTTATGTTGTATGTTGATTCCATATTCTTGTGATTCCATGATTACATAATCCCATATACTACATTTTTCTCTTTCATATGTTTATTTATGTTCCATACCTTTTATGTCATCATGTTATTCCTTATAACTCATTTCATATGGTTTATTATTATGTTTATTACCTTACTAGGATTTTTAGAACATCCCTCCAGACTATTTATTCCCCAGGTTGTCCCATGTTGTTGTAGGATCTCCAATAGATTTGAGAGATAATTATAAAGAAGGTGTTATATTTTGGATTCATGTTTTCTAATAATGTAACTAATATTTCAAATAGACTAGACATTATGATCCTTGGTTTGTGTTTGATGGTCAATTATTTCCTAAAATCATGTAATAATATCTATAAAAGGTTAGGGTGTCTATAGATTTTTTTAGAGGATGTTATAGTTTTTTTTGTAGATTTATACTAGAAAAATTTAGAAATAACCCTATGGATAATATTTTCACCATGGATAACACGAATTTAAAACTAGGTAATCACAAGTTAGGATATAAATTTTATTTACAAGTTTATCCATTAATGTTCAATGTTTTTATATATTATTATTCGATAAGTATTTAATCCCACCTAATTGTAATTTATTTTTGTTAGTTAATATATTTAAATAGGAGAACTCATTCCAACAATAAATATGATAAGAAATATAATTATTTGCTTAATTAAATTCCAAATCTGATGGGAACGGGAGCTCAAAATATTATGATATTACTAGCACAACAGAATCAAGTTAAGAATAATATTTTGAATCATGTGGAATAACCTACTTCTCCAAAAAAGTATTTGTGATTAAAGACATTGATAGCTTTGAGAATATTTTCTGTTGTACCCTTAAGGTTGAGATTGATATTGGAGAATCTTAGTGGTCTCATGGGACTGGGGATTAAAAAATTGAAAATGGTTTTTTATATGTGAGGATCAACAGATAAGTCCCATTATGGAAAGAAACGCCAACTACCCACAGGTCAAAATAATGTGAAGAAGCATCCTAGGTACTATCTAAATGGAACCAAGAGATTCATAAAATGTGGAAGGGAGTGGAATCAGTAAATTTTTTTCTCAAGGTATATAAATAATCCCAGATATGAGGAAATGAAAGGATGTGTTATACCCCAAAATTTTTATGGTATGTTTCTTTTTAAATAAATTCAATTTCATTGATAATATATGTTTCCCACAACCACAAGCTTAAATGAACCATGAAATAAAATTAAATATGATTATTTTACCACTACCTATTAATTTGGTGCTATGAATAGTATTAAATAAATTATTAAAATATATTTTACACACGTATATATAATTCTTTTACCAATTAATTATTAATAAATATAAAACCCTTTCTAAAATAATTGTAAGCGTTTTTCTAAAAACCCATTCAATTGTGCACAAGTATATTTCATACCAATAAATAAAAAAAACTTGTTGGACTATATTAATCAAATGCATATAATATATTCAATATAATGATTAAAATTCATCTTATGTGTTTTATAGACATGATATAAGAACGAATCCAATTTTATTCATAAAAGGATTATTTTTCTAAAAGGGCAGTTTTGATAACTTTTGTTGTCGCACTTATTTTAAATATTGTTTTTGTAACTTTTATAAATAAAATTTTAAAAAATAAATATATTATTTTAAATTTAAATACCAAAATTTAATTTGGCTTATTTTCTGGTATCTTTCTTATAAGTTTTATGTTTAACTGAATTGTAAAAATATATTATATCTTAATAGAAAAAAAAAATTTCTTCTATATAATTTATAGTTTCAAATCAATTTTTAAAGTATAATATGTTCATATTTTTATCATTTAATATAATATATGTAATTTTAATCAATTTCAACTTTAAATCAGTTATAAAAACACTTTAGTCATTTGAATGTTTTCATTTCAAAAAAAATGTCTTCTCATTCTATATATGGGATTTATTTTAAATTAACTATTAAAATTTATGTGTTTTGAATTTAGAATAATAGATTCCATATTTGGAATCAATTTATCCATTTTCTGTAAAGAGGTTCCATTTATTTTGTGGAAATATGAATAGTTACTAGTATTTTTTTAATTACGATAGTTAATAATAATTCAGGTAATTATTGATAAAAATAATATTATAAGTATTATAAAACTAACGTAAAACGTGTCCAAACATTATTGGATGATTTATTTTCCACCAAAACCATCATTAGAATGTTTTTATAGCCTCTTCGATCCACTTAGTTGACTTTATTCACTTTTTTGTTATTCTATTATAAAGGAAGTCCAATATGTCACATTCTTGTTTTCAGGACGCATTACTTTTTTATATATGGTTTTTAAGAATATATATTAATATATAAGTATTAATTGGATATATATACTATTTATCTTCATCATTATAATTTTTTCTTTACTTTTTAAAGAATATATAACTAAATTAAAGGCTTGTGCAAGGTTGGCAGAGTAATTGTTTAATTAATTTACATATCAAATAATTGTCATTAAAATTATTAAAATAAATATAATTTGATATAATTAATTTCATCCATAAATTTTATAAATTCCATAGATATATTAGGGATGTATTCAATAGTGTATATATCCAATAAATGAATAGTGTCAAAATTTTCCTTGATGATATTTAATAATGAATAATAGATTATTCATTAATATTAAATTAATTTAAATCTAAACATCTGAAAAAAGTTTTGGGATAAATTTTAAATTTTCATCGATGACCCATTTAAGGGTTTTTTTGAATTTTATAGTTACTATATTAACCATTAGAATGTAAAAATCTAGGTTATCCCTATAAGAGTTAAGTTGTTTAACTAATGGATACATCCAAATGGTAAGGGTAATAGTGTGACCTAAAATTTAATACAAATAATTTTTTGTGAGGATTTTGACCCATAATTATCTTATATTTAATATAACTATATTCAGAGCCATATTTAATTAAAAATTAATTTATTTTAATTAAATATTTTTTGTGTTTCCTAAAAATCACTTCACCTCAATTATAAAATGGTACCTAATCCCTCACTTAAAACTAAATCTTTATCCTTATAGATCATCAAAAACCTACCCAAATAATCTCCAAAATACTATAACCTATTATTAGAAGAATCACTTTATAAAAAATTAAAAAAATTACAATTTTTGGTATAAACTAAAAGGAGTTACCTAAGTAATTGGTATCATTATTCTATGATCACTTTGGTTTTATATCATTACCCACTAATTAATTTTCTATTATTACATGATTATATAATAACATATTTATCCTAAATATAGTGAATTTTTTTTGTTATGGTTTCTACCTACATCTACACAAAATTCCATCAAATGGGTAATGAATTTACCATTCGTGTATGGTGAACTACCACCTCACTGGATGATGTCATTTTTTCCCTTTACCAAATCTCACAATTTGTCATTATAATGTACATGATGTTTTTATATTGTATATATGATATTTATTTCATACTCATACTTCATGAATTGGTTTTTATCACACACCTTAATTATTTCCATTTTTTGTAAATATAATAACTTCAGTTGTGGAAGTGTGAACTACTTCCTCCTCAAAGCGATGTGATTCTTTCACCCAATTCATGGAATGTATAAATGATGGTTTCATACTCATTTACTTTTAATTATTTTAATATTGAAATGAAATTAAAGTATCATTCATGCGAACATACAACCAACCATCTCTATGAACGGTGTATTTCATTTACTCTATAAAAATTTTGAAAATTATTATAAATACATATATACTGAATATATATTATATTTAAATCGTGGTTTAAATTATTTATTTTATGAAATCATTATTTATTTAATTTAAACAAAAAATAACTAGTCAAAAAATTCTCCAGAAACTTGGCAATTAACACAAAAAATAGTGAAAATGATGAATAATTATTAACAAAAGGGTGATAATATATTATAATAATACCATATATGATATCATAAATATGAGTACGGTTATGATATAATTTAATAACATGTTTTAAAACTTTATAGATAAGGTTAAGTAACATAAAACTAACAAGGAAGTGTGAGGTAAGGGATTTTCATCTCAGTTTTCACATTTATGAGATTAAAGTCATATTCACCAATAACTATTTTTTGTATCTAATAACACAATTGATATATTATTTCATTAATGTCTTTATATTCACGATACTCACTATTTCATTTGATAATTTTTTACTTTTATGGGGCTTAAGATTCAAACTGTTCCATGTTGTATGGGATACTTTTATTTAAAAATTTCTTTTTAAATAGAATATTCAATATATGAGTAATACATTAAAATTTTAGAAACTAGTTGGGGAATAGTTAATAAAATCCCCTCAATGCATTGTTAGTCTCATGATACAAAACCACTTGTTTAAAAATTCATCAAGTTTGTTTCCAAGGAGAATAAACATGTTTCAACCTACAAACATAAACCATCTTGTGATATGTCTTGATGTTTGTGTTTCATAAGACAGATACATGATTTCCAATAATTACTCATTGAATTAATTTAAGTTATTATTAATCCATGAAAATTTGTGTTGAAATATCTATTTATGAATTTCATTCCCATTTCAGTGATTAAATTTCACGTGTTTCAATTTTTTTATTTTCCCTATTGATTATGCCTTTTCTAGTTATTTGAATGTCATGTGTTAATAGTTATTTACCTTTCCATTTTGATTTATTCACTTCAATTAATTATTAAATTATCTTTACATTACCTTACTAAGCATTTGAGCACACCCTTCTTGGGTTTTCCTTCTGACTGTTGTGACAAGGAATCATTTTAAATAGTTTCAAGGATACATTTTATTTGAATTTGTTATTTAATATGTTATTATCCATATGTAAAATGGGTATCAGGTATGTAATTTGGTTTCCAAAAATTTCAAAACTATTCAGTACTTTGGGATTTAATTACTTGTAATCATGCTAGTGTAATAACTTAATGCACCATACTCAGGCTTCTTGGCTCAGGTCGTTACAATTGGTATCAAAAGATGTTTAGTAGAAACCTTGGGAACTAGGTTTGGTAAAACATAGATTATGTAATATAACCCTATAAATTAATTTTAGGATAATCATAATTATAGGATATCATCCTTTATATTTGGTAATGGATAACCTAGGATAAACCTATATACTTATAGATTGAAAATAAGATATCAATATTTTTAAATTCTATAAATGGATCTTCATTATTATATCCTTATGATTAGTGTTTCTCACATTTTGAATTTGGTTTTTTTCCATGGTTATAATCAATAAGGTTATAAAATTATTGGTTATACTTATAATGTTGAAGAATCTATAAATTAAAACTAAAAGGAAATATTTATTAAGGAATATAATCAAAAAGGTAGTAAATTGTTGGGAAAAAATCCCTCAAGGTAACATTGCAGTATTTTTGGGTTGATTGTGTTTGTTGACAAAGTAGGTTTTCATTGATATTTGTCGAGTTCCGAAGAATTTGTTGACAATACTTGTTGAAAAAGAATGATGACAAAGGAAAGGACGATCTGGTGGCGGAGATGCTTCTCGATTACGTCAACGCTTCGCGAACGGCAGAGTTGAAGCGCATCGCGGTGGTGAAGGGCTTTGCGAGGGAGCTTCACGGCGAAGGCGCGAAGGAATGATGACGGTGATGCTTCATGATTACGTCGAGCTTCGTGAACGGAAAATTTCCGTGGTGCTTCACGATTTGGAAAAAATTCTGGTGAAAACTTCTGAGCTTCACGATTTGAGATGACGTGGCGTTGACTTCGCGCGGAAAGTTCGAGTGTTGGTGGAATCGCCTATAAATAGAGGCCGACCCCCTCGAGAGAAGTAGAGAGAATTTTCAGAGAAAATAATTTGCTCTTGATTTGAAAAGGTGGTTCACGGAGGCAGTGTGCTTCGTGAAAGAGGAGCTTCGCGGTGGCTATTGTAGCTCCGCGAAACCTGTGAGCTCCTCGTTGGCTTAGTAAGCTTCACGAGGGACGTTGCTTTGGGAAGGCTTGAGCTTTGCAAAAGTGCTTCATGAAAGTCCTTAGCGAAAAGGCAGGAACTTCGCGAAGGCTTGTTTGAGCTTCGTGAAATCGGAAGCCTCGCGAAGTAGGGTACTTCTCAAAGGTACTTTCCAAAGGTAGTTGCCCAGTGGTCACAGGAAAAGTGGTATTCATCAGTGGATGAAAGTTGGACTTCAACAGATATTATATCAACAGTTGAAGATGAATTATTTCATCCAAATTAAGAGACCTACAGGTCTATAAACTGCGATTGGATTCCTTCCAAGTGCAGTGAGCATAGGAAGAGGAAAAAGGTGATCCTCTCCACCGGTAGTGAGCCAGATAGAGAGAAATAAGGAGTGATCCTTGGGAAAGCAGTGAGTTGACCCTAAACTTTGTGAAGGCAGTGAGCCTGGGAATAGAAGTTCTCTATCCCAAATTTTGTATCCACGTCTTATGATGACTAGTGGGACTTGGTACGCACGGAAAATTGTCAGTGTATGCTCCTTGGACGTAGCCCAGTGAGGGTGAACCAAGTAAAAATCTTTGTGTCTGCCTGCTTACTTCCCTGCATTGCATTTTAAGCATCATCATCAGACAAAAAATTAAATAAGTGATCATAATAAACACATAAGTGAAAACAAAGTGACCCTTGTAATAAAGAGGTCAAGATCCCGTGGGGCCAGAAGGATTTTGAAAAATAATATCCATACCCTGATTCACCCCCCTCTTAGGGTATATAGGCCCCTATTGGTCCTAACATTAATGGTTTAATAATTAGGTATAATGATTAATATTCTTATATATATAGATTAAAGAATTATTTCATCCACAGTGCTCTAGTTATATGAATCCTAATATATATAAAGATTATATTACAATACTTATTCTTTAAGGACAAGGAAGAATGAATTTCTTCATTTTGGTTTTTATGGTGATAAAGTATTTTTTATGTGACAATAAGAGATATATTACTTTGTTTGGTGAATTTGATGTTAAGATTTATATTTATAATTTTTTGACCTTTTTGGACTATGACTTTGAACAGAAGTATTTTAGAAGAGTCTTAAGGTTGGAATGGAATGTGTTGACAATTGTATATTATTTTTTGAGGTTAAAGTATGATTTATTGGATACTATTTGATAACCATTTCAGTTTTAGTAAGTATTTAATGTATGATGGAATGATTGGTGGATATTATTATTCATTTAAGTGGTTTTGGTTTGGAAAATTAAACATTAATATCTATTTCCTAATGTTATTGATGAAGTTAAAATAGACCGAAGCATGAAAAATGGATAAGATTATTCATATGACATAAGATGTAATAATGTTAGTATATTTTGTCAAGTGATTATCTAAATATTATTGTAATCCCTTATCTCTGGGGAAAATATTTTTTGAACCAAAATGATATCCACTTACTTTTTTTTTCTGAGAAAACAATTGTCTTTTAACCAATAAAAAATTTATGGTTTTATGATGGTTAACATTCTAATGACCATGTTCTCTATCACTCTCCATCAGAAATTCATGGTCATATTTCCCATCCAAGTTTCTGTTTTCACTTCCCACTAATGTTATCCAATCTTAAATCCTAATTTTTTGTTGACCTTCGCATTTTCTTTTCCCTCTTATTAAGAGGATGTTTTGTTAACCCTATTTCTGATGTGGGTTTCTCACAGTGGAATTATCAAGTATAAACTATTGATTTTTAAAGTGAAACCTAAATAGTATGGATTTAATTTATTTATGAAAGAGGAATGTAACACCACATGATTTTATGGTATGTATCTTCATAAATAAATTCAATTTCTCTGATAGTTTATTTTTCACACAATACTGAGCTTAAACGAATTGTTATATACTATTTTATGTTTTATATTTTAACACTAGTAATTAATTTTTGGGTTTTGAAAAGGATTAAATAAATTATGAAAATATATTTCACACATTTATATATAATTCATTGACCAATTAATTATAAATAAATTTAAACCCCTTTTTAAAATAAAAGTAATTATTTTTATGAAATTATATTTAAATGTGACCAGGGATGTTTTATACCAATAGATAAATAAATAAATATTATTTTAATATAATAATTACGTATATATAATATATTAAATAAAATTTTAAAAATTAATCTTATATGTCTTATAGAAATTTTATAAGAACAAATCCAATTTTACACATAAATAAGTATTTTTCTAAAAAGGTAGTTTTGTCACCTTTTGATGGTGCACTTGTTATAAATATAGTTTTTGACACTTTTATAAATTATATTTTATTAAATAAACTTCTTATTATAATTAAAAATATTAAAATTTACGTTGGTTTAATTTGTGGTATTGTTGGATAAGTTACATGTTTTGATTAATGATAAAAATAATATTACATTTTAATTGAAAAAAAAATTTGCCTGAATAATATATAATATTAAATTATAATATTGGTTAGTTTTAAATTATAAAAATGTAACATTTTTATCATGGAATCCAATATATTTAATTGGAATCAATTTCACATTGAAATCAGATATAAAAACATTTTAATCATTTGAATGTTTCACTTTTAAAAAACATGTCTTCTAATTCAATCTATGAGGTTAATTTTAAAATAATTACTGGAAATTATGTGTTATAAATTTTGAAAAATAAAATCCCTATTCTGAATAAGTGGGTCCAAATTATATAAATTGGTTTCTTTTATTTTATGTAAATATGAGTACAAACATTTTTTATCATGGTTAAGGGTAAATATGGTAATTAAGGGTAAAAATAATATTATAAGTATAATGAAACATCCCTAAAACTTGTCTTAATATTATTGGATGAGTTATTTTTCAACTAAAATTATCCTTTTTTATATTTTATGTCTTATTTGTGCCAATTTTATGTGTTAGGCATCCTTTTGTATTTTATTCTAAGGGATGCCCAATATGTCACACTCTTGTTTTGAAAAATCATTACATTTATTATATATATTTGTTAAAAAGATATCTTAAACTATAAATATTAATTTGAAATATAAATTAATTATTTTCTTAATGATAATTTATTTTTGTTTTCTATTGAATAAATAATTAAATTATAGGCTTTCACAATGATGACTCGACAATTGTTTAATTAATGGACATAAACAAATGTGATTAAAAATATTGAAATAAATATAATCTTTTATAATTAATGTCATACAAGAATTTTATTGATTACCTAGATATATTAGGTATTTATTGAATTATTTTTTCCAATGTTATATTTTTTATTTATATGTTTTAAAAATTCAAGAAATGATTAGTTTCAAAAATTCACAATAATGATTTTTTAAAATAAATAATATTTTATTAAATTATAAAAAATTAATTAAAATATAAAAATTGGCCAAACTATTGGAATAAAGTTTAAAATGTCATATATGACTCATTTATGGTTAGTTTTGTATTTTATAATAATTATAAAAATCCTTAATTTGTATAAAATCTAAGTTGTTAGAGTAAGAGTTAACGGTTTTAACTGATGTTTAAATCAAAACTATAAGGGTAATAATTTGGCATAAAATTGTCAAAAAAAAATTAGTTGAGATTATGTTGACACATAATAATATTCTCTTCAATGTAAATCACTTTGGATCTATATTTAATTAAAAAATATTTATTATTAATTTAAAAAAATTTATGTTTCGAAAAGTGCCTCTCGCCTCAATTGTAAATGGTCACCTACTCCATCACTTCATGACTCCACATTTAGTCATCTATCTCATCAAAAACCTACCCATATAATCTTTAAAATTCAATAACCTAATAATATACGCCTCAATTTCGAAATAAATCAAAATAAGGAAGGATTTTCATATAATCCAAAAGGAGTTAACCACATAAAATGTAATGATCTTTAAGAATCACTTTAGTTTTATTTATTTTTCCACTCCTTCATCTATTTTTATTCCATTCACATATAATAAAAATTTTATCCTCAATATACTTATTTTTTTATTTTATGGTTTCTACCTACACCTACATGGGCTTTCATCCACTGGGTAATGAATTTACAGTTCGTTTACAACAAACTACTACCTCACAGAATGATGTAGTTCATTTTTCCTTCACAACCTCTCACGGATGGTCATTAGGATGTAAATGAAATTTTTATATGATATTTATGATATTTATGTTGTCTTAATCATTAGTTATTTTTTCTATAACACATACCATCATTATTTCTATTTTGTGTAAATATGGTAACATCGTTTGTGGAAGTGTGGACAACTGCTTCCCCAAAGCGATCTGATTCGTTTATACTATACATGGAATTTATAAATGATGGTCTTAATAAAAAATGAGTTATATTTTATATATATATTATAAATTAATTATAATATAAATATATATATATATATATATATATCTTTTACTTTTCATTATTTACATATGATAAAGAAATGAATGTAACATTCATGCGCACATAAAACATATCATCTCAATGAATGGTGCTTTTCATTTCCTATCTCTAAATTTTATAAATTATTTTAAATATATATATATATTGAATATATATCATATTTAAATCTAGAATACATTCTTGTAGAGGATGGAATCATGATCTATGTAACTAAAACAACAAATGATATGTAAAAACATATGCGAGATTCTAGGAAATTAACACAAAAAATAGTGAAAATGATGAAAGAATATTAACAAACAGTTGATAAAATAAAATGAGAAGATCATATATGATATCATAAATCTGAATATGGTTATAAAATAAATTATTAACATTGTTTTAACAATTAAACATGAGTTAAAGTTCACACAACTAAAATGGATGTTTGAGCTAAGGTATTTTCATCTGACTTTTTATATCTATGTGATAAATGTCATATTCACCACTTAATTTTTTTGTGTGGTGTATCTAATACCCCATTTTATATATCATATCATGAATATATCTATATTCATGGTATTAAATTTTTCATTAGATAATTATTTAAAGTTATATGGCTTATTATTTAAATATTTAAATGTGGTATGAGACACTTTGATTTAAAAATATCTTTTTAAATTGATAATTCAATATGTGTAGAATGTTTTTAAGATTTAAAACATAGGTTCAATAATAGTTAATGAAACCCTACTGATTCATTAGTAGTATCATGAGAAAAAATTAATTAGTGACAAACCCTTCAAGTTTGTTTCCAAGAAGAATAGAAGGGTTTTTTCCCACTTACTTAAACCTTCTAGTGAAAGGTATCAATGGTGGTGATTCAGGTGAAAGATACCTGAAATCTAATAATAAATCATTTTATTTACTTTAGTTATTATTTATTCCTAATATTTTTCATTGATATATCAATGGAAGCATTTTTTTTCTAATTTCATTGATTAAATACAATGTGTTTCAACTATTTTCCTTGTTATATTGATTATTCATTTTATAGTTATTTGAATGGACCGTATTATCAGTTATTTAACATTGCAATTGGATTTATTCTATTTAATTAATTATTATTTTTTCTTTACATTCCCTTACTTAGCATTTAATCTCACCATTATTATATTTTTGTTCCCGATATTATGATAAGGAATCCTTTGAATCGGTTTGAAGAATGAATTTAACTTTTTATTTTTTATGTATTGTATTTTACTTTCTATGTAAAATGTGTATCATGTATGTAATCTAGTTTTATAAAAATACTAAACTATTCAGTTCTTCAGAATTTGATTCCTTGTAATCTTTCCAATGTAATAAAGTAATGCACTGGTTCTAGGCTTCTAGGTTTGGGGCATTTTTGGATGGTTTTGATCAACACTCATCTGATAATGTTTTGTTTAAACTATAAGAAAAAATGGAATTATGTTATCCAATTCCCTATGACAAGGGTTTTGGGAGGTAATCAGTAACAATAACCTCCTAGGGAATAAAGAAGAGAATATTCTATCATTGTTCCTAAGGTGGATTCTGATAATTATCTGGTGATAGTTACACTGGTTATTTTTCCAAGAATAGAAACCATATTATTTGGTTTCAGTTCTAGGAATTTTTTAATATCATGAATCTTTAGTAAGACAATTCAAACACCACCTCAAAATAAGGAGTTTGAATAATCTGTGAGAACATAAAATTGAAAAATTATCACATCCAAAGTATATAACTCTTCCCCGGTTAATGTTTGTGTATGGAACCACCAATAAAATATTGTCTTACTTCATTTGGTGGAGTTTGATACTATATTGGGCATGTATTTATTGTCATTATATTAACAAAACATCAACTATCAAAAAAATAATATCACTCTTCACATCCAAAGGCTTCCTAAAATTATAAATAATTGTATGTATTATGATGAATATCCTTCAGAATCATCATCTCAAGTTTGGATATTATTTCTTGATGAGTAAGGATATCTTGATCAAATTATTAGGAAAAAGGAGAGAATCATGCTTGAATACATGTCCATTTTGAAGGACTACACTGATTTGTTCCATGAAGAATCTCATGTTCTTCCTCCAAATCCAGTGGTTGAGTTCTCACTTGAACTTCATCCATGATCTCTGCCTATATCAATGAGTCATTATAAAATGGAAACCATTTAGTAAGAAGAACTAAAGAAGAAGTTACAAGATTGTCTTGATAAGTTTTTCATACACCTGAGTACTTCACTATGGGGTGAACCAGTTCCCTTTATCCAAAATAAGGATGAATCAATGTTCCTCTATATTGATTATCATTAGTTAAAAAATCATGATAAATAACATGTATCCACTTCTATGGATATATGACTTATTTTATCAGCTATGTGGGTCTAAGTATTTCTCTAAGGAGGACCTTTGATCAGGATATCCCCCAGTAAAGGAAAATAAGAAATATATTCCCAAGACTTCTTTTCAAATGAGGTATGAAAATTATGAGTTCATAGTGATTCCTTTCAGACTCACAAATTCCCCATAAATATTTATGGAATTAAATAATAGAGTCTCTAGATATTACCTCAACCAATTTTTGGTAGTATTTATAGTTGAAATTCTAATATACTCCAAGTGAAAGGAGTAACATGAAGAGCATTTGAAAACCATCATAAAGACATTAAAAAGAATAAAATTGATGAAAAGTATAGTGAATATGAGTTTTTTATAAAGGAAGTATCATTATTGGGGAATGTTATCACCAGAAAAGGGGTATCTGTGGACCCTTCCAAGAAAAATGTGACTGAATATCTCCTCGAGATATCATCTATAATAGAGATCTATAGTTTCCTTGGTCGATATGGGTATTAATGATGAATTTTTAAGAACATCTCATGATTGTAAAATACCATAACAATACTGACTTAGAATAGACTAATTTATTTCTAGAAGAGTGAATGGGAATAATTCATTAATGAGTTATAAAATAGTTATATCAGCAAAACGTACATACACAAATCAAAAATTGGAACTCATTATCATATATAAAAATACATAAAATAAGTTCTTAGGATGTGTATTGGTGAAAAATGATAAAGTGATATCCCACACCTTAAGGAAGTGAAAATTGCATAAGAAAACTATACCATACATGATCTGGTGTTGGTGATAGTTATCATCATGTTGAAAAACTGTTAGCATTATCTATATAGGGAAAAATGTGAGATATATAATCATCATAAGTGACCCAAATAAATATTCACATTGAATGAGCCTAATATGAACCAATGAATATTGTTAGATCTCATCATGTATTATGAATTATCAATCTACTACCATACTAGTAATGAAAATCATGTGGAATATGCTCTGTTAGAAATTATCCTACAACATTATCAATGATTATAATTGATAAAGATCCAATTTTAATAGACATACATAGGATGAAAATGGGAATCATTAAGGAAGGAACATCATCAATCCTTTTTAAAATGGTTTCTTAACCATCCCATATGGAAAAAATAACATATTGTTAAAGAAATTATGTGAAAATTTATAAGAATGTGGAATCTATCATAAAATTGAAATCCTCACAGTCCAAAGTTGATGTGTAAGGAGTTGTATGATATGGGATATGACTATGTGTAACATATAATAAAGAAATAAAGAATGAGGTTTTGAATTATTCACATGTATAAACATTATAAATTCCTCAAGAGATCACAGAGATGTATCGAATCACTAAGAGCAATATTGGTGGGAAATATGAATAAGGGGATCACTAAATATACATCATAGTATCTAGTATGTAAACGAGTGAAACATAAAAAAGAAAAGGTCTAAGGGGATGATGAAACCATTACCTATACCAATATGGAAGTTGAAAAACATAACCAAGGACATTGTAACCATAATTCTAAGGAAATGAAGAAGAAATAATACTATATGGGTTGTTGTGGATCATCCTACAAAGATAGCTCACATTATTGAAGTTCTAGAGGAATGATAAATTGATCAATTTGCATTGATATACATAGGTTAGGTGGTGAGGATTAATGGGGTTGAATTATAAATTTAATCTAATTGGGATCCTAGATTTGCCTCCAAGTTTTGGAAAAGTCTTCAACGAGCTCTAAAAACTTACTTAAACTTAACTATATCCTATCATTATCAAACTAATATCCAATATAAATTTACTAATCAGACAATGGAAGACATTTTTTGATAATGTTATATGGACTTAATAGGATTATGAGACCAACAAATTCCTTTGTTTGAGTAATCATGCAATAATAGTTTCCATCCATCCTTCCAAATGGATCAATATGAGCCCCTTTAAGGGAAAAGAAGAAAAACAACCAGCATTCTCGGAGGAAGATGGTGTATATAAGCTGCTGGGACCAGACGTTGTTGACAAAATGGAAGATACTATAAAAACCATTCAACTTCACATCATGGTAGCCTAAAGTTGACATAACTGGTATAAAGATAATCATCTGTGGGGATTATAGTTTGAGGTTCATGGCAAGTTATTCCCCTACATTTCTCCATGGAAGAGATTCAAGATGTTGGGAAAGAAAGGAAAACTATGTCCCGGGTACATCGGCAGCTTCAATATTCTTGACCATTTCATTGTTGTGTCCTATTAACTAGAACTTAAACCAACCATTTATCAAGTATATGATATATTCTAGGTATCCCTCTTAGGGAATACATATTATATCCCTCATATGTACTGAATTTCAATGTGGTACATCTTTAAAATTATCTCTCTTATGTGGAGCAGTTAGTGAATATAATTGACCATATAGATAAAGTTATACACAACAATAATACTCCCCTGGTCAAATTACTATGGTAGAATCCTATGTATAAAGAGGTTACTTGGGAACTGGTGGAAGTGGTGATGTATAAGTACCCTCAACAGTTTTTACCCATGTATGTAAAATGAATTTTCCTAGATAGAATTTCATTAGGGGGGATGTAACAACCTAGAAATTCATCAATGAAATTTTCCCCTATTATAATTATGGTATGTAGTATAAATAACATATATCAGATTAAAAACATAATAAAAATAGTATCATCATTAATGAAAAAGGATTGTTTCTTTATAAATGAAACAAATAATAATTCCAAATTTTACAACGGGACATCAAATCAGAAATATGAAAATTTGGCAACACTCACGAACAAATATGTAAAAATAAATAATAATGTAGATAATAAATTTTTTATTTAAAATATTAAATTATAAATAAATAATTATATATCTTATGAATTAAATTATGATATATTTATACAATATAACATGTAAATAAATATTTCAAAAATGATAAATTAAGTGATGGAATTTGGTGAAACATAAGTGTTTTTTAAATTTTTTATAATTAATGTAATTGATTAAAATAAAATATAGTTTCATAAAGTCATTAATAAATTAATATTCTTTTCATATGATAATAATAAAATTTTGTGATACCTTAATCAAATTTTCAATGTTTTATAAAATCTGTTATAATATTAAAATTAGTATTTTTTTTGAAAAATGATGATTTTAATTTAAAATTATGTTTCACATATTTAGATTATTACTTTCATAAAATATAGTCCATTTTTTTAAATCTATACATTGAAAAAAATTTGGGATTATTTTTGGTATTTTTTTAAAATAATTGAAAATTTTGGTGAACGCTGAAATACGATAATTTATGGCTTTTAACATTTTTAGCCAAGTCCCTGATTTTTGAGTTATGTATGATGTAAACAAAAATTGTTTTGAAATTAAATTAATTTTTTACTTTAATTTATCCAAATAATAATCACTATTGATATTCTTCTTCTCAAATAATAAATGAATGAATAAAATAATCAAAAGCACAATCTCCTCCCCTTATAAATACCACCCCTCACCACCTATTATCCTCAAACCTTGTAAGATTTAGAGATTGATTATATTATGACTAATTAGTCTCAAAATACTCTTCCCCGCATATTGGTCTTTCTGGTCTCATAAAAATACCAAACCCATGTTCCTTAAAGATGTTCTCAAGGATATGACATTCAAGTGGTGAAATCATCTTTCATTCTCTTTTAATTTTTTTATTTCTTATCCCCCCCACACCCCTATCCAAAATAGAGTATTAACTAAAACATAATATATATATATATATAATGTATTATGTTATTGTAATATCCATCAGGAAGTTTTTTTATTTTATGCTTTATTCTAAAAATTAAAACATCATTGGTAATGTGTCGATTCACCGCCTTCATGGACGATGTGATTTCTTTTTCCATTACAACCTTCATGTCTTGTCATAAAACCATTATAATGGTTAAAAATAACTATAAAATGTAAATTATCAATTTTTTTAATGTTATCTAATGAATATATATTTATAATATTAAATAATAAAAAAACTACTTTTTAATGATCACAAAACCTCAATAACTAACTAAATGTTTCCCATAAATGTTCTATCAAATGAATAATCCTTGTAAAAGAAATGAAAATGATATATGCGACTATTTAAAATTATTTATATGAATCAATACAATATAATTTTAATTTTATAGTTTTCATTCCATTTAAAAAATACCATAATTAAACCCAGGGGAACAAATCATAAAATCTTGAAATGAACACACCTAGAACAGTGAAATTAAACATTATAACCCATAACAATGTTCATAAATTAACTTTAAAAAAATTTAATATGTTAAATATATCTTTAAAAGGTTATTAATTAAATTATTAATGAATATAATTTGATTATATATGGCATCAAGTTCAAGTGGAGAAAACTTTCTTGCATAAGGTTAGGGATCACTTTGAACCTATAAATTATCTTTGAGTTGTGATTTCTCTATATATAAATCAATATATTTCTTTATTTTTCTTATGTAATCCATCTAAATTCTATTTCTACATTCCAAAAATATGTATCTAGATCAATTCAGCCTTATTTTGTGGGGACATTTAAAAGGTTCCCTTCTCAATTCCTCCCCATAAGGAAGTCGAAATAATAAGAACTTCCACATTTCTTACATATTTTCATGTATAATCCATAATATATTTAGTGATATCATTATTTTATAAAATAAATTATTTATTATGAAAAAAAAATATCTTGGTTTATTTATAGTTTTATGCAAACAAATATTTATTTTTTCTATTTGAATAATGTTAAATATTTTTCCTTAAACTGTACTAAAGAGTCTCATTTATAAAGTTTCTTAAACAGTCCTTTTATATGTTTTCTATTTTGATGGAAATTATTTATCATTATATATTCATATTTTACCTTATTAATTTCTGTATATTATTTAAATCAAATATTTCATAGACACCATTTTTATACACCCTTTGGTTGTGCCTTATGCAATGATTATGATAACCATTTCTCTCCATGGGTAACCCTTTTTTTATTCTTTATGTTTTATTCCACCATGGGACACAAATTCACGAACACATTGTGATGGGTGTGACCAAATAGGACTCTATTTCATTGGGTAATATTTAGTCTCATGGAACATCATGTAAGGTATTAGGGAGTAAACCTAATCAATTATGGGACTTTGTCCACCGTGTGATATAGTGTTGGAAATTATCATTGACTCATGTTTTCTTCATGTTGTATGTTGCTACCACATTCGTATGATTCCAAGATTACATGATCTAATGTTATAAAAGTTATTATTAAATATTTTTATTCTCTTTACATTCCTTTTTATTTCACCATGTTATTCCTTTGAACTGTTGGTTTATGATTTATTTATATGTTTATTCCTTACTGTGACTTTTAGCACATCCATATTATTTATGATTTCCTTATGTTATCAAATATAGTTATAAGACATCAAATGGAGTTAGTATTTCATTATAGAGAAAATTGTATACTTTTTCTTTTTTTTATTATGTATGTAATCTTCCAATGAAACAAGAGTTTCTGATCCTTGGTTTTTATTTTATAGATAATTATGCATAAAATAATGTAATAATATGTTTAAAATAATGAGGTTTCTATAAACATCTATCCTAGAAGTATATATAATTTATGGTAACCCACCATCGAAGCATCCCAGACCATGGTCACTACTTATCTTGCATCACTATCCAAACCATTAGAATTTGGATTCTAATATTTAC
Organism: Viscum album; assembly: GCA_963277665.1. NCBI lineage: Eukaryota > Viridiplantae > Streptophyta > Magnoliopsida > Santalales > Viscaceae > Viscum > Viscum album. Next base: position 101,236,565 of record OY728132.1, on the reverse strand, counting down.
TCTTTTGTTGAAAATAAAACCTTGTTTATAAAATGATAATTAGAATAAATCCTAACATGGTTTATTTTCTTTAATAAATAAAATGTTAAAATTCCAATAACCTTTAATTTATACCTAAAACACTTTCTATGTTCATCATCATCATAATTCATGGAACCTTCCCTTAAATTTGTTATTTAAGATCAATTTAGTAACAAAAGGATAAACAATTATATTAATATTTCTTTACTAACATATTATAAGATTATTTAGGTTGTAGTGAGATATTTACTTTTTGATAATAACTATAATTACTCACCTTTTTTAAACATGACCTTTACATCATATTTAAGATAAATAACCCAAAATTAATACATTTCACAATAAAAAGGTTTTGTGTCATGGGAAGATTGTTTTCATTAATAATTTGTAAAAAATAAAACAAAATATTATTTAAATATTTCATCATAGTCCACATAAAATCTCTCATTATATCCTTATAAAATGTATTCTCTTAAGAATATACATCAATGAAATTGATGAGATAAAATCCCAATAAGTGGATGAATAGAATAGATGGAATAAGATATTTGAGTCATTAGTAGATGCATAATAATAATCATAATAATCATATCATAATCATGGGTTCATAATTTATAGAGAAAAATACTCTAAATGATGTTATAATATTATTTTTAACATAAATAACCATTAATCACAACTCATGGATTGAGAGACCAAGTTTCTTTAGAATATTTGGTGTCTAAAAAATGAACATGAAAGTAAAATAAAAAATGATTATTTTAATCTTCATAATGAACTCTTAAATATCATTGATCTCCCAACATTATAAAGGATAACATATGGACTACGTAAAATAATGTGTTGAGATATAAATCAGATTAAGTGAATCAAGATGATAAATAAGCATAATAAATAAATCAAATGACATATCATGATATCATAAGAGGAAAGGTACATTAATGGTCACATGGATTCATGAAATGAGTATAAATGAAATGTAAGATCATGGAATCATAAGAATTCGGTAGAAACATAAAACATGACATAACCAAAAGTCAAGGATAATCACTAAGACAACATTATATTCAAGATAGAGTCTCGTCTTGAATTTGTTTTACTACATAATCCCAAACATATCATACCATGAAAAAAAACATTACCCAATGCATTGAATCATTATTTGGTTGCATAGATCACAACTTGTGTATTCACATTTGTACCACATAAGGGAATCATACCTGAGGTATATTCATCAAAAAAACCCATAAAAAGGTAATGGGTTACATAATCATTTATATTACATAGTCAAATGGCATATCAAAATGAATTCCATGAAATAAGAGATGAAATCATTCTTATAAGTTCATAAAAAAATAAATAATCATATGGAATCATAATTAAGTCCATGTGAGTAGAATATATAAAAAAGAGTGGAGAATTAATTTTGGAAATATTTTTTTATGTGTGGTTTTTTGAAAAATGGAAATGAGCCATTAAAAAAGTTAAGGGAATAATAATTCACAAAAACTAGAAATGAAATAAAAAGGGTTTTACATAATAAAATAGTAAATTTTTAAACCATGGATAGTTTAAAACATTTTTTAGAGTGGTATATTAAAAGGGGTAATAAAACAAAGAAGTTTCCTTTAATCAGTTTTTTATAATGAATCAAATTGAGAAGGGAACCTTTAAAACATGAATATCCCCATCAAGGAAAGGTGGATAAAAATAGGTATAAATATATGGGAAATTTATATAGAATAAATAAAAATTAAACAACATTAATATTGATATAAATTGTGGTAAATATTAAGAAATTATAACCAAAAAAAGAGAAGTAGGTTTGGAGAGATACCATACCTTAGGTCTAGAATCGATCTGTGCTTGGACATAATGTCTTAAATAATAAAATTTGTTTTATTAAGTATTTAATTAATAAAATTTTCCATATGTATTTTATTTACTATAAATATATTCTGTTCGTTTACATCCATTCCAATGATATATAATGTTTAATTTTGTTGTTTTGGGGATGTTCGTTTCATTGTTCCATGGTCAGATCACTTGTGGATAATTTTTGAAGTTCTGGACAAATGCTGCTAAAAATACGGAATTAAAATTAAATGATATTAATGAACATATGAAAAATGAAATTTTCCTAAATATCCATATGTGTTCTACGAGCATGATGATTTATTTATTATGAAGTTGTTGTTATACAATTAGTTTATTTAGGTGGTCTTACTAACAATTTGAAGCTATATTAATTTAATTTAATTTAATGATTACTAATATATTATAGATAATGAAATAATTTATTATATAAATATTATAATAATATATAAATCTATTAATATTTTTATATCCATCCATGAAAGAGGAGGAAAAATTAAGCACATCGTTAACTGAGGTAATGAGACAGCTATAATATAATCAATGCTTCTTTTTTTTAGAATGAGAGGGTAAGATAAAAGGACAGATGATAGATATTATATTAAAACAATAACATTAAAATATAATTATGGTATTTGAGTCATTATTTCATGTTAGATAGAATTTTTTTTCTATGAGAAGGATGAAAAAAATTAAATGGCTCGATTATGGGTATTATCTTGTCCTTCAGATGTCTCCTCTTAGTATTACCCGTAAATCACCTGTATTGGTCTTTTGATGAGATAAATTCTTATAGGGATATATCGGAGATAATGTGGGGTAATTTGGTATATATTTGGTAATGTATTTATGATTCAATTTGTGAGGAGATGGGGTGGTGATCAGTGGTATTTATAATGGGCAGAAAGAGGTGTTTTTGAATATAATATTCCTTAGTTTATTATTTTTGAACAAGATAATAAATAGTGTTGTTATTTTAAATATATATAGTAATTAATGAGTGTGAATCTGATCTACTGTTAAATTACATCATCCATGATTCATTTATGAATATATTTTTCTTATTTTTAAAATTACCATATTTTATAATATTTCACTATTCAACAAAAGCTCAACTATTTTAGAAAAATAATAGAAATTCACCATTAAAATTTGGCAATGTGTATATTATTCAAAATAAATAAATTATGTGAAAATGATTTTCTAAATATTAAAAAATTATTTTCAAAATAAAATCAATATTTTTTTGAAAAATACCAAATTTAATATTATGATCAATTTTATAACGCTCGAAAAATTTCTCTTGTCGAAGAAATTATATTATCACTATTAAGAAACATAATATTTTTTTGAAAAAATAATTTTATAATAATTTTTTTTGCAAATATTTACTTTTGTTTGGAAGATACAATTAAAACAAGGGATTTTACAAAAATAGAAACACTTACTTTATCATTTTTGAAACATTTATTTACTTTCATCATGATATAAATATACCATATTTTAATTTTATTTTAATATTACTAGATATTATTTTACACTTCCATAGGTGAGTATATTTTTTTAATGGTTATGTTACTTTTCTTAATGGTTAGATTGCAATTCCAATGGTCATATTACTATTCGAATAGTTTGATTTGTAATGGTTGTAAGGATTTTCCAATTTCTATAAATACCTCATATTTCCTTAATTCTTAATTCACTTATATTTTCTCCCAATTTTATATATATTTTAATTTTAAATGATCATATTTCAATAATAATATTCTATTTAATTTATATAGTGTAGTAGGTGAGTCTGAATATTTTAGGAGATCAAGAATTTCAAAATTTTAATATTATAGTTATCTTATTTGCTATTTTTTATCTTATTGTAATATTTTTATTTATTATAGACATATTTATTCTCAAAATGTTTAGTTCAAATCAATATAATTAAAAGTTTCTAGTTTTATCATGTTGTTCTTGTGGTTTATATAATACTACATTACTAAATATGATATATTAATATTCAGAGGGAAATTCCATTGATAAAATTATAGGTTGTTACATTCTTACCCTATTAAGGGATTTCATCAAAGACATTTAATTTTAAAAACTAGGTTGAAAAAATGTAAGGGTAGTTATGCTTAATTTCTTCATTTTGTTCAAAGGTCACCTCCCCATAATTAATTTCCTTCCATAATACAATGTCTAGTTGAGTTTTCATGTTGCATTGAAATTATTTTCTATGGTCTAAGATATTCATAATCTCCTCATAAGATAGATAACTTTTAAATTTATTCCCCTTTGAATATAATATATGTGATGGATCATGTATGTACTTCCTCAAAAGGGATTCTGACAAGAAATCATGTAATTGATACATTTTTTTCGATAGAGATAGTAAATAGCTCACAGCTTAGATGTGATTATGAATTATAAACGGGATAATATACCATGGAAATATCATTCCATTCTTCCCAAATATCATGACTTTCTTGAATGAAGATATATGGGGGACATTGTTAACCAACTCCGGCTTCTATCCACATGGTAGTCAAATCATCTTTCTGCAATGCCCTAAGGGCCTTTTTGATCCCCAAGGGTTGGAATCTAGGGTCTAACAATCACAGGAATCCCATTGGGAATGATTTCACCGAAAATTAGAGATAAATAATAGAGAAACATCAACTGAGATTTATATATAGACTATCCTTGCAATTGATGTCTATAAAATGTAAAAAATATAAGAAACAAAAATAAATGATCTTTCAAAATAGGGCATAACCCACAATACTAATGAACTGATTTGTATATATTTAAACATCAATATATAAGAAGAATAATAAAAAAATGGAACAAATTTATACATCAAGTATAAAAATATGAATGTATCAACAAGGAAGAAAAGATTAGTAGATATAATGATAACAAAAAACAAAAAAATTTAAGAAAATCCCAAAACCAACTCCATGTAACCATCAATTTATCACCACCACCCAAATAACCCCTTATCACCATTTATGAAAAAACCTTAATCGAGTTGAAACCAGGAACTAGAAATTTATACTTTTTGGATTAAAATAAAAGTAAGTAACCACAACAAAATGAGACTACTGAATTTATTTCATAAGGATATCCATAAATTTTATTTGGAAAATATAACCATATAATAAGCTTCCAAACATAAGCATGTGAAAATAACTCACAAGTTCATAAACCATTTTAAAAATGTTCCTCTTTACTTTCATAAAATAAAAGCCTGTTTTTTGAAATCAATTTCGACCATACTAATTGATTCAAACCACACACCTATTAACAATTTTAAAAATTATTTATTTTAAATAAATAAGAAAAAGTACATCTTAAAAATTTAACCGATCAAATCCACCTTCAAATTAAACACCCATTTTGAAATTAATGACAAAAACCCCACAAAATTCCTTAAATTTAATACGTGTTTACCTAAACATTTTGAAATTCATTTTCCAAGGAAATATCCCAATACACATAGTCAAGTATTCTATACTATGAAAAACAAGTCACAAGGGATATAATAAATGAATGTAAGATATGGGTTCCACCCCAATATAATATAGGGGAGATACAAGCTAGTATTAGATCAAAACCCATACTGTCAGCCACTAACGAAGAAATCAAATGTGTCATGGGATCTTCAATGGGATTCATAATGTGAGTCATATATATTCTTTTAATAGTTCTAACTCATATAATAATTGTCGTAAAATTCTATTAACCAAACCACAAGTCATCCATAAATCCCATGCATCCTCCTTGTGATGATAAGCCCTTCTATACATAGTTCCTGGAATGATTAGAGGACCAACACTTTCATGCAAACCAGCTAGTAAAATATAAATATAGATCTCTCTCATTGTATTTGGGAACCCAGGACAAATAATAATGTGAGGTAAAATGACATGCATTCCATGATTAACACACAAGTCAAAAGAAATGACTATACCTCATCCAACACACCCTCATAATGAATATTCCCATTAAACTCATGAATTAAACACATAAACAAGCATATTAAAATAAAAGTGGGAAGAAATTCAAAATGTGATAAATGACTCATGATAGGGAATAACAATTCAAGAGGAAATGAAGTAGTGTCTTTAATATCATCCATTTAAAATAGAGGTTCCAAATTATTATTTAACACCCAAAATGGCTTAGAATTATAATCCATTTCACACATCATAAATCACCACTCCATACACTCTTTTGAAAATGATGAAAATCCCACATACCTAGTTAAACATTTCAGATACACCTTACAAAAAATGGGACTTCTTGTTTGAAATTAAGAGATGGATAAATGCCACCCATCCCTAAAAACACATTTTAAAAGAGCCATTATGGAATTTTAATAAGTGGTGAACCACAAAATAATTTCAAATAAACATTTTAAATTAACTATACATCCCCTTTTTAAAACCCTTGGAGGTAAACAAAACACATTCAGACAATTTACACATTAAAATTCATTTTCACCCATTAAAAACAAAAACTAGAGAACAATTAATCACAAACCATTAAAACCATTTCAAGAAGACTTGTATACATTTCACATATTCTTATCACATAAAAAATTACATCTAAAAATAAGAAAACATGGAATTATGAAGGGAAAAAATTTATGCCACGCTCAAAACACAATGAAACAATTTCCAATCACTACATAGATCTGAAAAATATTCATAATTTCAATAAAAATTAATTTTGAAGTAATAATACCACTTTAAATTCAAAAATGGAATAATTTTATAGAATCACTCACTTGGAAGAAGTGGAAACCAAGCCAAAAAATGGAACCTAAAATTGTGACAATCCAATTAAATAAGAAGAACTCCTATATAAGCAAGAATATACTTTATCAATATGTTAAAACAAACCCAGACCTAATATCTAGATAATATAGTGAACTAGGGTTCTAGGAGAAAGAGGAAACCTTAGAAAGAGGGAACCGATAGAAGTAGATGATAAAGTAGGGAATTTTAACCTTAAAATCATTTGAACAAAACCATGGAAGGAAATATAATTGAAGGAGAGGGTGGTTTGAGCTCCTCCCTAGGTTCCCATGGTTCAAGTGATAAAATGGGGGGATAAAGGGGTTAAAGACTATTAAACATAGAAGGGAGAAATTGGTGAAATTGTATTTTAATTGATTCTCTGTAGGCCTCAAGGTTTTCCCACATGGTTTTCCTCCATGGTTTTCCAAACCCTCTTTTGAACACTACCTAGGAAAGAACCAACAACATAGTTTTAGGGTTGCGCCACATGGTCTGAAAAATCATGAAAAATACATGAAAATGGCTCTGAAAGAAAAAAAAAATACCCCAAACATAAGAACCCCAATGTTACTTATTTTCTTGTAGGTAAACTATGAAATACTAAAAAAGCCTCAAATAGTCCAAAATTTCGGCCCAAAAACAATGGGACTTGGAAAGACCCCAGATAAGATAAAATAGTTTAAAATAATATCTAAAATGACATGTGGGTGTCACAATTCTCCCTACGAAGCCACTTTTTACCCCTATTGGGTAAATGGTTAAAAAGAAAATGAATATAAAATAAAACTGAAGATAAAAAGAAGACCTAACCTAAATATCCACTCAACACAATCTATCCATGATTCCAACAACTGAGATACTCAATAGTGATCGAACATATCATACACAAAATTTCTAAATGTATCTATGAACAACCAAAATATGAAACTAAAAAAACAAGTTCTAGGAAGAAATGGATACATATCATGGTATCCCCACCATTTAGAATTACTCTAACATTGTGAATCCAAAGAAAAATTTCAAGAGACATACCCTAAAAACATATGAGAAACTACAAGATAATATTTATCTCAAAATGAATTAACATGTAAAAAAATTAACACTCACAAGCATCCTAAAAAAACAACATGATCTCCCACCTCATGTACCAACACACATGGATAACCAAGGATTGTAAACCCGATCACCCTCTCCTGGTAGGTCCCAAAATAGCCTAAGACAAACATGAGAATATATGAATACTCAATTGGTGGATCAACCACCCTTGTTTTCCAATCCTACACCTAGGTCCTTTCCCATTTACAAAAATGAGTACCTCAATGGCTCAAAATAAAAAATAGGAACATTCACAACTATCAAAAAAGGGCCACCCAAAAAAATAGTTTTGACAAATTGGCACTCATAATCATCAATAATGTTAAAATAATACTAGAAAATAACATTCAAGGTGTTCCATAAGAAACATATCAAAAAGTAATCAACCAAAAGGTTTTAATAACCATATATGAGTCTTTGAAAGACTAAATAAAAAAATCACATAAAATTAATGTACCGAAATAGCTAGTCCAAAGAAGGATTAAACTCAAGACCTTCTATAAAATACCATCCTAAAAAACTTCTAAATATGACCCAAATGATGAAAATGTAGGAAAAATCTATTATATTTAAAATAGGATGGAGTATAATGTCATGGAACCCATCAGTAGAAGCATATAAATTTTCTTTTATTCCCATGGGAAGAATCCTCTTCATTTATATATTCCTTATCATAATTATACTCCTCATTTACCTATTTTACCTTGTTCCCACCAAATGGAACCAAGGAATCACCCATGATTATTTTCCTAGACTGTATAGCTTCCACATGAATGGCCATATTGGTATCCTCTTAAAATAATGTTACGATAGATGAAAGTTTAGCTGGACCAAATTTTAGGTGAAGACCATATATGAATAAATTATCATTCGCATAATTATTAATGATTATCTGAGGAGATAATATGAAGACCTTTCAAAAGTGATTAGAATATTCCCTCACTAATTGGTCACCCTGATGATGTCTTATAATCTCAATTACACTCTCTACATTCAAAAACAATAGGAAATAACCTCTAGATAAAAACCATGCCAAAAACACCCAATATATACCATCATGTAGCTAAGAAAATATCATATACTCCCACAAAACATAGCTAGAACTATCAATAAATCTCATGAATCTATAAACCATGATGTTATAGGTGTACTAAGAGAATTTATGATCACCTAAATACATTACTACCACCATAATAGTTCCATTGTAACGGCCCGGAATTTTGAATAAATCTTGTTTCCTAATTTCATGTGTTATTTTATTTTATTTTTGTACTCAACAAAAATGTTTTATTTGATAAACATGATTATAATTAAAATGAGACCATTGGGTTTTGATTGTTATATGACCATCGGTCAATATGACCACTGTGAACAAAATGTTTTGATTATTGTCTCTAAATACAAGTAATCTTGGTTAATTATTATAGAAAGAAGATTCGATGGCCTCACCTAGTAGTCTTGGACCGATCGAAGCCCATCTAACAGAGCTTGGGAAGGAGGTAGCACCATTGGGCTTTGCTCTGGATCAAATCCAAGCCGAACTTCATCATGTGAAGCTAGAACGGAATCGCCTTCGTGAGAAGTTCAAACTGATAGAAATTACTACTCGGGCAATGTTGACTGAGACGCCCCAAGATTCTATCACCCTATCACACCTTACTCTTGGGTCCTATGCTGGTATTATAAGGGGCTATGTAACGAGACCGTAACTGCCTTATGTAATCCTTGTTTTAAATAAAAATTGGGATTTCTTATTATGATGAAGTTTATGAATTTTGAAATGACCGGATAAATATAGTATGCATATTTTTGATGAATTTTAGAAAAAGGATATTTTAAAAATGGTTTTGTAAACCTTAAATAATTAAAAATGTGTAATGATTTTAAAAAAATGGTCTTCTACAATTATGTCCAGTACGAAATTTAGAGTCTAATAAGATCAACTTGATTTTTGATGAATAGTAAATTGTGAATAGTGATTTTACGCTCAATATTAGTAATGTGACCAAATGGATTAGTAATCTCACTTAAAGAAAGTTTTAAAATAATCTAGGCACCTTGATTAAGTAATGTGATTCAATAAAATGGTTAAATAACGGTTTCATTAATTATTATTCAAGTATTAGTTTTTTCGGGTGAATAGTGTTTTTTAATTAAAAAATTAATTAAAAATATTTAGAAAATTATTTTTATAAAATTGATTTCATTTTTGAACTCAGAGCATCGATATTATGTTAAGGTAATTTTTGGGGATTTTTCTGAAAAAAATGAATTTTCGGTGAATAGTGAATTTATTTAAAAATTGAATTAAAAATATTTAGAAAATTATTTTTATAAAATGGAGTTCATAAATGTAATTAGGGAATCGATATTTAGTTAAGGTGAATGTTTTGGATTTTTTTGAGAAAGATGAATTTTTCAGTGAATAGTAAAAATGCAGTTTTAGGGTTTCAGTATGTTTAATGACATCATAATTGTGTCATGATGATGTCATGAGATCTTTTAAGGGTTGGCCGGCCAAGGGTGATGAATTATTGTTTTGGGGGCCCCATGTGGCCTAACTTAATGATAAATTCCAAGGGAGAGAACATGAGTTTGAGAAAAGAACATGTGAGGTGTCCCTTGGCCATTAATGCCTTGTCCCCTCACTTTCCTTATAAATACCAAGCCCTCCTCTCATCCATTCGACTCCCCACTCATTCCCAACGAATTTATGGTCTCATTACCTTCCAAGGATCCCTCCCAAGGTGCCCCCAAGCCCTCAAGGTCCCAACCTTTGTGGTTTAAGATTTACATTTTAAGGTAAGGGATCCGGTCTTTCTCTTTCTTTTCGAGAAATCTCTTTTATGCTCCATGTTCAAATGTTAAAGGGTGTTATTTTATACTCCTCTTACTTCCCTTTTCATGTTCATATAATGAGATATCCTATCCTACTCTCATTATTTAGTTTTTTTTAAGTTTTAAGTGGTGTCGTTAGGCTGCCGAAATTTTTGTAACGGATTCTTTCTCCTTTCTCATTTTTCATGATCTATTTTCATGTAATGTATTTCAAGTTCCTTTATATTATGTTGGGGTATGATCTCTAAATTTATCATACTGATCTTTTATGATCATATGATGAGAGACCCTATTTTACCTCTTCAATTCAGTATTTTGAAGTTTTATGTGGCGCCGTTAGGCTGCCGAATTTTTAAGTGGTTCTTCACCCTTCTCGTTTTGAAGTTCTACTTTCATGTCAATTATTTCAAGTTCCTTTTTGTTATGTTGGTGTATGATATCTATATCTATCATACTGTAGTCTTATGTTCATATGATGAGAGACCCCATTTGATCTCTTCAATTCAGTATTTTGAGGTTTTAAGTGGCGCCGTTAGGCTGCTGAATTTTTAAGGGATTCTTTCACCCTTCTCTTTTTCAAAGTTCTACTTTCATGTCAAGTCTTTCAAGATCCTTTTTAATTATGTTGGGGAATTGTCTCTATATTTATCATACTGAACTCTTATGTTAACATGATGAGAGACCCTATTTGATCGTTTCAAATCATTTTTGTTGAAGATTAAGTAACGTCGTTGGGCTGCCGAACTTTCATAAGAGAAATCTAATTTTTGTCTTCCTTCCATGTTTTTCATTTCAAATGGTATGTCCTTGAAATTTCATTACCATGATCATGTATCCTTCTTATTCTTTCCATATACTGTTTTATGGGTCATTTATGAATGTTTGACCCATTTTCCCTCTCCTTTTAATGTCTTCTAAAACCTCGTAACATAGCCGTTGTGCTGCATAATTTCTGTCTCAAAATGTCTCTCTCTTTTTCTAAAGTTATTTTATATTATTAAGTGAATACTCAAAGCTCTTTATTCTAAAGGGGTATTCACATATATACCAAAATGTTCTATTTTAAATTCTGGGATTTACATACATGAGACCCACCTCCCTTTTCTGTGGGATTTAAAGTGACGTAAAGATCATGTCTTTAAAGCAGTTTTTAAAACGTTGTGATTGTGAAATGAACCCCATTTATTTTATGCTATATGGGTTATTTATGAAATGTTTGATGATGATATATGTGGCTCACATGATAATAAATGAAAATTTAAGGGTGCACCCTGATAGCGCTCCAATGCATTGGGAAAAGACTTAATCTCTAGAGATGACCATTTTAACGGCGCCTTGGTGAATAACCTTGGTAATTTTTAACGACACCTTGGGGATGGACCTTGGTGAAACGAAATGATTGTCAATATTAAATGTTGCAGCCACATCTTCAAGTTATGAAAAAGTTTTATTTTTATTATTATATGCCTCATGATTTCATTTTCATGCCTTAAAGTTCTTTTCATGACTTTATTGATGTATCTCAAGTTCATATGTAAAATGTTTCACTTGTTTCCCTTGCTGGGCCTTCTGCTCATCCTTTCTTTTGATGTATGTCCCCAGGTTATGAGATGCAGTAATGAACCTAGGATGAACTTAAGTATAAGCCTTCCAAGTGTTTAAGAAGAGTGTTTTTGTTCTTTTCATGTTTTATGTTCCTGGTTTCCAAGACACTAAACCTTAAAGATCCTCGGTTTTGTAAAATATAATGAAAGTTTATGTGATAAAAAGACGGGATGCTATAGTTGGTATCAAAGGATGGTTTAGTTATTTGTGGAAATTAGGATATGAAAACTTTAGGAAGAAGCCTATAGAAAAGTTAAAATATAGGAAATATTCCTGGTATTTTTGTGAGTATTGAGTAAGGGGTTTCCAAACAAATACATCCATGTCTGGATACGAGCAGGTAGAGGTGGCTCTGGCACAGATGTACATAGGGGTAAAACCCGAAAACACCGCTTTGAGCTAGACTCGAACGGGAACTGGTACACGACAACGGGCCTTTCTGCACTCTTGGTTATGACACTCCCGGGGGATATGCTTTGGTAAATTCATAAGCTTAGTATGAACCATTGTTAAAGGAACAAAGATAAAATAAAATGAAGATTCACATAAGAATATATGATCATGGATAACCTAGATGGGAACCTAGGGGATCACAAGTTAGGGTATACTTTTCAACTACAAGTTATCCTTATATGCTTTAAGTTTCTTTTCATGATTATTGGCTAAGTATTTAAGCCCCTAATTATAGTTTCTTTTCTTAGTTAATGGCGGGAAATGGAAGAACATGTCTCAACAACCAATGTGATAGGAAATGCTACAATTGCCGTATTAATATGACAGAGATGATTAGGGGATTAAAATATGATTTTTATTTTGCAAGACATTCACTATTTTGGGGACCCTATATGATCGAGGTAAATAGATTACAACAGTATTTTCATTGAGGAGTAAGGTTGATTTATATGTGAAGAATCGATGAATTTAAGGTGGATTTATAGTAATTTAGGTTACTTTTGGGAATGATTAACCTATCTTGGGTTAAATATGTTTAGATTAGATACTTTTGTTATAAGATGTTAGGAGTGGTTTATATTGTTTGGAGATGAACAATGATGTTTATTTTGGAAGACTATGTTATCAAATCCTTCTTGTATTTGGGTTTCAATCTTAGTTTGGTTTATTTTGAGGAATTTTAAGGACCGTTATTTATGGAATGGACTATGATGAACTTTGGGTAGTACCATGGAACATTGAAGATTTAAAAGTAGTTTCCATTCCTATGGGATTCTATCTTTTTGAAGAGTTGTTTTACCTTACCCTTTCGGTTTTTGGGATAATGTTTAAAGATAGAAGAAATAGATAGTTGATCTTTTGTGGATTATGTTGTTCTCTATAAGATGATTCTTGTGTTTTGATGAGGACAAGTAGTTTTGAATGCTCATCGTTTGGAGAAAAGATTAGTTTTGGTAGAAACTTATTAAAGTATGAAACACTACATGAAGGTATATATATTTCCTTATGTTTTTGTTCTATGTTGTAAATGAATTCCTCAAAGTTATTAAAAGGAACGTAAAACAAAAACGTTGTTGGTTTACGTTTCCTACTAGTTAATCAAAGACCGCTTACACACATCATAAGTTTGGGATTTCCTTATGGTTAACTTTCTCCTAATCATGTTCTCTATCACTCTCCCTCAGAACGTGACCCTTTGTTTTCTCCTCCATGTCCATGCTTCCTACATGGAATCCTAGTATGAGTAAACTCGGGTGGCCTTTGTACTCCCTTTTATTTCTTTTAAAGTAATAGTGTTACTGACTCTTTTTCCGATGTGGGAATTTCAATGAAATTTTAAAACCCAATTTTAAAAATTGCGAGGATGCAATTTCTTAAGGGGGGAAGATTGTAACGGCCCGAAATTTTGAATAAATCTTGTTTCCTAATTTCATGTGTTATTTTATTTTATTTTTATACTCAACAAAAATGTTTTATTTGATAAACATGATTATAATTAAAATGAGACCATTGGGTTTTGATTATTATATGACCATCGGTCAATATGACCACTGTGAACAAAATGTTTTGATTATTGTCTCTAAATACAAGTAATCTTGGTTAATTATTATATAAAGAAGATTCGATGGCCTCACCTAGTAGTCTTGGACCGATTGAGGCCCATCTAACAGAGCTTGGGAAGGAGGTAGCACCATTGGGCTTTGCTCTGGATCAAATCCAAGCCGAACTTCATCATGTGAAGCTAGAACGGAATCACCTTCGCAAGAAGTTCAAACTAATAGAAATTACTACTCGGGCAATGTTGACTAAGCCGCCCCAAGATTCTATCATCCTAGCACACCTTACTCTTAGGTCCTATGCTGGTATTATAAGGGGCTATGTAACCAGACCGTAACTGCCTTGTGTAATCCTTGTTTTAAATAAAAATTGGGATTTCTTCTTATGATGAAGTTTATGAATTTTGAAATGACCGGATAAATATAGTATGCATATTTTTTATGAATTTTAGAAAAAGGATATTTTAAAAATGGTTTTGTAAACCTTAAATAATTAAAAATGTGTAATGATTTTAAAAAAATGGTCTTCTACAATTATGTCCAGTACGAAATTTATAGTCTAATAAGATCAAATTGATTTTTGATGAATAGTAAATTGTGAATAGTGATTTTACGCTTAGGATTAGTAATGCGACCAAATGGATTAGTAATCTCACTTAAAGAAAGTTTTAAAATAATCTAGGCACCTTGATTAAGTAATGTGATTCAATAAAATGGTTAAATAACGGTTTCATTAATTATTATTCAAGTATTAGTTTTTTCGGGTGAATAGTGTTTTTTAATTAAAAAAATAATTAAAAATATTTAGAAAATTATTTTTCTAAAATGGATTTCATTTTTGAACTCAGAGCATCGATATTATGTTAAGGTAATTTTTGGGGATTTTTCTGAAAAAAATGAATTTTCGGTGAATAGTGAATTTTTTTAAAAATTGAATTAAAAATATTTAGAAAATTATTTTTATAAAATGGAGTTCATAAATGTAATTAGGGAATCAATATTTAGTTAAGGTGAAAGTTTGGGATTTTTCTGAGAAAGATGAATTTTTCAGTGAATAGTAAAAATGCAGTTTTAGGGTTTCGGTATGTTTAATGACATCATAATTGTGTCATGATGATGTCATGAGATCTTTTAAGGGTTGGCCGGCCAAGGGTGATGAATTATTGTTTTGGGGTCCCCACGTGGCCTAACTCCATGATAAATGCCAAGGGAGAGCACATGGGTTTGAGAAAAGCACATGTGAGGTGTCCCTTGGCCATTAATGCCTTGTCCCCTCACTTTCCTTATAAATACCAAGCCCTCCTCTCATCCATTCGACTCCCCACTCATTACCAACGAATTTATGGTCTCATTACCTTCCAAGGATCTCTCCCAAGGTGCCCCCAAGCCCTCAAGGTCCCAACCTTTGAGGTTTAAGAGTTACATTTTAAGGTAAGGGATCCGATCTTTCTCTTTCTTTTCGAGAAATATCTTTTATGTAATCTCTTTTATGCTCCATGTTCAAATGTTAAAGGGTGTTCTTTTATACTCCTCTTACTACCCTTTTCATGTTCATATAATGAGATATCCTCTCCTACTCTCATTATTTAGTTTTTTTTTAAGTTTTAAGTGGCGCCGTTAGGCTGCCGAAATTTTTGTAACGGATTCTTTCTCCTTTCTCATTTTTCAAGATCTATTTTCATGTAAAGTATTTCATGTTCCTTTATATTATGTTGGGGTATGATCTATAAATTTATCATACTGATATTTTATGATCATATTATTAGATACTCTATTTGATCTCTTCAATTCAGTATTTTGATGTTTTATGTGGCACCGTTAGGCTGCCGAATTTTTAAGTGGTTCTTCACCCTTCTCGTTTTGATGTTCTACTTTCATGTCAATTCTTTCAAGTTACTTTTTGTTATGTTGGTGTATTATCTCTATATCTATCATACTGTAGTCTTATGTTCATATGATGAGAGACCCCATTTGATCTCTTCAATTCAGTATTTTGATGTTTTAAGTGGCGCCGTTAGGCTGCTGAATTTTTAAGGGATTCTTTCACCCTTCTCTTTTTCAAAGTTCTACTTTCATGTCAAGTATTTCAAGATCCTTTTTAATTATGTTGGGGAATTGTCTCTATATTTATCATACTGAACTCTTATGTTCACATGATGAGAGACCCTATTTGATCTTTTCAAATCATTTTTGTTGAAGTTTAAGTAACGTCATTGGGCTGCCGAACTTTCATAAGAGAAATATAATTTTTGTCTTCCTTCCATGTTTTTCATTTCAAATAGTATGTCCTTGAAATTTCATTACCATGATCATGTATCCTTCTTATTCTGTCCATATACTGTTTTATGGGTCATTTATGAATGTTTGACCCATTTTCCCTCTCCTTTTAATGTCTTCTAAAACCTCATAACATAGCCGTTATGCTGCAGAATTTCCGTCTCAAAATGTCTCTCTCTTTTTATAAAGTTCTTTTATATTATTAAGTGAATACTCAAAGCTCTTTCTTCAAAAGGGGTATTCACATATATACCAAAATGTTCTATTTTAAATTCTGGGATTTACATACATGAGACCCACCTCCCTTTTCTGTGGGATTTAAAGTGACGTAAAGATCATGTCTTTAAAGCAGTTTTTAAAACGTTGTGATTATGAAATGAACCCCATTTATTTTATGCTATATGGGTTATTTATGAAATGTTTGATGATGATATATGTGGCTCACATGATAATAAAGGAAAATTTAAGGGTTCACCCTGATAGCGCTCCAATGCATTGGGAAAAGACTTAATCTCTAGAGATGACCATTTTAACGACGCCTTGGTGAATAACCTTGGTAATTTTTAACGACACCTTGGGGATGGACCTTGGTGAAACGAAATGATTGTCAATATTAAATGTTGCAGACACATCTTCAAGTTATGAAAAAGTTTTATTTTTATTATGATATGCCTCATGATTTCATTTTCATGCCTTAAAGTTCTTTTCATGACTTTATTGATGTATCTCAAGTTTATATGTAAAATGTTTCACTTGTTTCCCTTGCTGGGCCTTCTGCTCATCCTTTCTTTTGATGTATGTCCCCAGGTTATGAGATGCAGTAATGAACCTAGGATGAACTTAAGAAGAAGCCTTTAAAGTGTTTAATAAGATTGTTTTTGTTCTTTTCATGTTTTATGTTCCTAGTTTCCAAGACACTAAACCTTAAAGATCCTCGGTTTTGTAAAATGTAATGAAAGTTTATGTGATAAAAAGACGGGATTCTATATCTATTGACCCTTCATCACTATAGAATGAAGGAAAATTATAGTTTAATAATTCTTAAATTGCGTCCTAATATAGAATTGGTTCCACATCCACTACTTCCCTTATAGTCTAGGTGGGCTATGGAACTAATAAATTTATTTTGACTGCACTAGGAGGCATACAAAAAGAAACACAATAAATGTGAAATAAAAATTTATGCCTAAAAATAATAATCAAACTTATCCCATCATACATGAGGGATCAAAAATAAAAACATAAATCTCTAATGAAAATCACAACACTTTCACACTAATATAGGGGGATCATATTTTGGAAAAAAATATCATTTTGCAATAAATTTTGAAAACACGCTCCAATGAGGAATATTCTTATAAACCAATAAAAACATTCTCTTTGAAAATAATATAGTCATTATGGATCATGCATCACCAAAAAAATATATGGCACCAAATTTACATTCAAAATTCAATTCCATTTGAAAATGAATGTTACCACTAAAATATCTAAAAAAATCACATTCATTTCATAAAACCATTCAAATTTGTTTCAAAACCCAAATTAAATTTTTAATCATAATAAACATTCAAAAATATTTTCTTAATTAAATGATTTTTCTAATGCCAAAAGTATAAATTTTGAAAAATATCATTTTACCATTTCAATATTTTCTAAACACTACAATGTAAAACCCATTTTATAAATCCATAAATGAGAACTTATAGAATATCCTCTTCAAAAAAATTAATATTACAATATTTCAAATAAATATTTTAACCAAATAAATCAATTCTTTTTTTTAAAAAAATTTATAATAAATTAAAATAAGAGAACCATACAAACATTTTAATAAGGTTCACTAGAACCACATCCAAACAACATCAAGATACTATTCAATCCTCCAAAAAAATTGAAAATAAATTTAGGAGAAATACTAAATCAATATGATTCAAAAAAACAAAAGTAGGTGAAAAATAATTTTTTCAATGGTTTATTCACATGGGTTGGGAAACCATACAATAGACAAGAAACACGCTATGTAAAGAAGGAAAACTCATTAAGATAGGAATCACACTATTTCCCGTGTTTTATAAACTAACCAGATAGCTCAACTTCTCCTCCATTTTTACATCAAAATAAAGAAATTTTCTATGAAATCAATTACATTATCAAAGGGGTTTAAAACAACATCAATCCATATCAAAATACATTAAAAAATTAAAAAGTAACTAAAATCCACAATTGGAAGCCAAAATTCCCATTACGGATTGTGTTTCTGGTTGAGAAAGATCTATCAAGACTCACACTGTACATACCTCTAATAAATACTCCATCCCCAGTAGCCTAGAGCAAACGATTACATTACCAAATTAGCATAAGATAAAAGGAATAATGTCTCAAAGAACTTTATATTTTATTATTATTTTCATATTATATATATACATGATTATCATATTACATTTGAATAATGTAATTTAAAAAAAATAGAATATCATTATTCCCTCTGGAATATCCAGGCATATAATTCATAGTAATCCTCTTATATATATATGAAAGGAAAAAAAATATTGGTGATCTCATATAATTAGTGAGGGTTATTTAAAGCAGTATCTATCATGAGTAAATAAAGAATAGCCAATTAGGAATAATCAATAAGGCAATGTAAATATAAGAACACACAACCTATTTAATCAATAACCTTACTATCTTGATTATATAATGAATGATCAATATGGAAAGGTAAATAATTGAATATAAATGACTTTAAAATAACATTAAAATCTTGAATATATAAAGAATAATTAATATATAAATTTAAATAATTTAACAAACATGTCATTTAAATAAAATGACAATCATGAATATATAAGGAAAAATAAATATGGAAAGGTAAATTACTAAACAAACATTCCATTTAAATTAATTGACTATCATGAATATATAATGTATAATCAAAATGAAAACAAATATAACTGCAAAAAATTACATTTAATCAAGAAGTGATAATAAAATTTATCAAGATATGATAACATTATGAGAATTACAATACTAATAATTGCTAAATTATTAATTAATGAAATTCTTAATTGTTGGATTTCATGATCTTAGGAATAATGATGCCTCTACTATCAATACCATTCACAATATAGTTTAAAAATATGGGTAAAAAATGTTTAGTATTGGATTACAGGTTCCCCTCATAAGACTACAAATGCATCGAGGGGCTATATAATTCTTATCCACGCTTGTCACTATAAGTCCAAAGCATTGTCATATATCTAACAGTCAATTAAAATCATGAACAATGTGCCCTGTCCTGAAATATCTGTATTGAGTAATCAATATATATTTATCAATATTTTCAAATATAAACAAGAATATTTTAATGTAGAATGATTTATTAATAAATTATATATTTTTTTATCCATAAGCATACATGTGATAAATAATATGAATATTTAGGGTAAATTTATGGTACAATGATCATAGGAAAGCAAAATTTTCAAGGGAAATATAATAAATACAAAATAAATCATGAAAATTAATTTCAATACATTCCTTAAATAAAATGATCATAAACCATCCATAGAAAGAATAATTAGGGTATCAATATAACTTATCCTTAGTTTAGAATAAGTAAAATAATTTTTTTTATCATTTATGAATTCAAATTCCATTAAAAGATCAGTAAAAACATTATTGAGGAACATATCCTTTTCAATTTTACAATATAGTTTTTAAAAACTGAAATTTCCCAAAATATTTTTAAAATAGTTTTATTTCATAATTGTATTTTAAACTTTTAAATTAATATTTAAAACAATGATTTGTCATGAATGTGGGAAATTTTATAAATTTTATACATGTTAAAACAAATATTCATTTCACATTTTCAGTAAAAGGTAGAAAAGGATTGTTATGGAAATGATATGAATATTCAATTGAAAAAAATAAATAAAATATAGGAAAAAAGTATTTAGTACATATATTTTATAATGGTAAAAATATTATTTAATAATAAATTTTAAATAATGGTTTTGGAAGAAAATATATTTTCAAATAAAGGTAGAAATGATGTCATATTTTTATAAAAAATATTTTCCCAATCATTTTATGTAACAAAGAGTCATAAAATGAAACTATTACATGAAAATTAAAGGAAAAATAATTGGATAAAAAACTAAATGGTGTTATTATCCAATTATTAAATAACTTCTTTTAATAAAAATTTGAGTATAATTTATCCTGATTAAAATGAGATTGTGAAATAACACATAAAACAAGTAGAAATAAGAAATAGTTGATATAAGAATTAACCAATGAATATATTATGTATATAATAAGAAAATCCTCACAAAACAAGTGGAAATAAATCATAATATATTCAAAATTCATTACTTTATTAATCTTATAATATCAAAGACAATGAAGAAGTAATATAACCTACTGAAAATAAATTGAGTTATGAAATTCATTACCAATTGGTAACTTTTAAATCAAATCAATTTTGAGGAAATAATTCCCATAAAAACATAAAATAAAATTAATTATTAATTAATAGTGATATTTAATGTCAACGGGATATTACATATATTATATCAATGAAATTAGGTTCATAACATTACAATAAGTCTCAAAGAAGGGGAATTGAGATGACATCCCATAGCACATACTTCCTTTTAGTTGAACCTGATTTAACATCTTATTTAATGATTTTATGTTTTTTATTAATTTCTAATATAAATATATTAAAATTTATAATATCATATATTATCCCATTATATCATTTTACCACCCATTTGTTAATCATATTTAATTAAATTAATTTATTCACGTATATATTTATTTGTTTTCTCATGTGTGTTTTATCATGAAAGTTTTGTTTCATAAAATATGATATAGTTCCATCATATATAGAATTATATAAATGTTTTAAATATCATTTTTCATTTTATAATTTTTTATAATAATTAATTAAATTCGAACATGGAGAATAGATCACATTACTTCGTGGAGACGGATGGTCGTGCATACGCATGGGAGTCGTTTTCATTTCTTTAATGGGTTCAAGGGTAAGGAATTGTTTTTTCTTTTAATTTTACAGAATAAATATAATCTTATATATATCATTTATATTCACTAAATATATTCTTATTACATTCCATGTAGAGCATATGTGAAAAAATATATCGGATCGCTTCATGTGGTGGTTGTTCGTCATACACATGTAAGATGTTATCATATTGTCAACTGAATGGAACAAAATAAGGTATATGTTTAATTAAAATTATAAAATTAAAATAAAATCTTAAAAATAATATAAATGGTTTAAATCTAGAATTATATACAGCTATAAAATATTGTTATAAAAAATGAATTACATCGGTTCCCAAGTATGTAGTCAATCGTACACATGATCAACGATTTCATTACCAATTTTATAGAAGTAGATATTAGTATAGTTAATTACCTTAACATAACGAAATAATTTTATATGGAATATAATGATGTTATTATATGATCATTTTTTAATAATATTTTAAGGAGGTGGAAAAAGAAAATACAAACGCTTGGTTAAGAACATTTCCTCTTCTACAGATAACTTCTTTAGGTTTGCACCAAAATCATTCCTAGGTTGTCTTGAAGACCAAAAAAAGTGATATAGTATATTGGTAGTGGGTAAGGAATTTATTTTTCCTATTATTTGAAAAAAATATTAATTATTAATTGTGAATAGAAGAGGAGAGGGGCAGCCTATTATATGTGGGGAGAAGACACACATGGTATTTTTAAAAAGAATAAATTACATCATCCTTTTTTACCTTTAAAAATGTCTAAAATGAGTCATTATAGACCTTTATATGTGATATTTTCTAATTATATCCATCCAATTAGTTTTGGAAGAAAAATTATATCATTTTAAACCAAGTCATTTCTTGTTTACTTCTCAAGTAAATTAGATTTTACCTTAACGATGGTAATTAATTTTTTTTCTTTTACAATTTATAATGGTCAAAAATTAAGTTTAAATTATTTTATAATTTAAATAATAATTAATACAAATATTTAATCCATTTTTTCAAATTCAATACATATATTTGTATGAATCTAATTTAAAATTATTCCCACATATGTGAAGAAAAAGCGAGTTCCCAAATAGAAAACACTCATAAGTATAGGAGGTTTTAATATCAAAATTAAATATGAAATTTTTTGCAATGAAATAAATTAGCTAAATTTTAAAATAATTTAAATAATTTTACTTTATATAAAATTTATATTTAATTTTAACTTCTAAATTATCTAAATTAAAAAGCAGTTTTTAATAAAAATCAGTATTTTCACTATTCATTGAAAAATGAAACTTCCCAAAAAAAATCCCCAAAACTCACCCTATAATAATATTTATATTTTTGAAAAAAGAATTTAATTTTATTAAATTATATTTTTATAATTTGTAAAATTTAATTTTTAATTATGTTTGCAAATAGTGACTTTTGAAAATAAAGTTTTTTCCAAAAAAATCTTATTTGTTTAAATGATTCTTATTTTAATTATAATCAATAGATAAACATATTTATTATAATTTCATTATTACTATTCATAACCTTCAATTTAGAATAATGGTTACAATTTTATGCCATATTATAGTTTATTTAGGCTTGGGGTTGCATTTTATGTAATCCATTGAAAAGATTAAATAAAATAAAATATTTTTTTGTGTTTTTTATGATTGGTTTTGCCTATTGAATACACTATAAAATAAAGTGTTCCTGTTTTAAAATCATGGGGTGTTACACCTCTAAATCCCCAATAAACATAAACTTCTTTTTATAATGACAACCCCAAAATGGTTACAAAAAAATCTTAAACACTCACCAAGGAACCAAAACCTTTGCTTCAATATTCTAGTAAACTAACCTTGGTTACCATCAACTTGAACCTGAATAAAATTTACACAAGGATCGATGAGAATTATTTATCCCTGTGGGAATTTATTTTTTTCATAGGCATTATAGAAATCTATTTGATAATTTTTTCACTCAAAATCAGAGATAAATAATAGTGAAACATCGAATTATATTCTAACATGGGACTTCCTTACATAAAACATCTCTAAAATATAAAATATATATGAAACTAAAAAAATTAACATGAAAAATAGTTTATAACCCAAAATACTAATCCATCCAATTTTTTTAAATATAAAAATCAATCCACAAGTAAAATAAAAAAACACTGAATATATAAATATATCAATTATATTAAACTATAACAAACCAAAAATAATTTCATATTGGAAAATATAATGATAATCCAAAAAAACTTAATATAATCCTAGAACCAACTCCATGAAACCGTAGTTTTTTCACCACCACTCAAATCACCCCACATCAACCAATAAAAACAAAACCTGAATCCAACTAGAAACCTGAAACCTAAAATACATAATAATGAACTTAAAAAACCAATAAGTCACCAACACCCACTAAGATAATGAAATTTGTTTCATAAATTAATTTATTGATTTTTTTTATAAAATATAACTAGAAATTAATATTTAAAACATAAGAAAGTGAAAGAAAATCACAAGTTTATAAACACATTTCAAAACATTCCAATTTTTTCCTAAACCTACAAACATAAGCTTTAGAAACAGTTTCCACTATCATAAGTCATTTAAACCACACATCCATTATCATTAATCAAAAAATTTTATTTACATAAATGAATATAATCTTTTGAAAATATAAAACCAAATAATTCCACCTCTAAATCAAACACAAAATTTTAAATCTAGGATAAAAACCCACAAAAGTGACTTTAAATTAAAAATAGTACTATTCAAACATTTTTAAAACCTATTTTAAATGGGAATGACCCAACACAGACATATCAAGAATAAAAAATTAAGAACCAAAAGTCTTAATTAATATAATAAATGAAAGAAAGATATGGGTGCCACCATAATATAATCAATTGGGACAATACAATCCAGAACTATATCCAAAATCCCTATTATTAACCACCAACCAAGTAATCAGTTATTTCATGGGCTATACCTTGGGATACATATCATGTGATTCATCTAATAATTTAGGTGTTCCCATTCATGGATAAATATTCTACTTATTTTTAAATCCACCCATATATTAGTCAACTATCCCACACAAGCCTCATTGCAATGAAACCCCCTCCTAGACCTAGTTCTAAGCATGACATGAGGGATACTAAATCTCACCCACACTACCATATTATTGTTTTTTCCCCTTATTTCTTCACATATATTTTTCTAGATGTTTTTTCTTTTAGAAATTTATAATTTTGGGTATAAAGATAGTGAAGCATGGTTGGTTCAAGGTTAGTATAAATCGTGCATCAACCCCATCATTCTGTGGAACTTGGACAGTGGAATTAGATTTACTAGATGTTTGAGAACATGGTTTCTAGAACCCTATCACCCAAAATTTGCAGCCTATATCAATTTAGATAGAGGCACACACATAATTGGTTAACGATTTGGAAACTGGTGTGTCTAAACCCTGAAACCCTCCTTGTTTTTAAATGTTGGGAAATTCTAATTATACCCCTCCCTAATTTAATCCTCTTACCCCTCATTTCTTCCACCATTCAACCATCAAAACCCTAGTTTAACCTCTTCTATTATCCACTCCCCAATTCCATGAGTTTGTTTTCTCTTTAGTGGGTGTTTTGACCTAAGGATCTCTAAATTTGAGTTTCCTAGAATGTGTTGTTATTTTTTGGTGTGTCATTCAATCTGTAGGATCCCCTATAATATTTTCTTATAGTTTACATCCATTTTGTATTGATTTCAAAGGAAAATATAGGTGTTTCCATGCGTTGTTGTTATTTGATGACATAAAAGTGCTTTCCACCTTTTCTAAATGTGTTCTAAAATTGCATTTTGGGGTTAAAAAAGTGTTTTTAAAGGTCATTTGTGTGTGTATACTTTTTAAATGGTTTTTTCCCTACTATAATAGTTTTTTATAGTCTTCTAGGTATGAGATGGTATTGTTTATGATGTAAGAATATTTTTATGGTGTATAAAATAGAATAAATCACTTGGGAAACCTAGGTACCTAGACATGAATACTTGTTCTAGAATACTAGGTGAGCTAGTAGGGCCTCGGATTAGCCTCCCTAGAATTAATACATCGAAACAATATATCAATTTTTTGAAGATACATAAATGTATTATTGGACTTTGGGTGAATCAACTCCAATGGCTCATTCATTATGGGAAATATTCAGATTGTTTGATCACGCTGAGAGTCCAAGGATCCTGGGACCACAAAAAACATAGATAATTAGGGATTTCCCATGTTTCTTATTCTATGTTTTTACCTTCTTTAAATTTTACTTGATTCATTTACTTTCTTTTTATAATTAAATCATGTATTCAAAGTTACTCTTTTTCCTTTCTTTGAAAAAATTGCATCTTAATATGTCTTGTAATGGATATACATGGGTCACATTGTGGGATCCTACTAGGAAAGTATGATCTGAATATATATATATGAAATGGGTATATGAATACCATATTTTTTCAAACTCAGGTAAAGGAAAATGTTATTTTTGTTGAGGTAGATAGTCTTGATAGTTTCTTTCCTTTTATAGGTAAGTGATGGAAATGGCATGGTGGAGGATGGTACCCCTATCATGAGGAGGATCATGGTACTTTTTTTGTACCCTCCTCTTCTTTTTCCTTTTTGGTTATTAGTACACCTTTGGTCCGTGTACATGTCCTTTTTTACATCATCTATATTGGTTGATAGTTGTGATTCTTTATGTAATTATTTTAATGACATTTCATGTGGATTTTTATTATTATTATTTTTGGATAAATCATTGCTAAAGGAGTTATTTTATTCCCATGCACTAGTTTCTATCATGTGGGGATCAGAAATACTCTTCATTATATGCATTGGGTCGAGTCCGGTTCTGATTTTGGATAGAATCTTGGGTTTCGTTGGGAAAAAATGGTATCCGTGAAGGGTTCAATTTATATGGTTATAAGTATTTGGGAAAGTATAAGATAGATAGGAGCTAAGAATGAAATTGATTTAGTTTCTATTTTCTAGTGGGGGTTCTAACCATCACACCTCATGATAGGTATTATGTCTCCATGAGATGCTGTGGATTTGGTTTCACTTGTCCTTATGTCATAATTCATATACTGCATATTGAGAATGTGTTCCAAGGTAGGGTGGAGAGTTTTGAGTAATTTTTTTTATTTTTTTATGGTTTTATTAAAATTATATGGGTGTCTTATTATTAAATATATTATAATATCAATGGTTTAATGTACTGATTGTTTTTACCTTTTGGTTTTTATGGTTTGCGTTGTATTATGACTCCATGAAAACCTCCTATACAACCATGGTAAGATGATAGGGATATCTCTCTATTTTCAAACCCACTAATTGATTAGGGAGTTATTGAGGTCACAGTTCATGTTGTTTTATCCATGTATTTTGAAACATTATTAGGTTCTTTTCATTTTAGGGACGTTGGATTGGGCTCAGAAAATGATCAGTAAATGGAATTCCTCAAACGTAAAACAACTTAATTCTAATGAAGTACTGATTCCCATGAAGTAAAGAATTGGGTGGAAAAATTGATTAGACTTTTTGGATTTCATGGAACACTTTATTCAATAAAATTGAAGTGTTAAATTTTTACATTAGAAGTACCCATTCATAGGTGGGGGGAGACAATGGTTCAAGATGGGTGAATGAGAAGATTGGGTAAAAGGGATACAAGTTTATCCTTCTTGAGTAGTTCAATCATGATACATTGGCCTCTCCAAATCCTAGGAGTTCATGGACCATTATCAGTGGCACTTCTCATTGATAGATTATTCTAATCAATTTACAGAGCCAGCCACATTTCTATTGAGTTGATCAATAATGAAAATATTCATCCCTAATGGATTTAAACTAATATATGGATGAATATGTGATCCCATTTATTTCTATTTATTCTAGAGACTTATACTGATGTGGTTGATTGTGCATCGATGGTGGAAATCAACCATATATGAAAGTCTGTTCTGGATGGTATGCTTCCATCACCGGTCCAAATTAGGATTGTTTCATCTAAAAAAAGATGAATCATGTGGAGTAGTTGAAGAAACGTGGTAGTTTCTTTATATATCTACCCCATCCACCTTCATAAAATGTTGTTTGGGTGGGTAAATCATTAATCACTGATGTGGGATATATGGGAATGTGTGGTCTACATGTTCAGTCCCACCTTGATAATGTTACCTCTTTGGATTCATGGGCCATATTCAACAGTTTTAAAGTTTTCCCCTACTTCTAATATTGGTGTATCTTCTACAGCATTTAAATAAGTGGTGGCTTAATTAGATACTTCACAGACTATGGGATCCAATCTCGGTGGATGTGGAGGAAAGGATAGATCTTATTACAGGATGATTCGAATTAAAGTGAAGCCCAAAATCAATATTTAACCCTTGTCTTGGTCAAAGTAAAAGCATCTATATGTTATATATAAGACATAAGTGCAGTTCTGTGTAGGCCCTATAATAGTAAGATGTAATATTCTTATTACATCTTCCATGGAAAGTTCATTATTTGACATATATTCTTATCCTTATTTTACATTTTCTCCCCTTGTGTAACTATTTAATCTCCCAAAAAACATTATGTTATATGACATGGAGTTCATTACACCTCTTGGTAAGATGAGAAAAAAAGAATTATGATGCCCATATAATGGGTATTCTTGGAATAGGTTAAGATGAGGTGGGATTTCCTCATACTGAAGATAGACCTTTTGGATGTGATCCAATCGATGAATTGGATGATGTCCTTAAATACTATATCGATTTCTACAATCAGTGGGGGAATTTTACTAACCATAAAGGGAGCATCATGTTCTTTCATGGAAAATGAGTTCTAAGGTCAGGGTGAGAAACATGCCCATGATTGTAGTTAGGTAGGCTTGTTTTTAAGTCATCCAACCATTTTCTGAAAGGTAATGGGGAAGGATTAGAGAGTGGGTTACCTTCCAAGGTAATTGATTTTTCAAAATTTTTCCCAAATTATTTTTCAATATTATATATAGAACAATATGTGGAGTTCACCATAAACTTAACACAAGGTAAAAAACTGATATCGCTTCATTTATATCAAATATCCCCCCCCCCACACCAAGGTAAGGGAATTAAAGATATAGATGGTTGGTTTAGAATCCAAAAGTATTATTTACCCAAGCATCTCCCTTAGGATAATTTAGTAAATTTTTTCTTGGAAATATGATGGATCCCTTTGTATTTTAATTGATTATAGGAAGATAAATTGGTTCAAAGTCATGAATAAATATCCCTTGACCTGTATTGATGATTTTTTGACCAGCTCAAATGGAAAATATTTTTTTCAAATATTGACATCCATTAAACATATCAATGGGTTAGGGTAAGGGAATTGGATGTTCCCAAGATAAAATTATGGTGTAATTATTACAATTTGTAGACCCTAGTAATGTTGTTTATATTTAAAAATGTTCCCATTATTTTTTATATCTCTTTGGAAGTATATGTTTCATAGATTCTTAAAATCTTTTTTCATGGTGTTGGTGGAAGAAATATTGTTCTAATTGAGGTTGGAAGAGAAGCGTGGATGATATTTGAGGATAGTTCTGATAATTTTATGAGACTATAGAATCTTATCCAAATTATCATAATATAGTTTCTAGATCAATGAAGTCAAGTTTCTTGGTCATGTGATAATATAACATGGGGTTTCAATTGATCCATGGAAGGTTAGTATAGTGATGTCATGGGAGGATCCAAGGAATGATTTTGAAATTATAATTTTCATAGGCCATGTAGGGTACTATAGATTGTTCATTAGGAACTTCTCTAAACATTATTCACTTATTAGATATCTCACCTAGAAAGGTGTGAAATTATGTTGGATCATTGGTTGTTAGGTATCTTTTTAATAAATTAAGAAGTGATTGACCATTTCCCCTGTCTTGATCCATTTTTAGGATAGATAGGGATATGTTATCTTCTTTGATACATTAGGTATGGTTTTGGGTTACATGATTATAAAATATGACCATTTTGTGGTGTATTGATCTCACCAAATATGACCACATGATAATAATTACCCAACCCATGACCTCAAGATTATTGTAGTGATTCATCCTATTAAATATTTATTTCACTATATTTGGGGGAAATTATTATGGTCTACTCAAACCAAAAAATATTAATATATATCTTCCCCCAAAAGGACATGAATATAAGTAAGTGACAGTGGATCAAATACATCTGGGGGTCGACTTTAATAACATCTACACACCAGTTAAATAAAATGTGGTTACCGATGCCTTACGTAGAAAGCTATCATGTCGGGCTCTAAAAGAGTACAATGGTTGATAAGATATTATGGTTATTTTAACTTAAATTCTTCGAGAATAAAAATAAGATAGATTTGGTATGTACATTATATAATAACTCGACCTTAAAACATTACATAATCTTGAATTAAATGAATAATTCACTTTGAGGATCTTTTCAGGATTAGAGTTTTAGAGAATTAGGACATAACTATTACATCTCACAAGATTACAAAGTATACCCTTCTACTAATTTTCCATAAAATAAAAAAAATTAAAAATAAACATTTCTAGTTCCATGTTTTAGATAACATGTCTATGCTTGATCCAATCCTTGACCCTATTCATCATTAAGTCCTGTGGAAAACATTTCAAAAAAATGGGATGAGAATTAAAGTATCAGTACGGGATATGAAAAAATGGAAATAAAACACTAGTCCATGTATACATAAGAATCAATCAAATCATACTTTACTCTTAAAACATAAGAACTTTAACATACCTCATGATATCTTAAGATTTATGAATAATTCATAGAAATCATAAAACATAAAGGTAACTTGAGGCATTTATAACATTATTACGTAGAGAGTAACCCTCATGGTTACGTTTGGAATACCCACCATTATATATTCCATAAATATCTTCAGAGAAACCTTAGCGTTTAACTCCTTCACATTACCCAATTCATTGGAGAGCTATCTCGAACTCACCCACCCTTATTTTATCACAGAACGACCTGATTTCATAAAAATTTCCCAAGAACCATAACATAATCATAACACTTAAAACATGAATAAAATAAACATAAAATTCCCACATTTAAATCACAAGAGATCAGATCATGATATTAAAACATCTAATAAAATCATTAAAACTCTTTGAGAGAAATATCCCTTTATACAATAAAAGAAGACATTTAAAAGATATTTTAGAATCAAAGTGTCCCATACCACTTCAAAACATTTGAAAGGGTTTTGAAACATTCATGTACATATAAATAAATCCTTAAAACCGTTTTTAAAACATGGATATGGATGTTAAATGGTTAAAAGAATGAATCATTAAAACCATTTAAAACAATGTTTTAATAAAAGATTCCTTTTCCATTTTGAACATTTAAATTATAAGACACATGAAAGTAGACCATTTTCAAAACATTTAAATGAATTTATTATAGACATAATATAAATATGGAATGTCAAAGGTGATGTATATACACTTTATAAAAGAATAAAAGTGCATATCATTAAGAAATGTCTTAATGAGAAGAAATTGAGATGTAATCCCAATCAAGGATCATTCCATTAGAGCAGGGATATAGAAATGACATAATTAAGTGTGAGAAATATAAAGACACCAAATATAAGTGGATAATCGGTGTAAAGCAATCAGATGTCATCCAAACATATTTATATCACGACATAATCAAGAGTAGAGGTTTATCCTAATGAATTGAAATTGGGTTGAGAAGTTCCCCTAGAGAAATTTGACAACCTAACGACGTCACATTAAAATTATGAAAATGAGATGATGAGAGAAAAAAGGGTATCTCATCACTTGTACATAACATTAACAGAAAAAAGGTTATATAAGAAAATATCCCAACATAAGAATATGTAAATTAAAATACCCTAACAAAAAGAAGTCTTAAAAAGTGGAGGGGGGAAGGTTCCCTTTCCGATTTGGGCAACTTTTGAAACGTACACCCCATGAAAGAAGGATCATACAATGAAGAAGTGAATACCCATAAATTAAAGTATATTACCCAAAGAATAAAATCATGGTCAGTACACACTCCACACAAAATGAAATAGTGGAAAATGTTGCATGAATCTCATGGAAACACAAAGTGAGATAAAAAGTCCCTTACGAAATTTTGGTAGCCTAACAACGCTACTTAAAACCTTCAAAAATTGATTGATGAGATAAAATAGGGTCTCTAATCATATTAAAATAAAAATTATAGTAAGAGGAATATAAAATAATATCCCCCAAAATAGGAAAGTGGAGCTTAAAATAAGTGACATAAAATAGAGTACTTAAAAAGAAAGAGAATGGTAGGATCCCTTACCTCAAGTCCGACTTGTCTTATTTGTTTCTTTATATTCCTGAATAATAAACTTTGGTCAATTACTAATTTCTTAATTAACTAATTTAAATTTTATTATTCAATTCATATCACATATTATAATGTTATAATAATTATTTAATTATGTGAGTTCATATCAGATGTTTTTTGTCGATGTTCGATACATGAGTTAAAAATGAACTTATTTGAAAATAATTGTCCATGTAGTTATAATTTCACCATCTACAGAATAGTATTAATGATTTAAATATCATATATATCCAGTATATATTCATTTTATACTATTACAGAACATTTTAGATAAAAAATTAAATGCACCGTTCATGGAGACGGTAGGCCGTACGTATGCATGAACGCTACTTTCATTTCTTTGTCCCATTGATGGAATTAAAACTAAATGAGATATATATATATATATATATATTATAATTAAATTATAATATATATGTTATATAGGTCACATTATTTCATTAATTTCATTCTTTATGCATTCCATGTATTGCATGAACGATTCTCATCACTTGAGGGTCGGTAGTCCACACTTCCTCAAATGAAAGTTTCGTATTTCAAAACATGAAAAGCATAAAGGTATGTTTTAAATGTAAAATACATAATCATATATAGGAAATAAATATAATATATATCATAAATAAATATA
Organism: Viscum album; assembly: GCA_963277665.1. Lineage (NCBI taxonomy): Eukaryota > Viridiplantae > Streptophyta > Magnoliopsida > Santalales > Viscaceae > Viscum > Viscum album. The sequence continues at coordinate 101,203,916 of OY728132.1, read as the reverse complement.
TTTCCATCACAATGGCCACCATGAGAGGTGGTAGGAGAATATAGAACAATCATCGTTTCGTGAGGCAGTAATTCGCCATCCACAGAAATAGTATGTTCTTTAACCATTAGACAGAGGTGTGTGTAAGTGTATCTCGAATATTTATCATAAAAACATCCTAGAATATTGGAGATATTTTTTTTTTTACAAAATAAATGAATAAAAATAGATTAGGGTGTTGGAGAAGAAAAATTAAACAAAAGATCATTAGAGAGGACTTTACCTTTAAATCGGGCAACTCCCCTTGGTTTGAACCAAAAGGGTTTCTTGATGAGCTTTCTACATAAGGGAAGGCTTCTATAATGAAGTTAGGGATGTTCAGAGATATAATTATCAGATTTGGGCCGAGCCAATGGCTTGAGAGGTGTGGGTAAGGAGGGTAGAGGTGGGTGCCTTTTATAAGAGGGTGGAGGGGCACTCTTGGAAAGTCTTGAAAAGATACTTTATTATAAAATGATTTTTGGATATCTAAGGATCCAAAAATATATATTTAAAGGATAAGGTGATAAGGGTTAGAAATCCACCCATTCAATATATTTTTGACAAGTGTAAGTCCAAGATTTTATATTATCTTTTCATTTTATTTAAATCGTTCATTAATGAGGTAATCACTGCATCATCATGGTGTCATAAATAAATTAAATTATTTAATGTCTAAAAATAATAAAAAAAATATCAAGATGTAGGAAATATTTTTATATTTCTAATGAATATTTATAGTCAAAAATATAACTTGTATAACCCCATGTAAAAATTGTTTTAGTAAAACAATACATGTTTGTGACATTTTTATTTTAACTTTAAATAAAAAGTTATTAATGTCATTTTCCTACCTAAGTGGCTCCAAGGGGTCCCCAAGTTGACCCATGGATTTTCTTGGTCGTCCATGACTCATCCAATAAGGGTAGTACATGTTTCAAGGTCATTTCATATTATTATAACATTATCTTTACCTTAAATTACACTAATTACCTTTAATCGTGATTAATAAAACTTAAAAGTTACTATTCACCCAAAATTATTTTAATTCCATTGAACCACATATTAAATCCTAATGACATCCATGTATGTCGTATTTTTGAAATTCAAATCACAGAAGTGGTAATGTTTTATTTAAACCAAAAATCAGTTTTTTAACTACCACTTAGTGGTTTCACTATTCATCAAAAATTGATGTTTTCCAGAAAAATACCAAAAATTCACCCTAAGCTATATTTGATATTCCGAATTCAAAAATGATGTCTATTTTAAAACATTAAAAACATATATGTTTCATTAATTAATTTAATAATTAATTCCCGCTGTTAAAACAAATAGTGTGTTTTTAAGAAACAATATCTATTAAAAGATTGACACTAGTTTAAATCCAATTTCAAAGTCAAATTAATTCCAATGACCACAATTGGATTAAATGGTAAAAATATATTCTAATTTTACTTCAAAACCAATTAAAAAGATGATATAATAATATAAATAAATTAGATTAAAAAGAGCTTTTGAATTCAAATACACCATTTTTCACTTATTCATAAAAAAATGGACTTTATAAAAAAAACAACAATAACCTGCAAAAAGTAAATTTTGATATTCTGGTTCTAAAGATGGATTTTATTTGGTCCAATATAACATATATAATTATCAACAAGTGGATTCAAAAAGGGTTCGCGATCAAAAGGCTGTTAATCGCCCTTTTAAAGAATATTAGAATACTTACCCTTAAAATTGGATTCCTTCACATTTTAATCCTCTAAAATTTATTGGATACAAGTAAAAATATTTGACAAACATATATAATCATTTTGTAGTTAGTAATGTTCATTCTCGCCACTACAAAGGCTAGGAGTTAACTACCATTTAAAATAATATTATTTTATTATTCGAGTGCAACGTAAGATTTCCAAGAAACTCGTTGTTGCTTATTGGGTACACCATTGAGCATAGAGTTCCCTTTAAATTAATATTAACATTTTATTTAAAAATATGGATAAGTATAAAAATGTCATATTCTTTATTTACCTGGGTGTTACATCCTTCCCCCCTTTTGGGAATTGCGTCCTCGCAATTTTAAAATTGGGCTTGAAAACAACATTGAAAGTACCTCATCAGAACAAGAGTTGGTTAAACTATCACTTTAAAATAAAGAAAGTGAAGTACAATGGTCACACCAGTTAACCTATAATAGGATTCCATGAAAACATATATTTGGAAGAAAAAAACAAAGGTTTATGTTCTGATGGAGAGTGATAAAAAACATGTTTAGGAGAAAGTTAACCACCAGAAAATCACCAACTTGTGAGGGGTAAATGGTATTTGATTCCCCAGTAAGAAAAATTAATAGACAAGATTTTTGTTTAAAGTTTTTTTTCATTGAGGAATTTATTTATGATCTTAACTAAAAATTAAGGAAACAAACTTACTTGTCACGTAGGCTTCGTCTTTTTCTAGATTTCCATCACAAAATCATATTTTCTCCAAACAATGAGTATTCAGGATGACTTGTTCACATTAAGAGTGCTATAATAAACATCGAGAGAATCACATAAATCACAAAAGATGAAATATATATTTCCCATGTCTTTAGACCTTAACAAAAACCAAATTTATTTGTATAAGATTAGATAATCCCAAAAAATATAATCCTTCACAAGAAGAAAAACTACTCTTAATCTCCAAAATTTGTCAAACAACCCAATGTTCAACAAAGACCCTTCAATACAAAATTTCCATTAAATTTCATAAAAAAAAAACCAACCTTTGATTTAAACCCAAATATATGAAGGATTTAATCGCATAGTATTCCAGGGTAAAGCTTAACATTTATCTCCAAATAACATCAGTTACTCATAAAGTCTCATACTGAAAAATAATTAGCTTAATCACATATCCTCCATGATAGGTCAATCGTTTCCATAGATAACCCAAAATCAACTTATTCTTGATTCATCAAATAATCTATCTAAAAAGAATTTGTCATACAAACCAGGGACTTCATGTAGTCCAATGGTAGGCGATAAATAACAGTCGCACTTTGGTTGTGGGTTTGATTCCCGCAGCTTGTTCTGACGCGATGGGTTGTCACACGGTCTGCGTGTTTTCCCTTTTTCCAAAACAATCTAATTCTTAAAACATTCCCCAAAAAGAGATAAAATCTTCAAAAATAACCATAACATAATTTTACCTCAATTTTTCCTCATGCCTTTCATCTTCCATCATATAGTAACCAATAATTACCTCAAAAGTAAAGATCATATAAACCCTAATGGTTACCATTATAATTATTACCTGAACTTCGATATCAAGTTGGTTCTCTCGTAGATGATGCATTAGAGAACTCACCAAGGTTCAAGTGGTTAATCATGACTCCTTAATAGTTGGTTTAGAATAACAATGAGATTCCTCATTGAATCCCCCATTTCATCCAGTCTCTTAATCAGAGAACCGCCACAGTTTCCTTCAAACCCATTGTCAATTTGGTTCCTGCTAGATCCATCCATTTACTAAAACCAAAAATGTCAGTGTGAGTATATTAACAAAATCATCATGTACTAATGAGGAAGATAAACACTAGGATATACTAATCCAATTTGTCTCAAAATCATTCAAAAATAACAATGAATCCATCTAATATACTAACCATTGTGGTTATACACAACTTTTCACTTATGCTTAAACCGCACTCTAACCTCTAAAGTTATCTAAACTGACCTGTGATACCAACTATAAGAACCCGGACTTAAAACATTACATAATCTTGAATTAAATGAATAATTCACATTGATGATCTTTTTAGGTTTAGAGTTTTAGATAATTACTATTACATCTCACAAGATTACAAAGTAGACACTTCTACTCAGTTTCCATAAAATAAAAAAAAAATCCTAAAAAAAATATTTCTAGTTCCATGTTTTAGATAGCATGTCTTTACTTGATCCCATCCTTGAGGCTATTCACCTTTATGTCCTATGGAAAACATTTCAAAAACTATGGATGAGCATAAAAGGCTCAGTATGGGATATAAAAATATGGAAAGAAAACACTAGTTCATGTATACATAAGAATCAATGAAATCATACTTTACTCTTAAAACATAAGCACTTTAACATACCTCATGAAATCATAAGATTTATGAATAACTCATAAAAATCATAAGACGTAAAGGTAACTTCAGTCATTCATAACATTCTTACATAGGGAGTAACCCTCATGGTTACATTTGGAATAAACACCACAGTATATTCCCTAAATATCTTTGGAGAAACCAAAGCGTTTAACTCCTTCTCATTACCCAATGCATTGGAGAGCTATCTCGGGCTCACCTACCCTTAGTTTATTACGGAACAACCATATTTCATAAAAATTTCCCAAGAAACATAACATAATCATAAAACTTAAAACATGCATAAATTAATCATAAAATTTCCACATTTAGATCACAAGAGATCACATCATGGTATTAAAACATCTAATAAAATCATTAAAACTATATGAGAGAAATATCCCTTTATACAATAAAAAAATACATTTAAAAGAGATTTTAGAATCAAAGTGTCCCATACCACTTTGAAACTTTTGAAATGGTATTGAAACATTAATGTACTTATACATAAATACTTAAAACCATTTTTAAAACATGGACATGGATGATAAATGTTTAAAATAATGAATCTTTAAAACCATTTTAAACAATTTTTTAATAAAAGAGTCCTTTTCCATTTTGAACATTTAAATTATAAGACACATGAATGTAGACCATTTTCAAAATAGTTATACGACTTTATTATAAACATAATATGGATATGGAATGTCAAAGGGGCTGTATATACACTTTATAAAAGAATAAAAGTTCATATCATTAAGAAATGTCCTAATGAGAAGAAATTGAGATGTAATCCCAATCAAGGATCATGCTATTAGAGAAAGGATAAAGAAATGACATAATTATGTGTGAAAAATATAAATACACCAACTATAAGTGGATAATTAGTGTAAAACAATCATATTTCATCCAAACATATTTATATCATGACATAATCTAGAAGTAGAGGTTTAACCCAAATAATTGAAATTGGTTTGAGATGTTCCCCTACAGAAATTTGATAGCCTAACGGCGTCACTTTAAAATTCTGAAAATGAGATGATGAGAGAAAAGAAGCGTATCTCATCACTTGTAAATAACATTAACAGAAATAAGGATATATAGGAACATATCCCAACATAATAATATGTAAATTAAAAGACCTAACAAAAAGAAGTCTTAAAAAGGGGAGGGTGAAAGGTTCTCATACTGATTTGGGTAACTTTTGAAACGTACACCCCATGAAATAAGGATCATAAAATGAAGATGTAAATACCCATAAATTAAATTATATCACACAAATAATACAATAATGGGCAGTACATACACCACAAAAAAGTAAATAGTGGAAAATGTTGCATGAATCTCACAGAAACACAAAGTGAGATAAAAAGTCCCTTATGAAATTTTGGTAGCCTAACGACGCCACTTAAAACCTTCAAAAATGGATTGATTAGATAAAATAGGTTATATAAAAATATTAACATAAAAATTATAGTATTAGGAATATAAAATAACATCCCCCAACATAGGAATGAGTAGCTTAAAATAAGTGACATAAAATAGAGTACTTAAAAAGAAAGAGAATGGTAGGATCCCTTACCTCAAGTCCGACATGTCTTGTTAGTTTCTTTATATTCCTGAATAATAAACATTTTTCAATTACAAATTGATTAAGGACCTCTTTAAAGTTTTATATCCAATTCATATCACATATTATAATGTTATAATAATTAGTTAATTATGTGAGTTCATATCAGGCGTTTTTTGTCGATGTTCGGTACATGAGTCAAAATTGAACTTGTTTGAAAAAAATTGTCCATGTAGTTATAATTACACCATCTACAGAATAGTATTAATGATTTAAATATCATATATATCCAGTATATATTCATTTTATACTATTATATAACATTTGGAGGAAAAAATTGAAATTCACTGTTCATGGAGATGGTAGGTCGTACGTACGCATGAACGCTACTTTCATTTATTTGTCCCATTAATGGAATTAAAACTAAATGAGATATATATATATATATATATATTATAATTACAGTATAATATATATGTTTTATAGGTCACATTATGTAATTAATTTCATTATTTATACATTTCATGTATTGCATGAACGAAGTCGCATCACTTGAGGGAGCGGTATTCCACACTTCCTCAAATGAAATTATCGCATTTGCACAACATGAAAAGCATAAAGGTATGTTTTAAATGTAAAATAAATAAGAATAAATAGTAAATAAATATAATATATATCATAAATAAATATATTTCCATCATTATGGCCACCATGAGAGGTGCTAGGAGAAGATAGAACAATCATCGTTTCGTGAGGTAGTAATTCGCCATCCACAGACACAGTATGTTCTTTAACCATTAGACAGAGGTGTGTGTAAGTGTACCTCAAATAATTCTCATAAAAACATCCTAGTATATTGTATATATTTTTGTTGTTACAAAAGAAATGAATAAAAATAGTTTAGGGGGTTGGAGAAGAAAAATAATACAAAAGAACATTAGAGAGGATTTTACCTTTAGATCGGGTAACTCCCCTTGGTTTGAACCAAAAGGGTTTTTTGAAGAGATTTATGCCTAAGGGAAGGCTTTTATAATGAAGGTAGATATGTGTAGCGATACAATTATCAGATTCTGGCCTAGCCAATGGCTTGAGAGGTGTGGGTAAGGAGGGTAGAGGTGGGGGCCTTTTATAAGAGGGAGGAGGGGCACTCTTGGAATGTCTTGAAAAGATACTTTATTATAAAATGATTTTCATATATCAAAGGTCCCACAATTATATATTTAAAGGATACGGTGATAAATGTTATAAATCCACCCATCCAATAGGTTTTTAACAAGTGTAAGTCTTATATTTTACATTATCTTTTCATTTTATTAAAATCTTTCATTAATGAGGTAATCGCTACGTCATCATGGTGTCATAAATAAATTACTTTATTTAATCTCTAAAAATTTTAAAAAAATATAATAATGTAGGAAATATTTTTATCTTTATAATTAATATTTATAGTCAAAAATATGACTTGTATAACCCCATGTAAAAGTTGTTTTAGTAAAACAATACATGTTTGTGACATTTTAATTTTAACTTTAAATAAAAAGTTATTAATGTCATTTTCCTACCAAAGTGGCTCCATGGGTTCCCCAAGTTGACCCATGTATTTTATTGGTCGACCATTACTCATAAAATAAGTGTAGGACATGTTTCAAGGTAATTTCATATTATTATAACATTATCTTTACCTTAAAGTACACTAATTACCTTTAATCGCGATTAATAAAACTTAAAAGTTACTATTCACCAAAAAAATTATTTTAATCCCATTGAACCACATTTTACATAATAATGACAACCATGTATGTAGGATTTTTTAAATTCAAATCACAGAAGTGGAAAAGTTTCATTTAAATGAAAAATCAGTTTTTCAACTACCACTTAGTGGTTTCACTATTCATCAAAAATTGGAGTTTTTCAGAAAAATACCAAAAATTAACCCTAAGATATATTTGATATTCCGAATTTAAAATGATGTCTATTTTACAAAATTAAAAACATATAAGTTCAATTAATTAATTTAATAATTAATTCCCGCTGACAAAACAAATAGCGTGTTTTTAAAAAACAATATCCATTAAAATATTGACACTGGTTTAAGTCCAATTTCAAAGTGAAATTAATCCGATGACCACCATTAGATTAAATGGTAAAAATATATTCTAATTTCACATTAAAACTAATTCAAAAGAGGATCTAATAATATAAATAAATTTGATTAAAAAGTGGGTTTGAATTAAAATACAACATTTTTCACTAATTCATTAAAAATAGACTTTATCAAAAAAAATAACAAAACACCAGACAAAGTATATTTTGATATACCGATTCTAAAAAAGGATTTTATTTTGTCCAATATAACATAAAAAATTGTCAACAAGTGGATTAAAAAAGGGTTTGCCATCAAAAGGCGGTTAATCGAATTTTTAAAGATTATAAGAATATTTACGCTTAAAATTGGATTCATTCACATTTTAAGCCTCTAACATTTATTTGATAAAAGTAAAAATATTTTACAAAAAAATATAATCATTTTGTAGTTAGTTCTGTTCATTACTGCCATTACAACGACTCAGAGATAACTACCATTTAAAATAATATTATTTTATTATTAGAGTGGAACGTAAGATTTCCAAGAAACTCGTTGTTGCGTATTGGATACGACATCGAGCATAGAATTCCCATTAAATTAATAATAACATTTATTCAAAATTATGGATAAATATAAAAATTTAATATTCTTTATTTACCTGGGGTTTTACACTTTAGCTAATATATAGTTGATTTATTTTGTTTAGAGATGATATGTGAATAGAATCTGAGGGAATATTTATTTGAGTTTTTTTGTCAATCTCTAAATGGTGGAGAGATTCATGGTGAATAGTTATCATATCTTAAGGGTTTTCTATTCTTCAAGGGTTGTTTTTTTTTTGAACTGTTTTCTCTTAGGAAAGTGGTGATGCATGAATATCATAAGTCTTAGTGGTTCATTCAGTTTAGAGCTACCAAGATGTTCTATGATGTTTGTTACCAGTTTTATTGGAAATGTATGTGGTGTGACATTTCTGATTTTGTATCATAGTGTTACACCTGTCATCATGTTAATGTCAAGAACCAAAGACCCTCCTGATTTCTTCAGTCTATCCCTACTCTTGCATGGAAGAGGGATTAGGCATCCATTGTTTTTATCATTAGTTTACAATTTAGACCTCATAGAATGAATTTTATTTGGTTAGTAATTGACCATTTAACCATTTCTTCCCATTTAATCATGATCAAGGACACCACCAATGTGAAAGATTTGGGAAGATTGTATATCCATGAGATCTTGAGGATGAATGGTTCATTGTCTGGTATTCTCTTTGATAGTGTTTCTCGTTTTACATCCTGGTTATAAGAAGGCCTCTAGAAGAAAATGGGATCATTGTTTAAGTATAGTATGGCATTCCATCCTCAAATAGATTGCTATGTAGAGAAATAAAACCATATCCTAGAAGACATGCTTTATGCCTTCTTATTTGATATTGATGGTACATGGCTTAACCATATAAGTTTTGTATAATTTTTTAATAATAATAATTTCAAATCCTTGATCAAGACTTATACCTTTTGTCCCTATATCAATGTCCATTTCAGTCCACATTATATTTGACTGAAGTGGGTGATACATCCCTAGTGGAATAGAGCATTGTCTAGTAAATAATTTGTAAAATTTATATAATCCAGATACATTTAATGGTAGCTCAGTATCATTACAAGCCACATACTAGTCATCAACATCCTAATTTGGAATTCATAATGGGTAATAAAATTTATCTAAAGGGGAAACCAAATTTGGATCATCACCATATGTGAAATCATGTGAATATCATGTTAAGGTATTTTGTACCTTTCATATCACCAAGATGATAAGTAAGGTCACATACCATTTTTTGATTCTGTCTTAGTTGACATCGATTCATGATGTTTCTCAAATATCATAGTTCAAAATTTAAAATTTGAATCCTTCCCATTTCTTATGTTGGGAAGGGATTGAGTTTGAACCAGATCTATTCGTGGATATGCAACCAGTATAAACTATTCACTTCCAAGTGATTGTGTTTTAAGGGAAATTTATTCTAGTATTTTAGGCACTATGGAATCATGGTATTGATTTTAATAAGATGTGGGAGTGGAAGTCTTGGATAAAAGAGAATCTCCAAACTTATTATTTGAAAATAATACTGATTGAATTTCTGAAGGTGTAAATTGCCATAGTGGGGAGAATTGTCACACCCGCTATGCCATTCTTAGGTATTTTTTGTTTATTTTTTGACATTATTTTGGCCTATATATATTCGTCATTGTTTTATTATGGAATATGATAATTTTGGGGAGATTTAAGGTTTTTCAAGGTTGTCACATGGTCTATAGAAGATGTCCTCCATCCCTAGTAAACCATGTGGTTTGAAAAGTGAGTATAGAATTCTCCCAAGGCTACGCACACTATTTGTCAAATTGTGCATCCCCAATCATTTGTCCACTATATATTGGGATAAGGTCACCCACAAGATTGGTGTATGATTTAAAAAATAATGTATAAAAATCATGTGGCCTACCCAATTTTTAAATATTTTAAAATTATATTTCTACACCTCATTTATATAACCCACAAAATCCTTTATTTCTTCCACCATCCCACCCTCAAACCCTAGGCATACCTCCTATATTCTACACTCATATCCTATATTAAAAAAAAAATTAGTTTCGACCTATATCCATCAAGAAGAATCCATGTAAGGGTCTCCTCTATTTTCACTTTGGTCTCTTCTTCCTTTTTCCTTGAGTTTTCATCTCTCTATGGGTGTGTTGACCTAGGTATTGTCATGTCCCAATTGATTGCATTGGTTTTTGATTTTTTTTCTCTATTATTTCTTCCATAGGGTCTCCTCTAATCTTTTCTTGTGATTTGAAACTAGTTTGGGGTGATTTTAAAGGAAAAGGTACATGGTTCTATGTTGTGATATTATTTGATGATTTAAATGCTCATGCAAATTTTTCAAAAATTGTACCAAACTTTTCTTTTGTGGTTAAATGGGTGATTTAAATGACCATTAGTGTGATTAATATTTTTAAATTGTTATATCCCCTATGACATGTGATGGTGTAACTAGTATGGGATGGTTTGGATTATAATGAAAGGGTATTGTATGATTTGTAAAATAGAATAAGTACTTTGGATCCTTAGGTACCTAAGTAGGAAAAAATTTATAGTAAATTTTGTGAGATGATGGGTCCTTATCTTCATATCTCTAAAATAAATACATTGAAACACCACAATTTGAAAATTCACCTATAGCCATGGTTTGGAACTGTGGTCATGGGCCTAAATCCCATCACAATATTCTATGGCCACAACTTTTCAAAATTTTGGCTGATAGATCCATTGAAATAGGTTTGAAATATATCCATGGATAAAAGTGTGGATATAGGTTACCTATTTTCATGGTTTAATCCATGAAAATTGGGAATTATTTCCGTAGTTTAACCATCGAAATTAGGACCTATTTCTGTGATTAAAACCATGGTAATATGTCATATGTAGCCATATTTTTTACTGTGTCTATTACATTATACATACACATTTTAAATACTTAAATTACAAGATACTACCATAGTTAAACCCATTTCTATATCCTTTATATTATATAAAAAATAATGTTTTTCTATAAATACCAAAATTAACACACACATAGAAGAAATAACTGAATCCACACACACATAGAATAAATTCCTAAATCCACATGTACACATCATAATTTATTGATTAAACAAACTGAAATAGCAATAGTTTGTTTATATTACCAAATACACAAAAAAATAGAATAAATAAAACCAAATCATTCATCATTTCCCTAATCAACCTGCCAAGATGTTTCACTCTCTTCTTCAGGTATTCCATGGATTCTTATCATCCTTTGAAGGTCCCTAGCTATGTAAATGTTGGTTTTGAATCCTTTTTTATCCATCTATAGATCTCATGCATGGAAACAAGAACTCTACAACAACACCATCATTCTGTGTCTGGTAAATAGAATTCCCCTAACTGGATATAGTTTAATTTAACTGCAATATATCATTTCCATTCTTAAGAAACTAAAAAACAAAATTTGAAGTTGAATCATTGAACACCATATATTAAAATAATCCACTGTTATACATAATATAGGTAACATAATGTACTATTAAAGATACCTATTTTTCTATAGTTATATAATGTAGATTTTTATAATCTATATTTTCATAATGTAGATTTTATAATTCACTGTTATATAATTTGAACAGGTTTCCAGGATGCATAGAAGGTTTGAATATAATTATAATATATGTTTTCACATAATACAAGTGTGTATAATGGATAAAAAATGTATAATTCATGTAACATGATATCAGGTGCGAAAAAACACTATAAAATAATGTATAATAACATTTTTCCCCTAATTAAAACCTAATAAAAGAAATGTATAAAAATAAATAATTTTTCATATGAAAAAAACATAATGGAAATGGGTTCTCATATAAATAATTAGGTTATCAAATGAAAAAAATAGTCTTCATGTGTAAAATTAAACACGAGTGCCTGTTATATACATATGAAAATATAAGCATGAAAACCTACTATGAATGTGAAAAAATAAGATAATTCATAATTCCCATCAAGACAACCTAAAATCCTATCATAAAATTATGTGATTACAAAAGATACCCAAACATAAATTTGTTAATATTTTTTCATGATAGTCATGAGAACAAACAATAATAAAAACTAAATACATACCATTCAATAATCATATTTTTTGTATTAAATTTTTTCTTTAATTTATCTTAACATAACTATTTCCAAAAACACATTAAATTATCATATGAAAAAATAACTATAAAAAAGAAACATTTTAGAAGAATAAAATATAAATCAAATGAAAAAGTAAATTTAGGGATTGAAGGAGGAATACCACATGAATGCAACTATATAGAAGATAATATGTTTCTCTATGATTTCAAAACCACATTTATACATCATGAAATAGGTATTAAATAAAAATTGGATGATGAAAACAAAGAAAAATGAAATAAATAAATTGAACTCTAAGGTATCATTTGTTGAGTTCATGTATGTGTTCACAAGTATCATGTAGTGGTAATTTTTTATCATTCATCTTGTTTGTATGTCAGGTTACATATATACCTCTAATGATCATAATATGTATCCTTTAAAATATAGGATATTATTGAAAAACTACAAACTTATTTTTAGATATGGGGTAATAGTGTTACCATACTTATCAAATAGAGGATGATTTTTAAATTTAATTTTCTTATGTGGATTATATTATTAATTTTTACATAAATTATATGGTGTTCATGAGTTTTATTATCCTATTAATAAACCTATTATAGGATTGGTTGTAAAAAAATCATTTTTTCAAGACCTTTATAACCTATTTTTTACTTACACCTCTAAGTTAACATTTTTAGGGTTCATTTATGTGTTCACATGTATCAAGTAGTGGTAATTTTTTATCAATCATCCATTTTTATGCTAGATCAAACATATACCACTAGTAATCATAGGCTTCATCATATCAAATAGAGGATATTACAAATAAACCCAAAAATCATATTTAGTGATCATTTGAGATGTTCACATACCTATGATTGAAACTCTCTCTACTTATTAGTTGAGTAACAAAGAGTTAATTTAGTGTTCTAATTGTGTGGTATTGTTTACACTAAGGACTAAGTCATATAATCTACTATTTGTGACTAATAAATATTTTTATATAAAGGATATTGTAGTTCTCACTTATCTAAATAGAACTATATAAATATAAATTGTTCTATATGTGTTCTAGTAATTAATTCTGTAAAGGAAATCAATATATTCATAATCCTTGGGTGAGAGAGGATTGATTGAGTTCAAATATTACTATTTTCCCATCATAGTATACAAGATATATGAAAACATATCATGTATTTAATTACTCTTTCAATTGGTTATATTCTGGTATGTAATAGAAATGTATTGTAGACACTCATTGCACACTATGATCCTCACCTTAAGGATGCCTATTTTTTTGTTGGAATTCCAATTATGGAAAATGATGATATTTATAGTTTCATATATATTTTTAAATTAGTAAATATGTATTTATAGGCTGAGAGTGATATAATTATATAAAGTCCCCTATAGAATAATGGTGGAAAATTGAGACCTGGTAAGTGTGACAAAGAAAAAATCATAACAAAAGATCCATAAGGGGACCCGAAAATGTACATGGTAAAAAAATTATAAAAACATATTACTATGAAGATAATAATGTTGCTGATAACTAAATTTATCCAATGAAATTTCTTTACATGGTTATAATACACATTATATCCATAAAAATGATTGTGATTAAAAATTTCTAATAAATTAACTTAAAATACATGAATAGTTGAAAATTCTGATAAAAATGATACCTCTCATGATGAATTGAAAAATTACCCTATCATTTTTATCACCTCAAGAATCATTTTTCACTCTTCACTTCTTATTACTATTTGTAATTATAAAAAAATTAAATGGAACAAACAATAATAGGCAGTATTTTATATAGTAATTGGTTGTAAGTCTCCAACTACAAATTCCAAATAAGGACTTGGAAATATTTTAGATCTATGTAAATGGTATCAACATCCAGGTAATAAACAATAAGAAAAAATAATAAACATAAAATCATTTCAATTATCTCCAACAATCTTTCTGGGTGAGATTTTTGTAAATAGAGAGGTGGAATAAGAAATCATAAGAAGAAATGTACATAAAAAGTGAAACATGCATAATTGGACAATGACATTCAATAATAAGATATAATAAAAAGAAGAACGAAGAGAAATATTTTCAATGGAAGATCAAATATAAAAAGAAGAAAATAAAGGAAAAATGTTAATAGAAAATAAGCCTTTTCTTGTCTATTATGTCTAGGACTAAGTCTAAATCCTCCAAAGACTATTGGAGAAAGGTTTGTTGTATCGAAACCTCTAGGATTATGAAGCATAATTTAAAATAATTTTTTTGAATTAGTATGTTACTCATGTAACACCCCATTCTTCCATAGTACACTTCTCTTTGAATTATACAATAGCATTTGTAGAACTCAACTTCGAGTTCTAACACACCACAACCAATCATACTTGCTATTATGAACAGCAATACCCTCTTTTTGAAATTTTATAAATTTTATCATTAAAAATGGACTTCATTTTTGGATTCTGAGTATCTAGATTAGCTTAGGGAGAATTTTTTGTATTTTTCTAAAAACATTCAATTTTTTATGAATAGTGAAAAGCACTGTGTTATAGTTTAAAAAAAATTTATTTAAATAATTATTTATTTTATTTGAATTTTTTTTAGGTCAAAATAGATACATTATACTAATATAAGTTCAATGTAATTCATTTGAGTCTGTTTATAATAATTTTAGATATATAATAATTTTGTGGAACTTTTTACCGTCTTTTACCCACCTCCTAGGAGCATTTTCAAATTTACATAAAACTTAATTTTACCGCTTCTGTGAGTTGAATTTAAAAAATTCAAGAGACACAGTTTATATCAGTAAGTAGAATATGGTTCAATAAGATGAAAATAATTTTTGGTGAATAGTAACTTTTTAATTTTATTTTCCCCGTTTAAAAGTAAATAGGGTAATTAAGGGTAAAAATGATATTATTATTACCCTAACACATGTCCTAATTCTATTAGATAAGTGAAAATTAACCAAAAACAACCTTAGGAATAAAATATGATCCTTTATCTCTACATGGATTAGATGATGACATTTATTTTTATTTAATTCAAACAAGAGTAAAAAGTGTTAAATTCAAAGTTTAATAACTAAACCACTTTTAATATAAGGATAGATATAAGATAAATTAGACTATAAGTATTCATTGGAAAGATAAAAATAGTTTATATATAATGGTATTTTATTTATAATTTTTAGACATTAAATTATTAAATTTATTTATGAATCAATGATTATGCAGTAATTACAGAATTAATGAATGATTAAAATCGTTGATATTATAAATATCCAATTAAATGTAATTTGAGACTTTATATGAATTCCACTAATTTTATAGGTTAATATGAAATATTAGTGTTGTTTATATGAATTTTTTTTGAATTAATAATGTTTTTATGAGTTTAGGAAAAACAAAATACCAAATAGTGTCAAAATTGACATGAAAGAGTTTTTAAAACAAATATTATATTATTAATTGATATTATATTCCTAAAAATCTATGGTTAGGATAAAAGACTTATATAATTATATGTGTATCATTAATTAACCACCTGGGGTTATCAAGTAAGTATATAGTAAGTTTATTAATGATATAATATAAAAATACAAAGAGACATGGTAAATGTCAAACTATTTAACTATGAGTTAAAAAGAAATAAGGTTAATATAGTGACCCAAACCTGTCTAAAACCTATTATATGAGTGATTTTCAACCCATAACCACCTTATCCTTTAAATAATTCTTTTTTGAGCGATTAGAAACTAAAATTGTGTTTATTATAAAATAATATTTCTAGTATTTCCTAAGGTCTCATTACCCCACTTATAAAAGGGAACTCCCTGTTCTCCCTATTTCACACAGTGAAAGCCATTTTTCTCACCCAAAACCTATACAAACACCATAAAAATTGTACTCTCTTCATCCTAGAGGCGTTAAATTAGTCATAAATCAAACCTATGGATCCTTTTTGATCAAATAAAAAGTAAGAACTAGTAGAAGAGGTAAATATTTCATCACCTCTTTCAAGTTCCTTTCTTCTTCCAGTTCCTCTTTATTTGTTGTTCCCATTATAAAATAATAACTCCAGTATATTCCATATACCGTGATGTTGTTATAAATATAGTACAACCATATTCATTATTTTATCCATCATTTGAATGACATTCCACCATACATACGTGTGTACGGCTTACCATCTCCACGTCATGGAGTAATTGTTATTCAATACATTATTATTTGGATGGGTATAGTAATGAAGTGTAATTGATTTAAATAATAAATATAACATGATAATTGTTCTGTATATATGATATACCATCCATTTATATATTATTTTAATATCAAAAGAATGATATTGTCGCTCATGCATACATATAGATTACTATCTCCACGTACGCGATGAGATTCAATCCCCATCGTATCCATTCAAGACTAATTTTCATTAGATTGTTAAAAATAATTTTTAAAGACTTAATATAATTTTGAATATGAATAAGATACATCCTTCCTATAACAAAAATTACTTATGCAATAAAGTATATAAAGGAAAATGAATCAGTTAACACCCGAAACAACGATAATACTAAAATATTATTATCAAATCAATATTAAAAGATCATATATGATATCATAATTATGTATATGATTATTGTATAATTTAATAATAATTATTTTACCATTATATAGGAGTTTAACCTACCCTCAACCAAGGAAAATTACAAGGTAAGGGTTAATTTCACAATCTATTCATTATTTGAGGTTGTTTATACATAATTATCTACTGGGACCTCTTTATCATCCACATCCATGCTTCATAAAAATGTATTTCTAAACATTTTTACTATTTAACATACAGTAGGTTAAAATAATTTATACCCTTATTTGACCTTATATGTTTTGAAATGAATATTTCAGTTGTTTTCCAAACAAGGTACTTTTTGACCTTTTTGACAAATATAGGGTAAGAATGTTTTTTTAACTTATACGGCGGGTGTGGCTATTTTCCACTATTGTAACATCGTCAAAGCATCCCTTAAAAGCTTAAAAAAATATTTTTAAAATAAATTCTTTATTAAATGATTTCAAAATATAAATAGTTATTTCTCTAAAAAAAGGTTTTCATTTCATCTATGTTGACATCCTTTGATATATTTTAAGCTTATTTGAAGTTAATTTATTATGATACAAAACATCCATATTTTATTGAAGGTTTTGTGATATGTTTGATTGTGGATGTGTTATTTTTACACCATTCATGGTTTATGGATAAAGTATTGACATTTCGTATGCTAGTTTTAAAACGAATGTTTATGTTTTGTTTAAACCTTTTCATATGAGGAATGCATTGGACTTTGTAAGTGACGAGTGGAGCCCGCTATAGCTCCTCGATGCATCAATAGATCTCATGAGACAAAATGGTGTCTTGGAACAAGGCCTTGACAAAATATTTTTTGTAGTCTTGGCACAAGGGCTTGACTATGTGGTTAAGAAAGTCTAGAAATAAGCATTCTATCATTATGAAAGTGGCTATTAATATTGCATTTGATTATTCGACTAGTAGAATATACATGTGAATAAGTAAATGAAATTATTTGATTTTATCTTTTCTATATTATGCTGAAGTTCAAGTTTAAAAAGGCTTTTGTTTTAGTCTTAAACATTGCCTTAAATGTTTATGCTTATTTATAGAAGTTTATGCTATATTGTTATCCTTACTGATCATCTGAGCTCACCCCTTTCTATGTTTTATATTTTCCAGGATACAAATAAGTATTCTATGACTAACATGTAGGGATAGTCTGAGAGGATTTGAGTGTGGTCCATGGAAACAATATTGTTATAGTATTCCATTTTATTATGTAATGTAAACCTTATGAATGTATCTAGTACTTCCAAGGCTACTAAACTAATCAGTCTTTCAATACTTGATCTTTTGTGATCATGCCAATGATACGTAATAAAGCACCGACATAGGGATTTTGGGGTCGGGGAATTATAGTTGGTATTAGAGGAAGATTAGTACAAACCTTGTAATTTTGATTTAGGTAAACTCTAATTAGAGCACATTACCCTAAGATATACTTTGAGGATTATTATAGAAGAAATACTTATAATATTGGTATTGTAGATATTTTTTGAGTTTTCCAAGAAATAAATCCCTTTCTGGATACGAGTAAGTAGAGGTGTCTCTAGCACTGATGTACCTAGGGGTAAATCCTGAAAACACCCCTTTGATCTAGACTTGAATGCAAAGTGGTGCACGATAATGAGCCTTGTTGCACTCTTGGTTAGGACACTCTTGGGGGATATTCTAAGGATAATTCCCATTTTCTTTACAAATCACTATGAAGGATTTATGAGCATATAATTCCTCAAAGATAACATTTTTTATGATTATGAATTATATCTATAAATTGTTCAATTTATGTTAAGTGTTTTAAAAGTTTGGAATTATGTACTTAAATTCATAAACTAATCTAGTTTATGCCATTTTTTTAATTGGTGCCTAGTGGAAGGAATGGAAACTATATCAATGCACGCACTCCATGTAGGGATTTCCCTCCTAGTCAAGATAATTATAGTGGAGCTAGTGAAGCAACTAGTGCTGATCAGCTTATCACCATAAATGGACAACACACTCAGGTTATGAATAATAACCTTACCCGTATAGAGCAAACTAATCAACATTGTGGAGAATCAATGTTAGATCACTTCATGAGGCAACAACCACCAACATTCAATGGGGGTACAAATCCACTAGTACTGAGCAATGGATAAATTTCTTAGAGAAAATATTCCATGCCTTGGGGAGTAGTGAAAGGGAAAAAGTTGTTATGGCAGTTTACTGCCTCACTGGAGATGTTGATCAATGGTGGTCATTGATTCAAAACACAAAGGAAGATGATGAAGGATCATATATGAAATAGAGGGAGTTTAAAGAAATTTTCTTTGAAAAATAACTTCTTTATGAGAATTGAGCAGATATGGAAAAAAATTTCTAAGTCTGAGGCAAAAGAAGGATGAAAACGTCGCAAAGTATGAAGGTAACTTTACATGTTCAACAAGGCATGCTGCAGATTATATATGTAACCCAAGAAGTAAGATTGATCATTTCATTGATGGGATAAAACCATTTCTCTGTCGATCATTAGACTCACAATCCTTCCCGCCATACGAATATATTGTTTCATGTTCTATCAAGATAGAAAAATAATTCTCTAAGTTTTAAGACTTTAAAGAAAAGAAAGAGAAGAACATATCATCCGAACACTCTGGAAATTGAAATAAGGCGAAGAAGGGAAATATTGAATATCCATCATGTAGTAAATGTGTGAAGAAACACCCAGGTACTTGCCTAAAGGGAATGCGGGTCTCTTACAAGTGTGGTGGAAAAGGCCTCTAAGCTCATGATTACAAGGGGAAGAAAGAGGTTGTCACTGTTTAATGCTACAATTTCAGAAAAAGGGGGCTTTTTGAAAATGAATGTCCAAAGAACCATTGTAACTTACTTTATAAAAGGAAAAGGATCAAGGCCAAGCATATACTATCACTACTACTGAGGTTGTAGCTCTGAAAGACATGGTGGCAGGTAATTTAATGGATTCCTCAAGTTTAGAAAATGCTTTATTTGATTCTGGATCATCGCACTATTTCATATCTTCCCAGTTTGATAATAAAATTAGATATTTCCAATTTGATTTAACAAGAGAGTAGTCAGGAAAAACTCTTAAGGGAATTATCATTTCAATAAAGTTTTGTGAATAAGTCCCTATTAGGGAAATAAATGTTCATTATATATTGATATCATCATCATAACCATGATTGAATTTTATATAATCCTAGGTATAGATTTTATTTTAGACCATGATGCGAAAATTTATTGTAAGAAGAAGGAGGGTACACTTTTTAATGATGATAAGGAGTACCTTATCTTTAGAGCAGAAACATCACCACTTAATTCTTATCTAGATCCACCCCCATTATCTCAAATAAATTCAGTTATTGGGGAGGAAGAGAATGAAATAACTATGGGTGAGGAATGGAATGTTCAATTATAGGATGTACCTATTGTGTAAGAATATGTTGATGTGTTCCAATAATATTTACTTGTACATCCTCTTGAATGAGAAACTGAGTTTTCCATTGATTTAATTCCTAGTTCAAGGCCCACATCAAAGACCCCTTATAGAATTTCCACTATGGAATTATTATAACTAAAGAAATAACTAGAGTACTTGGGTAATAAGAGATTTATTCACCCTAGTGTTTCTCCATGGGGAGCCCCTATCCTTTTTGTTAAGAAGAAAGATGGATCTATGAGGTTGTTCATTGACTACAGGGAGATCAATGTTATAACAATACAGAACAAGTGTCACCTACCTCGCGTTGATGATTTATTTGAACAACATCATGGAGATTAATACTTTTCAATGATTTACCTTTGATCTAGATATCAAAAGCTTCTTGTGAAGAAGGAATACATTCCGAAAACAGCATTTCTAACATGGTATGGGAATTACGAGTTTACAGTATAGCCTTTTGGATGGACTAATGCACCCTTTGTCTTCATAGATCGAATGAATAGATTTTTCAAGCAATATACTTTATGCCTTTGTAGTTGTATTTATTGATGATTTCTTGTTATACTTCAAAAAATATAAAGATCATGAAAATCACTTGTTCATTGTATTAAAGACTCATAGAAGACAAGAATTATATGAGAAGTTTAGTAAGTCTGAATTCTGGCTTCAGGTGATTTCTTTTCATGGACATATTTTCACTAAGGATGGAATCTCTATTGATCCTAATAAGACAAGAGAAATCCAATAATGGACAACACCAACAATTATAACTGAGGTACGTCTTTTTGTTGGTTTAGTAGGTTATTATCAGCATTTCATCCATAATTTTTCCTGATTGGCTAACCCATTAACCAAGATCACATGTAAAGAGGTGAAATTTCATTGGACAAAATAATGTAAAGAATGTTTTGAAGAATATAAGATAATATTATTCAATTATCATATATTGAATATAACAATAGAAAATGATGGGTTTGTTATTTATAGTGATGAATCAATGAAAGGACTTGGTTGTGTCCTTATGCAGAATGATAGAGTTATTTCCTATTCATCACAACATCTAAAAATTCATGGGCAAAACTATCCTACTCAGGATCTTGATTTAGAAACTGTAATATTTTATTTGAAAATTTTGAGACACTATCTCTATGGTGATAAATGTGAGATTTACACTGATAAATAGATTTTAAAGTATATTTTCTCATATAAAGAACTCAACATGAGCCAATGGTGATGGCTTGAAGTACATAAGGATTATGATTGCATGATACAATACCACCCGAGGAAGGAAAATAAGGTGGCATATGCTTTGAGTAGAAAATATCACGGAGTTTTGAAAAATATGAGAGTTGAAACATATCCTATTATCATGTATCTAGTAAAGAAAAATATGGGAATAACCATGTAAGGTGAAACATAAATACTTTTTCAAATGGTTTCCAAAATATCTTTACTAGAAAGGATAAATAGTTCTCAGGTTGATGATGAGGAGTTTCAAAAGAAGATTAAATCTATGAATGATGGGAGATTGAGTGACTTAATATATGAAGATGGAATTTTGAAATTTGGGAAGATACATTGTGTTCCCAATATACCTGATCTAAAAAGAGAATTGTTGGATGATGCTCATAGTTCCAATTTCTCTATACACCATGGGAGCACCAAAAGGTATAGAGATTTTAAGGAACATTTTTGGTGGGAGAACATGAAGAGGGATATTTTTGATTTTGTGTCAAGATGTATGGTTTGTCAACAAGTGAAAGATAGAAGGTAACATCCTGGAGGAGTCTTGAAACCTCTTCCCATACCTGAGTGGAAATGGGATAATATTACGATGGGATTTATCAGGGGACTACCAAAGAATCATAGAAGGAATGATGTAACGTGGGTCATTGATGATCGTCTTACCAAGTCAACACATTTTCTTGCTATAAGAGAAGATTTACCACTTGAAAGTCTAGAAAAAATATATATTAATGAAGCTATGAAACATCATGGACTACCCCTATCTATTTTTTCTAATCGGGATCCACTTTTTACATCAAGATTCTAGAAAAGTATTCAGAAATTCCCGGATACTAAACGTCATTTGAGCACTACCTAACACCCCCAAACTGATGGTCAATGAGAACAGACTATTCAAACCTTAGAAGACTTGTTGAGATCATGCTCACATGACTTTCAAGGTATGTGGGATAAATATTTACCTCTGGTAGGATTTTCTTATAATAATAGCTTGCATTCATGTACTCAGATGGAACCATATAAAGCATTATACGGAAAGAGATGTCACACCCCAACCTATTGGGATGATGTGGGTGAAAGAGAACTCATATGCCCAGAACTGGTGGAGGAAAATGGAAAAGGTGAAGGTAATCCAAAACCACATCAAAGAAGCTCAAAGTATATAGAAGAGCTATACCGATAACCGAAAGAAGAATTTGGAATTTTAGGTTTGAGATCATGTTTTCTTGAAGGTATCTCTATGGAAGGGTGTTATACGTTTCGGTAAGAAGGGAAAATTAAGCCCCTGGTACATCGTACCTTTCAAAATTCTATAAATAATTGGGGTTGTAGCTTACTGTTTGGCAATTCCGCCATGTCTCTCCATAGTTCAGGATGTATTCCATGTATCACTATGGAGAAAATACATACCTGACCCAATTCATGTACTCACATATGATGAATTAGAACTGTAACCTGATCTATCTTATTGAAAAGAGCCTGTCAAGGTTCTTGATACAAGAGAACAAGTGATAAGAAACTGGATGACTCGTCTTGTAAAAGATCTATGGAGAAACCATAAGATGGAAGAGGAATGTGGCAACCCGAGGAACTTATAATGAAGAACCACCTGAGTCTTTTTATGTTGTAATATTCTAGAAATTTTGAGAACGAAATTATTTTAAGGAGGGTAGAATGTAATACACCAAGCTTCCACCGTACGTTTCTCTTTTAATAATACAATAGCGTCTGATGTGCGCAAATTCGAGTTCTAACACACCACAACCAATCAAACTAGACGTTAAGAATTTTAATACCCACTTTTTCAAATTTTATAAATTTTATATTTCAAAATGGACTTCATTTTTGGATTCTGAGTATCAAAATTTTCATAGGGTGAATTTTTTTTATTTTTCTGAAAACATTCAATTTTTGATGAATAGTAAAAAAACACTGAGTTATAGTTTAAAATAGAATTTTTATTTAAATAATTATTTATTTTATTTAAATTTGTTTTAGGTAAAAATATATACATAATACCAATATATGTTCAATGTAATTCATTGGAGTCATTTTATAATAAAATTAGATATATAAAAATTTTATTGAACTTTTTACCGTCTTTTACCCACCTCCTATGAGAATTTGCAAATTTACATAAAACTTAATTTTACCTCTTCTATGAGATGAATTTCAAAAATCCAATTGACATTATTGATATTATTATGTAAAATATGGTTCAGTAAGATGAAAATATTTTTGGTGAATAGTAAGTTTTTACTTTTATTTACCACGGTTAAAAGTAAATAGGGTAATGAAGGGTAAAAATGATATTATTATTACCATAAATCATGCCCTAATTCTATTGGATAAGTGTAATTAGACCAAAAACAACCATAGTAATAAAATATTATCCTTTAGGTTCACTTGGATTAGATTAGGACATTTATTATTATTTAATTCAAAGAAGAGTTAAAAGTAATAAATTCTATGTTTAATAACTAAACCATTTTTAATATGGGGTTACACATAAGATAAATTTGTCTTTAAATATTCATTGGAATGATCAAAATATTTCCAATATAATGGTATTTTATTTATATTTTTTAGACATTAAATAAGAAAAATTTATTTATGACACAATGATGATGCAGTAATTACCGTGTTAATGAAAGATTAAAATAATTGATATTATAAATATCCAAATAAATGTAATTTGAGACTTTTGATGAATTCCACTAATTTTATTTGATAATATTACATATTAGTGCAGGTTATATAAATTTTTTATGAATTAATATTTCTGTTATGAATTTAGAAAAAACAAAATACCAAATAGTGTCAAAATTGACATAAAAGAGTTTAAAACAAATATTATATTATTAATTGATATTCTATTCCTAAAAAATAAAAGGTTAGGAAAAAAGACTTATATAATGATAGGTGTATCATTAATGAACAACATGGGGTTCTCTTGGTAGTATATAGTAAGTTTATTAATCATATAATGTAAAAATACAAAAAGACATGGTGAATGTCAAACTATTTAACTAAAAGTTAAATCTAAAAGATAAGGTTAATATAGTGACCCAAACCTGTCTAAAACCTATTGTTTGAGTGGTTTTAGACCCATACCCACCTTTTCCTTTAAATAATTAATTTTGGAGCCATTAGAAACAGAAAATAATTTTATTATAAAATAATATTTCTAGTTTTTCCTAAGATGCCCCTCACCCCTCTTATAAAAGGGAACTCCCCCTTCTCTCTAATTAATACCATTAAATCCATTTGGATCGGCCAAAACCGGATCAAATACCCTTTCAACTGTACTCCAATCATCATAGCGGAATTCCTTTAGTCAGAAAGCCAACCTATTGAGCCCTTTTGATCAAATCAAAAATAATAACCCGAAGAAGAGGTAAATATTTCATCACCTCTTTCAAGTTACATTCTTCTTCAACTTCCTCTTTATTTGTTGTTACCATTCTAAAATAATAACTCCAATATATTTTATATACTGTGATTTTATTATAAATATGGTACTACCATATTCATTATTCTATCCATCCTTTTAATGACATGTCACCATATGTGCGTGCGTACGGCTTACCTTCTCCACCTCATGGTGTAATTGTCATTCAATACATTATTATTTTGATGGGTATAATAGTGATGTTTAATTGATGTAAATAATAAATATAACTTGATAATTATTATGTATATATGATATAACATCCAATTATATATTATTTTAATATCAAAATAATGATATTCTCCCTCATGCGTACGTACGGATTACCATCTCCAAGAACACGATGAGATTCATTCCCCATCATATCCATTCATGACTAATTTTTATTATATGATTAAAAATAATGTTTAAATACATAATATTATTATGAATTTGAATAAGATAAATGCTATCCATAACAACCATTACATACACAATAAAGAATATAAAGGAAAACGAATCAGTTAACATCCTAAATGACGATAATACTAAAATATTATTAACAAAGAAATATTAAAAGATCATATGTGATATCATATTAATGTATATGATTCTTGTATAATTTAACAATAATTATTTCACCATTATACAGGAGGTTATCCTATCCTCAACGAAGTAAAAGTACAAGGGAAGGGTTAATTTCACAATCTCTTCATTATGCGAGTTTGTTTATACGTAATTATCTACTCGAACCTCTTTATAATCCACATACATGATTCATAAAAATTTATATCAATACATTTTTACTATTTACTAGAAAATGGGTTATATTCGTTTATACCCTTATTTGACCATATATGTTTTGAAAGGAATCTTTCCATCATTTTCCAAACAAGGTACTTTCGGACCTTTTTGAAAATTTTATGGTATGAATGTTTTTTTAACTTATAGGGAGGATTTGGATATTTTCCACCATTATAAAATTTTTGAAGCTTCCCTTAAAAGCTTATAAGAATATTTTCAAACTAAATTTTTACTTAAATGATTTCAAAATAGAAATAGGTATTTCTCTAAAAAAGGTTTTGATTTCATCTATATCAATACACTTTGATGGATTTTAAGCTTATTTGAAGTTGATTTATTATGATACAAAACATCCATATTTTATTGATGGTTTTGTGATATGTTTGAGTGTTGATGTGTTATTTTTACACCATTCATTGTTTATGGATAAAGTATTGACATTTTTTATGCTAGTTTTAATACGAATGGTTATGTTATGTTTAAGCCTTTTCATATGAGGAATGCATTGGACGTAGTGATTGATGGGTGGAGCCTGCTATAGCTCCTCGATGCATTGGTAGGTCTCATGAGACAAACTAGTGTCTTGGAAAAAGTCCTTGAAAAAATCTTATTTGAATTGTTGGCACAAGGCATTGAATATGTGGTTATGAAAGTCTGGATTTATGCACTCCACTATTATGAAAGTGGTTATTGATATTGCATGCGATTATTTGACTAGTAGAATATCCATATGAATAAGTAAATGTAATTATTTGATTTTATCTTTTCCATATTATGCTGAAGATCAAGTTTAAAAATGCTTTTGTTTTAGTCTTATACATTTCCTTAAATTTTTATGCTTATTTATGAAAGACTCTTCTATATTGTTATCCTTACTGAGCATCTAAGCTCACCCCTTTCTATGTTTTATTTTTCCCAAGATACAAAGAAGTATTTTATGACTGACCTGCAAGGATAGTCTAAGGGGATATGAGTGTGTTCCATGGAAACAATGTTTTTGTAGTTTTCTATTTTGTGATGTAATGTAATCCTTATGAATGTATCTAGTACTTTCAAGGCATCTAAAGTAATCGGTCTTTCGAGATATGATCTTTTGTGATCATGCCAATGATACGTAATAATGCACTGACTCTGGGCTTCTTGGTTCAGGGCATTACTCCTCACCTATGTGATTTTATTTTTATGTACTAATATATTTTTGAGAGTTTTGTTAGATGGGTTATGTTTTTATTTTCTCTTAAATATTTTGTGGGTAATATGGATGGAATTGATATTTTTAGCAAAAAATCATATTTCTTACAATGAGTTACTACTTAGTTGGATTATAACATTGGTAAAAATGAAATTATTAAGTTCTTAAACTCACTAATTAATATTTTTAAGGGGGGATTTAGCTTTCATATGAAAGAGTCTTAGAAGTTAAAAGGTTAATTCATGTCAGATAGAAAAACTAATTCAAGGAATTTATTAATTTTCAACATTTGGATCTAAGAAGATAATTTTCATTGTAGACTTCTAGTTCTACCATAATAGTAAGAGTTTTGGATATTGTAAGTCACTTCATGGATTCTAATGCATATGTGTTTTTATTTTCATGTGGATTTTATGGAAAAATTAAAAAATACTACTGGAAATACAGGATTTCTCAACGGTTCTTAACCGTTGGGAAAGGTTGCAGAACCGTCGGTATATATTATACCAACAGTTCTGAAAACCGTAGGTAATTAAGCCGTTGAGAAAGCTTTTCCCAACAGTTTACACTAAACCATTGGGATAGGTTATAAAAAAAGGACCTATCCCAACGGTTGTGCCAAACCGTTGGGATAGTTTTTTCCCAATGGTTTGGCTTAATCCTTTGGGAAAACCAAGCATACGACTTCTTTCCCAACGGTTTCGAAACCTTTGGGAAAGGATTTTTACCAACGGTTATATGAACCATTGGTAAAAAATACTCACAATTCTATGACAACGGTTTCAAACCATTGGCATATCCTATGCTGTGAAAATTGCACAGCAGCCTACAATTTACACAGCGGCCTGCAATTTGCACAGCAGCCAGTCCATTCCCTCTCATTTTTAATCATTTCTAATTATTATAACTGCAATAAACTAACACATACATATACAATTATTGTACCTACAATAACCAACTAACACATACATATAAAGAACAAATTCATACACATTTAACATATAAGGCATCCTCAAACTATACACATCCAGAATTAAATTAGAATTCATAACGTAATTATAAACACACATAATTCATTTAGAATTCAATTTAAAATTTAGATGACAATTATATTTGGAATCCGGAATTAATTTCACAATTTGATCGGTTTTTCAAATACCATATGTTTTTACTAGAAATTATGTCCATTTAAAACAAAATACATACACTTGGAGTTATACCGGCCACACTATGCCTCATATTGAGGTGAGGTTAACTCGCACACATCACAAATTACCCATGGATAATTCTCCTAAAGTATCAACATATTTCAAAAGTGTTTGGTCAGTTTTCTGTATGTCAGTTGTTGTTTTCACTTAAAATGAAGTCATTTTTAAATAAAAGAGAAAAACTTGGAGTGGTTCCAGCCACAACGCATCTCGGTTTGATGCGGGGTTGACTCATATACGTCACAAATGACCCATGGATCGTTGTGCTAAAATCTCAAAATAATCAGAATCCTCTTGGTCTGTTTTCCATATGTACTTAAAATGTTGTCCATTTTAAACATAAGAGAGACACTTTGGGTGGTACCGGCCACACTACGACTTGGACTGAGGCGTGGATGAATCATATACTTAACATATGACCCAAGGATTGTTGTACTAATGTTTCAACAGATTCTGAATGCATTTGGTCAGTTTTTCGTATGCCATTTGTTCTTTTCACTTATAATCCTTTCCATTTTGGACAAAAGAGACACACATAGAGTGATACCGGACACACCGATTCTCGTATTTAGATGGGGTTTACTTGTACATGTCTCTAATGACACATGGATCATTGTACTAAAGTATCCACACAATTCGGATGAATTTGGTCGGTTTTCCGTATGTCAGTTGATGTTTTCACTTAAAATGATGTCCTTTTGAAACAAAAGAGAGACACATTGAGTGGTGTCGGCCACACCGTGCCTCAGATTGAGGTTGGGTTGATTTTTATATGTCACATATATCCCATGGATCTTTGTTCTAATATATCAACACAATCGGAATCTGTTTGAACAGTTTCCCACAGGTACTTAAAATGTTGTCCATTTTAAACAAAAGAGAGACACTTAGAGTGATCTCGGCCATGCTGTGCCTCGGATTGAGCCATGGTTGACTCGTACATGTCACATATGTCCAATGTATCATTTTTCTAAAGAATTGACACATTTCGAATGTGTTTGGTCTGTTTTTCATATGTAAGTTGTTGTTTTCACTTAAAATGATGTCCATTTTAAACAAAAGAGAGACACTATGAAAGGTGTTGGCCACACCACGCCTTGGATTGAGGGGAGGTTGAATTTTACATATCAAATATGACCCATGTATCATTGTGCTAAAGTATCGACACAATTAGAATTCTTTCAGTCAGTTTTCCGTATGCTAGTTGTTGTTTTCACTTAAAATGAAGTTCATTTTAAACAAAAGAGAGACACTTTGAGTGGTGTCAGCCACACCATACCTCGGATTGAGGAGAGGTTGAATTTTACATGTCACATATGACCCATGGATCATTGTCCAAATGTTTCAATGGAAAACGAATGCGTTTGGTCATTTTTTCATATGTACTTAAAATGTTGTCCATTTTAAACAAAAGAGAGACACTTAGAGTGATCTCGGCCACACCGTGACTCGGACTGAGCATGGGTTTGCTCGTACACGTCACATATGATCCATGGATCATTGTAATAAATTATCAACCGAATCCGAATGTTTTTGGTTGGTTTTCTGTATTCCAGTTGTTCTTTTCACTTATAATCATGCCCATTTTAAACAAAAGAGACACGGTTATAGTGGTACCGGCCACACCGCGGCTTGGATTTAGACAGGGTTGACTCGTACACGTCTCGAATGACCCACGAATAATTTTTCTAATGTATAAACACAATCCGAATGTGTTTGATTAGTTTTCCGTATGCCAGTTGATGTTTTCACTTGAAATGATATTCTTTTGAAACAAAACAGAATCACTTAGAGTAGTGCTGGCCACACCACACCTCAGATTGAGGCGGGGTTGACTCAGACATGTCACATATGACCCATGGATCTATTTCCTAAAGCATAAACACATTTAGAATGCGTTGTTCAGTTTTTCATACGTCACTTGTTGTTTTCACTTAAAATGTTGTCCATTTTAAACAAAAGAGAGACACTATGAATGGTGTCGGCCACAATACACCTCAGATTGAGGCGAGGTTGACTCGTACATGTCACATATGACCCATGGATAGTTTTGCGAAAGTATCAACACAATTAGAATTCGTTTGGTTGGTTTTTTATATGCTAGTTATTGTTTTCACTTAAAATGAATTCCATTTTAAACAAAAGAGAGAAACTTTGAGTGGTGTCGGCCACACCGAGACTCATATTGAGGCGAGGTTGACTCGTACACATCACATATGACCCATGGATCGTTCTCATAAAGTTTAAATGGAAACCGAATGTGTTTGGTCAGTTTTTTGTATGTACTTAAAATGTTGTCCATTTTAAACAAAAAAGAGACACTTAGAGTGATCCGAGCCACACTACGACTCATCTTGAGCCTGGTTTTGCTCGTACATGTCACAAATGACCCATGGATCATTGTGATAAATTATCAATAGAATCCGAATGCATTTTTTTGGTTTTCCATATGCCAGTTGTTCTTTTCACTTATAATCATGTCCATTTTAAACAAAAGAGACACAGTTAGAGTGGTACTAGCCACACCGTGCCTAGGATTTAGATGGTGTTGGCTCGTACACATCTCAAATGACCCATGGATAATTGACCTAAAGTATCAACACAATCAGAATGCGTTTGGTCAGTTTTTTGTATGGAAGTTTCTGTTTTCACTTAAAATTATATCCTTTTGAAACAAAAGAGAGACACTTAGAGTGGTTCCGGCCACACCTCTCCTCGGATTGAGGCAGTTTGACTCATACTCATCACATATGACCCATGGATCATTATCCTAAATCATCAACACATTTCTAATGTGTTTGGTCAGTTTTCCGTATGTCACTTGTTGCTTTCACTTAAAATGATGTCCATTTTAAACAAAATAGAGACACTATGAATGGTGTCGGCCACACCGCGCCTCGGATTGAGGTGGGGTTGACTCTTACACATCAAATATGAACCATGAATCTTTTTTCTAAAGTATCAACATGATTATAATCCATTTGGTCAGTTTTCCGTATGCTAGTTGTTGTTTTCACTTAAAATGAAGTCCATTTTAAACAGAAGAGAGACACTTTGAGTGGTTTTGGGAAAACCGCGCCTCGGATTGAAGCGAGGTTGACTCGTACACGTCAAATATGACCCATGGATTGTTCTCATAAAGTTTCAATAAAACCGAGTTTGTTTGGATAGTTTTTCGTATGTACTTAAAATGTAGTCCATTTTAAACAAAAGAGAGACACTTAGAGTGATCCCAGCCACACCGCGACTCAGATTGAGCCCGAGTTGGCTTTTACACGTCACATATGACCCATGGATCATTTTGATAAATTATCAATAGAATCTGAATGTGTTTGGTCAATTTTCCGTATGCCAGTTTTTCTTTTCACTTATAATGTTGTACATTTTAAACAAAAGAGACACAGTTAGAGTGGTACCGGCCCCACTGCGCCATGTATTTAGACAGGGTTGACTCTTACACATCTAAAATGACCCATGGATCATTTTACTAAAGTATCAACACAATCCGAGTGTGTTTGGTCAGTTTTCCGTATGCCAGTTGATGTTTTCACTTAAAATGACATCCTTTCGAAACAAAAGAGAGACACTTAGAGTGGTGTCGGCCACACCGCACCTCGGATTGAGGCGGGTTTTACTCGTACACGTCACATATGACCCATGGATCTTTTTCATAAAGCCTCAACACATTTAGAATGCATTTGGTTAGTATTTTGTAGATCACATGTTGTTTTCACTTAAAATGATGTCCATTTTAAACAAAAGAGAGACACTATGAATAGTGTTGGCCAAGCCGCACCTCGGATTGAGGCAGGGATGACTCTTAAACATCACATATGACCCATGGATTGTTGTTCTAATGTATCAAAACTATCATAACTTGTTTGGTCGGTTTTCCATATTCTAGTTGTTTGTTTTCACTTAAAATGAAGTCAATTTTAAGGAAAAGGGGGACACTTTGGGTGGTGTCAGCCACACCACGCCTCATATTGAGGTGAGGTTTACTCGTACACGTCACATTTGACCCATGGATCGTTATTCTAATGTTTCATCAGAAACCGAATGTGTTTGGTAAGTTTTTCATATGTACTTAAAATGTGGTCCATTTTAATCAAAAGAGAGACACTTAGAGTGATCTCGGCCACACCGCGACTCGGATTGAGCCCGGGTTCTCTTGTAAAAATATTTAATTTCATTAAGTATAGACAAAAGCATTTATTTTTAAATTTGAGATTAATAATAAAGTATGTCAATGATAACAACATTACTAAATTAAACTTGTGACTTATCTAAAATTTGTATGGATGTATACACATGCCAGCATGGGTAGTGAAAATCACCCCACCCTCATAAAAGTAAGTATTGTCCAAGAAGGACACATAATATACAACGTACAATGAGAACGATATTTAATTGACCCTAAAGTTATATTAGTACAATCATCTTGAGGGAAATGTAATATATGATCCTAGTTAACTGATGAATTCAAAAGCTCATATTCCATATGTTGGACACTATCTAAGGTAATAAATCATGTGAGGATGGGTTTACATCATTGAATTTATTACATGCTAGTGAGAATGAAGGCTTGAATTAATTACTTGATTTCACTAATTAAATGAGGGTAGAGGTTGAATAGGCTATCTAAACAGAATGATTAAACAGAATGATAAAAAAAACTCCAAATAAAAAAGGACTAGAAACATAAAACATTTCAAGAATTCACTACTATGCATGGTTTATCCACATTTTTAGCAGTGATTATATGTCTTAATCATGAACCACCTCTATAGCTCCCAGTTTTCACCAATAAACATAAGGTAAATATCTCAAAATATCTTTAAAACAACTCATTAATAGGCTCAAAACGTAAATATAATCTTGAACCAACCATGGAATCTCTTTCACAACACATTCTCACACACCAGTTATCTCATGTGTTACTATATACCAAACATAGTCATATATTGTACTATTACAAATTACATTACACAATCCTTATTAAAAAAATTTCATTTTAATAAAACACTTTCTTCAAGGAATTTTAAGGAAAACATTCCTAAAAACTTTTCTAAAAATTATTAAACACATATTAAAAAATTTCCAAGTAACAATTAATTACAAGATGAAGAAAAAGCATAAAAACACATACTTAGAAAATCTAGAATCCAACTGCAATAAATTTGAGATGTTTCTTCTTTGATGGAGGGTTAAATATTTATTTAATTAAATGGATTCTAATGGATAAAGTCTAGATTAAATCAAAACACAAAAAATGATATACACATCAAAATCAAACCTTAAAACTAAAATATGAGATGAATAACAATAAAAACGTGGTATCACATAAATATTTTAAGTGTATAAAGAGGAAAATACCTGATTTGACTTGATTCTGATAGAACTCCAGCGGTTCGGGTGGGGGAAGTCGTGAGAGGAGCTGAGCCATTGATAGATTTAGGGTTCTGTCACGAATGGGGGAGAAGAGCAGTGGCCTACTATATCTAGGGTAAACATTTACCAATGGTTTTTAAAAACCGTTGGTAACAGGGTTTCCAAGGAACCCTTTTACCAACGGTTTCCTAAAACTGTTGGTAAAGGGTGTCCTGGACCTTCTTTACCAACGGTTTAAGCAAACCGTTGGTAAAGAAGCATTAGGAAAGCCTCCATTCCCAGTAGTGAAAGGTGTTTATGATATCTCTAAAAACATGAAGTTAATTCCTAGATTTCGAGAGGAGTTAAAGGACATAAGATTCATTGAAAAATAAAATTGATACTGTGTTTCCATGTTTATTAATATGTAATGTTTTGAATATAGTGATATCTTGAGTTTCTATTTTTTTAATATAGTGAAAGATCATGTTGACTAAACTGAGAATTATTGAATACTTAAATAAGAGTAATCCTGATACTAATATTGAAGGGAGATTTTGTTATTAAAAAATAAGTAATGTTAATTTTCAAGTGAAGACTATATTGATTGGAGTTAGATAAGTTCAATTAAAAAATAAAAAATGTGGAAGTCAATAAAGTGCTCATTATTAAGGTAGGAAGTAAGATTCACAAGAATGAACCATTAATCAAGAGGTTTATTAAACAAAATGAAAACAAACTTGGAATATCAAAATAGATTTCATTGTAGTTCTATCTATAAATGATTTTTTTTAAATGATTTTTATTTTCTTTAAAAATTTTATTCTTCCTAGAAGTAGTGGGATTTCTCTTTAGATGGATGTTATGAATGATTTGGAATCTATATATTGGGACTAAAAGCTTGAAGTTATTCAAATAATGGGTTTAGTGAATATTTTTTGGCTCGTTGGTTTTTTTTTCAAATATATCAGGTTGTCCATCCTAGTATATGATACCCCAAAGGGATACATCCCATAATCATGTAGGGTCAGTAAAGGTGACCATCTTTATAATGTTCAATTTAGAATTGATAAAGACTATATAAGTAAATCTATTTTGAAATGGTCAAGAAGGGATTGATAAAACCTATTCAAAAAATCATACTATTTTTGTTAAAACAAACAACATTTAAAAAATGTTTATATGTTTATTTATATGTTGATTTTTTTTAATAAAATTAAAATACAAACTATATAGACATTATGGTCTTAAAATATTAGTATATAAGATAAAATTCTCAATAAAATTAATATATAAACTCATATTTTCATGAAAAATGTTATATTATAATCACTAAAACATCAATAACTAAATAGAAATAAAAAAAATGAAAGGAATATATTTGAATGAGTTTTTATTATATAATTAAATGATACATGAAATAAATTATTACATACTGTGTGGAAAACACACTCCTTAATAGATTGTAAGATGGCTGATTAAGAATCTAACTATTACTAGAAATCAATACTCTTCTATAGAGGCCACATTAAATTATCTAAATAATATTGAATTGAATTTTTAAACACAAAAGTAGTTATGTATTTTGAGTGAGAATGTAATCCTTGGTAAATATAACAACAAACTCTATTAACACAAGGATTTTTCATTTGAATATATAAATAATAGTGTAATTCCAAAAAGGGTCAATTGCCTTCAAGGCCAATTATTCCATACCATGAATTTCATAACTCATCTCCCCATAAGCTACCAATTTGTGACCATTATCATATCTCAAACATATCATAACATGGTTAGTAATAAACATCTCCAACACCACTAAAAACAAAACACAGTACATCATTTCATTCTGTTGAAAACCATTGTTGTCATTTTATTCCCCTCTACATAGCATGTGAAATCAGAATAGCAATTCAAATCCATTATCTATGTTAAGGATTATAATATATATAAATCAATACACATAAATAACCTCAAATAAGGCCTCAATATCCCATATTTTATGTCAATGTTAATTACCCAACCATTTCTCAATTATTCTTCTTGTGTAACCATTTAAGAATTAATTTCCAACTTCATTACATATAAAATCCACATATATCTCACACAATAACAAACCTAGTTAACGAACATTATTACACATTCTATATTAATTCACCAAAGTATGATTGATATTAATATCCCTCTTAAACAGTATTTTAAACATGTGTAAATAACCATTTTTGGAGAAATTTTACACCTTACAGCCCACAAGAAATGTTTATCTTATCACTATGAGATAATGAAACTTATAATTCCACCATGAAAAAGTGATAATCCTTATAAATCAAAGTAGAAAGTAATAATATTATGTTATAAACCCATAGATTCTCCATGATAATTTGTATTCAATAATATTACGAACTAGAAAAAATTGAAAAGAAAATTATAAATATTTAATAGTCAAGACCCCAATAATTTAAAGACATGTTGCAACAACAGAGTTAAAATATAATTAATCAATTTATAATTTTAAAATA
Organism: Viscum album; assembly: GCA_963277665.1. Lineage (NCBI taxonomy): Eukaryota > Viridiplantae > Streptophyta > Magnoliopsida > Santalales > Viscaceae > Viscum > Viscum album. Next base: position 101,167,537 of record OY728132.1, on the reverse strand, counting down.
TATTTTGGAAAGTGATTGGTTCTTGAATATTTGTTTCTATAAAAATTTCATGTTTCTTAATTAGGAAAAGGTCATGTTACCTAATTACCCATGTAGAAAATTTAAAACTTGTTGGAAAAAAACAAGAAAAAAATACAATTCATTTTAGAATGATGTTAATTTCATACTAAGAGTTCTATAAGAATTAGAAATCTTCAGTAATATCATGTTGTATATTATATAGAATGTAAACATTTACACTAATATCCTAATGAATTTTTAGACGTTCTCATCTGAGAGCTATGGGTGGGTAGTAACATATATATGTATAAGTCACCTCACTCTAACCATATACAGTTGGTGTAAAAAGGAATCCACAAAAATATCTCATCATAATCAATAGAAATCTGTCATTGGGATACATCACATCTCAACTTATATATATATAAACAATCACTTCACTCAAATAAAATATCCCATATCAATAATATATGATCTCCTACATAGTTATCAAAATTTCTTACATCAACCTCAATTGATCCCCATATTCCTATCCCATTTAAAACTAATGTAAGTAATTCAATAATATCGACATGTTTTCCTTTAATTATCCAACCATATGATTCATAACATCGTCGATATCAATATCCACATCCTAATAAAAATTTTAAGTATAATTAGTTTGTTTCCTAAAAATCAAAAAAAAATCATAATCATTATCAAGACCATTCAAGTAATTAAATTAACTAATTTATTTAATAATATTAATCTACTTTTAATTAATAATCATATAAAATATTTATTATTGAAATAACCCATGCATGGTACCCAAATATTTAGACTTGAATCATACCACCACAAAGCCTCAAGAAATATCTCTAATCACTAGATCTATATAATTAAAGGAAGAAACTTCACAACCTTAGGATGATGATGTACATTCTGTATATACTAGTTATGATAAATGAAAATTGAATCATATAGGTACATGTTAAAGGAATAGGAATCATGTGGGTATTGATAATTAGTTTTTCATGGAAACCAAATATACATTTGATGGTGCTCACTACCTCCGAAGCCCTAGTTTAATAGGAAGATATGAATCATGATTGAGGAGAGGAGGAGTTTCGGGGAAGGTGGTGAGTTTTCATTGAATCCATGTCAGAGATACATCTAAGAAGGTGGATCATGGTTAGGTGGAGAGGATGCATCCGGGTTGTGTCATCATGGAGGTGGCGAGGCCGCATCAGAGCTACACTAGAGGGGAGGTGGGATGACTTTGTCAGAGAAGGAGGATAGTTCGGATCACATCATATACTAGGAAGCACTGGCGGGGAGCATCTATGGTGGATGTGGTTTCGACTATGAGGGGATAAGGGAGGGCTCTGTCGAAGAAGGTAATGGTCAGGGAGGAACTTGATTAATAGAATATGGGTTGCCACAAGTTTAAAATAAATCATGCAGTAGATAACCTATGTCTAGAGTTTTAGTAAACTGTCGAAGAAGATATGGGTCAATTGAGAATTTTTCTAGTAGGGCACTAACTAAACATCTTGATGATACAAATGTTATTGTTAGACCTTGGGACCATCCTCTCTAGTGGCTCAAACACAAGGGGAAAAATTCAAATTATTATATGATGCTGAGATTATGAAGATCCTATGACCCCAACTAAACAATATACTTTGGGATTTACCATGGTTCTTATAATTTTTTTTACCTCCTTAAATCTATACTTGTTTCATTTCGATTACTTTCGATGGTAATGTATGTTTTAAAAATTAAATTGATTCCTTCCATTGAAAAAATAACATATTTATTTTCTTGTAATAGTTATACATGTAATAATTGGTGGGATCTAACTATATGTGAGGTCACACCCTATATATAACCAATGGGTATATGTAGAACTTTTTTTTACTCATGTAAAGGAAATAACTCTTTTGTGGTATAGGTGGTTAGGGTGGATTGGTGGAGTATGGCCCCCTTATCATGAGGAGGCTCAAGTTTCATATTCATTCCCCTCTCATTATTATTCATTTTTGGTTTTTGGTTCGGAGTATACCATTAAGCCCTATATATGTCCTTTTTTATATATTTTTTAATGGATGGTAGTTTTGAGGATTTATTCACGTGTTTCAATGACTTCCATACTGATATTTATTGTGATTATTATGATGTCAATTATTCCCCAAAGATTTATTTGATTCCAAAGCACTTGTTTCCAAAACAAGGGGATCAGTAATGACCTTCATACCAATTTATGAGCTCAGACAGTTTTTGGTTTAGAATGGAATCCCAATACAGTTTGTGACACACTAGTAGCATTTGAACTAATTAGTATACTATAAATATTGATATACCACATAGTAACATGGTTCTCATGACCAAAAAAGAAGTGAGGTGAATGGAAATTCAAGACAATTTTAACATACAATGCATAATAAATTATTATCCCTTTCTCTCAACAACCTAATAACTAATAGATCCATAAAAATCAGTCATATATCGCATAAATTAAAATATTCATAATCAATGGGAGAAAAAAGCATCACATATGGATAATTTACTGACACAAGTGATAAAAAATTTAAGGGGAAATTAAGGTTTGTCTTTAACATAAACCATTTAAAACCATGATTCCAAATGGTCCTTTAAAACAAAAATCAAGTATTCAAAAGCTTATCTATTTCATGTTTCAAAAAACACCACTTTAAAAACTCTTTATAAAATGGTGGAAATCTCACACACCTTTTAAAATATATTGAATCTTCCCTTAAAACCATTTTTTCTCTTCTTTGAAATCAAAATAATACTAAAAGACACCCATTTCGAATAATTTGTTTTAAAATACCCATTATCTCCTTTTCAAAATCGTTAAACTACAAACTCATTTAAAATCAACATTTTAAATTCATTATAGAACCTATTTTTAAAACGCATTATGGTCAAAACCTCTCCATAAAATAATTTATAGTTTAGAAAAATATTTTCACTAATTGAAAACCAAAAGAAGATCAAAATACAACACACATTTAAAACAATTTCAAGAAGCCTCATATAGATTTTATTATTCTTAGAGCATAAAATAATTCAATTTCAAAAATTAAAACATTAAATTTAAAAGGGAACCAATTTATACCAATATTGAAACATAATGAAATGGTTTGAAATCAATATATAAATGTAAAATATATTCATACATTCAATAAAAAAATATAGAAAAAAAATTAACACATCTAATTCCTAAAGGAAGTTATTTTATAGAATCACCTACTTGGAAGAAGAAAAAACCATGCTCAAATGTGTTACCTTTAATGGTGACCACCTAGATAAGAAAAATGGCATCCTCTACATGGAATAAGAGACCAAAACCCTATTTTAGAACAATCAAAAACCCAATACATAGATAAAATAGATTATAGGATTTTGGATGAAATTGAAAACCTAGTAAAGATGAGATAGAATAGAATAGAAGGGGAAGAAGAGAATGTTTATCTTGGAACCACTGGAAAAACAATAAGGACTACAAAATGATGGGAAAGGAGGCTATAACTCCTCCTTGGGCTCTCAAGGTCATTCCATTTTAAATAAGGGGAGACAAGGATAAAATCTCCCTTAATCAAAAAATGTGGGAAATTGGTAAAATTTAATTTTTAGTGATTTTGGGAAAGTTTCATGTGTTGGTAATATGGTTTACTAAACAATGCACCAATCATGTATTGACCACTACCTAGGCCAAAATAAACAAATTATTTTTGGGGTGCACTTCATGGATTGAAAAACAATATAAAAGTTATGAAAATTGGATCTTGCACTATGAAATACCTTCATGTATAGTTACTTCAAATCATGTAGATAAACCATGAAACACCCAAAATACTACAAAATTCAAAATTTTAGTCCAAAACCACTAGGACTTGTAATGACATAAGACTTGAAAAAATAAGGAAAAATAATCACTATAGTGACATGTGTGTTTCACAATGGAACACTTTATCACCAACATCAAACTTCAGATCTCTCCAATAGTTATCAAAAGATCGATTTTGTTGACTCTAAGATATCCTGGTGTGATACTAAAGAGTCTCAACCTTTTATCCATTTCATTGAACATTTATAGTCCCAAAATATTATGTTCACCATATTTATCCTGAAACTCAAGTGATACGTGTCTATTTTAATAAATGGATTCCTATGTAGTCATTTGGATTCTTGAGAGGAGGCTTTTATTATATTAGAACTCAACTATAAGAATATATTGATCTCATCCTACATTAATGTTCATCAAGAAATCTGTCAATATTTTTTCCAATGTTTGGATAGTCCACTCATATTTTCCATTAGATTGGTAGTGATAAAAGATATTGTAGTTTAACTTAGTGTTTAGAGCATTTTTGATAGTTTTCTAAATCTTGGCGTAAAACCTATGATCTTGATTGGATGCAATTGACAGTAGTAGTCCATGAATCCTTACTATATCCCTTATTTATATCCTTTCAAATTGATAGAGTTACAAGTCTTCTTGAATTTCAGTGTAGTGAGAATCCATTATATAATGATCCACCACAAACTATATGGCATTATTTTCTATAGATTTCTTTATAAGACCTTTGAAAATTTCCATAGTGATATATTCCAATTTTTATATAGGTATAGCTAATAATTTCATCATTCCCTTCAAATGTTTCCTCTCTTCCTTCTCTTGGTGACATACCAGGCTCCTTGATGTATATTATACAATCCCATGCACCATGTTTTCCCACAAATAGTGAACTTGGATATCTTGATGATCCTTTATGCTCCTAGGGTGGATAGATAAGGTAATGATTTGTGGATAATTCGAAAACTCAATCCTTATCTCTGTATTTTAGGGTACACATAGTGATCAAGAAAATATTATAACTCCTGCTTCATTATTTTGGAACTTTGAGGATTTCCCATTACTTATTGGTTCCACATTCCTTTATATTTCCTCATTATCTATTTGGGTATATTTTAACGTCTATTCAAGGAATGGTTGAGAAAGTATCTTAGAAAGGAATGTTGGTGTTCCTTCTTTTATGACTCCCATGTCCTTCCTTTTCATGTCAAAAATGATTTGTAGTTATCAATTTACACCATTAATAATGTTTTATAATTCATTATAATAATAGAATATTCTACTTTACTTTACTTCCTAATATGGTAACAAATTGCTAATTCATTGTCCTTGATCAGATCAATACATCTTCTTGGGAACATGTTAAGATACTTATATGTGAACATGTAAATGAGGCTCTTATGATCTATATACATCTAACACTTCTCCCAAAAAAAATATTACCTCCAAAACATCAATGTGAATATTACTATATCCAATTAAATATTGTGAGTTAAGTATTTTTTTTCTTATGAACTTTCAACTCCCTTGAGTCATATCCCATCACTTTATCGTTTTCCATCAATACTATAACATCCTATGATTTTGGATCCTTTAAAATACATACTATGATCTTTAACTTGTTTCACATTCTACAATAAAAGTAAAAAACTACAAAATATTAAGAATTCATTATTAATAAATCTATAATAAACACTAATATGGTAAATAATTAATTGATTTTATTTTTAGATGTTAAAAAATTCATATGAGTTGTTATTGAAAAGGTTGTTTTCAATAAAATCTACATTATATATATTATATATTTTATTTTAAAAATATATGTTTCAATATTTTAGAATTAAAATTTGATAAATTAAAATTAATTTTTTTAATTACTTTTAGCAGAATTATCATATTATGCATTTTTGATATTTTTCTAAAATAAATGATTTTTTGGTGGATAGTGAAAAATATTGTTATATCCCAAATGATGACTTTTATCACATTATCAATATTTTGTAAGGCATAAAAGTTTATAAAATATTTTTATTGATCTAACATAGATTTTAAGGATTTAATTATGAATTCTAAAATATTATTTTGAACTTATAAATTCTATTTTTAATATTATAGGACATAAGAAACATTTTATTAGAATTTAAAAATTGTATTCATTTGTTTCCTTTAATTAAACATTTTTATTGTGAAATTTAGTTATGTATTGATTATAAAGACAAATAAAACAAATATTTTTATTAAATCAATTACTATGATGAAAATCAGTAACAATAAAATTTTACTGTATATATAAGTATCATGTATAGAAAAAACTCTTTTCCATAAAATGATTTTTATGTGTTAATGGTGTTTAATGTGAAATCATAGTTTCGAATAATTTTTAAATGAATTAGATTAAATGGAGCCCAAATTTTGAATCTCCATGTTTAAATTTTGATACAATGGTTTACATATATATTTACTAATAGAATAATTGACATGATTAATAATTAATTAAGAGCAATAAGTATTTAAATGATTGATCAAAGGTTCCTAAAGATTTTATAAATTTACATGACCTTTAGACGTTTTAGAAATAGTTTATTAGGATGTAATTTTTTACCTCAATCCCTTACCAACCTTCCCTCACCTAACATGCCCCTGATATGAATTACCTACCTCTTGGTATTCAATATCCAAATATAGAGGATGACTTTGAACTAAAATCAGGTTTGATTCATATTATCCCTCGTTTTCACGGGCTAGCCGGTGAGGATCCACATCTCCACCTTAAAGTGTTCCAAGTTGTGTGCTCTATAATGAAGGCTCAAGGGGTTTCTAAGGAACTAATCAAACTCCGAGCATTAGATTTCTCCCTGGATTACACTGCTAATTCATGGCTCTACTACCTTCCTCCAGGTTCCAAAACCAAATGGTATGACATGAAGTGACTTTTCTTAGAAAAATTCTTTCCTGATTCTCATAATGCTTCTATCCCAAAGGAAATAAGTGGTATCTGTTAGTTCCCAAGTGAATCACTCCATGAATACTGGGAGAGATCCAAAAATTATGTTGAAACATGCCCAAATCACCAAATCCATTATCAACTCTTTATCCAATACTTCTATGAGGGGTTATTGGCTATGGAGAGAACTCGAATTGATGCCGCATGGGGCGGTTCTCTTGTTGATAAAACTCGTGCAGCTGCAAGACATCTCATAAGTAACATGGCTGCAAACACACAACAATTCCATACTTGAGAACATTCTCAAGTCAAACAAGACCAACATAATCAATCAATTGAGCCGAACAAGATGACCCAGTGGATGAGTGAACATACAGGTCTTGTGCTACAACTAGATATGTCCACCAAATCCCCAACCTCATCTTCTCCACAATAAATTTTTCCTATACCTTTCAAAAACTTTGGAATTTTAAACTCTTCATCTCATCCAACTGACACATTTCCACAACTTCAATAGGATCAATTTGATTAATATGGATCAATGGAGCTCAATGCAGCATTTGCTTAGTGGAACACCAACCCTCAACTATCAGGTCAGTTTGTTAGAAATATCAACCAACCTCACTCTGAGCCCTTATCTTCTTCATATAACCAAGGCCTTAGGTATGGTAATCCCATATCTCATCCCCCTAAATTCCCTCCTCAAAAACCAAAGCAGTTTCAACATGGTCAAGGTGTTGGTAATTTCCAAAAACCTTATCCTTTTATTACTCAACCTCAAAGGAATAATCCTCCTCCTGGATTTCATTATCCTAGTGAGCCTTCCCAATTCCAAAACCAATACAATCGATTTCCCAAGAACCAAAATCTAGGTAATTCCAATCCGGGACAAGCCTCTTCTTCCAAGAAACCATGGGAAAGTGCAGTGGAAGATCGTACCTTATTCACCTGTTCTATCCTTAAGAACATTGAAACCCAAATCGGTCTACTTGCATCCCACCTTAGTCAGCAACAACCATCCAATTATTCCTAACTTCCAGCTCAACAATTACCCAACCCCAAAGGTAATGTAAGTGCAATTGCATTTAGATCAGGAAAGAAAATTTTTATACCTCAACATAAGTCATATAAACCACCTTTAAATGTTGACGTAGAAAATGAAAGGAAAAAGAAACTTGAAAAGGAACATAAAACCATTCTCTCGCCTCCTTCATTTCCACATAGGAACCCAATTATTTTTCCTCAAGCTGTTTATAAGCCAAAGAAGTCATTTGAACTCGATCCTGAAATTCTCGATAAGTTTAGACGTGTTGAAGTCAACATTCACATATTAGATGCCATAAAAAAATTCCTATGTATGCCATGTTTCCTAAGGAGTTGTGTTCCCAAAAGAAGCAACTTAGGACCGTCGAAAATGCTTCCACCCAGCAGTCTATTCCCATTAATTGCAAAGATCGAGGGACATTTATGGTTCTATGCCAAATTGGAAGTTTCAACTTTGATGATGCACTCATAGACCTAGGAGCCTCAATTAAGGTCATTCCCAAATCCATATTCTCCTACCTTGGTCTAGGTCCCTTAAATCCAATAGGTGTTGTTATTGAATTGGACAATCGAAGCACAACCAGTCCTGAGGGAATAATTGTGAATGTATTTGTCCGAGTTAATGATATTATCTTCCCTGCTGATTTCATTCTCCTTAACATGGAAGGTGACACGAACTCTTCTCAATCTCCCCTAATTCTAGGAATACCATTCATAATGACTGCGAGAACCAGGATTGATGTCCATTCAGGCATCTTATCCATGGAATTCAGTGACCAACTGGTCAAGTTCAACATTTTCCAAGCCATGTGATACTCATCTGAGGATCACTATGCATTCTCATAATAATCATGTATTTTTTATTTTCTAGAACTTTCAAGAGGATAGTAATAACCCTCGTAGAAAAAACATATCAAACATCAAAGGATATTACTAATGATCACTTGACATTCTCAATCCAGGATTCTGAGGACACTTTTAAGAGTCAATAGAACCCCAATCCACCATGTTATTCATGTTCTAATGATGTAGGATCTTGTGAAATATGCACCATGAATAACCAAGTCATAAATGGTGAAGTTGATGTGGACCTCTCATTCATATACTACATCAATCTAGAATAACTTGAAAAATCTCTTGAATCCCGCTTGAACTATGATCTCTACTGCTCCACCTTGGACAATATTAAGAAGAATGAATCTGAAGAAACTGAATTCCCTTACTCCATTCCTCAGTTTTCTAACCCACAAATTAAAGATAATAATGATCTAAAACCTATACCTTAACACCTAAAATATGAATTCCTTTTCCATAATCACTCTTATCCTATCATTATCTCTTCTTCCCTTACCAAAACTGAGGAGTCAAAACTTGTTAAAGTGATAGAGGAAAACAAAAAGGCCTTATGGTGGACCCTAGATAACATAACAGGAATAAACCCTTCCCTTTTCATGCATCACATCCATCTTGAGGAGTCATACAAACCAATTATACAACAACAAAGAAGACTCAATCCACTCATACATGAGGTAGTTAGGGAAAAGATCACCAAGTATTTTCAAGATGTTATTATCTTCCCAATTTCTGATAGTGAATGGGTTAGACCAATTCAAGTTATACCTAAGAAGGGTGGGATAAATTTAGTCACAAATGAACATCGATACATAGTCACAACTCGAGTGAAGAACAAATGGAATGTGTGCATTGACTATAGGAAATTGAATGTTGAAACAAGAAAATATCACTACCCTCTTCCATTCCTTGATCAAATGCAAGAACAATTAGCTGTAAATTCACACTATTTGTTTCTTGATAGATACACTGGCTACTTCCAAATCCCAATCGCACCACAGGACTAAGAAAAGACTGCTTTCACATGCCCCTTTGGAACATATGGATATAGAAGAATTCATTTTTACCTTTTCAATGCTCCTTCAACATTCCAAATATTTATGATGAGTATCTTTTCAGAATTCATTGAACACTACATGGAAGTATTCATGGATTACATCACCATTTATGGTGAGTCATTTGAATCTTGTTTGAATTCACTCTCTCTAGTCCTTCAAAAGTCTTTCATGTGTAACCTTGTGTTAAATTTTGAAAAATGTCACTTCATGGTTTCAAATGGGATTGTTATAGGGAACATAGTTTCAAAAGAGGGTTTTGAAGTTGATCCTGCCAAAATTGAAGTGATCCAATAACTTCCCGAACCCAACTTTTTTTAAGACATCTATTCATTCCTCGGTCATGTTGGTTTCTATAATTGATTCATTAATAACCTCAGTAGTATTTCCCTCCCACTCACTCAGTTTCTCTAAAATGATGTCACTTTCCATTTCAATGTGGTTTGCAAGAGAACCTTCATTGAACTCAAAACTGCTCTTACATCTACCCCGATAATCCAACCCCTAGATTGGTCCTCACCCTTTGAGATGATGTGTGATGATTCTGATAGAGTCATTGGGGCTACTCTTAGTCAAAGAAGATAAAAAATTCCTCATGTCATCTATTATTCCTCAAAAACATTGGATGAAACTCAATATCACTACACTGTCACTGAAAAAGAACTTTTAGAAGTTGTTTTTGCCTCATATAAATTCTGGCCCTATCTCTTAGGTTCCAAAATCATCATCTTCACATACCATTTTTATATAAAGTTCTTACTTAAGAAAAGTGATTACAAACTGATGCTAATAAGATAGATCTTAATTCTCCAAGAATTTGACCTTGAAATAAAAGATAGAACAGGAAAAGAAAACCCTATGGCTGATCACCTAAGTAGAATTTCTAATTCTTCTCATTCAGAAATCATTGATCCTGAATTCCCCTCTAAACACATTTCATCTCTCACTCCAAAGTTACCATGGTATGCCCCAATTGTAAATTATATGGTTTCGGGTGTTTTTCCTAAAAATGTTTCAAAAGAAAAAAAATGAAGTTGAAAAGTGATCCAAAATCCTATTTTTTGGAAGAAAATAAACTTGGGAAATTTGGTGCAGACATGGTAATTAAGAGATGTGTTGATGAAGATGAACATTCCTCCATCTTAGAATTTTGTCACTCACTTCCCAGAGGTGGACACTTTGGACCACAAAGGACCTCCTAAAAGGTCATAGACACTATATTCTTCTAGCCTTCACACTTCAAGGACCCACATGAGTTCTGTCAATCATGCCCCACTTGCCAAAAGTTTGGCACAATTTCAAAGAGAAATTAAATTCCCCAAATACCATTAATTTTCTTTGAGATCTTCGATGTTTGGGGCATCGATTTCCTTGGACCATTTTTCCCTTCCAATGGATTCTCATACATCCTTCTTTCTGTTGATTATGTTTATAGGTGGGTCAAGGCCAAACCCACTAGAAAGGATGGTTTACATACTATTAGTGAGTTCCTAAAGACACACATCTTCCACTGATTTTCCACACCACGTGCCTTGATAAGTGACTTAATAACCCATTTCTGCAATAGAACCATAGAATCTCTTTTGAAAAAGAATGGGTTGTACATAAAACATAAACTGCATATCACCCCCAAACAAATGGAATGGTTGAACTTTCTAATATAGAAGTGAAAAGAGTTCTTGAGATAATTGTAAAAACCACCAGGAAAGACTGTCCTGAAAGACTTCGTGAAGAACTTTGGGATTATCAAACTAACTATAAAACAACCATTGGGATGTCTCCTTTTAGTCTAGTTTTTGGTAAATCATGTTATTTTCCAGTTGAAATCCAACATAAGTCTTTTTGGTCAGTGAAAACTTGTAATTTTGATCTTGAAAATCCGGTGAAGAAATATTGTTGCAATTGGCTAAACTGGAGGAGCTTCGACTTGATCCTTATTAGAATTCTAATCTCTACAAAGAAAAATAGAAGTCACTCTATGATAAACACGTACTGAGAAATATATTTCCTGAAGGTGAAAAGGTAATGCTCTTAAATTCTTGATTTCGGCTTCACCCATGTAAGCTTAATTCTCATTGGTAAGGTCCTTTTATTATTACTAATGTTTACCCATTTGTTGCAGTGTAAGTCCAATACCCCAATTCCAAAAGGACATTCACGGTTAATGGACATCGGTTAAAGCATCACCATGAGAGGGCGCACAATCCCGGATCAACATTGACTTCCACTGGATCCCCAACTCCTGTAGTCGACCCACCACTAGATGAATATGGCGACCCACCAAATCCAAACCAGGGGCACCTATTTTCCTTTAACTCTATCTATCTCTTCCTCTCTCTCACACTTTCTTCTTTTTCCTATCTATTTCATTTTTTTACTACTTTCTTCATCAAACCCTTTCTTTTTCTCTTTCTCTTTTGTATGGATCTATATTTTAAAGAACAATAAAAAAACTAAACAAATAAAAAAATGTAAAAAACAAAAATATTCATACTTACTCACCGACAATTTTCAAATTTTGTCCTACCATTTTGGGGAGTCAAAAGAAATGGTTTCATCTCAAATTTATTTTTTTTTTCATCATATATTTGGATAAATAATTTTGTTTCAAGAATAGTACATTTTGAATGCTCAGTTATTGATTTGGAAAACTCTTTTCCCCAACCCTGAGAACCAAAATTGGATTTCATGATAGGGCTACCTATGGCCATCTTTTCAAAATTTGTGTTTTCACCCTAATTTTTGAATCTTGAGTTTGTGGACCTTCGATCTTAATTTCCTACTTTAGTGTGCATTAATATGATAGAGGCATTTTTTGAACCACATGAGAATCATAATAGCCAAATAGTCTCACATTTCCCTTACATTAATCCTCCTTTTGAAATCCCCTTCGAGCTTATGAAAACCTTTTCTTTGATAGCCACATTACAATCCCAAATACCTTTTCACACCCAATATCAACATGGATTTTTATTGCATAATTTTTTTTGAAATTTAAATGTGTGGGGGGGTGGATGGATTTCATTTTAGATGCCCTTTGTTGATTTCACAAAGTTATAATATGCTTGAGGGAATGAATCCATTTTAGTGTGGGGGGAGGTTGTCATTAAGTGTGTTTTGGGGAATGTAATGTACTTTCATTTATGAAATTTTGTAAATGTTATTGAAAAGTATTCAAAAAAATTAAAAAAATCAAAAAAATCAAAAAAAATTGGGTTGTTTCTTGGGTAGGTATAAAGTCACTCTTCCTTCACCTTCGATCTTGTTATAACTATTACAATTAGTGTCATGAGGAGATCAATCATGGGTTCGGATATGACTATGAGATATTTTCCGAGTTCAACTTTTGAAAAAAAATAAAAAAAGAACACTTTCATTATATTATTTTATCATTGGGAGATGTTTTTTGGTTTGTAAATATTTCATCTTTTCATCCCCTTCAAATTTTTATGTTATATTGTGTCATTCTTCACACAATCATTCCCTTGTAAACATTTGTTTTCATTTCCTTCCATTTTTATTTCAAAAAAAATGTGCATTTCTATTTCTATATTGTTGTTTTATCACTCTTCTTCTATCTCTTGGAAATTATATTCTAACCTTCTCATAGCCATAGAAAAACCCCTTAAAAATTCCTCTTGATTCATGTTCACTTTTGATAGGGATTAGAAGCTGTGATCTCTTTCAAACTCTAATATTTTCACTTTTGGTTGGTGAAAAAGTGAACCTCCACAAATAAATTTTATCATCTTGAGTGGTGTGAGTTTTGAGTGTCCAAATTTTCCATTTCTAAATTTGAGCATGAAAAAACTGAATTAGTTTTGGAAAATTGTTTCTATAACAACTTGTGGTGGAATGAAAAATGGATAAGTGAAATAGTCTAAACCTCCCCTGATTGGAGAAAACAAAATTTTACTATTTGTTGGTGAGTGAAAATAATTTTGTTATGTTTTTATATTTGCTGCACATGAGGACATGAACAAGACTATATGTGGGTAATTTGATGTTATTAATATTTTCATGACTTATTATATACTCCCTTTACTTATTTTATATGAAATGTTCATAATTTCTGTGAAATATTAATGTTTTAATACTAAGTATAATTTTTAAGCATTTTTAGAAGTAGTCCAATTGAGTCAGTTTACTATTTTATTTATAACTCTCACCCTACTGATTAGAATTGTGTGTCTCTTGTTTTTTTAGGATTCATTATTCAATTTTTCACATATCATTAGAAGAAATCATTGGCCAATTCTGCCATTTGAAGGATCATATGGTCAACACTAGAGACCCAAAGAATTTGTGACGAAATTGGTCCATCAATGATGATTGAGTTATTAGTCTAAATACCATGGAAAAATTTTATAAAACTCCACTATATGTTTGATATTATCCAAAGTAATCATAGATAAAAATTTGAAGGTCCAACTAGAAGAAAAATGGGCCCAACTAATCCCTTAAAGTCCAGCCCACCATTCTGGCCGGGAATTACAATCTGGACCCTATTCATAAAATATCTCATGATTTAATCATTAAATAGAATTGAGATTTTGCAGTGTGAAGGATGCGATATAGGAGGATGAATTTTTTAAATAAATCATTCAGTTTTGAAGGTATCTTTCTATTCAAGAACCCTTTCACATTATGGACTTCAAAAAGACTAAATTGAAATGGACAAATTAAAATTGTTTAATCAATTGTCCATAACTTTTGCTCCATAGGTTCAAATGCCTTTGAATTTTGAGATTTGTCAGAAAACATTTTTATATACTAATTTGAAGAATGATTTTTCTCGAGATTGTGTTGTATGGATGTTCAAATCATCAATCCAAGTGTAGGGACAGATTGGGAATCCAAACAGTCCACTTCCTTGGGCTAAAAATACATCCCCCTCCTCTCCTTCAAAGGGTTTGGTGTTTCAGAAGATAGGAGAACATGTTGGCATGAACAAATCCTTGAAAAGGGATTTTGGGGACCTAAAATACTCAAGTTTGCACTTGATATACCCTTCCTCCTCTCTTTTTTTCTTTTTTACTTTTGTGTTGTTCTTCGTTTGTAATATTGTAATTTTGTGTTTTGTAATTCTGTTTTAATGCAAATTACTTCTTCAATATCTCTTATTATCATTCACCATCTATAGTTTAATATTAATGTTCTTAAAATAGTTTAAATATAGTTGAATCTTCTTCCCTTATTTGGCTTCCTTATTCAATCAAAATTCCATTTTTTTAATTCTCATCGTTTTGTGTGTGTGTGTGTTCGACGTACCACTCTTTTCTTATATCTTTCTTTTTCTTCTCTTGTTAATTCATAATAATAAATATATAAACCAGATTAATATTAATATCAATGGATGAGTAAATATATTATTGTGGTTAGTCTAACATTATGGATGTTAAGTGATTGAGAGTATTTCCTCATTGAATATTCTTTAATTTAACATTGTGTATGATAGACTTAACATTTCATGGATTAATGACTTGTTTTATTTAACGTGTGGTTTTCATGGATTATTGGAACCATAGATACACTACCATCAACAATCTTTGATTGATATTAGAACCCTAAGTTATGTTAAGGCTTGGATTAAAGCCTTAACACTTAGTAATTCCAATCAACATTATCTTGTGATGTGGGTATTAAATTAACTTCAATATAAAGCAAAGATCCAAGATATCACAAGATTAACTCCCTAAAAATGAACTCACCCTGATATTTATCAAATTGTTAAATCAAGCACCAGTCATTAATCACTTCATTTAAGCTCTGCAAACAAACCCCCCCAATCAGGATTCAATCAACTAGAAACAATCGACTATTAAAAAAAGTATCATCGTTTAGGATTCGACCTGAGTGATACTATACACATTAGCAGAGCATCAGATCATTGACTGGTCAATAGGAGATAATCGGCCGCGTGTTTAAACTTATTACCTCTTTTTTGGGTTCTTTCATTTGATTTAAAAAAAAGGCTCCATAGGTTAGATTTCTGATCAAATTAAGGCTAATAGGTTGATGTTAGAATAGTTGGGAGAATAGTTGAGATAGTTTTTTCCCAGCCAAATGGATTTGGAGGTGTGATATTTAGAGAAGGGGAAGTACACTTTTATAAGATAGGTGAGGGTCACTTTAGGAAAAGCATAAAATATTAATTTATTGTAAAATAATATTTAGTTTATAATGGCTCCAAAATGATTTATTTTGAAGACAAGCTTCATTTGGGTTAAAAACCTCTAAACCAATAGGTTTTAGGCATGTATTGGTCACCATATTAACTTTATCTTTTAGATTTAACTCTTAGTTAAATAGTTTTACTTTTACCATGTCTTATTGTATTATTATAATAAATGGTTAATAAACATACTATTAAAAGACAAGAGAACCCCACGTGGTTAATTATTAACATATCTATCCTTATATAAGTCCATTATCTGAACCTTAGATTTTTATGAATATTATATTATTTAATAAAATAGTGTTTGTTTTAAAAACTCATTTATATCATTTTGACACTATTTAGTTTTTAGTTTTTGTGAAAGTCATAACATCATTATCACTTCAAAAAAATTATTTAATAAACCCTAACATGTCATATGAATCTATAAAATGAGTGGAATGCATCAGAAGTATCAATTTACAATTATTTTAATATTTATAATATCAATTATTTTAATCATTGATTAATAGGGTAGTTACTACATCATCATTGTGTCATTAATAAGTTTAATAATTTAATGACTAAAAATTATAAATAAAATACCATGATGTAGGAAATATTTTTATATTTCTAATGAATATTTATAGTCAAATATATCTTATGTATTACCCTAAATTAATAATGTTTTATTTATTAAACTTTGAATTTTAGACTTTTAACTCATCTTTAAATAAAATAATAATAAATGTAATAATCTAATCCAAGATGATCAAAGAGGATAATATTTTATTCCTAAAGTTTATTTTGGTCAAAAAACACTTATCTAGTAGAATTAATACATGTTTTAGGGTAATTATAATATCATTTTTACCTTTAATTCTCCTATTTACTTATAATTGTGGTAAAAATATCCAAATGTTACTATTCACCAAAAATTATTTTCATCCTATTGAACCAAATTTTACATACTAATGTCAACTGTGTCTCTTGGATTTTTGAAATTAAATTTACAGAAGTGTTGAAATTACGTTTTATGAAAATTTGTAAATGTCCCTCGAAGATGGGTAAAAGGCGTTAAATAGTTCAATAAAATTTTATATTTATGAAATTATCATAAAATGAATCTAATAAATCATGTTGAACTAATATAGTTATTATGTATCTATTTTGAATTTAAAATAAATTTCAATAAAAATTATTATTATTTAAATAAAAGTCCATTTTAAAAAACCATGTAGTGTTTTTCACTATTCATCAAAAATTGGATATTTTCAGAAAAATACAAAAACATCACCCTAATATAATTTGAATATTCTGAATCCAAAAATGATGTCCAATTGGAAAAATATATTTTATAAAATTTCAAAAATTGGGTATTTCAATTCATAACTGTTTTTTTAAAATGGCTAGTTTGATTGGTCGTGGTGTGCTAGAACTTGATGTTTCTTACAACAAAAGCTATTGTATTATTCAATAAGAATAATAACTAGAATCTTGGGGTGTTAAAATCTTTCCTCCATCAAATAAATTTGTCCTCAAAATTTCTAGAATAATACTTCATAAAACGATTCAGTTGGTTCTTCATTATAAGTTCCTCAGGTTCTCACATTGCCTCTTCTAATTTATGGTTTCTCCAAAGAACATTTACCAAACGAGTCATCTGGTTTCTCAACAATTGTTATATGGTATCAAAAATTTTAATTGTCTCTTCACAATAATACAGATCAGGTTCCAGTTCTATTTCTTCGTAGGTGAGTACATGTGTTCGGTCAGGCATGTATTTTCTCTATAGTGATACTTAGAACACATCATGAACTTTGGAGAGACCTAGCGGTATTTTCAAATGGTAAGTTATATCTCCAATTTTTTCTAGAATTTTTAATGTTCTAATGTACATGGGACTTAATTTACCCTTCTTAAAAAATTGTATAACACCCTTCCAAGGAGATACCTTCATGAAAACATGATCTCCTACTTGAAATTATAAATCCCTCCTTCAGTTATTGGCATAGATCTTTTGCCTAGATTGAGCTGATTTGATGTGGGATTGGATAATATTCACCTTTTCTATTGTGTCCTCAACTAGTTTTGGGCCTATGAGTTCTGTTTCACCAACACCATCCCAAAAAATTATTGTGTGACATATGTTTCCATATAACGCGTCATATGGTGCCATCTGAATACCTGAATGGAAGTTATTGTTATAAGAAAATTCTACCTGAGGTAAATATTGAACCCACATACAATGAAATTTAGGTGAGAAAGATCTCAACATTTCTTCTAAGGTTTGAATCGTCCATTCTGGTTTCCCATCATTTTGAGGGTGGTAGGAAGTTCTCAAATAAATTTTAGTATCTAGGAATTTCTGAATACTTTTCCAGAATCTTGATGTAAAACAAGGATCACGATCCAAAACAATCGATAGGGGTACACCATGAACTATTAAAACTTTATTAATATATAATCTTGATAATTATTCAAGTTTTAAATCTTCTCTTATGGAAAGAAAATGTATTGACTTGGTAAAAATATCAAAAATGACCCATATTTTATCATTCCTTATAGGAGTCTTTGGTATCCCCATGACAACATCCATTGTAATATCATCCCATTTCCACTTAGGTATGGGAAGAGGTTTCATGACTCCTTTAGGATGTTTTCTTCCAGCCTTCACATGATGACAACTCATAAATCTTGACACATAATCAGTAATCTTCATCTTCATCTTGTCACACAAAAAATGTTCCATCCAATATCTATATATCTTAGTACTACTGTGGTGTATAGAGAAATTGGAGCTATGAGCATCATCCAATAGTTAACTTTTTAGATTAGGTATGTCCGGAACACAAAGTATCTTCCCAAATTTCAAAATTCTATCTTCATATACGAATTCAACAAATCTCCCATCATTCACAACATTAATTTTATTTGGAAACTCCTCATCATTAGGATGAGATATTTTTATCATTTATATTAAAGATGGTTTGGAAACAATTTGAAAAAATTTATGTTTCACCTTCCATGATTATTTCCATATCCATCATTACTAGATCAATGAACATAGGATCCCTTTAAATTCACATCATGTTTTAAACTCCATGATTCATTCTGCTCAAAGCATCTACCACCTTATTTTCCTTCCCCAGTTGGTAGTGTATAGTGCAATCATATTCTTTGTTTAGTTCAAGTCATTGTATTTGTCTCATGTTGAGTTCTTTCTATGAGAAAATATACTTCAAACTCTTTTGATTGGTATATATCTCAAATTTTTCACCATAGAGATAGTGTCTTCATATCTTCAAAGAAAATATTACAACTGCTAACTCAAGATCATGAGTAGGATAGTTTTGTTCATGAATTTTTAGCTATCGTGATGCATAGGCAATAACATTATCATTTTTTATAAGGAAAAAACCAATCCCTTTCTTTGAAGAATAACTATAAATAAAAAACCCATCATTCCCTGATGGTAGAGTCAAGATGAGAGAATTGACTAATATTCTCTTCAGTTCTTCAAAACATTATTCACACTATTTTTTCCAAACAAATTTAACCCCTTTACGTGTGAGCTTGGTTAATGGGTTAGCCAATTGGGAAAAATTCTATACAAAACTGCGATAATGACTTGTTAAACCAATAAAACTACATACCTTAGTTTTACTCATCGGTGCTAGCCATTATTGGATTTCCCTTATCTGAGAAGGATCAAAATATATTCCATACATATAAAAACTATGTCCAAAAAAAGAAATATCTTGAGGCTCGACATCACACTTGTTAAACTTCACATATAATTCATTTTTTCTAAGAGTCTTTAGAATAGTGCGCAAGTGATTTTCGTGATATTCATATATTTTGAGGTATACCAAGATATCGTCAATAAATACCACTACAAATTCATCAAGATATTCATTGAAAGCCCTATTCATTAGATCCTTGAAAACAGAGGGTGCATTAGTCAGTTCAAAAGGCATTACTGTAAACTTGTAACTCCCATAACTGGTCTAAAATGATAACTTTGAAAGGCCTTCTTTCATCAAGAACAACTTATGATATCCATATCAAAGGTCGATCTTTGAAAAATATTGTTCTCCCAAAAGTTTATTGAAAAAATCATCAATGCGAGGTAGGGGATATTTTTTCATTATTGTTATAGAATTGATATCCCTGTAGTCAATGCACAACCTCATAGATCCATCTTCCTTCTTACCGAATAGAACATGGGCTCCCCTTGGAGAAACACTAGGGAGAATAAATCCTTTATTACTCAATTACTCTAGTTGTTTCTTTAGTTCCATTAATTCCATAGTGGCCATTCTATAAGGGTTCATCGATATGGGCCTTGACCAGAAATTAAGTTAATAGAAAACTCAATTTCTCATTTTGGAGGATGTCTAGGTCAATCCTTTGGAAACACATCAACATATTCTTTTATAATAGGTACGTCCTCCATTTGAACATTCCCTTCCTCACCCATAGTTATTTCACTCCCTTCCTCCCCAATAATTGAATTTTGTAGAGCTACTAGGGGTGGATCTAGATGGGAATTAGATGGTGATGTTTCTTCTATAAAGATAAGGTACTCCTTATCATCATCGAAAATTGTAACCTCCTTCTTATTAAAATAAATATTCACATCATGGTCCAAAATTCAATCCATACTGAGGATTATATCAAATTCAGTCATGGGTAGGACGATGAGATCAGCAGATAAAGCACTTTTATAGGCCCGGATGGGAACTTATTCACAAAACATTGTTTCAATGATACATCTTAAGGAGTTTTTACTGACAACTACATTGTTAAATTAAATTAAAAATTTCTAATTTTATTAGAAAACTAGGAAGATATGAAACAATATGATGATATTGAATCAAATAAATCATTGGATAAATTTGAGGAAACCATTAAATTACCTGCCACCATGTCATTGAGAAATTCAACCTAAGAAGTAGTGATCTCATAAGCTCAGCCTTTCTATCTTGTCCTTTTATGAGGTAAGTTTCCATGGATCTTAGGACATTAATTTGCATAATTCCACACTTCTCTACAATTGTAGAATTAAACATCGATATCCTCTTTCTTTCCCTTTCAATCACAATCATGGTAGCCTTTTTCACCACATTTGTAACAGACTCCCATTCCCATCAGGCACGTACTTGGGTGTTTCATCCCACATTTACTATATGATGTAAATTCATATTTTCTCTTCTTCCACTTATTTCCATTTCAAGAGTGTTCAGAAGATCTCTTCTTCTCTTTCTTTGCTTTAAATTCATAAGACATAGATAATTATTTTTCTGTCTTAATAGCACATGAGACAAAATATTCATACGATGAAAAGGATTGTGAGACTAATGATCGATAGAGAAATAGTTTTAACCCATCAAATAATCGATCAATATTACTCTTTGGGTTACATATATAATATGTTGCATGTCTTTATAACCTTGTAATGTTCACCTCATACTTTGTGTCATTCTCATCTTTCTTTTGCCTCAGACACAAAAATTTTCTTTCCATATCTGCTCGATGGTCATGAGGAAAGTATTTTTCTATGAAAATATCATTAAACTCCCTTGAATGTTGGTGGTTGTTACCTCATGAATCAGTCTAACATGGATCCTCCATGTTGTGGGTCAGGGTTCTCTATACCGGTAAGGTTATTATTAATAAACAAAGTGAGTTTTCCCAGTATAGTTATAAGTTTTTCTGCACTAGTTGCATCACCGGCTCCACTATAATTAGCTTTACTAAAATGGAAATCCCTACATGGATTACGTGAATTCATATAGTTTCCATTCCTTCCTCTAGGAACCATTTCAAAACAATGGCATACACAAGATTAGTTTATAAATCACAATATATAATTCAAAACATGTAAAATACATAACATAAATTGAACAGTTTATACATACAATCAATAATCATAAAAAATGATTTATTGGAGTAGGTATTTAATCATAAATCCTTTATAATGGTTTTTAAATAAAATTTAAATTATCCAATGCATATCCCCCAGTAGTATCGTAACCCTAAGTATAGCAAGGCCCATTGTCATGTTCCTGGATACTCTGGGTCATGTTTGACATTCCTTGTAAGATTTTTTACGCATAGGTACATCTATCCTAGAGCCGCCTCTACTTGATCTCATCTATACAGGGATGTATTGTTTGGAAAATTCAAAAAATATCTAAATTACAAATATTATAGAAAGTTCTTCTATACAAATCTTTAAAGTCTATCTTAGGGTAATGTTCTTTAAATCAGAGTTTTTCTAAATCTAGTTTCCAATGTTTTTAATAAAATTCCTATGATACTAACTATAATGCCCTGACCACAGTTACCTTGAGTCGGTGAATTACTATATAACATTGGAATGATCACAAGAGATCAATTCTCTAAAGACCTATTAGTTTAGTAGCCTTGGAAGTATTAAATACATATATAAGTTTTTCATTACATTATGAAATAAAAAACAACATTGTGTGTCCTTTGAACAAACTCATATCCAATAGCCTATCCCTGTAAGTCAATCATAAAATACTTCTTCACATCTTGGGAAATATAAAACATAAGAAATGGATGAGCTCAGATGCTTCGTAAGGATAACAATATAGAAAAAACTTTCATAAATAAGAATAAACATTGAAGTCAATTTATATGACTAAAACACGAGAATTTTAAAGTTAAACTTCAATAAAATATGGAAAATATAAATCAACTAATTCCATTTACTTATTCATATGGTTATTCTACTAGTTTAATAATCAAATATAATATCGATAGATAATTTTATAATGATGGAATGCATAATCTAGGACATCACAACCTCATAGTCAAGGCCTTGTGCAAAGACTACATATAATATTTTTGTCAAGGACCTCTTCCAAGACACTAGTTTTTCTCGTGAGACCTACCGATGCATTGATGAGCTATAACAGGCTCCACCCATCACTTACTATGTCCAACGCATTCCTCATATGACAAGGTCGAAACATAACATAAACATTCATATCAAAACAAGCATATAAAATGTTAATACTTTAACCATAAATCTTGACTGTTATAAAATAAGCACATCCTGAATGAAACATATTACAAGACCTTCAGTACAATATGGAAGATTGTATCGTAAAAAATCTACTTCAAAAAAACATAAAATCCAACAATGGATGTTGAAATATATGAAATGAAAACTATTTGGGAGAAACATTTCTTTCTATTTTGAAATCATTTTAAAGTCACATAATTATAAAAGGAAACATTTATTTTCAAAATATTATTATAAGCTTCTAAGGGAAGCTTCGAAGGTGTTATAACGGTGGAGAATAGTCGTACACCCTATATAAGTTGAAAAAACATTTTTTCCATAACTTGTTAAAAATTTCATAAAGTACATTGTTTGGAAAAATATGGAATGATTACTTTTATACCATTTTATAAAAAGGAAAACAAAGGAATAAATTAATTTAACCCATAGTCTATAATAGAGTAAAAATGTTTTTGAAATACATTTTTATGAAACATGGATGTGGATGATAAATAGGTCCCAATAGATACTTATACATAAAGAACCTTGGATAATGAAGAGATTGTAAAATAAATAGTTACCTTGTAATTTATCTTAGTCAAGGGTACTTTAACCTCCATTATAATAGTTAACTAATTATTATTAAATTATAAAAGAACCAAAGAAATAAATATGATATCATATATGATCTTTAAATATTGGTTTGTTAATAATATTTCAGTAGTGTCATTGTTTCGAGTGTTATCTGATTCATTTTCCGTTATATATTTTTTTACATAAGTCATGTTTGTTATGGATATGATGTATTTGATTCTTATCCAGAATGATATTAAGTTCTTAAACATTATTTTAAATCATAAAATTAAAATTATTCTTGAATGGTTATGATGGGGAATAAATCTCATCGTGTTCATGGAGATGGAAATCCGTACGTACGCACGAGTGACAATATCATTCTATTGATGGTAAAATAATATGAAATTTGATGGTAAATAATATATATAGAATAATTAACCTTTTATATTTATTATTAAAATCGATTATACTCATTATTATACACATCCAAATAATGAATTGTTGAATAACAAACTACACCGCGACTTGGAGACGGTAAGCCATACGTACGCGCATATAGTGGCTTTGTCATTCATAGGATGGATAGAATAATTAATATGGTTTTACCATATTTATAATAAAATAGATGTGTGTATAAGGTACAAAAATTATTATTTTGGTATGGAAAAAACAAAGAAAGAGGAAGTGGAAGAAGGAAAGAACTTTCAAAGTGGTGATGAAATTATTACCTCTTCTTCGGGTGCTTCCTTTTTATTTGATCAAAAGGGATCATTAGATTGTCTTTTTGATAAAATTAAGGCCTCTTGGTTGAATTGAGGGTAGTTGGAAGGATATTAGAGTAGGTTCTGGCAAATCCAAATGGATTTTGTGGTGTGATATTTAGATAAGGGGAAGTTTCCTTTTATAAGAGAGGTATGGGTAACTTTAGGAAAATCATAAAATATTAATTTATTATACAATCATATTTATATTATAATGGATCCAAAATGATTTATTTTAAGTATATGGTGATAATGGGACTAAAGACTCTCAACCAATAGGTTTTAGACAATTTTGTCTCCATATTAACCTTATATTTTAGATTTAATTCTTAGTTAAATAGTTTAACTGTTACCTTGTATTCTTCTATTATTATAGTAAATGGTTAATAAACTTACTATAAAAGGATAAGAGAACCCCAAGTGATTTATTATTGACATATCTAACCTTATCTATGACTTTTGTCTGATCAGTAGATTTTCATGAATATTATACCATTTAATAAAATAATATTTGTTTTAAAAACTAATTTATGTCAATTTTGAAACTATTTATTATTTGGTTTTTGTGAAAGTCATAAAAATGTTATCACTTAGAAAAAAATTTATTTGGTCAAATGTAACATGTCATATTAACCTATAATGTTAGTGTAATTCTCCAAAATTATAAATTTACATTTATTTTTATATTTATAATTTCAATTTTTTTAATCTTTCATTAATAAGGTAATTACTGCATCATCATTTTTTCATAAATAAATTTAATTATTTAATTTAAAAAATTTATAAATAAAATACCATGATGTAGGAAATATTTTGAGACTTCTAATAAATATTTATAGTCAAATATATATTATGTATAACCCTATATTAATAATTGTTTTGTTATTAAACATTGAATTTTACACTTTTAACTCTTCTTTAAATAAAATAACAATAAATGTCCTAATCTAATCCTAGTGGATAAAAGAGGATCATATTTTATTCCTAAGGTTTATTTTGGTTGAAAAACACTTTTCTAGAAGAATTAGTACATGTGTTAGGGTAATTATAATATCATTTTTACCTTTAATTGCCTTACTCACTTTTAACCATGGTAAATAAAATTCAAAAGTAACTATTCATCAAAAAATATTTTATTGCTCTTCAACCACAATATACTTAATGATTTTAGTTGTGTCTCTCAGTTTTTTGAAATTAAATTCATAGAACTGGTAGAGTTATGTTTTATGCACATTTGTAAATGTGCCTAGAAGGTGGGTAAAAGGCATTAAATAGTTCAATAAAAATTTATATATCTAATATTTCAATAAAATGACTCTAATGAATTATAATGAACTAACATAGGTATTTTTTTATCTATTTTGAAATTAAAATAAATATAAATAATAATAATTATTATTTAAATAAAATTAAGTTTTAAACAATAACACAGTGTTTTCACTATTCATCAAAAGTTGAATGTTTTAAAAAAAATACCAAAAATTTACCCTAAGATAATTTTTATATTATAAATCCAAAAATAATGTCCATTTTTTAAAATAAAATTTTTAAATTTTTAAAAAGTGGGTATTACTATTCATAATTGTTTTTTTAAATGACTATTTTTATCTATTGTAGTGGGCTAGAACTCAAAATTGTGTACAATAAAAACTATTGTATTTTTCATAAAGAATCATACCATGAAAGATTGGGGTGTTACATTCTTTCGTCCTTCAAATAATTTCATCCTCGAAATTTCTGGAATATTAATGCATAAAAATATTTGGGTGCCTCTTCATCATAAGTTCCTCATGTTCCCATGTTACATATTCCATTTTATGGTTTCTCCAAAGACATTTTACCATACGAGTCATCCTGTTTTTCAATACATGTTATCTAGTATCAAGAATTCTTATAGGATCTTCACAATAAGATAGATTGGGTTTTAGTTCTATTTCTTCATAGGTGAGTACATGTGTTGGGCCAGGCATGTATTTTCTCAACAATGATACGTGGAGCACATCATGAATTTTGTTGATACTTGGCAGTATTTCCAAATAATAAGCTATAACTCTAATTCATTCTAGAATTTCGAAAGGTCTGATGTACCTGGGACTTAATTTACCCTTCTTAGTGAATCGTATAACACCCTTCCATGAAGATACCTTCAAGAAAACATGATCATATACTTGAAATTCTAAGTTCTTCCTTCAGTTATCAGCTATCTCTTTTTCCTACTTTGAGTTGCTTTAATGTGGGTTTGGATAATATTCACCTTTTATATTATTTCCACAACAATATAAAAGACAACAGGTTTTCTTCCACCAACATCATCCTAACAAGTCGGTGTAGGACATCTCTTTCCATATAATGCTTCATATGGTGCCATCTGAATACTTGAATGGAATAAATTGTTATAGAAAACTTCTACCAGAGGTAAATACTGATCCCACATACATTAAAAGTGAAGTGAGAAAGATTTATAAATGTATTTTATGGTTTTAATTGTCCGTTTTGATTTATCATCAGTTTGAGTGTGGTAGGTAGTGCTCAAACAAAGTTTAGTATCGAGGTCATTCTAAAGACTTTTCTATAATCTTGATGTAAAATGGGGATCATGATCAGAAATAATCCATAGGGGTACACCATGAAGTCTTAAAACATCATTAATATATATTCTTCCAAATCATTTTAGTGGTAAATCTTCTCAATTATCATGAAAATGTGTTGACTTGGTAAAATGATCCACAATGAACCATATTGAATCATTCCTTCTAGGAGTATTTGGTAGCCCAATGACAAAGTCCATTGTAATATCATCCCATTTACACTCCGGTATGGTAAGAGGTTCCATGACTCCTCTAGGATGTTGTCTTCCAGCCTTCACCTATAGATAAACCATATATCTTGACACATAATCGGTAATGTCCCTCTTCATGTAGTCCCACCAAAAAATCTCCTTCAAATATCTATACATATTAGTTCTACCAGGGTGTATAGAGAAATTGGATCTATGAGTATCATCCAATAATTTCATTTTTAGACTAGGTATGTCAGGAATGCAAAAGTCTCTTCCCAAATATATAAATTCCATCTTCATATACGAAGTCATTCAATCTCCCATCATTCACAGCTTTAATATTTTTTTTGAAACTCCTCATCATCAGTCTAAGAACTTTTTATCCTTTGTAGTAAGGATGGTTTGGAAACGATTTGAAAAAGTATTGATGTTTCACCTTCCATGATTATTCCCATATCCATATTTTCTATATCCATGAAAATAGGATCCCATTCAATTATAATAATGTTCAAAACTCCATGATCATTTATTCTCAAAGAATTTAACACATTATATACCATCCCCAGGTGGTAGTGTATAGTAAAATCATAATCATTGAGTAGTTCAAGCTATTGTCTTTTCCTCATGTTGAGTTCTTTCTATGAGAAAATATACTTTAAACTCTTGTTATTGGTATATATCTCAAATTTTTACCATAGAGATAGTGTCATCATATCTTCAAAGAAAATATTTCATCAGCTAACCCTAGATCATGAGGAGGGTAGTTTTGTTCATGAATTTTTAGCTACCGTGATTCATAGGCAATAACCCTATCATTCTTCATAAGGACACAACCCAGTCCTTTCTTTGAAGAATAATTATAAATAATAAACCCATTATTCCTTGATTGTAGAGTCAAGATAGTAGCATTGACTAATCTTCTCTTCAGTTTTCCAAAACATTCTTCACAATCTTTTGTCCAAAAAAAATAACCCCTTTATGTGTGATCTTGGTTAATGGGTTATCCAATCGGGGAAAATTCTTTACAAAACACCGATAATAACTTGTTAAACCAATAAAACTGTGTACCTCAGTTTTACTCATTGGTGTTGGCCATTCGTGGATTTATATTTTCTTATAAGGATCAAGAAAGATTCCATCCTTAGAGACAATATGGCTATGAAATGAAATCTCTTGAAGCCAGAATTCACACATGCTAAACTTCCCATATAATTCAATTCTTCTAAGAGTATTTAGAATATTGTGCAAGTTATTTTCATGATCTTCATAGATTTTGGAGTATACCAAGATATCATCAACAAAAACCACTAAAATTTCATCAAGATATTCCTTAAAAACTATATTCATTAGATCCATGAAAAAAAGGTGCATTAGTTAGTCCAAAAGGTGTTACTATAAACTCGTAATTCCCATACCTATTTCAAAATGTTGTCTTTGGGATTTGTTTTTTCTTCATGCACAACTGATGATATCCATATCGAAGGAGAATCTTTAAAAAATATTCGACTGTATGAATTTGATCAAATAACTCATCAGTGCGAGATAGGGGGACTTTTTCTTTATTGTTATAGCATTGATCTTCTTGTAGTCAATGCACAACCTCATAGATCCATCTTTATTTTTAACAAAAAGAACAGGGGCTCCCCATGGTGAAACAATAGGGATAGAAAACTCCCATTCCTTTTAAAAGAGTACTAGGGTGTTTATTCCTACAATTAATGTGTGGGGGAATGTCAACATTTCCATTCTTCCCCTAATTTCTATTTATAGAGTATGCAATAGCTCACTTATTCTCTTTCTCCCCTTTAATGTTGTAAGACTTAGAGTATTCCTTTTCTATCTTGATAGCACATGAGACAATATCTTCGTACGATGAGAATGATTGTGAGACTAATTCTCAACATAGTAACGGTTTTAACCCATCATTGAATAGATCAATCTTACTCCTTGGGTTACGTTTATAATTTTTTGTATTCCTTGTTAACCATGTAATGTTCATCTCATACTTTGCAACATTCTCATCCTCATTTTCCCTCAGACTCAAAAATTTCATTTCCATATCCACTTGATGGTCAAGAGGAATGTATTTTTATAATAAAAGATCTTTACACTCCCTCTATTACTTATTTTATACTTCTTAATCCTCCTTTTTGTTATTAATTAATGACCTCCATTTATCTGCATCGCCTATGTGGTGATAAATTTCCATGATAACTTTTTCCCTTTCACTACTCCCCAAATGATGAAATATTTTCTCTAAAGAACTTATCCAATGCTTAGCTACAAATGGATTTGTAGTCTCATTGATTGTTGGGGGTAGTTTCCTCATGAATTGGTTAACATTGATCCTCCACATTGTGGATTAGGGTTCTCCATACGACTAAACATTATTATTCATAACATGAGTGAGTTGTCCCAATATGGTTATAAGATTTTCAGCACCAGTTGAATCACCATATCCACTATAATTATCTTGAGTAGGATAGAAATCCATAAATGGATTGCGTGCATTGATAGGGTTTGTATTCCATCCACTAGGAACCATTTATAAACAATGGCATACACTAGTTTAGATTATAAATCACAATAAATAATTCCAAACTTGTAAAATACCTAACATAAATTGAACAGTTTATGCAGATAATCCACAATAATAAAAAAAGTTTTCTTTGAGGAGGTATTTACTCATAAATCCTTAATAATGGGTTGTAAAGAAAATGTGAATTATCATAAACATATCCCCTTGTAGTTTCATAAACAAGAGTGCAGCAAGGCCCGTTGTCGTGTACCTGGACACCCTGGGTCAAGCCCGAAACTCCTTGATGGAGTTTTCACTTCTAGGTACATATGTTCCAGAGCTACCTTTACCTTCTCATATCCACAAAGGGGTGTATTTCATTGAAAATACATAAAATATCTAAATTACCAAAATTCTAGGATGTTCTTCTATACTAATCATCAAATTCTATCTTAGGGTAATGTTCTCTAATCAATGTTTTTCTGAATCTTGTTTCCAAGGATTGTACTAAATTTCCTCTAATACAAACTATAATGCATCAACCTCAGTTACCCAGAGTTGGTTCATCATTACATAACATTTCCATGATCACAAGAGATCATGTCTCTAAAGACTGATTAGTTTAGTATCCTTGGAAGTACTAGATAAACATTTAAGGAAATGTATAAGACTAAAACACAAGAATTATAAAATTAAACTTCAACATAATATGGAAAAGATAAATCAAATATTCCCATTTAATTATTCACATGGTTATCCTACTAGTCCAATAATAACATGTAATATCAATAGCTAATTTCATAATGATAGAATACATAATGTTGGACATCATAACGACATAGTCAAGGCCTTGTGCCAATACTAAAAAGAATATTATGTCAAGTCCATGTTCCAAGCCACAAGATTGTCTCATGAGATATACTAATGCAATGAGGAGATATAGTGGGCTCCACTTGTCACTTACTATGTCCAATTCATTCCTCTTATGAAAAGGATGAAACATAACATAATCTTTTTTATTAAAACTAGAATGTGAAATGTTAATAATTTAACCATAAACCTTGATAGGTATAAAAATAGCCCATCTATAGTAAAAAAATATCCCAAAACCTTCAATAAAATAAGGACAATTTTATCGTAGTAAATCAACTTTAAATAAATATAAAATCCAACAAAGGATGTTGACAGAGATGAAATCAAAAATATTTGAGAGAAATATCTATTTCTATTTTGAAACAAATTAAAACTCATGTAATTATAAACAAAATCCTTTATTTTCAAAATATTCTTATAAGCTTGTAAGAGAATCTATGAAGGAGTTATAAATGAAGAAAATAACCACACTCACCATATAAGTTTAAAAAGAATTTTTTTTAATTTGTTGAAAAGGTCATAAAGTACCTTGTTTAGAAAGAGATGGAAAGATTCCTTTCAAACCATTTTATAAAATGTAAAATGTGAGTATAAATAAATTTAACCCATAGTCTAGTAAATAGTAAAATTGTTTTTAAATACATTTTTAAGAAACATGGATGTGGATGGTAAAGAGGTCCCAATAGATACTTACATATAAACAACTTCTAATAATGAAGAGATTGTAAAATTAACCCATACCTTGTACTATTCCATAGTAGAGGGTACATTAACATCATGTTTAATAGTTAAATAATTGTTATTAAAATATACGTGAACTATATAAATTAATATTATATCATATATTATCTTCTAAAATTTATCTTTTAATTATATTTCAGTAGTATCCTTGTTTCATGTGTTAACTGATTCATTTTCCTTTATATGTTTTATGACATAAGTTATGTTTGTTATTAATAGGCTATATTTGATTCATATCCAAAATGATATTATGTTATTAAACATTATTTTAAATCATAAAATTAAAATTATTATTTAATGGTTATGATGGTGAATGAATCTCATCACATTCGTGGAGATGGTAATCTGTGCGTACGTACGAGCGAAAATATCATTCTATTGATGATAAAATCGTATAAAATTGGATGTTATATCATATATACTGAATAATTGACATGTTATATTTATTATTAACATAAATTATACTCATTATTATACCAATCCAAATAATGAAGTGTTGAATAAAAAAGTACACCGCAATGTGGAAATGGTAAGTCGTACGTACACATGTATGGTAAATTTGTCATTCATAGGATGGATAAAATAATAAATATTATTGTAACATATTTATAATAACATATTAGTATGTATAAGGTACTAGAGTTATTATTTTTGTATAGAAACAACCAAGAAATAAGTCGTGGAAGAAGAAAAAAAGTTTGAAATAGATGTTGAAAGTATTACGTCTTCTTTGGGTTCTTTC
Source organism: Viscum album (assembly GCA_963277665.1). Taxonomy (NCBI): domain Eukaryota; kingdom Viridiplantae; phylum Streptophyta; class Magnoliopsida; order Santalales; family Viscaceae; genus Viscum; species Viscum album. The sequence continues at coordinate 101,135,594 of OY728132.1, read as the reverse complement.
TTTTAATTTAAACAAAAGGGCACTTTAGATTGGCTTTAGGATCAAATTAAGGACTCTAGGTTAAATTTAGGGTACTTAAGAGGATATTTGAGTAGTTTTTGTCTGTGCCAAATGGATTTGGAGGTGTGATATTAAGATAAGGGGAGGTAACCTTTTATAAGAAAGGTGAGGGTCACTTTAGGGAAAGCTTGAAATATTAATTTATTAAACAATCATATTCCAATTAAAATGGCTCAAAAATTATTTATTTCGAGGCTAAGGTGTTTATGGTTCGAAAATATCTCAACCAATAGGTCTTGGACATGTTATGCAACCATATTAACCTTGTCTTTTAGATTTAACTCTTACTTAAATAGTTTATATTTTACCATGTCTTCTTGTATTATTATAATAATTTTATAATAACATACTATAAAAATCCAAAATAACCCCAATTGGTTAATTAATGAAATATATAACCATATCTAAGTCCTTTTTCCAAACCATAGATTTTTTGGAATATTATATCATTAAATAAAATTTTATTTGTTTTAAAAAATCATTTATGATAATTTTGACACTATTTAGTATTAGGTTTTTTTTTGTAAGTCATAACAACTTTATCACTTCTAATTTTTTTTAATAAACCCTAACAAGTCATATTAAGCAATAAAATTAGTATAATGCATCAAAATTATCAATTTAAATTTATTTTAATATTTATATTGTCAATTTTTTTAATCTTTCATTAATAATGTAATTACTGCATCATCATTGTTTCATAAATAAATGTAATTATTTAACATATAAAAATTATAAATAATATACCATGATGTAGGAAATTTTTGTATCATTATAATTAATATTTTTAATAAAACATAAATTATCTATAAACCTATATTAAAAATGTTTTATTTATTAAACATTGTATTTTACACTTTTAACTCTTCTTTAAATAAAATAATTATAAATTTATTACTCTAATCCATGTGGATCAAAGAGAATCATATTTTATTCCTAAGGTTTATTTTGTCTAAAACACGTATCCAATAGAATTACGACATATTTTAGGGTAATTATAATATCATTGTCACCTTTAATTACAACATTTCCTTTTAACTATGGTAAATAAAATTCAAATTTTACAATACACCAAAAATTATTTTCATCCTTTTGAACCAAATTTTACTTATTGATGTATATTATGTTTCTCAAATTTTTTAAATTCAATTCCCTACAGCGGTAAAATTACATTTTATGCAAATTTGTAAATATTCCTAGAAGGTGGGTAAAAGGTGTTAAATAGTTCAATAAAATTTTATATATCTAATATTATTATAAAATAAATCCAATGAATTTAATTGAACTAATATAAGTATTATATATATATATTTACTTTAAAATAAATATAAATAAAAAAAATTATTAATTAAATTAAAGTTTGTTTAAAATAATAACGCAGTGTTTTTCACTATTAATCAAAAATTGAAAGTTTTCATAAAAAATACCAAAAATTCACCCTATGCTAATTTTGATATTCTGAATCTAAAAATGAATTCCATTTTGAAAAATAATATTTATCAAATTTCAAAAAGTGGATTTTACTATTCATGACTATTTTTTTAAATGGCTAGTTTGATTGGTCGTGGTGCGCTAGAACATGAAGTTCCATACAACGCAATCTATTGAATTATTAAAAGAGAAACATATTTTAGAATCTTGGTGTGTTACATCTTGTGTACGGCGATCTACTGGAACACAAAATGATGTTGTTCATTTTTTCTTTACCACCTCTCGTGGTGGGAAATTATAATAGAAATTCTATTTTTAAATAATATATATATTGAATTTATGATTTATTTATTCTTATTTAATTATTATATAAAATTTATTTTCATGGTTTCCATTTTTTGAAAATATGATACAATCTTTTTGGATGTGTGGACTACTGCCTCCTCAAACTGATGTGACTCATTAACACTTTACATGAAATGTATTAAGGATGGTTTTAGTAAATTTAAATGACATATATGGCATAATAATGCTACTGTAATGATATTATATATATATATATATATGCACAAAAATATTTTATTTACTTTATTTCTTTTAATACGACATGAAATAGAAGAAGTGTTCATGCATATGTAAGCCGTATTGTCTCTATGAACGTTGTATTTAAATTTTTTTTCTATATTTTATAGGTAACCTTACATAAATATATAATGAATATATACAAAATTTACTTCAATGTTATCATTCTAGAGATAATTATATTATTATCTAAGTTTGAGGACCAAGAATAACAAGTCAAAACATGTATGAAAAAAATTGCAGTCATTACCTAAGACATAACATAAACATAGAATTTTTAATAAGTGGGTAATAGAAATAAATAAGTAAGTAATATATGGTATTATATATATGAATATGGTTCTGTAAAATATTCATAATTATCTTTTATTTATTATATAAGAGGTTTTCATGAGTATGATGAGAGTCAAGACATAAGATAATGGATTTCCATCTTACTTTTATTTTTCATGAGATATAAGCCATATCCACCACATGTTTCTTTTTTATGGTGAATGTACTACCCATTAATGAATTATATTATTCTTATATATAAATTTGTTATTATTTACATATCCATTTTATTATTTCACATTAATTGTGTTTGCGGTTCGAAAATTTCCAAATCGATTTGGTAATTTTCTCTCAATTTTATTTCTTTGAGACACATGTTATGTTATGACCCTATATTATTATAATAGGTGAATATACTACCCTTTTAAATTTTTTAGCATTAATCAAATAATTCTCATGGTATTTTATTCTTCAAGGAATTTTATTCTCTCTTCAGTTGGAAATCTGTGTTCCTTCATATCAATTTTTTCTAAAAAAAAATTAAACATATTTTAAATGATCTTGTATGGAGTTTTAAAGAGAAAAATTTAAAAGATGTTAAATTTTTTTTTCATATATTCATTTATAGTTTTAATGTTAATTTTCAATTAAAAAGTTTTTCCAAATGTTTTGTGATTTCAAAATAATTATTTAAAAAGGAAATGATATTTTCCTCCAGAATTATTTCAAGTGATCTTTCAAAATCATTTTCTATCTAAGGATATTTTACTTGATTTTACTTATGCTTTACTATTGATATGACCCATGGATACCATTCTTTTTTTTATTAATTTTTTATGTTTACGATGTGTTGATCATTATGAATTTTGTTTCTTTTACATGAGTTATGTTATTATAAAATGTAAATGAGTCCAAATAGTTTTTAAGGGTTTTGATATGATTTCTATTCTTATGGAATCCAAATGTATTGTTTATATTATGTGAATTGTGGGACCTATATCTCCCTCCAATGTGTTGGGTAATGATTCAAATCTCTTGTGATAGATATGACTAAAATGCGTAGGGAACCTGGTTCAACAAGGAACTTTGTCTGTTAATATGGTCTTGGGAGTTAACCTTGACGACTAATATAATATTAGGAGAAAGCCTTGACTACTAATATAGTCATGGGGGTGAACCATTAACAAAAATATTGTATGGGGAGTGAATTAATACTACTAATATGGACTTGCAAGTAATTCCTTCACAACTTTGTTAATCACGTTATATGCTTATGTATCTTCCATAATTTCATATCTTATTCTTATGTTATACTTTCATGGATTATTCTTTTGATTCCCTAATGATTCATTTATTATAAACTACCAATATTTATTCCATGACTCATTTATATGATCTTTCTTGCGAAGAGTATGATCTTAAAATGTTATGATTACGCTCCTATGGACTTATTTTCAAGTTATGCTTCTGTATCTTCCTTATTTTCCTATACTGATCATCCGAGATCACTGTTTCTTATATTTATTTTCCCTAGGATAAGAACAATATTATTAAGTGTTATATGTTAAAAAGGGTTCTAGTTTTGAAGAAATGTGTGGGAGAAGAATTAAATCTGTTATGAACCTATTGTTTATTTTTTGAAGTTTCCAAAGGCACTGAACGAATATAGTATTTGGGAATTTGTTGGTTTAATGTATGAAATATTCCACAAAAATGATGTAATGTTAATTTATGTTAATACTGGTTCATTATAAAAACAAAAAATATAGTGTGAGAAACACTAATCATAGTGGGAAAACTATACAATCAAGGGAAATTACATTCAATTTATAACATATTATGTTTAATCCTTGGTTATTCGTGATCATTACCAACATTCTTGGATTATAACATTTAATTAGACTTATCCTTAGTGATTTTAATAAGGATTTCTCATCCTAGTTTCAAATGGTTAGGTAAAACATCCCATAATACCAACTGTAATGACCCAGGCTTCACATACAGGGATAATAAATCATATTAGTTGAATATTTATCACAATACACAAAAACATGACTGAGAAACATAATATTTTAGTATCTTTAGAAAACAATGACACATATTTCATGTCTAGTGAAATATATTGAATGTTTCCCAAAATGATATTACCCTTTAATACTCTTATATAAAACCATTCTTCATAACCTAGGAAAATGAAACATAAGAAAGGGTGAGCTCTTATTATAAATAATCGTAAACGTAATAAATACATAAGAATAACATGAAATTGATCATGAAATTCGAAAATTATACCATAAATATCCAAGATTACAATATTGAATCATGTAATAAATATTGGATGTTTATAAGACATGAATCATAAGATAATCAAAGAACATAAACCATAAGATCATAACATTTGAATAAGACAATAAATTTTATAAAACACATATGTATAGAAAATCATTTCATTAGTAGTCAAGTATATTTTACAATAATATCATAATGCAATGGGTTCACTCCCCAAACCATCATTGTATCCTTGGTTTACTCCCAATACTATCATTGTGTACAAATTCACCCACTGAACTGAGTTCAATTTCCATTATAGTCCTATTTATCTAATGATATATAAATGTTACTTTATAAATTTAAGGGATATATAGTTATCACATATCGTATAATGAAAACCATAAATATTGGTTACATAGGAATAGAAATAATTCATTATTTTAAAATCCATAAAAAGAAATGGGTTTTATAAAAATTTCATCATAACCTAAATCATGGAAAAGAAATAGAATTCATAAACATAAACCATTAATATAAAGAATAATAATTTTATACTTAAATTATAACATATTAAAATATAAGTAACATAATGTAATTTTTTCTAAGATGGGAAATTATTTGGAATGATCACTGGGAAAATTTCATTAGGAAAATATCTTTTCCATTTTGAAAATATTTTTTAATAACCGCTCAATTAAAAAAGAAAAAATTTTATTTGAAAAGTACCATGTAATAGATTAATTGAAAATTTAATACATTAAGGCATTATTTAGTAAATTAAACCATATCGTTCTAAATAAGTTAGAAAACACATTTCTTTCGTATTTTCTGTCAGAATAGTCACAAAGAGCAGTTTTTAGAAAATAACAAAAATATTATTTTACAACCATTTTTAAATAATAAAATCATATTTAAAAATTAATATAAAAATAGTAAAATCATATTTTAAATAACTTTTTGATAAAATTTACATGGAATAGAAGTATTTCCCAGTTGATTCTTAAATATAAATAATCTGAAACAGTAATGAGTGTGTTAAATAAACCCTTACCACTTAGTAATCAGTTGAATCGTATTCCCAATGAAAAAAATAAAATTATATGGATATTTAAATAATATAATATTCAGGATAATACACTTAAAATACATTTATGGGAAGTAAATACACCACACAAAAGAATAATTTAGTGTATAAAGGTTATGTCTCATAGAAATAAAAGTGAGACAAAAATATCTTACCTCAAGTCTTGAATTTATTTTGTCACATTGAAACCTAATATATGGTAAATTGGAATTAATTATAAATTTATTCCCCCAACATATATCTATAATATCATTTAATACTTGGTTATTTCATCTTATCACCTTTTTATTTATAATTGGTTTTTAAAATTGTTGTTCTGGGAGATAATTACTTTGTTTTCCAAGCATGATTCGGGTTGGTAGTCCTAGTCCTTATAATTGGATAATGGTACCATAATTTACATAATTTTAATAATGTTATAAACATAATGTATATTCATTACATACATATCTATAATCATTTATAATAATTAAGGATAGAAAAATAAATTACACTGATCATGGAGATGGTAAGTTGTACGTATTCTTGAACGTTGTTTGCAATTTTCATATAATGGAATGAAATATAGTAAAATAATAATGCACATTTATAGAATAATTATTATATTATATTATATATATATATATATCATAAAATTTCATAAATTCATCCTTACTACCATCCATGTGAAATATAAGTGAATACGAATCATGTCACATTATATAGATGGTAGTCCATACGTATGGACAAGCGACATTATCATTTCTAAAAATATTGGATAATTATAAGATAGACATAATATTATCATTATATAGGTGTAATTATATTAAAAATATCGTATATGATCACTAATACCTTCATAATAAACATCTATATAAGACGTTGATGGAAAATGAATAGCATCGCTACGTGGAGATCGTATGTGATACCTACACAAAATCGACACTTTCACTTCTTATTTGATGGGAAAGAGTGCGTATAATGGTATTTTAATAATTAAAATAACAGTTACTAATATTTAGTATACCAATGTTTTTAATTTATGATAAATATCATTTATTTCTAGGAGGTAAGGAAGAGTAGAAAAGGAAAGTGACCTGTTAGAGCGATTACCTCTTCTTCCAAACATCTCATTCAAATCCTTTCTAAAGGGATCTGGGGTTGGTCAAAAGAGAATAAAAGATCCTCTATATTTGGAATAGGTATTTTTATAATAGAAATTATTAGGGTATTTTTGAGATATAATTCTCTATGTGAATTGAATAAGTGAGTGAGGAGGTTCCCCTTTATATTTGAGGTGAGGGAAACTTTTGGAATTTCTCTAAAAATTAATTTATATTATACTCAATTTCTATCAAAATACAAAAAAATGGAAATGTATTAGAATATAATAAAATAAAAGTTTTTAATCTCATGAACCAATCTAATTTAGACAATTTTTGGTATTACGTTTAACATTATCATTTTGATTAACCATTGATTAAACTATTTTAATTTTAATAATTGTAAAAAAACAATATTAAAATGTTGTAATTTCTACTTATAATGTTTCAATTGGACATTAATATAAAAATTTATTATATTTTAGACCATAACATATCATATTTGTCCTTATTTATTAAATTCATGATTTTTAAATAATTTAATAGAATATTATTTTCATGAAATATCTTGAGTATCAATTTGGTTACTATTCATTACTCTGAAATTAATAATATCAAGTCAAAAAAATATCTTAGAACCAAATAAAATAATACAACAATAATATGTAATAACAATCTATTAAATTTTTAGGGTACCTTAATTAATTAAAATTTTATTTATTTTAATATATTTATTATCATTTATTTGATAACTTAATTAATCAAATAATTACTCACTCATATTGTGAAATTATTTAAGATGATTATTTATACACAAAAAATTTAAAATTAAAAACCATAATGTAGATAAATCTATTATTATAATAATATATATAGTAGAACATTTCATCTAGATACACCTATATTAAATATGTCATATTATTTAAAACATGAATGTGACATCTTTGACTTTTTATTAAATAAAATATTATTAACCTCATAATGTCGTCCTAGTGGCCCCAAAAGACATAAATAAATTTGGATCATGAAAATTAGTTTACTAAGATAAAAATTTACACTTATATGTGTTCATAACGTACTTTTTCCCATGTGGACACATAAGAGATATTTAAGACCATGACAGTGGCATTTTTGTGAATTTATTTAATTTAAATAATAGAGAAGTCATTTTCATGGAAAAATTTTGATTAATGAATTAAATTTAAAATAATAGGTTCTATGTGTGGAATTAAATCCATACAATAAGAAATAGGATGAAACATAATGGCTTTTTCACTTATTATTAATCCATACGAACCCATTTTACCCTTACAAGGATAATAAATTTTAAAAAAATTATTATTCATATTGACTACAAATAAATTTTAAATACTTACTAAATTTGGACGCATTGATTACTAATATGGTATTAATTTTTGAAAATTAAAAACACATAGTTTTCAGAATTTAATTTAAATTAAAACTGTCAAAATGCAGTGAAAAAATTATTTTTAAACATAAAATGTATTTTATTAAATTCATTTATAAAATAATTTTAAAAACAATAATTCCATTATATGAAAGAAAAATTAAATAATTAATATTTAAAACAAATAAAAACCTTTATTTGGACTTGAGAATGTTTCAAAATAAAATATAGTTTTCAATTAAAATCAGCATTTTCATTATTCCTTGAAAAATAAATATTTTTAGAAAATTATAAAAAAAATATTTTAAGATAATTTTGAAATTATCAATTATAAAATTAAATTAATTTTTCAAATAAATTTTATATAACCGTAATAAATTAATATTCATGCTTAAAAATAAGAAAAAATAATTTTTTAAAGAAAATTTATTTTTGAAGAATAACGTACCTTACTAAAAATTGTGTGAGAATTCTTTTTAATATTTTACCAATATATTAAAATTTATTGGGACCTTTATATTTATTTCATAATTTATTTTTTCATATTTATTCCCATCAATTTAATAACTAGGATATAACCAAGATATAGTTTTTTGTGGTTCATCAAAAAAATTGTGTGCACAAAAATAAATAAATTAAATAAATTTATTTAAAAATACATTTCATAAAAATCTCAGGGTAACAACATAAATTAAATTTTTTATCATCCTTTTCATAATGTGGGTTTCACTAAAAGGTTTTAAAGGAATTTAAAAAAAATGTATTATTAATTTTCAAATAAAATATTCTTATTAATTAATGTATTGAAATCCTATAGAATGTATTCATTAGAAAATGTTTTAAATGTAAATTTTCTAATCTGATGAATTTAATAAAAAAATCATAAAATTATATATTTTTAGAAGTATTTCATATAGGTTATTTTCAGCAAAAAAATATCATTTACATGTTTGTATGTGGACATATAATTCCACTATGTTTTCAATTTTCTAAGAGACCTCCCCTCTATACAATCAAGTTTTAAAAAAAACTAATTCTTAGGGTTTAGTAAAAATTTCCATTTATGTGTTTTCTAAGGATAATGGAAATTCCTATTTTAAAATAAATATTCCTAACACTTCTAATATTTTTCTTTATGAATTTCATATTCGTGATCAAGGGTATTCATCAAATGATATCATCCACCTTCTTTATCTGGATGGGTTATGAAATTGTATTTTATATCTGTGGTACGATCCATTATTTTTTTCTTTACTAATCATCCACTTGTATAGGCATGATTTTCTTCAAAAAAATCCTATTTTAATTCCATCTGCTTCATTAAATGATTAAAGTGTGTTCGCCTAGATTCCCAATACATCAATTGATCGGGGAAATTATTATCTAAAACATATTTCCATTTCCTACAGAGTGTAAATACCATATGTGTAATCATCATTAATGAGTGGTATTAACCTAGAATGATTCTTAAATTCGTTGGACCCACATTTATTTTCCATGGGTTTTTCATGTCATGTTTATTGATGAAATCATGAATGATTCTTTAGGGAACCACTTGAAAATGATATAAAACCAATTTTATTTCTATGTCTTTTTATGATAAGTTGATTGAAACAATGTGTCACACATAGGTAGGAATTTAATTATGTGATGTCTGGTCCTAGAATTATATATACCTCTAATGAAATGAGTAATGTTTCCAATTCATGATATATCAGGGTTCATGGGAAGTGTGCCTAGCCAAATATAGTATGTGGGCAGTTATCCTAGAAAACAATGTTATGTTAACAAGGTGGGAGCCTTGATTAATGCTTACACTACTAAAAAATGTGCCTCTAACATAACTGGAATTTATGAGTGCTAGAAAATTGCGCAGAGAATGTCCATCTTTATTAGTGCTAAAATAAGCACTGATAAAGTGGGACCTTTATCAGTGCTAAGTAAAAGTGTTGATAAATGGAATCCTTTATCATTATTTTTTATTTTTCACTGATAAAATTCATATTTATAAGCACTTTATTTTCAGGGATGATAAAAAGTACACTTTATGAGCACTAAAAATAAAGCACTGATAAAAGGTAACCTTTATCAACACATTTTTAGCACTGATAAAGGTCCACAATAAAATTAAATAGTTACAAAAATAAAATTAAAAAATATTAACAATTTAATTTATTTAATAATTATTGTTAAAAATGAAATAAATTAATATACATATATAAAATTTCCAAAAAATAATAAATAGTATATATTAAATATATAGATATGTAAAATGAGTAAATTGAAATAATTAAAAAAATAAAATTTAAAATGAGAAAATAATAAAAATATTAAACATTTTATTAATTAGATAATTTTTGATAAAAATGGATAAATTAAATATTCATATATATATATATATATATATATATTTCTGTGTGTGTTATAAATATTGGAAAATATTATATATTAAATTTAGATTTGTAAATGAATATATAATTAAATTGAAAAATTAAAAATCAATACATTACAGAATTATTTCAAATTTTATTAATGGAACAATTACTAATAAAAAAATAATATGTATAATATATATCTATACATATTAATTAAAAATAATAATAAGTAATATATATTAAAAATAAATATATATTAAATGAATAAAATGATAATTAAAATCATGTTAATATCTTTTTCATTTTAAATGTTGTTTGATTTTTCAATTTATCATATATCAAATGTCTGGTGTTACATTGATTTACCATACATATATATATATATACAATTATTGTAGTTTTATAAACAATCAAACACAAAAATATATTTTTGCAATATATAGAAATACATACACCTGATATTTATGAAATTAATTCAAATTTCAGTAAACATTATAATTTCATTATAACATGATATATTTAATATATTATGTTATTAATTGATTAATTTTATTTATTTATTTTTAATACTATTATATTGAGGGAATTCATTTTTAAATTTTTTTATTATTATTCTTTTTTTGAATTTGATCATTTTATATTATTTATTTATATTAATTTTTTTACTATGTTTTAGTATTTTCAATATGTATTTTTCTTACTCCAATATATATATTTATGTTATGATTTAAATTTAATTAATAAAACTTTTCCATTTCTTCAATATTTTTAATGTGTGCTCATTTTGAATTATTCAATTTCACTCATTTTTAAATTGTGTGTATTTAAGATTATATATCCTCTAATAAAGTTAAAAAATATATTTTAAATCAATATATTTATAAATTTATATTTCTTATATTTATAATTTTTATAAATAAATAATTGATTTTTTTAATAAGTATTTATGTAATTATAAATAAATAATTATATATATTTAATAATTAAAAAATTATATTATATTTATTTAAATAAATCCTTTATCAGGGCTAAAAAATAATTGTTAAAAATAATCTTTTTCAGAGCTAAAATATTACTACTGATAAATATCGAGATTTATGAGCGCTTTTTTAGAACTGATAAATATCCCTTTTATTAGTGCTTATCAATTTGATGCTAATAAGAGGTATATTTATCATTTCTTTTCTAAAAGTGATGTTAAAAGTGTTCTTGGTCTATTTCAAAAAACCCTAACTGGTACTCAATCAATCACGATTCTCAAGCTATCACAGAACTCCTCTACTACCAGAACAACTCCTCTATGTTCCCTTGGATAAATCAAGGATAGTATCTAATGTATGTTATTTACTACTTTTCCTCTATTTTAGTTTTATATATTAGGTTCCACATTTTGTGTTTTGTATTTTCTGATGTTCTAAACCATTACAAACCCTATATCTCATCTCCTCACCACTCCTAGTGCGACTCCTCTACGTTCCCTTGGATGAATCAAGTCTAGAATCCAATGTTTGTTATTTTTTACTTTTCCTCTATCATATTTTGATCTTTTAGGTTCTATATTTTGCATTTTTGGTTTTGTCCTATTCTTAACCTTGAAGAACCCTACATCTCATCTCTTCACCACTCTCAGCATGACTCCTCTAGGTTCATGTAAGGATTATAAAGATGTACCATGTTATTAGTCACCAATTTGTGGATCCTTTAGTGAAAAAATGAATCGTAGTGTTCCTCGCTAAATTCATTACCTATAATCTGGTGAAGGGAAAATACAATAAACCTATATACAATATTTCAATACATTATTTTCCTATTCAAAAAAGGGATGAAATCATGATGGATTTCTTGGCCTGTTTTTCAAGATCAACTAAATAGTGACACGTAGTGTGGTTTATAGAGGATCACCTAACTAATATTAACAACTTATTACATATTTAAGAGGCTTCTTTAGTTTATAAACTCGATTAATTATATGTCAAATATATAGTAATGCTTCCATGTGTCCCATATAGTGTTTTATATCATAGTGATATAATGTTTTTATCTTGGTTATAGAATGAAAATTAATTTCCAATGAGGTTATGGGTGAAATTTTATACTTTTATTATTCAATTGACTAATAGTCATTCTTATTAGACTATCTTGATATTGGAGGATATTCATGGAGCCTTAATTCTTGACTTTAGCGGCTCCTAGATGGATTATATTTCCATAGTGTAATTATCTTATAAAAACAGTTATCAATAACTTATACAGATATAACCATATGGAGAATTATATTAAATACATTTTCACTATACTTTATTTTGGATAAAGATAGAATAATCTCCTATGAATAGCCATAGTCTTGTCCAAGAAATAATAGTCCCAGTTATGTTAATTTGAAAAAAAATTGAAACTAATAAATGTTAACCAATTCACTATAATAACCATTAGAGGTGACCCTTTTAAATTATTGTTAATGATCATGTGTTTATTTGTGTTTCCATGATATTGGTTCACTATTAGATTAGAAAGAAGGGGAAATTAACCTCAAAATATATCAAACATTTTAAAATTCATGGAAAAATCTTGGAAATTTATTAATATATATCCTTACACTTATGAAAAACTAATGGGTGAATATATTTCTTCAAGAATCTAGTTGAATCTTATTGAGTACCAAATTATTGATTCTATGGAGGATTTAAATTCACTATCTTATCTAACCAGGTAATCCCCTTTAATGTTAGTATTTTAGTCTCATTTTGGGTGCATTTAGTGTTGAATTTTATTTAAAAATGGGGTTTGATGATTTGATAGTAGAATGTGGTGAAGAGATAGAGGTTCCCTTATTCGGTATGCACTCAGTACCTAATGGAATGGAACTATGTGCCTATTGGTAGGATATTGTATGTAGGGCCACTGTTAACACAACGAATAACCTAGTGTCCTATTATTATGTATATGGTGTTACATTTGATATTTTATTATTGTTGGTGTTTATTAATCTTTTTAATAATAGAAAACTCGTATACTAAGTAAATTCTGGGATACTACCATGTCTCAATGTTAAGTATGACTACTAGTTCCTTATTCCTATATTTTAGCATGAATTATGTCTTGTTTTGGTCTTGGTTTTTGTGAGTAATATTTTAAAATGAAAATAATTTTGAAAATTAAAATGATTTCATTAAAATAGTATTATATTAGAAATAAATGAATTTTAAAGGAAAATGATTTGGATTGAAAATTTGGTAAATTATTGGGTTTGGTGATAAAGTGGTAATCGTAATCCTCAGTATTATATATGAGTGTTTTCATATGTGTATGTGAGGAATTCATTTTGAACCTATTTTTATGATTTTTGTGTTATTCAGAATATGCCGCCAAGAATGGTACTTGAAGTTTCTAGTATGTATTACCCTACTTCTAGTACTCCTCAATTTTTTCCCATCTCCAGTGGTAATTGAGGTTCGTTAGAGGAAATGAAGTGGGTTGAATAAGTTGAGCATGTATTAATAGTGCTGGTAACTCCCAATTCCAATAGATTTCATGTTGTTCTGGGTCTTCTTATGGGTCCATATTTGGAAGAATGGGGGTTTTGTTCCCTACTAATGATGAAAGTTGCGATGAAGTGGGATGTTTTTATGTCTTTCTTTTTTTTTGATGGTTTATACCTAAGGAGGTGAATGTGAAGAAAATTGAAGATCTCATGAGTGTCCATCAAGGTAATCATATCGTGAGGTCTTATGTTGAACACTTCAATGAGATTGTTTCATTTTCTCTAGAATTAGTGTATCATGACCTGTTGAAAAACTTTCCTTTCATTTGGTTCTTCATCTGGGGATCTAGGATTGTGTCCTCTTATACAATGATATCCATTTAGAGTGGTTTGCGGAGTAAGAATTTTTGATTAAGTTGTTGTGAAATAAGAATACTACACATTGGCTCAGTTTTTGTATCCCATGTTGGGGTGAAGATGTTAGAATTTTCCTCATTTTTGTTTTGTGGTTGTTGTATGTTAATCATTATTTATAAATTTTTGATGAAATAATACTTTTGTTTTTAAAATGGTTTTGTCTTTATGAATGTAAACCATTAAATGGTTATCCTTTCTCGAATTAGTTCCCCTATTTCTATCAAGCATGTTTGGAGAAGTCTATTTTTGGGGAAATCACTCTTTGTGCCTTGTGTGCATGTTCATTTATCATTTTGAGAACTTTTGTTTGTTTATTAGAAAAATATAGGGTTTTATATGATTGGGAAAAGAGTTTTATGGAATCATGTACTTTGTTAAAACCTTTGTAAATGATCCATAAGTCATTTGGGACTTGTTGAAATCCGCCACACTATAAATTGATGCACAGTGTGACCGTTATGACATAATGTGTCATTCCTTTTCAAGAATCAGATATACCTCAAAACTGAACAAAAACATTCAGATTGTTTTGATACTTTAGTTCAAAAATATTCACTCATTAAAAACCTATCAAACACTTTATAATTTTTTTTATAATTCAGTACAATGATTCATAGGTCATTTGTGATGTGTAGGAATCCATTTCACATCAAATCGATGCATTATGTAATCAGAATGACTCAAAAGTGTGTGTTTCTAGTTTAAAATAACATTTTAGTAAAAAAGACAACTGGCATACTCAAAACTGAGAAAACACATTCGTATTTTTTTTACAATAATAAAGTGATCCACAAGTTATTTGAGATGTATTGGAATTAGTCACACCCCAATCTGATGCATGATATGACCGATATGACTCCATGTGTGTCTTTTTATTTAAAATTGACAACAATTTTAGAAAAATTATCATTTTCTCTTAATTTATTTATATATATTTTTACTAACATAATAATTATTTTCTTATAAAGGTGTCCTCTTTTGCTCAATCTAGGGTGTTTTTTTCAGAAATTTCATGTGTCGGGTTATGATTAAATGATAAATTAACATTTATTTTTTTGAGTGTATGTACTAATTTGTGTTTATGTAATTTTATAAAAAAATGTTTGAAATTTCTATAATATGGTTTTTTTATTGTGTTTTTGTAATAAATTTTATTTCTATTAAATCTTGTATTAGGACTTAGTTCTATATATATCTGGTGTTTCTTTGGTGTTGTGGTGTGCTATTATAGCACATTGTAGTGGTGTTGTGGTGTTATATTACGACACACTACAGAATGACCCTTTGTTGGTGCTTTTATACACACTGATTAATGGTTCCTTTATCAGTGCTGATAAAAGTTCAGGAATTTTAACTTTTCTCATGTATTCAATTCTTTTTTATTGTTGATAAAGACTATTTCTAGCATTGTTAATGGCCTATTTTGTAGTAGTGTTATGATATAATGTTTATGTTGTTTCCACATTCCATTTATGTCAGGCACTTGTAATATTAAAATTCGTATTCCATTCTATTATGTTATCATTTAAAATTTCTTGATTCCATATTATTTTTGATATCATGGTATGTCTCATGTATCTCATGTTATACTTTATTATTATGTTTACCATAACTGAGTATTTGAGCTCACCCCTTCTTATCTTTCCCTTTCCCAATGTTATGAAGGGAGGTAATGTGTATAGTGTGTATAGAGAAATTAATCATATGGAAACATTATAGGACTTATTTAAGAACTATTATTCAATGATTAGAATCTTTTTTATTAGAAAAAGATTCTATTTTATGAGAAGACGTGAGATTTATTAGTTAGTGATTTTTCCTGATTCTCCAAAACTCTAATCTAAAAGGTCCTTGGATTGTAAATTTATGAATTATATTGAAATAATAAATGTGTATCAACACCATTGTTATAATTTATGTGTTTTAATAAAAATATCCATGAGCTCTAGTCTGGGGAGACTACATTGTACCACCTTTTTATTTGGTATGTGTGATAGATCATGTACATGCTTTGTCGGGATAGATATATGGGACGCATCATAAGCTTGATCCATATTTCATGGGTGTGTTAACCAATATTTCACCTCTCTTATGAGATCAAGGATATCAATGGATCAAATTTACCATTTTGTATCACCACAATATTTTATGGTATGTCTCTTATTAAATAAATTCAATTTTTTCGATAGTTGACGTTCCGCACTGAGCTTAAAGAAATAATTAAATATTATTATTTAATTATGATCATTATCACCTAATAATTACAATAGAAGGAATGAATGAGTTTAAATAAATTATTAAAATATATTTTTCACTTTTTTATAAAATTAATTCATTGGTAACCAATTAATTATAAATGAAAATAATAACAAATTAAACATAAAGGATGTGTTTTTATAGAAAAACTATTTTTATGCTCATAATATAATTTTATCTTAATAAATTAAATTTATCACTATTACTGAAAGATATTAATCAAATATATATGTTATATATTCAATAAAATGTTTTTAAATTCATCTAATAAGTTTTATACGCTTAAGAAAAAGGAAAAAAAATCTAATTTTATGCATAAAAAGCTATATTTTTCTAAAAGAATATTTTTCCATCTTTTGATGGTGAAACTATTTTAAATCAAAATGTAGAAACTCTTATAAATTTTATTTTAAAAAATAATGTTTATTTTTGAAATTTTAATATAAAAATTGTAATATGTTTTTTTTGGTATTTTATAGAGAAGTCTCATTTTTTTGATGAATAGTGTAAAGTACATAATTTTAATTAAAAAAAAATTCTTTTTTTGTCTAATTTTTTTAAGTATAAGTTATTTTTATAATTTAATCATAAGTAAGTTTTGTTAAATTATACATCATTAAATCTAATTTAGGATATTTTAATTAATTTCCCATTGAATTTGATATAAAAATATTTCATCCTATTGAACTTTTCAATTTAAAAGCCTTCTTTTTCGCTTTGTCTCTAATATTAATTTTAAATCTAATTTTTTCAATTATGTAAATTGGACTAGTTAAAATTAATTAAATATTTAGAATCATAATTCCCAAATTATGTTTTATAGAAAATTTAATTTTTATGTATAAAAAAATTACCTTTTTAAAAAAAATATTTACCTTATTATGGGTAAAATAATGACAATGGTTAATGGTAAATGGTAAAATATTAATATGCCTAAAATTTACAAAATATAATGTTTTTTTGAGTTATTTATCCACCCTAAATATCCTCCATAACCTTAATTTACAATCTAATTACTTGAAATTAATTCCACCTCAATTTGGTTAGCATTAAATATAAAATAATTATTATTTTAAACAATTTAACCCACCTCTGCTCAATTATAAATAATACCCTTCATCTCCCCATTTCGACCCAAAATCATTAAATCTCAAAAACTATATTATAAAAATTCTCTTATTCAATCTCCCAACATCCATGTTCTTCTTTTATTTTCCAAATAACAATTCCAAATCTTTTAAAGGATCTGTGAAGGAGGTGATATTCAAGAGGTAGTTTTCTTAAACACCTCTCTTAATTTTATTTCTTTTTCTAGTTTCTCCTCATATCATTCATCCATCAAGGAATAATAATTCCCAAATAATTTAAATTATATAATATTATTTTTTTAATGTAATACCTTATATACATCCCTTTTATTACCTCCTCTTATTCAAAGAAGTGAAACTATTGTCCAAATTATATCGGTTAATTATCTCCTTGAATAATGATTTTTCATTCCATTATTGTCATCTTTTTTTCATAAAACTATTTTTCTAGTTAAATAAGATTTTAATTTGTAGTTTATACATTATTTAATTTAATGTAACTAATATATACTCATAATAGTAAATAAAACGAATCTAGTTTGTGATGTTTGGAAAACTGCCAAAATAAAACAAACATTTATCCTTAACATTTTATCAAATGAATTGTCCTCATGAATGAAATAAAAATGATAAATGGGACCATTTAGACTTATTTATATGTATTACTAACATTTAATCAAACTTATAGCGTTTTAATTCCATTTTAAAATAAAACCCATAACTATACATAAGTGAACCGACCTTGAAACCATGAAATGAACACATCCGAAATAATAAAAATTATGAATTATTATTAATGAATGGGTGGTAAGATATTATAAAAGTATCATATAACATATTATAAATATTATTATAGTTCTTTATTTAAATAATAAAATTCTTTAAACTATTATACGTGAGGTTATGCTACATGCCACTAAAGGTAAGTGTGAGGTAAGGGGTCTCACTGAGCACCAAATTAAAATTGGGTTACATTTTATCTCTCATTGCCTTAGATTATCTCCTAATTTATCTTATATAATTATTTTATATTATTTATGTATGAACCAAACATAATTATTTATCTTCATTTACCTTCATTTATGGGTAATTACATAGTTTATAAGTTTTTCTACTCAATTCCCCCTGATAAGAAATCCTGGTTAAAGGGAACATCTCTGTTTCCTTCCCATTTTCAAGTAGCTGATGAAGTCTATGAGAAGACCTTAGGGAGGTGCTCATCAAAGTCTTACTAAGTCATCAATAATTTGAGGCTGAAGTAGTAGATTCTGATGTCTATCAGAAGGATACTGGTCCCATATAATGTCATGATGTCTTCTCCTTCATAGATCAGGGTGAAGATTCCATCATGCAGGGACACATCATACCGTTATACATGTCTTGAAAGATAAATGGAATTGAGGTCTAGAAATATTTCATCGACAATGGCTCTGGAGTAAAACTCCTCCATCTGTGAACACTTTTGCGATTGGGCTATTATGAGTATTGTAGCACCCCAAGCTTCCACGGTATGTTTCCCTTTGAATAATGAAATAGTTTGTGTTGTACGCAACTTGGAGTTTTAACACACCACAACCAATAAAACTAGCCATTATGAATAGTAATACTAGCTTTTTTAAAATTTTATAAATTTTATTTTTCAAAATGTACTTCATTTTTGGATTTGGAATATCAAAATTAGCTTAGGGTGAATTTTTGGTATTTTTCAAAAAACATTCAATTTTTGATGAATAGTTAAAAAACACTGTGTTATTATTTAAAATCGAATTTTTATTTAAATAATTAGTTATTTTATTTAAATTTATTTTAGGTCAAACTAGATACATAATACCTATATATATTCAATTTAATTCATTCGATTTATTTTATAATAATATTAGATATATATAATTTTATTGAACATTTTACCATCTTTTACCCACCTTCTAGGAGAATTTGCAAATTTACATAAAACCTAATTTTATTGCTTTTGTGAGTTTAATTTCAAAAATATTAGAGACATGGTTGACATCAGTAAGTAAATTAGGTTCAATAAGATGAAAATAATTTTTTTTAATAGTAATTTTTGACTTTTATTTACCACATTTAAATGTTAATAGGGTAATTAGAGGATAAAATGATATTATAATTACCCTAAAACATGTCCTAATTCAATTGGATAAGTGTATTTTTTCCAAAATCAACCTTATTAATAAAATATGATCCTTTTTTCTACTTCGATTAGATTAGAACATTTATTATTATTTTATTTAAAGAATACTTAAAAGTGTTAAATCCAATGTTTAATAACTAAACCATTTTTAATATAGGGTTATACATAATATAAATTATACTATAAATATTAATTAGAAATATAAAAAAAATCCTACATAATGTACTTTTATTTATATTTTTTAGAAATTAAATAATTAAATTTATTTATGACACAATGATGATGTAGTAATTACCATATTAATGAACGAATAAAAGAATTGATACTATAAATATCTAAATAAATGTAAATTGAGACTTTTGATGAATTCAACAAATTTTATAGGTTAATATGACATGATATGATTTATTAAATGAATTTTAATCGAAGTAATCATGTTTTCATAACTTTAACAAAAATGAAATACTAAATATTGTCAAAATAGAAATTAATGAGGTTTGAAAACAAATACTATATTATTAAATGATATAATAATCCTAAAAATATAATCCTTTTCCAAAGGACTTATATAATAATATACATGTCATTAATGTACTAATTGGGATTCTCTTGGAATTTCTATAAGTTTATTAACCATATAATATAAAAATACAAGGAGACATGGTAAATGTTAAACTATTTAACCAAGAGTTAAATATAAAATATTATGTATATATGGTGACCTAAACCTATCTAAAACCTATTTTTTGGGAGGTTTTTGACCCATACCCACATTATACATGAAATATATCCTTTTTAATCCATTATAAACACAATATTATTGTATAATAAAATAATATTTCAGTCTTTTCTTAAAGTGACCCTCACCTCTCTTTTAAAAGGGCACTTCCCCTTCTCTCAAAATAACTCTTACAAAGCCATTTGGCTCAAAAAAACCCTACTCAAATATCCTCTCAACTACCCTCACTTTGACATTGAGATGTTACTTTGATCAGAAAGCCAACCTATTGAGCCCTTTTGATCAACTGAAAAGGAAACCCCTGAAGAATAGGTAATAATTTCACCACCCCTTCAATGTCCTTTTCTTCTTCCACTTCCTTTTTCTTTGTAGTTTCCATACCAAAATAATAACTAAAGTACCTTATACATACTATTATGTTAATATAAATATGTTACAACCATATTCATTGTTCTATCCATTATATGAATGACAAGTCACCATACGTGCGGACGTACGACTTACCATCTGCACAACGTGGTGTAGTTTGTTATTCAACACATAATTATTTGGATGGGTATAATAATGAGTATAATTGATGTAAATAATAAATAAAACATGTTAATTATTCTAAATTTATGATATACCATCCAATTAAAAACTATTCCACCATCAATAGAATGGTATTGTCGCTCGTACGTGCGTACAGATTACTGTCTCCATAAACGTGATGAGATTCATTCCACATCATAACCATTCAAGAATAAATTTCATTTTATGATTAAAAAATAATATTTAATAACATAATATCATTTTGGATATGAATCAAATAAATACTATCCATAAAAAACATTACTTATGTAACAAAACATATAAAGGAAAAAAATTAGTTTACACCCTAAATAATGATACTACTGAAATATTATTAACACAAAAATATTAGAAGATCATATATTATATCATATTTATGTATGTTATTATTGAATAATTTAATAAAAATTATTTAACTATTATTCAGTAGGTTAACATACCATCGATCAAGGTAAAGTACAAGGAATGGGTTAATATCACAATCTCTTTATTATCCGAGGTTGTGTTTACGTAAGTATCAATTAGGACCTCTTTATCATCCACATCCATGATTCTTAAAAATGTATTTCATAAAAAAATTACTATTTCATAGACTATGGGTTAAATTAATTTATACCCTTGTATGAATTTCTATAAAAAAATTAAAGAAATATTTCCATCGTTTTCTGAACAAGGTACTTTATGACCTTTTTGACAAATTATGGTAAGAATGTTTTTTTATCTTATACGGAAGGCGCAGATATTTTCCGCCGTTATAAAACCTTTTAAGCTTCCCATATTAGATTATAAAAATATTTTAAAAATAAATGTTTTCTTTTATTATTATGTGACTTTTAAATGATTTCAAAATAGAAATATATATTTCTCTCAAATAGTTTTGATTTCATCTATGTCAACATCCATTGAGGGATTTTACACTTGTTTGATATGATTCATTATAATACAAATATTAAATATTTTATTGAATGAGTTATGATATATTTGACTATATATGATCTATTTTTATACCATTAATGGTTTATGGTTAATGTATTTACATTTAGTATGATCATTTTAATATGAATGTTTACGTTATGTTTCAACCTTTTTCATATGAGGAATGAATTGGACTTAGAAAGTGATGGTTGGTGCCCATTATAGCTCCTCGATGCAATAGTAAGTCTCATTATACAAACTAGTGTCTTGGTACAAGGCCTTGACAAAATATTATTTGTAGTATTGGAATGAGGCCTTGACTATGTGGTTACGATGACCAACATTATGCATTCCATCATTTTGAAATTGGCTATTTATATTGAAAGTGTTTATTCGACTAGCAGAATATCCGTGTGAATAAGTAAATTGCATTATTTGATTTATATTTTCCATATTATGTTGAAGTATAAGTTTAAAAGTCTTATGTTTTAGTCTTATAAATTTCCATAACTGTTTATGCTTATTTATGAAAGTTTTTTCTATATTATTATCCTTAATGAGTATATGATCTCACACCTTTTTTATGTTTTATTTTTACTATGATGCGAAGAATTATTTTATGATTAACCTACAGAAATAGGCAAAGAATAAGAGTGTGTTCAAAGGGGACACAATGGTGTTGTTTTTCTCTATTTCATGATGTAATGTAAAACTTATGTATGTATCTAGTACTTCTAATCCTTTTAAAATAATTGGACTTTTGGGACATTATTCCAAATATCATTCCAATGTTCTGTAATAATGCACCAACTCTAGGTAACTGGAGTCGGGGCATTACAGTTCATATCAGAGTGAGTGTAGTACAAACCTTGGAAGCTAGATTTAGAAGAACTCTGATTAGAGAACATCACCCTAAGATAGAATTTGAGGATTAGTATAGAAAAACTTCCTTGAATTTTTGTAATGTAAGGAATTTTTTAGTTTTCCAAGCTATAAATCCCTGTTTGGATATGATCAGGTAGATGCATCTTAGTAAAAGATGTACCTAGGTGTGAAAACTCTGATAAAGAGTTTTGGGAATGACTTGGGGTATCCTGGTACACGACAATGATCCTTTCTGTACTCTTGTTTACAACACTCCTGGGGGATATGCTAATGATAATTCAAATATTTTTTACAAACCCTTATGAAGGATTTATGGGTATGTACCTCCTTAGAGAAATCATTTTTATGATTATGGATTATATCCATAAATTGTTCAACTTATGTTAAGTGTTTTACAAGTTTGAAATTATGTATTGTGATTTATAAACAATTCTATTGTATGCCATTGTTTATAAATGGTGCCTAGAGGAAGGAATGGAAACCATATGAATGCACGTAATCCATGTAGGTATTTCCCTCCTACTCAAGATAATTATAGTATATCTGGTGATGCAACTGGTGCTGATCAGCTTATCACTATACTGTAACAACTCACTCAGGTTGTGAATAATAACCTTACCCATATGGAGCACCCATATCAACAATAAGGAGGATCAATGTTAGACTACTTCATGAGAAAAAAAACACCAACATTCAATGGGTCTAAAAATCCCTTTTTAGCTGATAAATGAATAAGTTCCTTATAAAAAATATTTCATACTTTTGGGAGTAGCAAAAAGGGAAAAGCTTTCATGGAAGTTTATCACCTCATTGGAGATGCAGATCAATGGTGGTCATTAATTCAGAACACAAAGAAATATGAATAAGTATAAATATGGAATGAATGGATTTTAACAAGATTTTATTAGAAAAATACTTTCCTCACGACAATCGATCGGATATGGAAAATAAATTTTTGAGTTTGAGGAAAAAGGAAGATGATAATGCCGCAAAGTATGAGGCTAACATTACATGGTTGGAAAGTTATGAAACATATTATATATGTAACCCAATTAGTAAGATTGATCAATTATTTGATTGGTTAAAACTATTTCTCCTTGAAGAATTAGTCTCATAATCTATCTCATCATATGAAGATATTGTCTTATGTGTTATCACGACATAAAGGGAATTCTATAAGTCGTATGACATTAAACAATATAAATAGAAGTAGAGATATATTGAACACTCTAGAAATGGATATAAGGGGAATAAGGGAAAAGTTGAATATCCATCATGTGGTAAATGAGGGAAGAAACACCGCAGTACTTGCCTGAATGGATTGAGAGTCTGTTACAAGTGTGGTGAAAAAGGCCACTATTCTCGTGATTGCAAGGGAAAGAAAGAAGTTGTCAATGTTAAATGCTACAATTATAGTGAAAAGGTCCATTATGCAAATGAATGTTCTAAGTTCCAAGAAAACTTACCTCAGAAATGGACATGGGATAAAAGCCAAGATTATGCGATCACTACTACTGAGGTTGAAGCTCTGAAAGGCGTGGTTGCAGGTAATTTAATGGTTTCCTCAAGTTTATACAATGATTTATTTGATGGTTTCCTCAAGTTTATCCTTAAAATACCATGGAAATCCAAGAATGGACAACACTGACGAGTATAACTGAGGTATGTAGTTTTATTGGTTTAGTAGGTTATTATCGGCGGTTTGTCCATAATTGATTCCGAATAGAAAACCCATTAGCCATGATCACACATAAGGGGGTATAATTTGTTGGAAAAAAAGAGTGTGAATAATGTTTTGAAGAACTGAATAGAATATTAGTCAATGATTCTATCTTGACTCTACCATCAGGGAATGATGGGTTTGTTATTTATAGTGATTCTTCAAAGAAAGGATTTGGTTGTGTCCTTATGTAGAATGATAGAGTTATTGCATATGCATCATGACAGCTAAAAAATCATGAACATAAATATCCCACTCATTGTCTTGATTTAGAGATTGTAATATTTTCATTGAAGATATGGATACACTCTCTCTGTGGTGAAAATTGTAAGATTTATACTGATCACAAGAGTTTGTTGTATATTTTCCCACAAAAAGAACTCAACATGAGGAAAAGCATATGGATCAAACTATTCAAAGATTATGATTTCACTATACACTACCACCTGAGGAAGGTAAATAAGGCGGAAGATGCTTTGAGTATAAAGTATCATGAAGTTTTGAACAAGTTGAGAGTTAAAAGGGATATTATGTTCATGAATCTAGTAAAGATGGATATGGGAATATTCATGGAAGCTGAAATGACAATACTTTTTTCAAATGATTTCCAAAAAATCTTTAATAGAAAGGATAAAAGGTTATTAGACTGATGATGAAGTGTTTAAAAAGAAAATTAGAGCTGTGAATGATGGGAGATTGATCGACTTCATATATTAAGATGGAATTTTGAAATTTGGGAAGAGACTTTGTGTTCCCGATATACCTGATCTAAAAAGGGAATTGTTGGACGATGCTCATAACTCTAATTTCTCTATACACCCTGGTAGCACTAAGATGTATAGATATTTGAAGGAACATTTTTTGTGGGACAACATGAATAGAGAGATTGATGACTATGTGTCATGATGTATGGTTTTTCAACAAGTGAATGCTAGAAGACAACATCCTAGACGAGTCATGAAACCTCTTCCCATACCAATGTTGAAATGGGATGATATTATGATGGACTTTTTCATGTGGATACCAATGAATCCTAGAAAGAATTATGCAGTATGGGTCATTATTGATCGTCTTACCACGTCAACACATTTTCTTACTATAAGAGAATTTTTACCAATTGAACGTCTAGAAAGACTCTATATTAATGAATTTGTAAGACATCTTGGAGTATCCCTATCGATTTTTTCTAATAATGATCCCCATTTTACATCCAGAATCTGGAAAAGTATTTAGAAGTCCTTGAATACTGAAATTCATTTGAGCACTGCCTACCACCCTCAAACTGATGGAAAATCAGAACAGACTATTCATACCTTATAATACATGTTGATATCTTTCTCACATGACCTTCAAGGTATTTGAGAACAATATTTACCTCTAGTATAATTTTTTGATAACAATAGCTTCTATTCAAGTATTTAGATGGAACCCTATGAAGCATTACATAGATAGAGATGTCGCACACCAACTTTTTGGGATGATGTTGGTGAAAGAAAACTCATAGGCCCAGAACTTGTTGACGAAACAATGGAAACGGTGAAGATTATCCAAACCCACGTCAATGAAGATCAATGTTGGAAAAGGAGCTATGCTGATAACCGAAGGAAGGATTTGGAATTTCAAGTAGGAGATCATGTTTTCGTGAAGGTATCTCTATGAAAGGGTGTTATAAATTTCAGTAGGAAGGGTAAATTAAGTCCCAGATACATCAGACCTTTCGAAATTCTAGAATGAATTGGGGTTGTAGCTTACCGTTTGGAAATGCCGCCATGTCTCTCCAAAGTTCATGATTTGTTCCACATATCATTGTTGAGAAAATATATGCCAGAACCAATAAATGTAATCACCTATGAAGAAATAGAACTATATCCTAATTTGTCTTATGGTGATGTGCCTATCAAAATTATTCATACCAGAGAACAAGTGTTGAGAAACCAGATGACTCGTCTGGTGAATGTTCTATGGAGAAATCATAAGCTGGAAGAGGCAACATGGGAACCTGGGGAACATATGATGAAGAACCACCTGAATAATTTTATGCAGTAATATTCTTGAAATTTTGAGGATGAAATTATTTGGAGTTGAGAATGTAACACCCCAAGATTCCATGGTACGTTTCCCTTTGAATAATGTAATAGCATGTGTTGTACGCAACTTGGAGTTTTGACACACCGCGACCAATGAAACTAGTTGTTATGAATAGTAATACCCAATTTTTTAAATTTTAAATTTTATTTTTTAAAATGGACTTCATATTTGGATTTAGACTATCAAAGTTAGCTTAGGGTGAATTTTTGGTGTTTTTCTGAAAACCTTCAATTTTTGATGAATAATGAAAAACGATGCATTATTGTTTAAAACCGACTTATTATTTAAATAATTAGTGATTTTATTTAAATTTATGTTTGGAAAAAATAGATACATAATACCTATATATTTTCAATGCAATTCATTGGAGTCATTTTATAATAATATTATATATATATAATTTTTTTGAAATTTTTTCCGTCTTTTACCCACCTTCTAGGAGCATTTGCAAATTTGCATAAAACATAATTTTACCACTTCTATGAGTTGAATTAGAAAAAGCTGAGAGACACGGTTGACATCATTATGTAAAATTTGGTTCAATAACATGATAATAATTTTTTTGAATATTAACTTTTGACTTTTATTTACCGCGGTTAAAAGAAAATAGGGTAATTAATGTTAAAAATGAAATTATAATTACCCTAAAATATGTACTAATTCTATTGGATAAGTTTTTTTCAACCAAAATCAACCTTAGGAATACAATATGATCTTTTTGGTCTACATGGATTAGATTAGGACATTTATTATTATTTTATTAAAGAATAGTTTAAAGTGTTATATTCAAAGTTTAATAACTAAACCATTTTTAATATAGAGTTATAAATAAGATAAATTCAACAATAAATATTCATAAGAAATGGAAAACGATGTCCAATATAATGGTATTTTATTTATAATTTTTAGACATCAAATAATTAAATTTATTTATGACACAATGATGATGTAGTAATTACTGTAATAATGAATGATTAAAATAATAGACATTATAAATTTTGAAATAATTTTATATTGATACTTTTGATAAATCTATGAATTTCATAGGTTAATATGACATGTTAGGCTTGATTAAATGAATTATGTTCTAGGTAATCATGTTTTTAGGTCTTTAAGAAAATCAAATACTATGTAGTTTCAAAATTGACATAAATGAGTTTTTAAAACAAATACTATATTATTAAATGTTATAATTGTATTAAAAATATACGTTTCATCCAAAAGACTTATATAATAATTTATATGTAATTAATTAACCACTTGGGGTTCTCTTGTAATTTTATAGTATGTTTATTAACCATATAATATAAAAATACAGGGAGACATGGTAAATGTTAAACTATTTAACCAAGAGTTAAATATAAAAGATAAGGTTAATATTGTTACATAACCCTATCTAAAACCTATTGGTTGTAATGTTTTCAATCATGTTCCACCTTGTCCTTAAAATAAATTCATTTGGAGCCATTATAAACTGAATAGTATTGAATAATAAAATAATATTTCAAGCTTTTCCTAAAGTGACCCTCACCCCTCTTATAAAAGGGTACTTACCCTTCTCTCAAAATCACACCTTCAAACCATTTGGCTCAGCCTACACCTACTCAAATTTCCTCCCAAATACCATACCTTCAATCTAGATACCTTACTTTGATCAGAAAGCCACCCTATGGATCCCTTTTGATCAAATCAAAAGGAAATACCCGAAGAAAAGGTAATAATTTCACCACCACTTTCAAAGTTATTTTCTTCTTCCACTTCCTCTTTATTTTTTTTCGATAAAAAAAATAAATCCAGTACCTTATGCATATTTTGATGTTATTATAAATATGTTACAACCATATTCATTATTCTATCCATCCTATGAATGAAAAGTCACCATACGTGTGTACGTACGGCTTATCGTCTCCACGTTGTCGTGTAGCTTGTTATTCAATGCATCATTATTTTGATGGGTATAATAATGAGTATAATTGTTGTAAATAATAAATATTAAATATTAATGATTCTTTATATATGATATACCATTCAATTACATATTATTCCTCTATCAATACAATGGTATTATCGCTTGTGCGTACGTACAGATTACCATCTTCATGAACACGATGAGATTCATTCTCCATCATAACAATTCTAGAATAAATTTAATTTTATAATTAAAATATAATGTTTAATAAATTAATATCATTAAGAATTTGAATCAAATACATCTTATCCATAACAAACATGACTTACATAACAAGACATATAAAGGATAATGAATCAGTTAACACCTAAAACGATGATACTACTGAAATATTATTAACAAAGCAATATTTTAAGATAATATATGATATCATATTTAGGTATGTGATTATTTTATAATTTAATAAAAATGATTTAACAATTATACAAGAGTTTAACTTACCCTCTATCAGTGAAAATTACAAGGTAAGGGTTAATTTCACAATCTCTTTATTATCCGATGTTGTTTTTACGTAAGTATCTACTGGGACCTCTTTATCATCCACATCCATGTTTCTTAAAAATGTATTTAAAAACATTTTTACTATTTCATAGACTATGGGTTAATGTAATTTATACCCCTTTTTTACTTTCTATAAAGTTTTTTGAAAGGAATCTTTCCATCATTTTCTATTCAAGGTACTTTATAACCTCCTTGACAAATTAATGTAAGATTTTTTTTATCTTATACGGAGGGTGAGTCTATTTTCTGTCATTATAACACCTTCAAAGATTCCCTTTCAAGATTATAAGAATATTTTAAAAATAAATTTTTTCTTTTATAATTATGTGACATTTAAATTATTTAAAAAAACAAAGATGTATTTCTCTCAAATAGTTTTGATTTCATCAATGTCAACATCCTTTAATGGATTTTACACTTGTTTAATGTTCATTCATTATAATAAAAATATTCCATATTGTATTTAATGATTTATGATATATTTGAATGTTTATGGGATATTTTTATACCATTCATGGTTTATGGTTAATCTATTGACATTTCATATGCAAGTTTTAATACTATTGTATATGTTTTGCTTAAACTTTTTCATATGAGGAATGCATTGGACTTAGTAAGTGACGGGTGGAGCCCGCTATAGCTCCTCGATGAATCAGTAGGTCTCATGAGACAAAATAGTGTCTTGGAACAAGGCCTTTGGTATGAGGCCTTAAATATGTGGTTATGATGTCCGGAATTATACATTCCATCATTATGAAATTGGCTATTGATATTGCATGTGATTATTCAGCTAGTAGAATATCCATGTAAATAAGTAAATGTAATTGTTTGATTTATATTTTCCATATTATGGTGAAGTTTGGGTTTAAAATACTTATGTTTTAGTCTTATACATTTTCTTTAATGTTTATGCTTATTTATGAATGTTTCCATTATATTGTTATCCTTACTGAGCATCTAATATCACCCTTTTCTTATGATTTATTTTTATTAGGATGTAAATATGTATTTTACTATTAACCTATAAGAATAGGATAAGGAATATGAGTGTGTTCAAAGGAGACCCAATGATGTTGTTTTTCTATATTTCATGATTTAATGTAAAGCTTATGTATGTATCTACTACTTCCAAGGATACTAAACTAATCAGTCTTTCGGGACATGATTCCTTGTATCATTCCAATGTTATGTAATAATGCACCCACTATAGGTTAATTGTGTTGGGATGTTAGAAGGACAGTCTAACTCCCTGCACGACAACTCTGGTGGGATTTGAAAAAAGTGAGCAGAAGCCGTTGAGACAAATCAAACTTAAAACTTGTCTTAGTAACCTCTTGACTGATTCTGAATTTTAGGTAGTGCAGTATAGTATATCCTTCAAAGTCCTATTGGGGAGACCCTGGCTGCATCATCATGCTTCAATTACCTCATCATACCATCTGTGGATCAAATATTGCACTAATGGAAAAAATGGGACATTGCATGCTAATAAATTCCCATTTGAATCGTATGAATTGCATTACATAGATGAAGGGTTATATTAACCGAAAGAGAGGAGGTATTTGACCAAAAACATTGGTTAGATCACCACCCCAAATAGATTGGAAATTCCTCCTGTTGATCCCCTCAAACATCTTGGGGAAGAGTATGCATTTCGCATCAATTAGGTTGATTTTAGGATTTCACACACAAACTCAATCATATGCATGATTGTTGTTATTGCTGTTAAGTCTAAGGATGATGAAAAGCATGATTACCCCTGATGACGGTGAGAGATCAAAAAAATGCCCCCAACCCATCCTTGAGGACCCATATAGTTCATTCCTTACTTACTAGTGCAGAAGATGATGTCTTGTCACTAAAAGAAAATGAGAAAACCTAGGCACTAAATATGACATGCGTCCCACTCTGATTAGTGTGGATATTCCTTCCGATGACAAGGAGGACTATACCCCTTCCTAAAGAAGAATTGATATGTTTTTTCTAGAAATACATATAAATGTCAGGCCTTGATCTTGAGGTTACCACTCATCACCTCAGTCTTCCAAACTACCATTGTGGTTACAAGAAAGCTTCCCGAACGACCTACCCAACACAAAATGCCAAAATAGTTGCCTAAGATGACAAAATAATCCAAGATAACTTCATTTGAGAAGTCACATATCTAATCTAGATGGAAAAAATAGTCCTTATCAAAAATGAAGATTTGACAGATCAGAGATTTCATTAACTTTAGTGACCTCAGTCGACACTGCATGAAAGATGATTTCTCAGTCCCAATCACAAAATTATTGATCGATGCGATCACTAGAAATGGGGCTCTCTCATTCATGGATGGATATTCTGAATACAATCAGATTAAAATGGCCCAAGAAGATGAATAACCTACTACTTTCAGGTCCCCCATGGATTCTTCTTCTATAAGGTTATTCTCTTTGGTCTGGAAAATGTTGGCACTACATATCAATGCACCATGCATCGTATTTTCAAGCCCTTCATGGGAAAATTATTTGAGTGTTGCATCGAGGACCTGGTGGTAAAATAATGATAGTTCTCAAACCACTAAGAAAATAATGAAAGTGTATTCAATAAACTGTTACAACAAAGTGTACTGATAATTCCCCTAAAGGGTGCTTTCAGTGTTACCTCTAGGAAATTCCTCAGCTTCATTGTATGTCATCAAAACAATGAAGTTGACCTTGAGAAGAAAAAAATCCATCTTTGGCATATCTCCACCTCATAACCTCACTGAGTTGAGGGGTCTCTAGGTGCACCTGGCCTACATTCGACGCTTCATAGCCTACCTTGTAGGAAAGTGTTTTCCTTTCACCAAGTTGAAGAAGAAAGAGGTTTCATACTAGTTGGATAATGATTATCATGAAGCATTTGACAGTCATAAAAGATATCTCCTAAGACCACTATTGTTGATTCCACCAGTTGAGGGAAGAACACTCATTTTGTACGTGATCGTATTTGAGTGGTCATTAGGTGCTTTCTTCATACACAAGAATGATGTCAGTAGCAAAAATAGTCTATATTACCTTAAGGGAACAATTATCAATGTTGAGACTCGATATTCAAGAATTGAAAAGAATTACCTAGCCCTAATCATTCTTGTTAATAAACTTAGGTATTACCTATAGCACCATGAGCCCCATCTGGTATCCTACTGCGACCTGCTCAAGTATATCCTTAGTCGTCCTATTCTAACTATATGCCTATCATGGTGGGAAGTAATCCTACAACAGTTTAACATATGGTTCATTACCCAAAAATCCATCAAAGGCCATGAATTAGCAGATTTCCTAGCAGAGAAACCCTTAGATGAAGTGACCCTATTGGATATTTAATTTTTTGATAAAGAAGTATTCTCCTCCCAAGAAGTCCCTTAGGGATGGGGAATGTACTTTGACGGTGCCTCCATAATCTTGATAGGGAAAAGAATATTGGACCCCAAGATCAACAAATTAGCTCTAGGAGTTAAACTCTTATCTCCAGAAAAGGATCTATTTCCTTAATCCTTACAGCTTTGGGAGGGGTTCACAAATAATGAAGTGGAATACCAGGACCTCATTGTAGGCATAGAGCTAGAACTTCATGAACAGGCCAAACAGATGATGATAAAAGGTGATTTAGAGCTGGTCATCAATCAGGACAATGGTGAATATGTAATTAATAAAGATGTATTGGTACCTTTAAAGAACCATGTCTGACATTTGATGGAAGAATTCCCATCATAACCAATACTAACTTATGTCCCCTGATCACAAAATTCTCAATCCGATAAATTAGTAAATGTAGCCAAAACCCTAGATAGTCCAGACGAGGATAAAATAGTCATTAGCATTTCCCACTTTTGGATAATCTTGTCATTCATTTAGAAAAATACGGTATATATCAATGATATTAGCCTCATTCTTGAGCCTTACGGTCACACCATTGGCTATATGGAACTCATTGAAAATTTCCTCTATAGGGGGGAACTCCCACCAGATAGGGCTGGAAGAGAACAGATCCGGAGGTGGTCATTCAATTTTGTTTTGTATAATGGTGAAAACCATGAAACGGTTCTCTACAAATGATTCCTTAACGTAGTCTTTCTCAAGTGCATTGGTGGAGAAGAGACTACTTCCATAATGAATGAAGTACACACTAGAACTTGTGGATCACACCAATCAACATCAAAAAAATAACATCAAATTTCAAGTCCTAGGTACTGTTGGCCCACTATAATACAAGATTATTCCACATTAACCAAGAAGCTCCATACCTTCCATGTTCATGCCAATTTGAATTACCAACCCCCAGAGTTACTTCACACAGCTAAGTACTTCTAGCTATTTGTTGTATAAGAGATGGATGTCATGGGACCATATCCTCCCACCTTAAGTAGATAATTTAAGTTCATTATCACAACAACCAACTTCTTCTTCAAATAGGCAAAAGTCATTACCCTTAAAGATTTCAGGGAAAAAGTTTTTCTAGATTTGTGAAAGAGAACATCATTACCAGATTTGGTGTACCTCATACAATACTAGTAGAAAATTCATCAACTTCTACTTTGCTAAGTTGAAAATTTTATACCCGGAATATGGAATTAGAGACAATTTTTTATCCTGCTATCATGTATCATCCAACAGGAAGATAGAGGATTTCAATAAGACATTGACCAATATACTGTAGAAGAAGATAGATGAAGATAATAAATCATGGCTAGACAAGTTTCTCCATGATTTATAATATTACCATACTATAACCTGCACTGCCACCCAGGAAACCCCATACTCACTAGTATACGGGATAGAGTATGTTTTTTCCATCAATGTTCAAGTTTCATCGCCTCGTGTTGAAATTTGTGATCAACTATACATTGATGATCAATCCCCAAAATAATTTGATGAGTTGGTGTGACTAGATTAGAAAAGGATGAAAAATTTGAACCATTTTGAAATCAATCAAAATAAGATTGCCTGAGCCTTCAACAAAAGGATCACCTTCGCTCTATTATTAAAGGATATATGGTTTTGGTCCTCACAAACCCAAATATTCTTTGGAAGAAACCCCAGAATATTGATCCAAAGTGGGAGGGACCATATGTAATACATAAGGTATACCCCAATTGAGCTTATTCCTTGATCCCAATGGATGGAAATCTCCTCAAATCTCCCACCAATGCAAGGTTTTTGAAAAATACTTCACATAATAGTGGAAAAAATGTCTTATCTATAGAACGTTAAACTTCTTAGCATCTTTTCCCTAATCATAAGATGATAAATTTCTTGATAGTTTTGTTTGTACAACACGATGTAAAACTGAAGGGACAAAAATTTCTTAGCTAAAAGATGTTAAACTACGTAGCGATACAAAAGTCTTAGTTGTAAGACTTTAAAATACATAATGACATAAAACATCCTAGTAATAGGACATAAAACAATATAGTACCTTCATCCTTACTGCTATAAATTAAACATCATGGGGGTATTGTGATCTAGAAAACCATTTGTTGTGTATAAGTCAAATTCATGTGAGATAAATATAGAAATACCCTCCCCCTTTCTAAGTGAAGATCAGACCAACATAGTAAGGGAATTATAGAACTACGTGTGGCTTGATTCTAATTCATCATTGGGATATGTGGTGATGCCTCAACCCTCGATCAAGTCCCATCCATCATGTGAAACATAATTCCCCTATTATATCCTCTATCACCCCATACTACGAGGTAAATCCTTATCTCTCCTTGATTATCACATCAAGTATAAATCACATGAGATTAGGATCATTGGAAAGGGTTATCTTGCGTAAAAAATCATAGTGTAATATGACAAACTCGACACCCATAGAGGATGAAACCAAAATGCTCCTACCTATACACCCGAGTCAGATCAGTAAATGGAGTATATTGTTTAAAGAACCATGTATGGCTTGATTCCATCCCTAGAAGGACACGTAGTGATGCTCAGATTTAACATCCTAGCCTAGACACCAATCAAAGAAATAAATTCCCTCTTGTTTCCCTAAATATGGATCGGACCTCTATAGGGAACTTTTAGAACTATTTATGGATTTATTCCTTCCCATTTATGATACAAAGTGAACTTTGGATCATCTATCCTAGCCCTTCCATCTTAAATAGATGAAAATTACTCCCTCTCTATGTATAGATTGGATGTTTATTGGGATATAATTTTGTAGAACTACATATGTTTGGATCCCTATCGTAGTGGGATACGTAGTGATTCCTGAATCCTTGGTTTCCAGACCATCAGCAATTTGGTTATAATTCACATTAGATTACCATCATCTTTACTATATGACATTAAAATAAATGGAACCTTCTAAAAATACATATGTTTTGATTCCAATCTCATTGGAATATTTAGTGATGCACGTATCTCATATCCCGATTCATTAATCATTTAAAATGCCTTCCCCCTCCGTATGAATGAACCAGACCATTAAAGGGAGGATATGTATAGAACTACATGTGGAATAATTACTACCCTTACAGGATACATAGTGACAACTTGACTCCAAATAATGGTCCAGACACCAAGAAACAAAAATCCCCCTTTTCCATACATATGGGTCAGACATATGTACACAATTAATTTCCAGAACTATGTATGGCTTGATTCATGCCCTTGCAGGATACTAAGTGATTCCCATATCCTCCATCCTAGTCCAG
Source organism: Viscum album (assembly GCA_963277665.1). NCBI lineage: Eukaryota > Viridiplantae > Streptophyta > Magnoliopsida > Santalales > Viscaceae > Viscum > Viscum album. The sequence goes on along the minus strand of OY728132.1, from coordinate 101,099,559 downwards.
CTGCCATTTTAATGAAAAAGGAAAATGCCCCTTCCTCTATCTATAGATTATACATTTATATAGGAATACATGAAAAGTCCCATCTTCATGACAATAAACTACAAGGTTCCCAAAAATCATGTGTGGCCCAATTCTTGGTGTTGTGAGATCCCAAACATGACCCAAATTCCTACGAAATAGTACGTAAAGAGATTATTAAAATTAAAATTCTGAATTCTGACACCCAAAAGGATTCAAAAGATCATGATTCCCACTATATATGAGTTATATCTATGTATAATCTTTCATAGTTCACTTCTAATCATAGTTTAGATATTTCTTACATTCTCATACACATCTTTCTCATTCATCAAACTCTATACTCTGAAAAAGAATGGGTCCCCATATTCATTCATGGCCATCGAATATGGAAGACTTGTGTTCTGTAGACACCTTTTCTTGACTATTCTCATCATTCCCTAGTGGCTCTGCATATGTCCCCTACAAAATGGTTGTTAATCAAAGTAAAAATTTTCCTCGAGAGAGGCTTTTCCTATTTCTGTATTCCCAGTGGATCTTGAGCCCCATGCCATTCCTCTAGATCCAAGGCCCCTCCTAGGAATATTGTTTACACCTTCTATCATCGCTCATGTATAAAGAATACCAAAGTATCTCGACCATGAATAACTCAAAGATATTGATGGTCATCATGGCAATTCATCTTCACAACCCGATAGTAAACTATGATGCCAATGTCCTTACTGTATGATTCTAAATTTCAAGGTCATGTGGGCCCCATTTAAATGAAGTTACTCTACACTACAGAATATAAATGCTTAGATTCTTATCTTATCTTGGCCTCCTCACACAAAATTCCATTCCTTCTTATGTATGGGCTAGACCTCCACGAGGAATGTTCATTAGGATTCCTACGTGACTCGGTTTCCACCTAATAAGATGTGTGGTAGACTTGAATCCTATGATCTAGACTCATCCACAAAAATTATTGAATTTTCCCCTTCTCTACGCAAAAATTGAATCAAATTAGAAAATCCTTAGAAAATTCTTATTTATAGGGCTTCTTAAGGGTAATCATATTTCCCTTTCTTTCATTTTGGGATTACCCTACGCCCACCCCACATATTGATAAATTGTGTGGAATTCATCCCTGCTACTTGATGTTAAACTGCTTAGTGTTTTTCTAAGCATAAAATGCTCCAATCCATTCATTAGTTCATTCTAAAGTGGTGACCCAAAATTCTTGTAATACGTTTTTTCTCACACTAAGAATATCTCAGTTGAGATTAGGGACCTCAGTAGGAGATCCTCTCTAACCCCATAGAAAATAAGTCCAGGATCTTGGTCCTAGAAGCATGACCCTAAAATGGAATGTTATGGTTCCCTTCCCTCTAATGAAACCCAGGTCCAAGTTGTATGGCGTTAAACTGCAAGGTACTCCAATGATGGAATGGATGCCTCACCCTACATATGATCCAAATCTATGCAAGGAATTACTTGATCCCATGAGAGAATCAAGGCATGGATATTTCTAATGTATCTAGATACACTTTTACCACACATAAAACTCCATGGTTTGAGTAATCTTGGATCCCTATAACCCTCCATGGCCATCATAGATGGAAGGCCAGTGTCCAATGGAACCTTTTTTTGACTATTCACATCATGCCCTGGTTGCTCTATATATGTCACCTACAAAACAATCATCAATCCATGGAAAATTCATCCTTAAGAGAGTCCTCTCCTCCTCGGTATGCTTAACGGCTCCCAAGCCTCGTGAAATCCCTCCTGATTCATGAACCCCCAAATTCATGGTTTACATTCACATTCCTACCCATGTCCTAGATATATCATAACATCCTAGACTGATTTTCCTTTGGTCTCTTAGGGATTCTACAAAATAATGATGTCACATCCATATTCATTAAGTTTATCTATATATGAAAAAAAATAACCCCAACCATTTCAGGTTTTCCCAATAAAGACCATCCAAAGAAATTCCCCCTTTCGTGTTTAGGCACACACCCTTTCATAAGTCATACACCATGTCCAAAAAGGTACCAATATATATAATCCTTCATGGCCATCATAGATGGAAGCCCAATGTCCTGCGGACACTTTGTTTGACTATGCACATCATGACCCAGTGGATCTGCATATGTATGCTACAAAATATATTTCAACTGAAGGAAAATTAATCATCAAGAGAGTCCTTTATAGTTTCTATATGCCCGCATGACATTTTTGTCCCATTTCACTCCCCAGATTTGAAAAATATCTGGATTACAGTTTACATGATTTTCCCCTTTCAAATACCGAAAGATGAAAAGAATTTCTAGTTGAACTGATGAAACATCTAATCTCTCTTGGTTAGAGTAAAATTATCTCTCATAATTGGTTTCAAGAGTCCTGGTTGTATGATATTGAACATTACCATTCACCGGATCTCCCTTACACAATATAAATTCTTATGTAAGCGGTTTCTCATTCAATGTTGTACAAATGTCCATAACACATTCGGACATCATCCCTTAGATAGGCCACCTATTTTGGTCCCCATCCTCAAAACAAATTCAAAGTATTCTAAATCTCCTAGGCCAACCAAAACAGTGGCCAGTGTCTCGTCGACCCCTTTTCTTGACTATGTACATCATGCCCTAGAGGCTCTGCATTGGTCACCTACAAAACATCCATCCACCAAAGGTAAATTCGTCCTCAGAAGAGTCCTTTTCGACCTCTGTATTCCTAAAACTTCGCCCAAGCCCCATATACATAAAAAAAATCACAGAGTTAGGGTCAATAAAAATCATGCATTCACATCTAAGAGTTTTTAAGACATTCCCTGTTGATGCATCCCAAATTGGGGCCCCTAACCTATCAATTTTCGTAAAAAAAATTCAACCTAAAACATTAGTAATAAGTCTTATTTTAAAGACTATAAACCACCAACAAAAAATATTCAATGCTTGCCAAAGTGAAAACTCGGAAAGGGAACCCATGGATAAAAGTCGAGTACTAGCTCATTGAACCTATATTATGCATGGTTTAGGAAAACATGTCAAGAAATCAAATATTAAAAAAATACATAAATTTAGTTGGGTCAAAACCCCACAATGGGCAGCCTAAGAAAAATTCAAGTTATTCCCGCTAATCCCATGCCAAATGGGGTTAAGAAAAATATAGGGTAACAATGAAAACAATAACAAAATTTCGTGAGTTTTTCCATGTAACCCCCACCATAGTTGAACTAGTCTCATTGAGTCCCACATCTTAGGCAAAAATTAGTGCCTGATTTGATTATTTCAATTTACTAGTTTCAAATCATGATTTAGATTAATACCTGGTCGAAATTATGTTTATATAGTCGATTTGGATTTATTGACATTGTAGAAAAAAGGAAAAAGGAGAAGCATTGGAGGTCAAAATAGTTCCATTAGTTCAAAAAAATGGAGGTATTTCCCCATTTTAGAGTCTCTCCAGGGTTTCAAAATATAGTGAGTACATCACAATTTATGAAAAATACTACAAGGCTCAGCTCTCCCTTTCCATAAAAATGACAAGGGACTACCATGGGCCATTAAGGGTTTTCTCTAGAGTAGCTCCCTCTTCCACCTCAGCATCAAACATCAGGCATAGACGTTCTATATAGAGTTTGAGGTCCCACCCTTTCTTCTTGATATTTTTATATTCATCACTCGAGGAGGCCATTTGAGCCTTCAACATTACCATGTGAGCCTCACATTTCCATAGATCTTCTGTTTGCACGACCAAAAAGTCAGGAGTCTTTGTCTCCTTAGTAATCAGATTATTGAGTTCCTTAGAAACATCTTGGAAGGTCATTACCTGATGATGTGAAGAATTGAATCTATCAAGATTGTCCCCACAATAAGAAAGGTCTTTCTAAGCTATGAAAAATCTGGTAAATATGAAAGTGATGATGCTGATAATCAAATTCACTCGAACCCAATTTTGAAAATAATCATCATAAGTTGTCTATTTCATTGGGGAAATCTAGCCAAATGGGTTTTCACAAAAAGGGTGCATAACGAATGCCATTCCTATTTTCGCACCACTTGATGCCTCCTCACAGCACTAGGGCCTTGGTCCTCCCCCATTGTAGTGGGTCTATAGGTGGGAAGCATCATTATAGTAGTGGGAAGTGGCCTAAGATAGGTTACCCAGGTGGGGGGCTCCCCTTACCATAGATGGTTCGACCCTTGGAGCTAGACATGGGGGAATGGATATGACATTTGGGATATTCAGTGACAATCTGGTAGGGATAGTCTCATTAGTACTGTGTACAGTATCCACAGGAGGTGAGTAGTCTGAATCACTCCCTACTGAGATGGGATGTGTGTGTAAAGCTCCTTACAGATGCATCTGATGGAAGATCGAGAATCTTATCACCACATGGAGAGGAATCAATGGTTTGGACATCACGGTCAAGATAGGGTGAAGGACGGTTAATGGATTGTGGACTCATCGAATTGGTCTTCCCCGCACCCTTTTAGGGTAACAGTCCACCAACAGTTGGGCATACTCCAATGATAGAAAGGTGGGTCCCATCATATTATGGATAATGAACTATATGGTAGCACCTTACCACATCATTATAAGCCATAATTAGTAAAGAATTTTAGGTTAAGATTCTCCCTTAAACTGAACAGTGCAATGAAGAACAGTTTGTTGAAGGCATCTGAATTGCCTAGAAAACTGGGTGTATGGCTCACAAAAAGCCACTCAATCTATGTGAGTAGCTAGAATCCCACATTGAAGTGTAATGATATATGAGTTATCCTCTGAAAAACATCCTCCATAACCCTTATTGACCCTTGAGGAGTAGTGTATGATGCCAAAAAAAGGAGAAGTATCATTCAGTATCCCAACTGCATCGCTAATGCTTAAGGTCATAGTATGAACAACAAAAATGCTAAGGTGGGGAGTGAAAGTTAGAATGAGGAAAACTCACAATTTTTTGATATTCATAGCTAGGGAACTATTCTTCTACCCACCCATAGAAAATTGAAACAATTTTTGAGACAATGTAGAGGCTTACCTTTCTGTATCTACCTAAACATCTCATAATGCTGGGCAAGAGTAGGAACAACCTGATTGATTGGTTGACCCTATGCTAACATAGATTCCATCATTAGAGTAAAAATTATGACCCTAGTTTATATGTCACAAGTGGTAAAGATCCGTCCACTAAAAAAGTGGTGATGAAACTAGCTAAACTAGGCTCAGGTGGAATGTCTGATCGAATCTCTTTTCCTTAGGTAGTGTATCATCCTAGTTCAAGGGTGGCACATTATGACCCTGGAATTGGTCAATATTGTCGGGTTGGAAGAGTCTAACTATAGAAGGCCCTTATCCTAGACCTATTCACCTACAGAAATGACCATATCCAATCTTCAAATAGGATAAGGGAGTGAGCTTGGAGGTGTTGATCAACTAGTCCCTAGGCTACGACTAGTAGGATCCTGGATAGTGGGGACACCCAATTTGAATTTTCCAAAGTAGTGGCTACCAGAAGAAACTCATCATACATATTTCCAATAATGGGGAGCCCTTAAATCTGATAGATGTCCCATATGATGATTCTCACCTCTCCATATGATAAATAAAAGGTATTGGTACTTCAAAACAGCAGCTTGGTATTTCGGGTAGGATTTCACCGAGAGAAAAAATAATGAATCGGGTGGCCCAAGTTTCTTAGTACACGTTAACTACTTCCAATTGATTGGGTTAATAAAAAAATATTTGATATAAACAAAATTCCTAGGAACATTAATCCAAAAATTATCCTCTAGTTCACAGGTCCCATTTGGTGATCCACCCATTATTAAGGTTTTCTCGTGAAAGGATGAAAATAGTTGGGTAAAACTAGGAAACTCATCTCAAGGATGTGTGGAAAAAACTGCACTCTCACTGAGTCCACGCTGATCCCCTTACTGTGAACACATTCTCTTGAATGGTAGTAGTTATGATTTCTACTATTGAAGAAATGTTGGCTCGATTATTCCCTAGGGGTGCATCCAGGAGAATGAAGGGTGTATTATGGTCATCCAATGACAAAGAGACATCATCAGAATGATCAAAGTTGTATAGTGGAAACATCATAGATAATGGGTAAGCTAGAAGATCTAGTGTAATAAGATATTTTAAGGAACTATATTGGGGAACAATATAAGATCAAAGATGTTCCTTAGTGTTCTAAATCATGGATGCTCTCTTCCCAGTCTATTCCATCATGATCTGTTGAAGATCCATTGTAGTCTAAACACAAAAATCCAAAATACCACAAAAAGGTCAGTTCAATGAGAAAATCGTAAGATAAGGGCCACAACAACATCCAAGGGACTTAAATAGAGGGTTTGTATGGGGCACTACATACTGATCATGGAAATGTTATGCAGAATCCCTTTCCATCATACTCCATTAGTATGTGGAAGACATATCACGCGCACATCCTATGTATGTTGAAGGCTTGTGAGGCGTTAGCCCATGGAATATTTTCCAACAAACTAAGTTGTTCATTGAAAGAAGAAATTATGAACGGAGGATTCTCTATGAAGATATTCAAAGTCTACCAATTGAAATTATAAGTTTGGTTTAACAAATTTTAATTTTCAATTATCCAATTTAAAGTTTGGTGTGTGGACCATTAAAATTGTGTCGCATTTTCCTATGCAGAAGTCTGAACTTAAGTTAAAAATTACATGGAGCAGCTTTTAGACACAAAATTCGTTTCACGGGTTGAAAAAATGTTAAGAGCTCGGTTTTTGAAACATACAAAGTGGTTCATGAATAACGATTTCACAATGGAGTCAGTACGTGGATGCAAAGGAATCCTAGGAGAGGTCGATAGGGATTTTTCTACAAGAAATGGTAAATGAAAAATGACATGGGCCCCAATAAATAGGCATGGCCCCCTAACAGACCTACTTGTTATACAGTAAACTACTTCAGTTTGGGACTTCTTCTACATCAGAATAGCCTCCTATGAGTTCCAATCAGACCCCATTACAATGGGGGCATTTATAGGGTCTTGAGAACTTCCTAAAGGGGTGTAAATACTCCCACATGCACTCTGAAGAAGTAAATTCATTCTTATATGTCTAGAAAGGAAAATGGATGCAAATTGGATTGAAAATTTTAGAGGAAACTTGAAGAAAATAAAAAATTTCAACGGATTTTAGGCTGACTGCATTCAATCACTGAGAAAGGTTCGTGGGTCACATAAACCAAAAACCATCGGTACACGAAAGGATAAATGAGGTGCTAGACCGCATGGTGATGGCCAAAAAACCTTGGATGCCATGAACTGTGTCACTGGAAAACTCGACTGCATAAATTCCATACTCATACTATCCATCAAACTATTCAATTCGCAAACAAAGCAAGCTAGAAGGGTCCTGTGAACCACCTCTCGTGAACCGTAGCCTCCGTAATCCCTAGTTGATTGAGTCCTTCGTGGGTTGAGATATATCTATAGATGCTTCTGCAAATGGTGTTGCATGCCAAAATATATTATTTCTTTAGTGCTCTATAAAAGGAGCTCAAGAAGAAAGGGAAATATGAAAAGAAGTGTGATGGGAGGAAAATAGCATGAAGGAGACTATGGAGTTCAGAAGGGATAATTTGGATAAGAAGAAGATTCCAACTTTGGTTTCAAATCACTAACAAATTGCGAACTGCAAAACACATTTCTGTGTGAATAACCAGTCACGAACCATAAAAAGAATGAAATTAATAATAATTGGTGAACTGTGAAACTAATTGGTTCCATAACGAACCATAACATCCTCATAGATGAATTACCCATGAACCACAGACTCCATGATCCTTCATCAATTTGGCGCTCCACATTGTGCATCACTATGAGGATCGAACCCTATGCTGCATACTGTATCAGTATGCGGATGGAATGTGGAGCAGCATGGCTAATCGCATCCAGGACTGTGTACCACTATGGTATGTAGTGGTCCACACCCATGTAAGTGTAACACTATGTTATGTAAACGTCCCCTCTACCCACATAGCATTAGGTTATGCAGGGATACCCCCATCCCACATGAGAAAATAGTAAGCGGAATGGGGTGTCTTCAGGTGTCCTTCCCTCTAGATACAATCATGACCCTCCATCACCATTCATCCCTCCATAGCTCTTCCAGGAACCAGTTCACTGACCTCAAGCAAAAGCCTCCTCCAAAGACACCGGACCAGTGTGATCGGATCATCAGGTTCACCGATGCACCTTTCTGAATCTACCTACCTAATATAATAGGAGTGAAAAGGATGTCCCGACCAAGGTTTGGACCCCTGAAATTTCTCTAAGTTTACATTCCCAAGGTAACCTGAAGACCAACTTTGGGATGCCAATGTGTACCTCCCCATTCTCAGTTTTAGGGGTAACCACTGGTCCTTTCCTTCAAAGAGTTCTAGTGATAAGAAAAAAGATTGCTCTTTCCTCCCCCTTTGATGAGGGATGATGCTCCTCCCCTTTTCTAGAACTCAAAAAAGGGAACTCCTCCTATGGTAAGCCCCTACTCTTCTGTGAGAGGTATCACTTATCACCCTCTTTGATTCAGCTCGGTACATGTCTAGATAGATCACCAAGATATGATGATCCTAGATATCAACACAGGCCAGGGTTTCATGTTCAAATCCCCCCATTCTCTCTCTCCTGTCTCCAATACCATCTACCAGCAGATAATGTAGGACATGCGATCTTCAGATCCACTGTCTCCTCTTGTTTCTCACACTCATCATAACTCATTTGGGATTAGAGGTTGGTGGTGATCATGACATCAGCATAGTCCCACAATAAATGGCCATCCTCTCAGGTGTAATCCCCAAGCTAAACAAACTATGAGAACATTGATTCCCAACACAACTGGGATATGTAGGAAGCCTTTATATAGTCTCAAGATCCATATCATATCATCCATGAAATGAAATATCTTGTCCCCATTCAAGTGGGAATCCTTCATGCATAATCTCCATCCAAAACAAACTATAGTAACTCTGATTCCCAATACAAATGGGATATATAGGATTCCTTTATCTAGGCCTGAGCTCTATATCATGTCATCCATGAAATGAGAGATCATGTCCCCTTCAAGTGGGAATCCTTCATGCATATGACCCACCAAAAATGAACTAATGGAAATCTAATTCCCACCATAATAGGGGTATGTAGGACACCTATCCAAGGCCCGAGCTCAAGGGATTTTCTCCTCATAAGTCAGTCCAAATAAAATGTTCCCCCAAATATGAAAGGGCTTCCTAGTAGTTGTAAGTACCGGTAACTGAACTACGTGGGCTATGATTTTTCTAAAAAGAATATCTAGGGAGACCTTTTTATGGGTCCAACCCCAGAATTAAATCATATTCCATCTCTCCTAGATGATAATAAACTCCCATGTACCTCATGTCATCGCTTAAGTCATCATTACCTCTATATCATCAAATCCATGTATATCCCTTATGATCTTGTAACCCAGGGGTATCCCTCAGATACACTCATCAAGAATGAACCAAGGATTCAAAAACATATTAACATGGCTTAAATCTATAAGAGATTCCTAGAATAGGAAATAATTTACCTGAAAAGGGTGTGATGAGCCAGACCTCCAATCCTCTCAACCAGTGGAGTCCTTATTTATCGTTGGCCAAATCTTCATCCAATGAGCAACTACTTTTGGAATGAAGGCCCATGGATCATGGATATTATGGTCATTGTTTGTTTCTGTTTGAAAAAATAAACTAGTTGGAGACCATCCAAGGAAATCATATCCTTGGAGGAAAAATTTCACAAATACTTAACCCCCTACAATCTCCCATTGGAACCATTTTATTGTGGCACGCCCTTCATTATTCAAAAGTGATAAGATTCCCAGTTCCTATAGTTCAATCCAATCCCCCCTAAAGTATAGTGATGTGGATCAGGTCGAGACAAAAATGGTGACATGAAACTCTCTACAATTATATATCAGTGATGGTTCTCATTGTACCATTTTATCATTCCCCCCAAATGCAAACGAACATGTCACCTCGAGTTGAAACAATTTTGTTATCTATTATTTACCGTATTAATGTCCAAGATTTATTTATCCCCCATATTTCATGGACACCATTATTATATTCTCTCTCTTTAAACTTCATAACAATATTAACATACACATTTCATTCTATGGGTAACCATTATGATTATTCCTTATGTTTTTTTCTTTGAGAGGAACACATATTCATGAGTATGTTGTAATGGGGGATCCCATATAGTACTCCAATCATTGGTTGGTGTTTTTTTCACATGAGACGTCATTTTGGGATAGTATATAAACGAAATTTTTTTTGGGACCTTATCCACCATGTTCTACAGTCATGGAAATTAGCCTTGAATGATGTTTGTGTCACGTTATTTATCACTGCCACTTTTCAATATTTCCAAGATCATTAAATGTAATGTTCAATTTGTCATTTTATATTATTTCTATTCATGATACATGACTTTATGTTATCATGTTATGTATTCTAACTCGGGTTCTATGCTTTATTCCCATGTTTTTTCCCTAACTGGTATTTTTAACTCATCCTTTTTTTCATGTATTCCCTAGGTTATCCTACATAGACGTATGATTTCAAAGGAATTAAGGAGATCATTATGAAAGTTAATTAAATTTAATTTCTATTATAGTCTCATTCTTTCTTATTATATACCTAGTCTCCCAAATACACTAGACCTTTTGATCCTTGGTTTGTATTCTTAGGGTAAATATTCTTAAATACATGTAACAATATGTTAAAAGGACACCATTTACTATAGTTGGTATCAAGGGATTGTCTAGTTCTTTTTTGGATTATGACTATATAAATTTAGTAAGTAGCCTAAGGATAATTATATCACCATATATAACCTATATTAAATCTAAGGGAATACCAAGTTATGATATAATTATCATTTATAAGTTTATCCTTCTATGTTTGATGTTTCTTTTTATATTCTTGTTATCCATGTATTTAAGCCCTTAATTGTATTATACATTTTAATTTATTGGATTGAAATATGAGAACCCATTCCAAAAATGGATATGATAGTCAGTGTGATGATTTATCTAATTATATTCTATTCTTGATGGGAATTGGTGCTCATGACATCATGAAAATACTGGCTCAATTGACTCAAATTATAATTAATAGCTTGGAAAGTGTGGAATTACCCCCTTCTTGTATGAAATAGAATTTTGTGGTAGAATCCTTTATGTGAAAAAGGCCTCCTATATTTGGTGAGATTTCTAATCCACTCATCATGGAAAAATGGATTAACTATATTGAGAATATATTTTTTTATCATCCAATGCTTAGAATTGGAGAAACTAATGCTGGTAGTTTATCATTATAAAGGGGAATCTGATCAATGGTCAACAGTAATAATGAACATGAAGACTAAAGAGTTATTTGATTCCATGGACTAGGAATTATTCAATAATTTATTTTTCAATAAATATTTTCCCAAAATATATGTCTTAAGTTAGAGATGGAGTTCCTCAGCTTAAAGCAAAATGAATATGATTCTATTGGATAACATAAGGAAAACTACACGTGTCTTTTATGGTATGCTTCCTATTTTTTCATCAGCAATAAAAGGAATGTGGATCAATTATATAGTGATTTCAAACTAAGTCTATAAAATTCCTTAGGAATTAATGGATTTGATTAATATGAATATATTTCTAGTAGCACCCTTTAATTTGATATGGAGATTGAGGGTTATCAATGGTTTAGGTGACTAGAGACAATAAATTCAAGAAGTAATTATATTCAAAAAAATACAACAAAAACATATCATGGAGGAAAGAAAACCCAACATCCCACTTGTCAAAATTGTGGGAAGAAGCATCTTGGAAATTTCCTAATGGGAAACAAAAGGTTTTTCAAGTGTGTAGTAGAGGGGCACCAAGATTATTGATGCCAATGTGAAATGATGAAACCCACTAATGAGGAAGTGGAAAAGAAGGTTCAAATGAATTATGTACCTAATATGTAGTGTTTTAACTACAAGTAACATGGGCACTATATGATTCAATTCCCTAATCCATTGGTTTTCAAGGAAAAATTGTGATGGAAAACTCCAAGGTAGAAAGTAAAGGAATGTTCTATCACTAATTATTAAGTGGATACCTATAATGATGTGGTGATAGGTACATTGGTTATTTATTCAAAAATAGAGAATGTGTTATTTGATTCTGTTTCTATGCATTCTTTCATATATTTCATGTTTACTATAATTATTCAAATACCACATTAAAATATAAAAGTTGAATTATCTATGAGAATAAAAAATGGATAAATTATTGCATCAAAATTATATAAATCATCCCCAATTAATTTTTATGGATTTAAACTCATAAAAAAATACAATCTTAAATAATTTAGAGGATTTTGATGCTATATTGGGCATGGATTGGCTATCTTGATACAAAAACAACATCAACTATTGGGAGAGGGAGATCACTCTTCACATCCTGAGGCATTCCCCATTTCTATAGAAGTGCGATGCAGAGGATGAATCTTATTCAGAATCAAAAAAATAGGTGTGGAGATTATTTCCTTATGATAAAGATTATTTAACCCAAATGATTGAGAAAAATGAGAGGATCATTATTATATACATGCCAATTGTGAGGGAATACACTGATGTGTTCCCTAAAGAATTGTATAGTCTTCTTCATGACTGAGAGGTGGATTTCTCAAATGAACATATACTTAGATCTATACCCATATCAAAGAAACCCTATAGAATGTACACTATTTAGTTAGAATAATTGAATAAGCGGTTATAAGAAAATCTATAAAAGGTTTTCATACACATGAGATCTTCACCCGGGGTACGTCAGTCCTCTTAAAAAAATAATGATTTATCAATGATCCTAGGCATTGATTATCATGATTTCATCAAAATTATGAAAAATAAAAAGTATCCCCTTTCATAGATATATTACTTATTTGAAAAACTATGTGGGGATAAGTATTTCTCTAAGGTGGACCATCAGTCAGGAAATCAAAAATTAAAGTTGAAGAAGGAATATATTCCCAAGATTTCCATTCAAATGAGTTATGGGCACTATGAGTTCATAGTGATTACCTTTGGGATAACTAATTATCTATCAATATTCATGGACATAATTAATAGAGTCTAGATATTATCTTGAAAAATTTGGGGTAGTCTTTATAGATGATATTATGATATATTCTAAGAGCAAGGAGGATCATGTGGAGTATTTGGATACTGTTCTAAAGACATTGAGAAGGGATACCCTATATGAAAAAGTATAGTAAATGTGAGTTATGTAAGGCGTAAGTACCAATCATGGGACATGTTATAACCAAAAAAGGGATATCTATTTACCCATATAAGAAAAAGGAATTGAAGAGTGTCCCAGGACATCATCTGTAATGGAGATTCGTAGTTTCATTAGTCTATTTTGGTATTATTGATGATTTGTGAAAAAAAAATCCATGATTTTCAAACCCACTAACTAGTTAACTTGAAAGGGAGTAAAGTTTATTTGGACGAGTGATTGTGAAGGATTCTTCAAATAGTTAAAAAATATGCTTACCACTACCCCAATACCCACACTTCCCACAAGTGAAGAACTAATTATGGTATATAGTGATGCATAAAAGAAGGGATTAAGTTGTGTAATGAGGAAAAATGATAACGTAATATCCTACACGTCAATGAAGCTAGACGTTAATGATAAAAACTATCCAATTCTTGATCTAGAGTTGGAGTCTATAATCTTCGCTTTGAAAATCTTGTAGCATTATCTCCTTGGGGAGATGTGTGAGATATATACTTATCAGAAGAGACTCAAATATATATTCACAAGGAAGGACCATAAAATTTATAAAATAAGATGGTTATAGATAATCAAGGACTAGGATTTCACTATTCACTACTATCCTAGAAAGGGGAATAAGGTAACTAATTCTCTTAGCATAAAAGAAACAACCTTCCTATCCATGATGAAAATTGAGAAAGACCCTATCATCATGGATATCTAAAGGATGGATTTGGAATTTATAATGGTAGGCAATTCAACCTACATTTCCCAAATTATTACCCCACAATCTATCAAAGATAAGATTAAAGAGGCAAAAAGGGATGATATAGAGCTACCAAAGAAGGCGAAAGAAGTAAAGGGAAGCTATGTGACTTCCACATCATTGATGATAGTGATATTAGATTTGGAATAGGGATTTCTGTGATTTCATCACCAAATATAAAGAAGGAACTATTGTAAAATCCACATATATTATATTTATCTATCAATCCTGGAAGTACTAAAATATAACGTGATATTTGAGAGAATATTGGATGGTATAATATAAAGAAAGAAATTTCATATTATATATCAAGGTGTTTAATATTTAATAAAGTTAAAGAAGATTGATAGAAGTCCAAATAGAATATTCAACCATTTAATATACCCATGTGGAAATGGCATAATTCCACTATAGACTTTGTCACTAGTCTATCAAATACATCAAAATAAAATAATTCTATATGAGTTGTGGTGGATCAACTCACCAATAATGCCCAATTAATTTCTATTTTGGATGATTTCTCAATTGAGAAACTAGAAAAGATATATGTTAAGGAATTAGTGAGTCTACATGTGATTCCACTTTCGATCATCTCTAATCATGAACCAAGGTTAACATCTAAATTCTAGATAAGCATTATACATAATTTGAGTATTGAATTGAATTTCAGTACAACCTATCACCCCAAATTAATGAACAATCTAAAAGGACTATTCAGACACTCGAGGACATGATAAGAGCTTGGTAAATGGAATCCAAATGTGGATGATATCAACATCTCCCATTGGTTGTGTTCTCATATAATAATAACTTCCGCTCAATTGTTCAAATGGATCCGTAAGAAGATATACATTGGATGCACTATAAAACTAAAACTTGTTTGGATGAAGTCATGAAATAAAAACTACATATACCTGATCTTGAGTAAGAGATTATTTATAAGGTTCGAGCCATCCAAAACATATAAAATCTACTAAGAGTTTTAAAAATAGTTATGATGATAATTTTAAAAGGGACTTTGAGTTCAATGTTGGAGAAACTTTTTTCCTTTTAATATCTCCATGGAAGATAGAAATTAGATTTGGAAAGAAGTGATTGTTATGTCTTTGTTACATCGCCCCCTTTGATATTCTTGATTGTATTGGAGTTGTGGTGTATCGACTAGAACTTCCACTAACTATGTCTCAAGTACATAACATATTCCATGAATCCCACCTCAATAAGTACATAACAAATCTCTCACATGTACTAAAATGAGAGGTGGTATAGTTGGAAAATGATATCTCTTATGAGGAATATCGGGTGAAGATCTTGTACCATAGAGACAATGTTTTACACAACAATACTACTCACCTGGTGAAATTACTATGGAGGAAACACAATATGAAGAGACGACATTGGAACCAGTGGAAGATATGAAGGAGATGTAACCTCACTTGTTTACAACATAATATGTAAAACAAAATTTTGAGGGTAAAATTTGATAAGGTGGGGAGAATATAACACCCCAATATTTTATAAAATTTCTCTTTTTAAATAAATTCATTTTTTTGGATAGCTGATGTTGCACACAGAGGTTAAACAAATGATTAAATATTATTATTTAATTATGATAGTTATCATTTATCTATTGAAATAGTAGGAACGAAATAGATTAGCTAAATTATGAAAATATAGTTTTCACATATTTATAAAATTAATTTATTGGTTACTAATTATTTATACATTTAAATAAAAAACAATTAAACATAAAAGATGTATTTTTATAAAAAATTATTTTTTATGCTCAAAATTAAATTTAATCTTATTAAATTAAATTAATCAATAATAGTGAAATATATTAATGAAATGGATATTTCATATATTTAATAAAATATTTTTTAATTAATCCAATAAGTTTTATAGTCTTAAGATAAGAATAAAATATTGTTTTAAGCATAAAAATATATTTTTTTTTCTAAAAGATAATTTTGTTTCCTTTTGATGGTTCACCTATTTTTAATATAAATTTTGAAATATTATATTTTTTATTTCACAAAATAATGTTATTTTTTAATTTGGAATATCAAAATTATCTGAGGATGA
This sequence comes from Viscum album, assembly GCA_963277665.1. Lineage (NCBI taxonomy): Eukaryota > Viridiplantae > Streptophyta > Magnoliopsida > Santalales > Viscaceae > Viscum > Viscum album. The sequence continues at coordinate 101,083,365 of OY728132.1, read as the reverse complement.
AATTTTGGTATTTTTCTTAGGTGTTTTATTTTTTTAATGAATAGTGAGACTTCTAAATTTTAATTTAAAACGGCTTTGTCGTCTAATTTATTTTTAAGGATAAGTTATATTTTAAATTTAATATAAAGTATCATTAGTAAGATTATACATAACTAAATCCAATTTAGTCTATTTTAATAAATTTCACATTCAAATTAGATATAAAAACATTTCATTCTTTTGAACTTTTCACTTTAAAAACCTGGTTTTTCATTTTGTATGTGGGATTAATTTTAAATATAATTTTTTCAATAATGTTAACTGAATTTGATAAAAATAATTAAATATTTTTCATCAAAAGGTTTAAATTTTTTTCCAATTAAAATTTAATTTTTAGGTACAAAAAATTTATCGTGGTAAAAAAATTATTTATTGTAGTATAGGTAAAATAGTGACAAGGGAAAAAGATATACGGTAAAAGAAAAACATACCTAAAAATTAAAACATTACCAGTTGGTTGATGAAAATATTGATGAATTATAGACTTCAAAAAACTAATTGATAATCTAATTTATTTAAATTAATTCCACCTCAATGCGGTTGTATTTAAATATAAAATAATCATTATTTTAATCACTTAAACTCACTTCTCCTCAAGTATACATACCAACCCTCACCACCCCATATTGACTGAAAATACAAAAATATCCTAAAATATCATCCAAAACTCCTCATTATCACTCTATGAATTTTTAATCACTTCTTTTCTCACCTATATACCAATTCCATTGTCTTTAAGGGATCCTTAAATGAGGTGATATTCAAGAGGTAATTTTCTCAAAACACCTCTCTTAATTTATTTTCTTCTTCTAATTTATCCTAATATCCTTCATCCATCAAGGAATAATAATTATATAATAATTTATGTACTTTAATTTTATTTTTATAAATTAATATCTTATATCCATCCCTTTTATTAACTCTTATTATTCAAAGAAGAGAAACTATTGTCCAAATTATGCCGATTAATCGTCTTTGTGAATAATGACATTTTTTTTCCTATACCACCTTCATGGATGATAATAAAACAATTTTTATCACTAAATAATATTATAATATATAAATTATAACATAGTTTATATTATTGAAACAATATAAACTCATAATAGTAAATCAAATGAAACCAGTTTGTGATGTTTGGAAAAACCAAAAAAATAAACCAAACATTTATCATTACCATTTTATCCAATGAATCATCCTAATTCATGAAGGAAAAATGATTAATGGGACCATTTAAAAAATATAATTTCATTAATATAATTTTATTACGCTTCTGTAGTTTTACTCCCATTTAAAAATAATCAATAATTATACGCAAGTAAACCGACCTTGAAACCATAAAATAAACCAACCAAAACAACGAAACGGTTGAAATATTATTAAAGAATAGGTGGTAAGATGTTATAAAATTATCATATAATGTACTATAAACATTATTATATTTATTATATGAAATAATTACATTATTAAAACCATTATACAGAAGGTTAAATTACACCCCACTAAATAGAACCGTGAGTTAAGGGATCTCTCTGAACCTCCTAATTAACTTTGGGTTACATTTTTTCTCTCTTTACATCATTTTACCCCTTAATTTATAATATATAATTGGCCTATGTTATTAATATACAAAAAAACATATGTATTAATCTCAATTCACCTTTATTTATGGGTAATTACACCATTTAGAAGGCTTCCCTCTCAATTCTCCCCAATAAGAAAGCCTGATTAAAGGGAACTTCTCTATTTCCTTATCATTTTCAAGTACACCCCATAAAATATTTTACGCTACCAATATTTTTCTAAAATCACTGATTTTATCATTAAAATATATTTTATTTTATTTCAGTTTTTATTGAAACACTAACATTTTTCCCTCCTTAAAGGTTTTTTTTCTTTTCCCTAAAACCGCACTTAAGTGGATCATTTATAACCACTCTTTTTCAAGTTTCTAAGTAAGTTTTAAATCATTGTATTTTATCTATTCTTTACCTTATGAACTTACATGATCAATTTAACCCCCTTTTTCATGGATACCATTATCATATTATCATTTTTTATGCTTCATGATAATATTATCATACCTATTTCATTCCATGGGTAACTTTTTTGACTACTCCTTATGTATGATTTTTTATAAGGCATGCATATGAATGAGAATTTTTTAATGGGTTCAATATTATTGAGCTCAAATTTAATGACTAATTTTGTAGTCTCAGGAGACATCATGTTGGGATTGGTAGTAAACATGATTCCTTTATGGGGGCTTGTCCACCATGTTATATAGTCTTGGTAGTTAACCTAGACTTCCATTTATGTCATGTTATATGACTCTTCCACTTTTCTATATTTCAAGGATAATTAAATTCTATGATTAATATGTCATTATATCTTATTTTTATTCATGATTCATGCCTTTATGATATCATGTTATGCATTCTAAATCAATTTATATGATTTTTTCCCATGTTTATTCCCATACTGATCTTTTTAGATCATCCATTTTCTCCATGTATTCCCAAGGTTATCCAATGTAGTTATAAGATCTCAAATAAAATTTAAATCTCATTATGAATGTTTAATAATGTGATGTTTTATTCTAGTCTCATGTTTTCTCATTATGTACCTAGTATCCCAAAGACACTATAATTTTCAATACTTGGTTTGTATTCTGAAGGTAATTATGTTTAAAATAATGTATTAATGTGTGAAAAATGTGTGGGTTGCTATTCAAGAAATCATTATTCCTTTATTTATAAAACACATGACTCTCTTATAAGTTGATATTAAAAGAGGAAATTTTCCCCCAACATCAAACTCTATGTCCCTTTAATAATTGTTATCATAGATCTTTTATTGAATCTAATTTGTTTTAATGTGTTTCGAAATAGATTTAAACTTATCTATCATTTATTGAACAATATCAAGCCTAATAATATTTTTTTCACCAACATTATCTTAAAACTTTGGATTTATACATCGCTTCCAATAAGGAGTATCATATAGGGTCACTTGAATGCTCTAGTGGAAAATATTTTTGATGATAACTCAACCAATTGATTATGTTTATCTTGTCCTCCTTTAAATTCCAGTGAGAAAGATCACACAGTTTCCTTGTGTTTTTGAATGGTATTTTTAGATTCTATATCATTTTTGGGGATGTATTGAAGTTTAATTTCATATCAAAATCTTATTTAAGGCTTATTCAAAATTTATAAGTAAACCTTGGATCATTATCAAAAATTATCAAAATTGGATCCCCATAAATCCTCATTGTTTCCTTTACATATATCATTTCAATGTGGTCGAATTATAAATATTTCCAAATAGAACTAAAATGGAAATCCTTGGTGAGTTGATCCACCAAATCTTATATAGAATTTATTACTTTATATGAACTAAAAAGACCAGTAAAAAATTCCATGGTGATGTTATCTCATATGTATATTTGTATGAATAATGGTTTCTTTATCCCTTTTCACTTTTTTTATTTGATTTAACTTGATAAAATACCAATAACATTAAGGTGTACTTAAAAATATTCTTATTTATGTTGAACCAAAAGAAGTTCTCTTGAAGATAACACTACATCATTTAAAATGCAATATAGATGAAGAAATATTAACTCTAAGAGTTACCCAATAGATATTTCTTTATCTAAAGTGATAAAGGCACAATATGTCTAGTCCCAAACTAAGTGACACCATATTTGTCGATGTTGAATTCATGAAGCTTCCCTTAATTTATGGATATCACTTTATTTTGAAGCTCCAAATCATACCTTTGTGTATAATTGATCTTCTATTGGATTTTTAGTTGGGAAATAATTTATGAATGGTGGGATTTATATCGTAGTATTATGATTTTCAAATCCAAGCTTTATATATCCATTAAGAATGGTTATTACTAAATCAACATCATGGATATAGTATATGGTTTTTTAGCTAATAGAATCATATACCTTGTACAAATTTCTAGTATATTAGTGAATAGATAAATCATAGTCTTTTATTAACACTAACAATTTTCACATATGAATTTTTATCTATTTCTATGTGAATATATACATTAAACTTCTTTGACTTGTATATATGTCACACATCTCACCATAGAGGTAGTTCCACAAAATATTTAATGAAAGTATTGGTGTATACAACTCATAATAATGTGTTGAGTAGTTAAAATCATGTATCTTCAACTACCATATGGCATAGGCTATCATTTTATCATTTTTAATGTGCAAAAAACTCAGCCCTTTCTTTGAATTGTCACTGCATCTCACAAACCCTTCTCCACATGAGGGTAGTGTGAGTACAAGTGTGGAGATTATCCTCTTTATAAGCTCCTTAAATCATTCCCCACATTCTAATATCCATAAAAATGTTTCCCCTTTACTTGTTAACATGGTTATTGGGCTAGAAAAACATGATATGTCTCTCAAAAACTTTTGGTAGTACATATATAATCCAAGAAAACAATATATTTCCATAACACTTGAGGGTTTGGTCAATTTCAATATTACCTTCTCCATTGAATGGTTCACATAAATTCACTTAATTATGATCACATACTCTAATAATGTGACATATTCCATCCAAAAGTCACAATTTATAAACTTAATGTATATCTTCTCCTTTCTTAATGATTCTATCACAATCCTTAGATTCTTTTTTTTTCGTCCTTCATCCTAAAGTAAATGAGAATGAAATAAATAGATATTACCAAAAAAATCATGGTGGTAACAAAATAATCTATTAATTTCATGAACCAACATGATTCAACCCTAAATTGGTTTCCATATTCAGCATGTGATAAGGCATGAGAGGAATTCCCAATCGTATCAGTCTGTCAACTAGTTCTGGAAATCAAGAATACATAGTGGCAAATGACTTGGACCATAAAAAATAGATAAATAAATAATTAATTAATTACAAATATAATCATTAAACTACACTCTACCAGTGGGAAAAAATAAAACTCCCAATGTACCTCCATGTGACCTCATGGGTCACCTCCAATAGTAAGATCACCCTCACTCCATGAGTGAACCAAAAAGAGAAAGAGAACTAGAAGATTAAAAATATCTATTTTTGTTAGTATCAAAATGTATTAGGAATTCCTAAAAAAAACTATTATTGGTTCTTTACCTTTAAAAAGAAAACTGATTCATAATAGTATGAAAATAAAACGATATAAAATAAGGTTTTCTGTTCTTTTAAAATTCAAGTAACAATATTACACATTAAAGCAAACCCATTTTCCTTATATATCATTTCAAAATTAGTTTCCAATAATTCATAAACATTTCAAAATGAGATGAAATCAATTTATATTAAATCATGGATTTTACGAAGGGGGGAGAGAAAGCATAAAGAAACTAAAATGTATATCAAATCACAAGAACCATGCACACATGGTCCACCACATACCAATGGTGAGCACCATATCATAATGAACCGTCATTAGACATCAATGTGGGAAAATCTCTATAGGTAAAAATCAAAAATGGGACTCTATGAACATCCTAACTCAGTGATTAAAATCCTCCAAATCAATAATAGACCACATTATCATTCATAGTCTACTAGATATGATCTCATCAAAATTTATAGTGGTCTAACATCATCCTCAAGAATGATCCACTATAGAGGATCTCATCCAAAGTTCTAGTGGTATCTTATCATACCATAGGTTAAGTTATTATTATAATTTTCAATCATACTATATGAATCCATACATCAATCACTTCTAAATCAACTGGATAACTAGTTCTAGGTCACCAACCTAGATACCAGGGTTTCCAGTGTGATTTATTTCAAATGGTGGTGAGTTTTTATCAAGAAAAAATACATGTACATATAATTTTATTTATGAAAACAATTATCCAACATCTCACCACCAATCTCCCTCTTGAGTGTATCCTCATTCTCAATTCACACAACAATGCACAATCATATTCACTAGGAACATATCACAAATCATCCATTTAACATAAACATCGTATTTATAAAATAATGGGGCATGCCTCAAGAGTGGTTTTCCACTTCCAAAAATCATTTTCAAAGTTACAAATATGCCTCATTAATTTAAAAAGAATACTTTTTTTAGAAAACATAATTACATAACACTTTTATGTTCCAAAACCTTTTGAAAACCCAATTAGATAACTATGGCACCACACCTTTAAAAAATCGTGAAACCATTCTTAAAGTGAATAAATAATTTTAAGAAACACAAATTACCAATTAAACTTAAATTCATACCAAAACCCATGCATTTTTCCAAATTTACCAAAACATGAAATATCCTATTTTTAAAATCACACATGAACTCATTCTCATTCAAGTCAACATGAACAAATATTTTACACACCCAAAACATCATTGGAAATACCCATTTAACACCCATTACGATTTTTGGAAACAATGTTTAATCATTTAAAATGAGGAAATTCTAAAATATGCTTGGGATAATATAATAATGAAAACTACATATGTCAAACATGAAGGTGAAAATGAAAAACAGAGAAATTACAACATCAAGAATCACCATCAGTTTTTATAGAATAAACATGATATTTAATATTAAAAACATTTTTTAATATTAATCAAGAAATTATGGAATTTAAATTAAAGGCCTCGGCATTGGGGACCTACCTTAGGAAACAGAATACCAATCTAAAAGATCTCAGCACTCTATAATTTTGACATTGAAAACTCCAATATTATATTTCTTCTTGAATGTATATGAACCATCACTTATATACAAACAAACGTTGCCTCAGTTTATATATTTTCATGGAAAAATATGTACGAAGGGGTCCATACATACATTCTTATACATTTATTACCCCTTTCCACTTAAACACGTACGCATTTCCAGATATATATATATATATATATATATATATTTATATTTATATCTGTTTATAAGAACACCTAGCCCCAATATATACATTCATCCTTTAATTAGTGAATATATATAAAGAGGAAATTTCATATATTTATGCCTACCTATGCATATGCAGATAAGCCTTTGATGACGGTGGCTTGAATCCACCCCAACAAGGACCAAGACGTTCTATAACAATTAAAAATGAATAATTAATGAGAGTCTATTAAAATTTATTTATCGATCCATATATAAATTATAAATCACTCTTAATACATTAAAAATACCCAATGTCAATTTAAAAACCATAACAAGTATTTTGAGGACAAAGGAAGAACACATTTCCAAAAAGTAGAAAGAATCAAAAGGTAAAACAAATAAAAATTTGAGTAGAAATATAATTTCATCAATGAATATTTCATCATTACTCATAATAAAATTATTACATATAAAAATGACAATTTGTAATTCAATCAATCAAATTACCTAAAATTAAAGGGACGGGCATGGGGAACACCTACTTGGAAAATGAGGAAATGGAAAACCCTTCAAGAACAGAAAAAGGAGGGTCCCGGGAGGATGTCTCACAACCTAGGAACAAAACCCAAAATAAAAACATCCAACATCGTCTAACCCCACAACCTAGAGTTTGGCCTGACACACCAAGTGGGAAATAGAAGGAGAACAAAAAAATGGAAGAAGAGGAACCTAGAAGAGGAGAATCACTTACCTAGAATTATATCACACCAAATATAGAGAAGAAGTAGTGACCGGAGTGAGAGTGGAGAAGGTAGTGGCACGCCATGGGGAGGCCCCTCTGTCTGGGGTGTTACATGAGAGATGAGAAGGGGATAGGGGGTCCATTGTGGACAAAAGGGGGATAAAAGGGGGAAACTCCTTTTTAAGAATTTAAATAAAACCCTAAATAATAATAATTATTATATTTATTATTATTGTTGTTGTGGTTGTTATTATTATTATATTATTATTATTATTATTCTCAAAAAAAAATTATTTTATTTAATCAAAAAAATTTGGTTTGCATGCACGGTATGCCAGATTGTGTGTAAGAACCCGGATCTTCATTTCAGGTACGCCTTTTCTTTTTCTGGAGTTTTTGTGGAAAATAAATTTTCTGGAAATTTTTGAAGTACACAGCATGTACATTCTGAGTACATGTTGTGTACTCTTTTCCCGCTCGAAGCCGTATACTGGTCATGCCTGGGCTACACACACGGTGTGTAGGGGTGACGTGGAGGCCGATTTTTACGATGTGTGGAAAGACCTAGTGCACGCTGTGTACTCTAAAAGTACATGTCGTGTACTTTCTTTTTTTTCATTAAACGGACTGGGGTCGTGCCTAACATACAGAAACATCTTCTTCTAGGTTCTGTTCATCCGAGAGAGCTGAGGATCCGTGAATCTTCAAAGAGCCCCCACCTCTCCGTCCGTTCTCCGATTCAAGCACCGTTGATTGCATTGGAATCACAGCAGTGAGTTCTCCCTTCTGCTTGAGCCTTGTTTTCCAATTCCTCCTCCTTCTCATGTTATCATGGTTTATGAGTTTCGGATATTTTCTCAGATCTATGATATTCTAAGGAGGATTTGTCGTCGTTGTTCATGTATATCGATATCCTATAATCGAGGTAGTGGGTTTATGCCTTTCTGTATAAAGTCTTTGAGTATTTTGTGTGAATTCCACCAATACCCCAAAACAAGGTATTGAGTATTTCCTGTTTTTACCTGTTGTTTACCTACTTTTCTTGATTGCTTAAGTATAGGTGATTTCTTGTAAATTTGGATAATTTATAATGTGTTCATGTGCCTTATCTTGCATGTTTTTTTCTTATTAGGCATTTTTCCAGTTTCCATGCCTAGTTTTAGGATAGTGGAACTGTATTTCTGTTGTGTTGTTGTGCCTTAGAATGGTAGCCAAGTAGTTATTGAGGTTTACTTGGGTGTTATACGCGTGCTGAGCATGTTAATTTCACACAGGACTGTGAGAACCTAGTGTAGTAGACCATTGGGAGAATAGACATAAGGGCTTTTCCAGAGTGTCTTTTAATACGATGTGAGACCACAGGGGTAATTGACTATGAGTTCATCCTCAGAGAGTCTGTAGTTCCTCGAAATGGGCCACATAGGGAATGAGATGTTGAGTGCTCCCTCAGAGAGCCTTTAGCATGATACTAGACTATAGGGGGAATTGATTGTGAGTGCTTCCTCAGAAAGTCTACTCTTAGTTGAATCAGAGGGGTGAGACTGTGTGTTCCTCCTAGAGGGTTGCTAGTACTTTTAGGTTGAACCATAGGGGTTAGGTTGTGAGATCTACCCAGAGGGTTACCTATTTTTCTTCTTGTTGTTGGTTGTTTAATTGTGTACTTTATATGCTAGAACTGTGGATTGTAGCTATTATGTACATTTCTGTTTACTGCTTCCTGCACTCTTACTTTGCTTGTATTCATTGACTGTTAGGGACAAATCTTTGGGTGATTTCCTACTGGGATTGTTTCTTACACCCTATTTTGGCCATGCTTTTGGGCCCAAGAAGACTTTTTTTTGTTGCTGGTATAGATAAGGGAAAGTGCCCTTCGACTTCCAGTGCTTGATTTCTTGGAGCTGGAGAGAAAGGGACCAAGCATAGGCTTGTGATACTACAAGAGTTTCTGTTATTTTAGTACTTTGTTTTTAGTTGTATTCTAGCACGTTGTTGTGTTTTCTTCTTTCCTTATAAACCTGTACCTGCTGCATCACTATCATCATTACTATTTATTCTTTGCTTCTGCTGTTTGATTTCAGTTGTTGCGTATTGTTTACTACTTCCACTATTTACTGTTATTTTTTTTTATTTTATACCTTACCAAATGAGGTCATTGTTTCCCCAATAACTTATTGAGGCCCTCTCTTTTATTCGGAATCCTTTGGCGTTTGAGGAAATGCGCTTGAGTTCATGTGGTGAACCGGGCATGAGGCACCTCTGGGTGGCTTCCAGAACCGAGACGTTACAAAGTGGTATCATAGGAGTTTCCTTTCTCTTGATATTTTGTTTGGAGCCTTTATCTAGGGATAGGAAGGATTTGTTACTTGGTATAAATCTGTGCTTAGGATTATCTAAGCAGTGTACAGGGAAAACCCATACTACCTCGTTTATTGTAGATTTATGGTCTTGAGATTTACGGTTGATATGATTTCATCAAGAGTGATTCAGATGTCCTGTGTTGTTGTTGTTTGATATCGCAGTTCTATTTATATCACAATCCAATGAGATGAGGGTATTACATATCATGCATCATATAGGCACTTTCTATAAATCACAAGCCAAGCATTCTTGTCAGGCCGTCTAGGGTGCGTTAGCAGTTGCATGTTGTTGTGATAGACCTTGTGTAGATTATGCATGCTATTTTGATAGATGCTTTGTTAGAATCTCTGTTGTTTGTTAGAGGATTTTTTGTATCATATTTTTCTTAAATGGATGACAATATTTTATTTTTGGGGAGTATGGGCCCTCACAAATCAGAATTTGGCACCTTCTTTCCCGTTTTTTAGTGTTTTCTGGGCTTCGGTGCAGTTTCAGAGCTACTGCCTGAAAAAAACCAGAATACACAGTGTGTACTTTATATATAAACACCGTGTAGTTTTAAATTGTGTCACTGACTATGTGAGCAGAAACCCGGGTTGTGAAAAACCTCCAGGAACATGCCGTGTATGGTAGGTACACACCGTGTAGTAGTGAGCGTGTACCCGGCTGTGTAACCAACAACACTGGTTGGGGAAGCTTGTGTCATACACGCCGTGTATCCTTGTTCTCAGTACCCAACCGTGTCACGAACAACACGGGACGGTGTCGTTGTATCCTATACACGCCGTGTTTTTTTCGGAACACGCCGTGTAGTCTCAACCGTGTAGCTGGCTGTGTCGCTAACAACATGGGTCGGGAAAGTCTTCAAGTACATGTCGTGTTTGTTCGGAACACGCTGTGTAGTCTCAGCCGTGTAGTCGTCCGTGTAGCTAACAACACGGGTCATTGAAACTTTGTCAACTACATGTCTTGTCCACGAGGAACACGCAGTGTTGTCTCAGTTTAAGAAGACCGTGTAGGTTAGCCGTGCAAGGAGACACCGGCAGGGAAACATAGTTAAGTACACATTGTGAAGTCTTGTTTTGTAAATTTTGTGTATTTCCTTCTCCTGTTTTTGTTTTGTACTCCTTGGTTATCTGTCCTTGTTTTCCTAATATAAGGTATCTTTTCTTCTACCGACTCATTGACACTAGACACACCTTTGGGGACAAGGACATCTAGTGTACGTCAGTGTAGAGAGTTCCCTATAGAGGTTGCAGGGTATTGTTTCTTATGGGATCTCTATGTCCTAGAGATGACAGGTTATGATGTCATTCTTGAGATGAACTGGTTGGTTCCCTTCCAAAAATTTGTTGATTGTTATCACTACAGGGTGAGTTTCATTTCACCATAGGGTGAATCTTTTCTTCACAGAGGCGAATGGGATGTTCAAGCGAGTCAAGAAGGACTCGAGCATCATGGGCTAGGAAGGGTGAAATCCCATATTTCTAGACTTTATCTGGATGATCAGGGGACATCGCAGTTGGACTTTCCTCTAGTGGTGGATCTTCTCAGCGACGTCTTTTCAGAGGAATTTTTAGGGTTGCCTATGGAGCGTGAGGTAGACTTCTCGATTGATCTCGTGCCAGGAGTGGCACTGGTGTCCATTCATCATTATAGTATGGCTACACCTGAGTTGTAGGAGCTCAATAAGCAGTTGGAGGAGTTACAGACAATGGGATTAATCCAACCCAGAACTTCTCCTTGGGGTTCTACAATCCTGTTTGTGAAGAAGGCAGACAGTACTCTTTAGGTTTGTGTGGATTATCAGAAGTTGAACCAGTTGACGGTCAAGAATCAATATCCCTTCCCTAGGATCGATGACCACTTTGATCAGCTTTAAGGAGCCCGGGTGTTCTCGAAGATCGATTTGAGGTCCGGTTATCATCAGTTGCACGTTAGACCATCAGATATACCTCTGAAAGCCTTTAGAAGCAGGTATGGTCTCTATGAGTAAACAGTCATGCCATTTGGTCTCATGAACGCACCTGCAGTTTTCATAGATCTGATGAACCAAGTGTTCCATCCTTATGTGGACTCCTTTATCATGGTCTTCTTAGATGATATCTTGGTGTAATCTCACACTCGACATGACCATGCCACACATCTTGAGATCGTTCTGAGTACACTGAGAGAGAATCAGCTATATGATAAACTCTCGAAGTGCCACTTTTTGATAGAACCGATTCACTTCTTGGGTCACGTCATCTCAGAGGCAGAAGTATCTGTGGACCCAGAGAAAGTGAGAGCTATAGTCTCCTTGAACCATCCAAAGAACATTTTTGAGGTATGGAGCTTCCTAGGTATGGATGGATACTACATACGCTTCATTCAGAACTTTTCATGCCTAGCATCACCTTTGATAGGTCTGACCAAGAAGGGGGTGAAATTCTTATGGTCAGAATCTTGCGAGTTAGCCTTTCAGGAGCTGAAGGGAAGGATGACGTTAGCACTGATACTAGTATTGCCAGAGCCAGTCAAGATCTACATTGTTTATTGTGATGCATTAGGTATCGGACTAGGAATTGTGCTTATGTAGGGAGATGGAGTTATTGTGTACGGGTCTCAGCAGTTGAGGCCACATGAGAGGAACTATCCTACGCACGATCTGGAGTTGGTAGCTATTGTTCATGCCGTATGCTGTTGGAGACACTATCTACTGGGATAGCACTTTTTGGTCTTCACCAACCACAAGAGTCTAAAGTATACCTTCACTTAGTGTGATCTGAATCTGAGGCAGCACAGGTGGGTCGAGTATCTTCAGTCTTTTGATTTCGAGATTTCCTATACGCCAGGAAAGGTCAACGCAGTGGGAGATACTTTGAGCAGGAGAACTCAGATTCAGGCAGTTCAAGAGGCCAGCAGTGAGTGGCAGCTGATGGCTCTGTTCTCTAAGATGAATCTGGTGGTTCACGAATACAGGGACAGATGTTTCTATCTTCTATAGCTGTTACCTCTACATTACTTGATTGGGTACAGATGAGGCAGCTATCAAACTAAGAAGGCTTAGTCTTGCGGGAGAGCGTGTCCGGAGAGGACCATCTTCATATATGGATAGTGGGAGAGGATGAGATCTTACGTTTACAAGGACATGTATGGGTGCCAGTAGACATATGCGAGGAGATGATGTGGTATTTTCATTCTTTAGTTTGTGCAGTTCATCCTGGCGTCACCAAGATGTATCAGGATCTTCATCGCTAGTATTGGTGGCCTGGTATGAAGAGAGATATGGCTGGTTGCATCATGAGATGTTCTACTTGTCAGCAGGTTAAGGTGGAACATCAACTACCAGTAGGCATTTTACAACAGTTACCCATTTCAGAGTGGAAGGGGAATGATGTTGCGATGGGCTTTGTGACAGGGTTGCCAAGGTTTCCCTGAGGTAACGATGCTGTTTGGGTTTTTGTTGATAGGCTTACGACAGTTGCACACTTCTTGCCGATCAAGGAGACCTTCGGTGTTGATGATCTGAGATGATTGTACATTCGAGAGATTGTACATCTGCATGGAGTTCCACACTCTATTGTTTCAGATAGGGATGTGCGCTTTTTCTCTTGGTTCTGGTAGGGAATTCAGAAGGACTTGGGTACTCAAGTACTTTTGAGTACAGCATACCATCCCAGAAAGATGTCCAGTCCGAGCGTATGATACAGGTGCTAGAGGATATGCACGGATCTTGCATTCTAGAATTTGGAAGTTCTTGGGAGAAGAATATCCATCGTGTGAATTTCACCTACAAAAATAGTTTTTAGGTGACTATTCAGATGTCACCGTACGAGGATTTGTACGGTAGGCCATGCTGATCACCCTTATGCTGGATGGAGGCAGGAGAGGCAGCTTTACTAGGACCTCATCTTGTTCAGGAGACTTCATAGAAGATAGAGTTGATTCGAAAGAGGATGGCTACAGCATAGTCCTGGCATAAGACTTATGCTGATCAGCAAAGATGACCTCTGGAGTTTGAGTTCGGGGATCAGGTTTTCCTGCGTGTCCCACCAAGGATGGGACACAAGAGGATTCAGAGACAGGGTAAGCTTCCACCATGGTACGTCGGGCCATATGAGGTTTTGGGGAGAGTTGGTCTAGTCACCTATCGGTTACAGCTACCCCAGAGGTATCGGGCCATGCACAACGTCTTCTACATCTCTCAGCTCTGGCGTTACATTTCGAACCCTTCTCATGTCGTTCATCCCGAGGAAGTTGTGCTCAAATCGGATGCATCGTTTGAGGAGCATCCCATCCGGATTGTCAATCACAGTACGAAGGTTCTCCAGGGGTGTTCTGTCCCTCTTGTACAGGTTCTATGGTAGCATTGGCGAGAACAGGATGAGACCTGGGAGAGGGAGACCAATGCACGGTCGCAGTGGCCGGATCTATTCAGGGTTTCTTCTTCTACGCCTTTCTAGGGAAATTTAGGGACGAATTTCTTTAAGGGGGGAAGTTTGTAAGAACCCGGATCTTCTTTTTAGGTACGCATTTCCTTTTTCTGAGATTTTTAAGAAAATAAAGTTTCTAGAAATTTTTCAAGTACATGTCGTGTACTCTTTTCCCGCTCGAAGCCCTGTACTTGTCGTGCCCAGGCTAAACACATGGTGTGTAGGGGTAACGTGGAGGCCGATTTTGGCGGAGTACAGAAAGACCTAGTAAACGTCGTGTACTCTAAAATTACATGTTGTGTACTTTATTTTTTTTCATTAAATGGACCGGGGTCACACCTGATGCACAGAATCTAGGTTCTGTTTGTTCAAGAGTGTCGAGGATCTGTGAATCTTTGACAAGCCCTTGCCTCTCCATTCGTTCTCTGATTCAAGCGCCCTTTATTGCGTTGGAATCATAGTGGTGAGTTATCCCTTCTTCTTGAGCCTTGTTTTCCAATTCCTCCTCCTTCTCAAGTTATCGTGGTTTATGTGTTTCGGACGTTTTCTCAGATCTGCGATGTTCTAAAGAGGATATGTCATCGTTGTTCACGTATATCGATCTCCTAGGATCGAGGTAGGTGGTTTGTGCCTTTCTGTAGAAAGTCTTTTAGTATTTTGTGCAAATTCCACCAATACCCCTAAACGGGGTATTGCGTGTTTCCTGATTTTTCCCAGTTGTTTGCCTTCTTTGATTGATAGCATAAGTAGTGGTGATTTCTTGTAAATTGGGATAATTTATACGGTGTTCATGTTCCTTGCCTTGCATTTTTTTCTTATTAGTAATTTTTCCAGTTGCCATGCCTAGTTGTAGGATAGTTGAACTATATTACTACTATTCTTATGTGCCTTAGAATTATAGCCAAGTAGTTCTTGAGGTTTACTTGGGAGTTATACACACGTTGAGCATGCTAATTTCACACAGGACTGTGAGAACCTAGTGTAGTAGAAAATAGAGAGAATAGACGTAATGGATTCTCTAGAGTGTCTTTTAATACGATGCGAGACCACAAGGGGAATTTACAATGAGTGATTCCTCAGAGAGTCTGTAGTTCCTCGATGTGGGCCATAGGGGGAATGAGATGTTGGGTGATACCCCAAAGAGCCTTTAGCATGATACGAGACTATAAGAGGAATTGACGGTGAGTGCTTCCTCATAAAGTCTACTCTTAGCTGAACCAGATGGGTGAGACTGTGTGTGCCTTCTAGAGGGTTACTAGTACTCATAGGTTGAACCATAGGGGTTAGGCTGTGAGAGCTACCCAGAGAGTTAACTGTTTTTCTTCTTGTTATTGGTTGTTTACTTGTGTACTTTATATGCTAGAACTGTGGATTGTAGCTGTTATGTGCTTTTCTGTTTACTACTTCTGGCACTCTTACATTCCTTGTATTCATTGACTATTAGGCACAAATATTTGGGTGATTTCATACTGGGATTGTATCTCACACCATGTTTGGGCCATGCTTTTGGGCCCAAGAAGACTTTGTTGTTGCATGTATAGATAAGGGAAAGCACCCTTCGACTTCTGGTGCTTGATTGTTTGGATATGGAGAGCAAGCGACCAAGAATAGCCTTGCGATGCTGCAGGAGTTGCTGTGATTTTAGTAATTTGTTTTTACTTGTCTTCTAACGTGTTGTTGTGTTTGATGCTTTCCTTAGAAACTTGTACCTGCTGCATCATTATCATCATTACTATTTATTCATTACTTCCGCTATTTGATTTCAGTTGTTGTGTATTGTTTACTTCTTCCGCTATTTACTGTTATTTTTTCCTTGTATACCTTACCAAAGGAGGGCATAGTTTCCCCAATAACTTACCAAGGCCATCACTGCTAGTCAGAAGCCTCTGGCATTTGGGGAAATGCTCTTGAGTACATGTGGTGAACCAGGCATGGGGCACCTCCGGGTGGCTTCTGGAACTGGGATGTTACATTGTGCGCCAACCATACTCAACTTACTGAAGGGAATGGACCCTCATACGGGATGGATGCATGGTTTGAGAAAACGTGAACCCACTATGAAACTCATCTTTTTCATTTAACAAATCCATCTCACACGCTTGTTGCACAATTTTCTTTGATTGTGCGTAACTCTTGCGCCTCATCACAGATGCCAAAAGAATAACTCACAGTCATTATTATGCCTCACACGGTTTGGACCAAACTATGATCAAATCATGCACAGGAACAAAACCACTCAAAAACTCCATCAATAAAAAAATTTCATTAGGAACTCAACGTGATCCTCAACCAAAAGAACAAGCACCATGAAAATGGTAAAAATAAATAGAAACCATGGTCGGGGTGAGAAAAGTATCCCCCACCAAATATAATTTATACACCCTAGAAAGTCAAATAGATGAATGAGGAATGAAACCAGAACTCAATACTACACAAGGCCAAACAAAAACTCACACCTCAGTGTAAAATTTTAACTCCACAAGTCACAGTTGACCAGCTCTAGAGAGTAGCATAGCAAGAGGAACCCTGGAGAAAAGATGGGAGAGTTATCCCCACAACAAGAACCCAACTAGAAAATTCATCATTGAATCTCTCGCTATGGGCCAGCACTGGAACTACTAAAGAAAACAATAATGGGAACCCCCATTATAGGCCAACCTAGGGACTCCCCACATAGACCAACCCCCACCACAAGGGTTCCTAAAAAAACAGCAAACCGAGTATTGAACCAAACTATAATTCTTCATCTCAAAAATAAACTAGCTTCTCCAAAATGAGTAAAACACATAACTAAAACCAATATACAAGGATACCACCATTCAAGGGTTCACAAAAATAAGGAATAATCACAACTATGGAGGTTTACAAGAATACAAGGTCATAAAGCTTTTCAAAAATAGAAAGATAACATTCAAGAACCTGGAATACGAAAATAGAAAACTTTCAAAAGAAAGAAGACTAAAATAAGTAAACGAAGACTCTATGACTTTAAAAAAAAGAAACCTTAAAATATGAATAAAACTATAATAATGGAACATAAATAATCCACATTACAATGTTGGAGACAAAAACTAGACCAAGGACCCCACACCCAATGATTCTTGAGTGCATTCAAGCTTTACTTTGGGGACTATAAAAGGAGCCCAGATGTCTTGAAACATACACTTACTCAGAGCCAGGAGTTAATTATATTCAACTAAAACATCTTATTTTTTTAGTTTAGATTACAAAACCTCTTTACATGACCCAATCAATGATGCTGAATAAATTGTTTTTTCTTAAGACACTATGAATGAGACATTCTTCATTTTTTTTATCTAAAAAAGGTGGGTAAAAAACCTAGAAGACTTGGGTGTGGTCCTAATTCAAGAATGTTTCTGGATCCACCACTCAATTTTGAGTTAGGGTAGAGTCATCAATGATAATTCTCATAAAAAAATTATTCATAATTTCCTCAAAAACACTAACCACCTAAGTTTTGCTGTGTTCAAACCAATAAAAAAAGACCAATATAAATTCCCAAAATCTACCTTTACCTAAACATAGAGGAATGAATCCTAGAGTCTGATCGTTCACTCCATATCAGGATCTTTCTTGGGAATACTCAAATACAAGAAGCATGAATCCAAATCAAAATGCATCATAATCCAAAATTCAATACATAAATCAAAAACTAAAACCCAAACTCAAATCATCATTCCAAACACGTTTTCAACATGTAAAAATAAAGAGCCCACAAAATAGGATTCCAAACTCAAAAATAAAAAACACTAAAAAAATGATCACTCGCCTTTAAAAAAATTCAAATCTCATTTTTTAAAACCATTTTTTAGGAATAAATAAATAAATTAGATACCAACTATTGGGATTCCATGAAGTCACACACACACTCAAAAACATACGCACTCACACACACACACTCACAAACACACACACACACACACACACACATATCCTTGTTTTAGCTCAAACACCCATACAAACAAACCACCAATCACCCACTTGAAACATGTGTACATTCATATATTTTATCATTCATATTAACACCTAGGTTCAATTAAAAACATTTCTCATTTCCAAAATAGGTCATTCAACATAAATCCAAAATTCCCAACCAATATTCATTTCACATTCTAAAAATTATTTCCAAATTCCCAAAATGATTTCCAAAACATCCTCAGTTTTTGTCTTTGAAACCACACATTCCATTAAAAGACAAAAATTTCTAAAAACCATATTCATTTCAACAACCATTTTCATTTTTTTGAAATCAACTCATGCCAACCAAAACTAAACCCAAACAAAACTCACATAAAAAATTCCAATTTTAAAGGACTATTGGTTATGAATAACCTAGAAAAAAGGCTTAGCAAACCATGCTCTAAGTGATAATTAACCATCAAAAATATCTTGAACTATGCACTCAAGCTACAAATGGATCACTCTTCCATTTATTCTCTTCACATATCACCATCTCACTCCCATTTTCATCCCTTATCCACAAATCCCAATGAAAATATAACTCAAATCCTAGACAACTCATGGTAACATGAGGCTTATGATAGACAAGGTTTCAAGACACCATTCCTGAAACTACCCCTCAAGTCCTTACATTCCAAATCATAAAGCTACCTAACAACCAAAATAACAAGATCTTAACCTGATACCTTTTGTGCCAGGGACCAACCTGATTTAACCCCAAACGGATTACTCGTCCAGGACTATGATATGGTCTAACAAGCCTTCATGATCCTCTTAGGAAACAACTAGTTTCAAGAATCAATAATACAAATTTGGGAATGATTCGGCCCATAAAAATTGAAAAATAAATAAATAATGAAATTAATATAAATAGAGTAATAAAACTAAATTCTAAAAGTGGAAATAAAATAAAATTGAACATGTACCACCATGTGAACTCCTGGGTTACCTACAACCTTTAGATCACACTCACTCCATGAGAGAACCAAGGTGTGAAGCAGCACCAGAAGATAAAAACTAAAATAAGATATAGGCATGAGTGTTAAAACTCAGTAAGCATGCCTAGATAAACTACTCCGTATTCCATACCTTTAAAAAGAAAACCTATTTATGCTAGTTTTAAAATAAAACCATATGAAATATGGGTTTTCCATTATTTTGCAAATTCATGTAACAAACTTACATTTTCATGAATTTTTTTTTTGAATCAATCACATTTCAAAATTAGTTTCCAAGAACACACAAAAATTTAAAAATAAAAGAAAATAAATTTAGATTAAAACATGGTTTTCACAATTGGTGAAAATAAATAATGAAGAAACTAAAATGGAAATAACATCATAAGCACTATGTTCACAATGTCTACCGCATACCAATAGTGAGTACCACATCATAAAGAATAATGTCACAAGAGAGAACCACAGAAAAATACATATAGGTAACTAAAAAATGGGACCATATAAACATCATAACTCAGTGATAAAAATACTCTGACTCAGCTAGAAATAGACTTCATGTGAACAGGACACTAGAGAGGATCTCATCCAAAGATCTAGTGGTCCAACAACACCCTCAAACACTGGACACTAAAGAGGATATCATCCAAAGTTATAGTTTTATCTGATAATGTCACAAGATTAGTTACTGTTGTAATAAATAATCCTACTAATTGAATCTGAACCACAACCACTTCTGAATCAACTAGTGTACCAGTTCTAGTTCACCCACACAGATACTTTGGTTTCCCATATGATTTATTTCAAATGGTGGTATGTTTTTATTGATAAAACGTACATTTACATATCATTATCTTGGAAAAAAAATTAATCCAACCTACGAATACCAATCACCCTCCTTGAGCGCATCCCTCTTCTCAAGTCACAACAATTCACAAGCTTCTTAACAAGGAATATATCACAAATCATCCATTTAATATGCTCATCATATTTTAAAAATTAGTGGTTGTGCCTCAAGAGGTGTTTTACACTTCCACAAATCATTTTCAATGTTCCAAACATGCCTCATTATTATAAAAGGAATACTTTTATTTTATAAAAAATAATTACCCATCACTATTAATTTCCAAAACCTTTTGAAATCCCATTTTGACAACAAAGGAACCACACCTTTAAAAAATCCTGACACCATGCATAAAATGAATCAATCGTTTTAAGAGAGGAAAATTACTAATTAACCTAAAATTTACTCTAATACCCATAACATTTTCCAAACCTTCCAAAACATGAAATTTCTCCTTTTTAAAATCACACACGAACTCATTCTCATTAAATTCAACATTAAATACTATTTACACCCACTAAACATCTTTTTAAATACACATTTCACACCCAAAACCATTTTTGGAAACCACTTTTATTAACATAAAATGTAGAACATTCTAAAATAAACTTGAAATCATAATTTAATAAAGTCTACACAAGTCAAACTTAAACATGAACATTAAAAATAAGGGAAAGTCTAACATCAAGAATAACTATAAATTTTTATAGCATATACACATTATTTAATATTAAAAACACTTTTTTGAATACTAATGAAATTATGGAAATCAAATTAAATTCCTCGGCCAAGGGAACCTACCTGAAGAAGAAGATTACCAAGCGAAAACATCTTAGAACTCAATGAATTTGACAAAATTAACTCCAATATTTCATTTTTTGTGCACAAATATGAACCTTCACTTATATGAAAGTAAATCTAGCCCCTATGTACATATTTTCATGTCTAAATATATATTTTCATGAATATTCCCCTTTTCACTTAAACACGTATTCATTTTCATATATAAATCTAAACACACTTCTCGCAATTATATATATATTCATCCTTCCATGGGTGAATATTTATAGAGGGAGAACGTACACATATTTATTCTTAGCTATGAATACCCATATAATCCTTTGAAACGGTGGGTCGAATCCACCCCAATGATGACCAATATGTGATACAACAATTAGAAAAGAAGAATGCACATGATTTTAATAAAATTCATTAAGAAATAAATATATAAATTATAAATAAATTATAAATAAATTATAATACATTAAAAATACCCAATTTCACTTTAAAAAACAATCACAAGTATTTTTAAGATAATGTAAGAACACATTTTATAAAAATAAGAAAGAAACAAAAGATAAAACCAAAGAAAATTTGAGTTGAAACATGATTTTAGCAATGAATATTTCAAAGTTACTCATAATAAAATTATTAGATATCCAAAATGTCAATTTAAAATTCAGGCAATAAAAATCCCTAAAATTAAAGGGATAGGCATGGGGTAAACCTACTTATAAATTTATTAAATTAAGAAACCCTTTAAGAATAGAAAGACGAGGGTCCTAGGAAGAATCCACACACCCTAGGAATGAATCCTAAAATAAACACATCAAAAAACAACCAAACCCATACCCTATGTTTTGGACTACGTGTGACACACCAAGGGGGAAATAGGATGTGGAATGAAATTGGAAGACGTGAAAGCTTAAGAAGGATAAAATATTACCTAGGATGATTACACACAAAATCAATAGAAGAAGTGGCGGATGGAGGGAGAGGGGTGGAGGTAGCGGCGTGCTGGGAGGAGGCTCCTTTGGTTGGGGTGTCATAAAATAGAGGAGAAGGGTATAAGGGGGATACATCATGGAAAAAAGGGGAAGGAAAGGTGGGAACCCCTCTATATAGTTTTTAACTAAAAAACTAAATAATGATCATCATCTTCTTCTTATTCATCATAATATTTTTATTATTATCATTTTTTTCTTTTATTTTCATTTAATTTTATTTTTTTACTTATTTATTAATCATAGGGATGGTCGTACAGTTTGGACAGATGGTCTGCCAGAACATAGGAAACCTAATGGAGGGAAGGGACCATCGTATGGGCTAACCACATGGTTTGAGAAACCATGTTGCAACCATGAAACTCGAATCTATTATTTGATAGAGCCATTTTGCTTGTTTTCTGCATGGTTTTCTATAACAGTGTGCAATCCATGTGCCTCATTACTAATGATAAAAGTAATTCACATTGTCATTTTTAAGCCTCACATGGTTTGGACCAATCTATTATCATGTCTTTCATAAATCTGAAACCACCCAAAAATTACAACACTAAAAATTTCATTGGTAACTCAACTTATTCCTCAACCAAAAGACCGAGAACCAAGAAAATGATAAAAATAAGGAGAAACTATGGTCAGGGTGTGACAATTAATCATGTCCATGACAGTTTTAGGGATATTAGAATGTTTCAAGGGAATCATTATGAACTCATGGTGTCGATATCTCATGTGGAGGGATATCTTTAGGATATATTCCTTCTTCAACTTTAGATAAAAATATCTATAATGAAGATCCACCTTTGAACTCAAAGTGGATCTAAGTATTTTTACTATTAATAGATCAACCTCATGATCTGGAGGAAGTAAATACAACTCTTTGGGAAATGAAACATTATATTCCCTCATATTGGGCACTTCTTCAGGATTTATGCTTTTCATTAGCACAACCATTTGATAAATATATGTATCTTTTATGGATATCAGCACCTACACAATTGTGGGATTTTATAAAGTAGATTCATAAAATTACATTAATTTATATCAAATCATGTGATAGTTAGGGATATATAAATAGATTTCCCTTTCTCTATAGTTTATATTCACTTTATACAATGAGAGTCAATCCTTTTATTGGTGGTATCAATATCCACAAAGGGAAGGATTATAAGATTCTTTAGAAGTATTATCTCATGGATGATAAATATGGAATATTCCAATACGTAGGTTGTAATTATGGAACCACTAGGAGTATTTAAATATATATCTTCTTCAAGGTATCATAGATGTTACTAAATAGATTAAGAATAAATTTTGGCATATAAAGGAATGTGTAGAATCATAATAAAATAAAACATTTTCCATTATTGAGTGAATATGAAGTGTTCCATGTTTAAATTCATTTTCAGGCTCCAAATTATTAGTGGTAATGTAATACAATTTCCCTTTTTTACATCACCTTTATTATTTACTTATGTTGATTAAACTAAAATTCCCTTGGTTTAGTGCACTGGTTTAAATAGTTCCTATACTCTTTATAGTTGAAGCATTGAACCATGGGTGTTGTATTAGGTGGTGCATTACTTTCCTCCACCATGTTGGTCAGATAAGTATGTCTATTAAACATTCATGAACATTTTTTCCTTCACTCCCACACTTAGATAAATTTATCATCCCATTGACGAAACATTCATTATTATTCTTTACACATGTTTGACATTGGGATGATTGTATCTTCTTTCCTCCATTTTCATTTTATCCCCCAACTTGAAACTCCATTATGCTCTTATTATCTCTATATCCAAGGTAGGATCCACCAAACATTATCTCTACTTTGATATCACCTCAAACTACTTCTTTATAACTTCCAATGTCTCAGATATCTACATCCTTTCAGAGATATGGTTTTAGACCACTAAAGAATCAATATATTATGCTGACATTATTGCTAAAAAACCTTTCTTATACCTTATAAGACATGTGAAATTTTCCACATAAGATATGACATATTCACTCTACTTTTTCTTAAGCACTAAGAATAAAATCTCTACATTTGATTTAAAAGTTCATTTGAAATACTTATTAAGAAATATCTTCTTAAGTTATTCCCAGTCCATTTACTCTATTTAATATTTATGACTCATATTCATGATTAATTTCTACCATACAACAACTTCTCTATCTAAATTATAGAAAACCAAAGTAAATTTCAACTTATTATAATAGTTTATCATAGAAAGGATCATTTCTATTCAATTAACCAACTGTTAAGTGATAAGTGGATTTGAAGATACACTAAATAAAGATATTAATTTTCATGTAAATAACTTTATGGATAGTTTCTCCTTGTGAGAATTCAGATATTCTATATAGTTCAAGTTATTATTCTTATCCCGAGATAGTTGGGAAAGTACCACCATTAAGTATTGAATTCCACATCCCATTAAATATTGGTTATCATACATACAATCATTTCATTGTCCCCTGCATGGGTTAGTAGTCATGATTCTTCTAGATCTTATAATTTTCTAAAATAGAAATGGTTTGAAAAAAATGTAAGCAAACAAAAATAAATAAATATTTTATTTTCATATGAAAATAAATTCTAAAGTAATACCTTATGGGATTCTAAAATTTATCCTACATCCCAAATCATGCTTCTAGGATAACATACTTTATTCAATTTCTTACTTTAAGAGTGATAATTACTTTAGTTACATATCCTTTATAAGGTTTTTCAATGTTAATGAGATAAAGTAAATAATATTCCATGGGAGTGTAGTGAGGCACACTACTCATGACCAACGTGAATATTGGGTTAATACCCAACACCCCTTTTCTAATTTATCACCCACGGGTTCATATTTTCTAGAAAGGAATTCTCTTATAGTAACCAAAAAACGATTTCATTGCTTATAGACCACACACCCCATAGTTTACCAAAATTTAGGATGTTCTCATTTACATAGATTTATCTGTATGTATTCTCACTAACTTTTTATATCTGTAATTCTCAAATTAGCTAAATTATTTTACAATACTTGTTATAGTGACCCACCATTTCCTAAATTTTTACTACGCAATATTGAAGATAAAAAACATAATAGTAATACATTACCAAATCAAAAGGTTTAGTATCATTGGAAAATTAGGTTCATATATCATGAGTAAAAAATAAAACATAAACATTATTTAAGTCATCCATTATAGTCCTCCTAAAATCTCTATTTTTCTTCTTAGTACATGTATTCACCTTAATACATAAATCAATTAAATGGGTGAGATAAAATCCTTGTAATGGGAGTATTAACATGGAATGAATAAGATATGTGAATTATAGTACACTTGTGAGAATAATAATCATCTTCATATCATAAACATGGGTTCATCATCATAATCATGAGGGAATCATTTGAAAAAGTCTGCAATGTGTCATATGAATAACAATGGCACATTATAACATTATGTATAAATAGCACGCATAATTTTGAATGAACCTATAATCATGTTCATTAATGAAATATGTGCAAAAATCATAACATCATAATTGTTTGTAAATATTGAATCATTTTCATGAATAATACACATAATATCATGAGAAATTTCAAATTACCCAATGAAAATGTGGGATTTATAAATCTAGACCCAACCATCACATTATAAAATAATAATAATCATGTATTACACATGGAAAGATAACATATAACAATTATAGTTGTGAAATAAACTCAGGTAAATGAATGAGTTTCATAAATATTTCCTAAATCATATATTAATTAATAACCTTTCTGCTTCAAAAATGAATAAGGGATATTGTATTTTTTTCATAAAATATCATCTTTCATGAGTGGGAAGGGGTAGCTCAAGAGGATTCAGTGTGATGTTTTGAAAAAAAATCTTTTTAAGAAATCTATTTAGTTGGCTTAGAATTAATATAGACAAGGTATAAAAATGTATATATGTGCAAGTAATAAGGAAAAAATATTGAAAGAAAATTTTAAATTCATTAGAGGTGAATCTATATAGTAAATAGTGAGAAATAAGGGATAACCCAAAATTAAGTAGTTTGGTTTGAGAATCCCCTTACCTTGGATCCTATTTTATTTTATCACCTTTATGTCTTCCTTTATAATAAACTTATTTTTATTAAAACATAATACTAGTAGTTAATTATGTTTATTTTCTCACTATTAATCACTTATAATCATTGGATTTTATTTTTCTATTTTCTTTGTTAAAGGTGTAATGTTTTGACATTATGTCTTTTATAAAATTTTCTCGTCTAGTTTTTTTTGATTATTTAAATTTATAAATTAATAAAATTAAGTCCAGAATCATTGAAACATATATGGTTAACATTTTTATATTATAAATAATTTATTATAATCATCCATACCGATGGTTATATGTATATATTTGAAAACATCCTCGTAGGTTGTTAACCGATCGTTGGTGGGACATTAGAAATAGAGGAGGTGAGAGATATAAAATATATGACTATATTATAAATAAATTTTTTAACATTATAAATATCATCTTAAAATATTTTTTATGTTTATAAAGAATGTTTACATTGTAAAATAATATAATTATGGGTATTTATAAAAGGAAAATGAAATAAAAAGTTGAATGGGCATTACATCTTTCTTGACATTGTTCCTTTTTTATAACCCTTAACTTCATAAAATACTAGACTTTTATTACTCCATAACATACCTCAATATTAAATGGGGATCAATATATTGTAAATGAGAAGATATTTTTCATTGGTAGGTGGAAGTGAAGTTGGTTTCCATGGGGGAGAGGGTGTATTTATACTTGATGGGAGGTGTATTTTTAGGATAAAATGTTGAATAAAATATAATTTCCACAGTAAACATTATAATAGTGAAAATTTTGAAATAATTAATAATAAATGATTTAAAATTTATTTATTTAATTCTTTCAAACCCTTTAAATATGAATTAATTAGTTTATTAAAACTAAATTTCTAGAAATGGAATTTTTTTTTAAAATGGAGTACTTTTGACTTTTGACTTTGGAAAAATATGTTTAGGATTGGGAATATAATTTAATGAATTATTTTAATTATTAAATATTTTTTTGTTCGAACCTAAAATTATATAATTGATTGGTTCATTTTTACATCATGAATTATGTAATTAAAAAATATCAGTTATATAAAAACTATATTTTTTTTATTCACCTAAAATTGATGTTTTTAAAAAATCTAAAAAAAGTTATCCCTTAGACAATTATGATGTGATAATTATAAAAATGAAATTATTTTTTTCAAAATAATTACATATATTATTTATTTTAATAATTAACAATAAAATTATTACCTTTAATAAATAAATTAAAATATGAATCATTAAAAAAATTATTATAATTTATTTTATTTTTGATTCATCATACTTATTTAATGGAATTATAATATTTGTATTTCAATAAATTACAGAAGATAAATATTATTTATATATAATTTTAGTATTTTATGGTTGGGTTACTATTCTATGATCAAGTTACTATTCCTAACAATTAGGTTACTATTCTCAATAGTCATATTACTAATCTAATAGTTATATTACTTCCTATAAATACTATTTAATTCTTTCTTCAATTATTCACCTTAATTCCTCTAAAGTTTTTTTATTTTCCATTTCTAAAATACTGATTGGAAGAATAATTTTCTATTTCTATTTTATATTTTTTTCGTTATTATGATGATTATAGGGGATCAACATGGTCCATATTTTACTATTCTTATAGTTTTATTTTTATATTTATTTAACTATTGTAATATTTTCAATTATCATGGATATATTTAATCTATAAACATGATTTTCTTGTATAATGAAATAAAGAATTTTATATTTCATGTGTTGGTAAAATAATATATACCAGATTATGATAAACATTATTTATTCATAAGGAAAGATAAATATATATTATAGTTTGGGATGTTATATTAACTAAATATAAATCACTACATTTTTATTTACTATCATTCCCTAAAATATTTTAAAATATTAAGTGTCATTTAATTTTAATTCCGACTAACTTAGTATTTTATTTTTTATAATTAAAATTCACTAAGTTAAAAAATGTATTCCCATTAACCACATTGAAATTTTATTCTCTTTATAATATCATGGTGAGATAGACAAACACCTTTTTGTTAGAAAATGAAACTTATTTCATTTAGTAGGGATATTCAACAAATGATCTATTTACATCTATATCTTATATTTTATTATCTATGTTTGTAGATATATAATAAAAATAAGATTGTATTCCTTGAAATATAACACTTTTAAGTGTATTGAGTCAATAAGTTGTCTTATGTCTTTTACATTCCTTGATGTTTTGAAAATGACAAACAATTTTTCCTTAACGATTGTTTTCTTTCTCTATGGAAATTTATTTTCATAAATCTTAACTTACTTTTATATGTTATGCTTGATGTTCCTTATCTAAGCTTAATCATATTTTTTATAAGACCAAATTACCTTAAGAATAATTGAATCCTTTTCTAAACCAAAAAACCTTACAGTTTATTAGAATCTAAGTCTCACTATTTTTAGTCTTTGATTCCATCAATTTTTGGACTCTGATTCCATTTATCTTTATACTTGACTTCATCCTAAAATCAAACTCTAAAATCTCTGAAATTTTTCCTCCAAATTCTCTAAAATTCAGACTCAAAATTCTTTAGAATTCAAACTCCAAATTCTCTAAAATTATGACTCTAAATTATTTAAAATTTAGACTGTGAATTCATCATAATTCAGACTTCGAATTCTCATATTTTCTGACTCTGAGTTCTCAAATTTTCTGACTCTGATTTCTATCCTAAATTAGACTCTATTTCTATTTAACTTTAGACTCCAAATTTTAATTTTATTAAGCTCTATTTGTATACATATTTAGACTCCATTTTCCACTATATTTAGAGTCTACTTATTCATACTTGTTAATATTACTTATTTTCCTTAAGAAATTCTTCAAAATTTAGAAGATCCTAGTATACATAATTTTCTTAAACATAATAATGTTTTCTTACATAAAAACGATGTCGTTAAATCTATTTCTGACTAACTGTTGTTTATGTGACACGTGTACAAGTCCCTCTAAAATTAAATGATGAATATGAAATTTGGAGGAGGAGATAACCATTTGGGGTTGTTTTCTTTAAATACCCTATCCATTTGAAAATTTAGAATGATATTATAGACACATTTAGAAGTGATGGATGTGCTGATTTCCAGTGAGAGAGACTCTCATGATTTGTGTAATCCATGAACGTCTTGTTCATTCATGAACAACTTTTTCATCCTACTATGACTATGATTATTGTTGTGTAAAGTTGAGGGCTTCTGGGGATAGGATGCCAGTGGTTCTGACTACCGTAATGTTTGAGGGATTCCGGAGATAGGAATACATAGGTTATCAATACCTTAAAATTTGGGGGCTTTGAGAGATATCAAGATATATTCTAATATAATAATCGAGGGATTACCCTGGTGTGGGAAACACAGACTTTCTTGAAAGTATAAATTAAGGGACTATTATACAATGTTTTTGGATACCATTATCTTTGTATTAAAATTTTTCCTACTTGTTTTTTTTTCTTACAAGTTTATAATTCTGTTTTATTTTGTTAAATAAAGAAAGTATAACATTCTTATACTTTCTTATACTTGTATACTCTAATAAATAAGATTTTATACTCTTTAAGGTAGAATCTTTCTTTAATATAAACTTTTTTATGTTTCTTTAATAAAAACTTGTTTTTGTTCTTTAAGATAAACTTTTTTATGTTTGGTTTTATTATAATTAGACTTGGGACCTTCCAATTATCCCTTTTTTTAAAAACCATAGAGGGTTTGTGAATTCACCTTGTTTAACTTTGTTAAACATATATTTTCTTCTGGCTAAAAACTGTATTTTTTAAACCTACAATTCACCCCCCCCCCCACATGTAATTGGGAATCTAAATCTATATTTTGATCCAAAAAATGGTATTAGGGGAGGTATTTGAATACTTATACTTACATTTAATTTTTCTTGATCACCTCGTCTTGCTTATTTTTTTCTTAAATTTTTCATTATATGATTTTAAAACTAATAAGTTTTGTGGAAATGTATTTTTCTTATAGTTATGGAAGGAATGAATGTTTGTTATATAGACAATTTAAATCCTACCAGACCACTAATCTTTGATGCTAATGATTATTATTACTAGAGAGATATGATGAAGAATTTTTTTATTAACAATGGAGTGGATAATTGTTTTATACTAACTGGTGAATACAAGATTCTGTTGAATGAAATCAGAACCTTTCCAAATTAAAAAACAAGTATATCAATTAAACTACATGGTACACAATACACTTTTGTGTTCTATGTCCATGAATGTCTATAGTAAAATTTATTCTTGTGAAGATTTAAATATTATCTATAAGAAACTTGAAGTTAAAACTTTGAAACTTCAAAAGTGATAGAAACTAGAAGAGATATGTTAAGAGATGAATATCATGGATTTATGTTTCCTTATGGAGAACCGGTATGAAAATTACAATAAATATTTATGACTATCTTCAACAGTCTTTAATCTATGGGAGATAAAGTTATTGAAGATTAAGTTCTTATGGAAAGGATAATTGACATTATTCCTAATGAGTGGGAATCTAAAAGGGTAGTTATTGATGATAATATGATATTATATAATATTACTCTTCATGAATTATTTGGAACTCTTCTTCAATATAAAACAACAATAAAGAGAAATGTAGATTTTAATAAGAAAAAGAATGGTAATGAAAGTGTTTCATTCACTAATACATCTAAATCCAAGACTCAAAATGGTTAACTAGATCTAAAGCTAATAATATTGTTGTGCTATTTGAATCTTGTGGTAGTGATCATTTTGAGAATGAATTATCCAATCTTGTTTGACAGATGAACAAGATTGTATGAGAGAAATATTTTCAGTATAGATATAATAAGAAAGACAAAAAAGAAAATAAATATTCTAAAGTAACTTTTTTATGAATGAAAAAGGGATGGACATATTAGACCTGATTTTCTAATGATAAATAAAAAATACAGAATGGATAGGCATTATGAATGTAATAGAAAGAAGTACTGAAAAAATAAGGCTAATAAATTCATGAAAGCTAATTACACCTAGAGTGCCAATGGTACTGACTCTTCAGATGAATCTTTGGAATATGAATCTTTTGGTTAGAAGAATATTAGTCTTATAGCTAAATTACTTATTGAAAATCATTGTATGTTGGATAAGGTACACAATGATGAATCTTTAACCAATATATCATTAAATTCTAATTTTCCTAATGAATAATATTATAAATCTTCGGATGAAGAATCTTCCTCATAAGAAGATAATTCATTATCTTCATTTGATGAAGTTTATAGATCCACTAAATTACATGATAATGAAAACTATAAGATAAAAAATGTATTGAAATAAAATTATAGAAAATATATTTTAACCAAATAAGTATAAAATCATTCAAAAAATCTTGATCAGAAAACTCTTGATTTTGAAATTTTTTTTAAAACATTAATGAAGTTAATTCCGAGAAGGATAAAATTTCTATGGATCTTGAAAAAATTATTTATAAGAAAAAAATTAGAGCATAACTTAATCTCTAAGGCTAATGACTATGAGGATAATAATTTAGTCATCAGACTAAAATATGAAATAATTTCCTTAAAGAAACTTTTACCAAATTTTACTTCTAGAAGGAATGAATTTGATAAAATTTATTCACAACTTCGACCTCTTAGGAATTTTTCTAGATTGGGTTATACTCATTCAAAACCTATTATTGGTAATAACTATTTGGTTCCCCAAAGTGATCCTTTTTGCACTAAGTGTCAATGTGGTGTACAGTGGGAGAAAAAATGTTCTTTAAATAAAACCCAATCTTTGATATGGCAATAAGTGTCAATTTTTATATAGAATTGAACACTAGGACACTGTAACCATAAGAACCTATGAAAACCTTTAAAAAAGACATGTTAAGGATCTACCATAGCATAAATTTGATTTTTCAAAAGTTTTTGATCCTTGTCAATATGGAAAGCAAAATAAGTCAATATTTCAATCAATTAGTGATGTCTTAATTTATGATGTATTACAGCTAGTTCATATGGATCTTTTCGGTTCAACACAAACTGGAAGTATTGGTGTAAAATAATATGTATTTGTTTTAGTTAATGATTACACAATATTTACTTGGTTCTATTTTCTAGCAAAGAAATCAAAAGATGTTTATTTATTTAAATCATTTTGAGCTAAAGTAAACAAAGAGAAAAACCTTTCATTGATAACTATTCAGAGTGATCATGGATGAAAATTTGAAAATTAATATTTTGAAACATGTTTTATTAAGAAATTCATTACTCACAACTTCTCATTTCTAAAAACTCCTCAACAAAATGCTATAATTTAAATAAGAAATAGAATTCTTCACGAGAAAACTACATCCATGTTGAGTGAATATTCTATTGTTAAACTCTTTTGGGATGAAGCTATAAGTACTACTTTATATACTATAAATCTTGTTTCAATAATACCTTTTCTTAATAAAATTTATTATGAATTATGGACTGGTCAAAAACCTAAATATTCTTACTTCAAAGTATTTTAATGAAAAATATTATTCTTTAATACTAAAGATAAATTAGATAAATTATCACCCAAATCCGAGGAAGGAATTATCTTAGGCTATTCCACTACCTCTAATGCTTATAGAGTTTTTAACAAAAAAATCATGTATTGTTGATGAAATAGTACATGTTAAATTTGATGAAACTGATCCTTTTGTTTTTAAACAAACCCAACCTACATCTTCATATGTGTTTTAAAAAACTGATTATCAGACTTTAATGGAAAACTCTTCTAATTAGTAAAATACTCAAGAAAATGTTTCTGAATTATTTAACCTCAATGATTTTTTTCCTTATGTTGATGACCTGGTTTTACAAAACCCAAATCAGTTTTTTCTTAAGATTCATCCCAATGATAGTATAATTGGAGATGTAAATCAACTACTAAGGACTAGAAGTTATTTATAAAATGAATTAGAACATCTATAATTTATTTCCCAATTAGAAACTAAAACCACTGATGAATATTTATATGATAATGATTGGATTAAAGATATGAAAAATAAAGTAAATGAATTCAAAAGGCACAATGTCTGAACCTTAGTTAAAAGACCTAAGGAAATGTCTGTTATTAGTGTAAAGTGGGTATTCAAAACTAAATGCAATGAAAATGGAATAATTGAAAGAAATAAAGAAGATTAGTTTCTAAGCGATATAATCAATAAGAAGTAATATATTGTGAAGAAACCTATGATCCAGTAGCTAGACTTGAATCTATTCGTATACTACTAGCCTTTAAAGCATTCTTTAATTTCAAACTTTTTCAAAACTAATGTGAAGTGTTCTTTCCTAAATAGATATGTTCAAGAGGTATCTTATGTTGAACAAAATCCTATATTTGAAGACACAAAGCATCATAAACATGTTTTAAATAATATCAATGCGTTATATGGACTTAAAAAATCCCCTAGATCTCGATATGATAGGCTTATATGATTTTTTTTTACAAAACAATTATGTTAAGGGAACTATTGATCCAACCCTTTTTATAATGAAAGATAATAAAAATGTATTGATTGTTCAAATTTATGGTGATGACATTAAATTTGGGTCAACACAGAAATATTTAACATATTAATTTGTGAATCTTCTGAAATCTAAGTTTGAAATGAGTATTATGGGTGAGTTAACATTTTTCCTTGGTTTTCAAATTTCTCAACAAACCATAAGGAACCTATATATCTCAACATAATTATATTAAAGATCTTCTAAAAATTTATGGATATGACAACACTAAAAGTATAAGTACTCCAATTGGTACCTCAAACTCTCTTAATCTTGATTAAGTTGGGAAACCTATAGACCAAACATCTTTTAGAGGCATGATAAGAAGTTTATTATACTTAATAGCTAGTTTTCCAGACATAATGTTTTTAGTTTTCTTATGTAAAATATTTTAATCTAATCCAATTAAATATCATTTAAAAGAAGTGAAAATAATTCTACACTATTTAAATAGAACCATGGATTTAATACTTTTCTATTATTTAAGAAATTATTTTATTTTAAAAGTGTTTCAAATAATGATTTTGGTGAATGTAGACTTGAAAGGAAAAGTACATCTTAAACTTTCCATTTATTAAAAGATTCATTAGTCTCTTGGTCATGAAAGAAGCAAAAGTTAGTAGAACTTTCCACTCATGAAGTAGAATATATATCAGATGGAATTTGTTGCGCTCAAGTGTTGTGGATTCAACACACACTCAAAAACTATGACATAAGTTTTACCAAAAAATAGATAATGTGTGATAAAACTAGTGACATTTACCAAAGTAAAAACCATGTACATAACTTCTATTTAAAGCACATAAACATTATGCCTCACTTTATTAGGTATCACAAACTTAAATAATATATCATTCCTCAATTTACTAGAACACGTGATCAACATACTGATATATTTACAAAATATTTACCCTTCGATAGATTTGAATACATTAAAAAAAGTCAGGAATGATAACTATAAGGTAATCATCAATATTAACCTTTTTGTTAAAACATATCTCCTTACAATAAAATTTTCCTTTCTATAAGGGTAGTACAAATCTTTATTTTTTCCTTAATATTTTTATCATTAATTTTTTTGCCCAAAAATTTTCTTTCCATAGTAAATGTTTTCAGAACCTATAATTTTAACATCTCATAAACATAAATTTTATCACTTTGGAACATGAAATTTCAAAATTTTGGAACCTAAATTGTTTTAATATTTCGAACCTTTGTTCTTTAAGAATAACCTTATCAATACTGACATTTATTTATAAGTAATCTAGATGGTGTGTTTCCTTATATAAATATTTGTATTCACATTTGTTTCTTGTTGGTTTTTCAATCTTGTTTTAAGAAAACTTTATAGGATTCACTTTCCTTAAATCAAATATTTTTCTTTAAACCCACAAAAGATCAGAACCTTCAAAATCCTTCTTCAATATTGATATTAACCATTAGATCAAATCTTGTTAATCTCAACCATTATATCTTTTTGATAATTCAAACTGTTGTCGAGAAGTCTATTTAAAGGGAGCCTATATTCTTGTCCCACTTCAGTTATATCATTTTTTTCATCAAGTCTCTGCCTCTCTTTATGTTTTCCATTCTATTTCTCCATTTTCCTTACATTCAGAATGTCTCTTGAAGCTTCTCCTCAAACTCTAATGAAGTATCATTCTAGCACAGAACCAAAGTCTTGGTTAATGTTCTGAGAATGGTTAGTGGGTCAAAATTTCTTTGTGAAGTATAATTCATTGATTGAAAAAAATTTCAAGTTAAACAAATGGGAAAGCATCCAAGTTTCCAAAGAAAAGAATCAAGATCTAGTTTAATCGGACCTTGTAGTGGATTTTCTATAATTTATTTAGCTTCTATGAGTAAGGAGGAAGAGAGATGTTTAAGTTAAAAATATATTGAAAATTGTACCCTGTATCCTTCAATATAACCGTTAGCATCCTAGATATCCCCTATGAAGGTTAATCTATTGTATGCTTGTAGAGACCCGAAGCTTGACGTACATGGACATTACATTACTTTTGTGGAATACTTAGTACATAACAAAAACACACACACAAGGACCGTAATAGTTTAGTGTCTTTGTAAACTCAGAACGTATTCTTCTAATCATGGTGAAAGATATTCAACATCTCTCATAAAGATCATCCCCTTTTTTTACCTAAAACATTTCTTTATATCCTGGGGAAAAGAAAACATAAAAGGGTGAGCTCAAATTCTCAGTAAGGGTAAACAAAAGAAATATCAATCACATCATATTCATAAGAACATAACATTTTGGAAATCTTAACCTGCAAAAGAGATCATAATATCATAACATGGCATAAATCATAGTAGTGAAATGTAATACCAATAATCATAACTTAAAACATGAAACTTTTTGGCATACACACATAATCATAGAGAATCATTTCTTATTAGTCAAGACTAATTTCCAATACTATCTTAGTGGACAAAGTCCATTTCTGATCCGAGTTCACTCCTCGTTTCAGTCCTGTTTCACTGGACCGGTATAACCTGCCATTCAAGCCATTTCTATCTCATGAGATATAAAATATTTACCCAATGCATTGGAGGGAGATATAGGTCCCACCCATCTCATAATGATACCATTCTTATGTGTGCCACAAAATCATAAACCATACATCATAGCATAACCCATGTAATAAAAATGGGAATCTTAAACATCGTGACATCATAAAACAATTAATATAAGATAAAGGAATTCATATAAATATTTACTCCACAACATAATCAAATCAATGTAATAATAGGGATAGAATCATAACCCTATATTATCTTAGATGGAAAATAATTTTGATAAAACACTTGAACTCCATTCTTGAGAAAAATATTCTTTCTACTTCAGAAACATTTTTCATTTCTTAACATGTCATACAATTATAAACTAAAAGAAGTTTATTAAAAATAAACTTGAAAACTTTTAAGGGAAGCTTCTTGGAAATAATGTTTTAAAAATCCATTCCTACCGTATAAGTTAAAAAAACATTCTTCTCGTACTTTTGTCGGAAAAGTAAAAAAGTACCTTGTACGAAAAACGAAAAAAGATTCCTTTCATATATTTTTCTAAAAACTCACCGAAGGGTAAAATTTGATTTAAAAAATTGTAGGTGGATGTAAATAATATTACATATTGAGGAAACATGTATGTGGATGATAAAATACACCCTAGTAAATACCAAAGTATAAACAATCTCGGATAAAAAATGAGATTGTGATATTTTCCCTTACCTTAGGTCCAATTTGCTTCGTAAGTGTCCGAACCTCCTGTATAATGATTTAAATAATGTCATTAACTTATTCCAGAATCATACTAATTGTTATGATATCATATATGGTTCACTTATTACTTTATATTACCCCTTCTTTTGTAAATTCCATGTTAAAGAGCGTTTTGGGTAAAATTGTTTCATTTGTCGTCTGTGTTTTGACTTGTAATTATTCATATGATTATTTAGATCATGATTACTTAATTCCAGAATATAAAACATTATTTATATATAATATATATTCAGAATATACATATATATAATAAATCAGTAAATGGAAATAAATACACTGTTAATGGAGACGGTAGGTCGTACGTACGCATGAACGCTATTTTCGTTTCCTTATTGAGTTGAATGGAATTATGTAGACGAAATACATATATATACACAGAAATCCAGTATCATTATTATGTCATATATTTCATGATTACTTATTATATATACTTTATAATCATTCATGAATGGTTAACGTGGAGAATGAATCTCATCGCATCGTGGAGACGGCAGTCCGTACGTACGCACGAGCGATGATATCGTTCTCATGATCGTGGAATTGTATTGGAGTGTATGTATACTATTTCAGAATCAATATCACTATAAAATAATCATATATAGTTTTTATTTACACCATTATACCCCTCCAAGTAAGGTGGTGGTGGAAAATAGATTACACCACGGCGTGGAGACGACATTCCGTACTTACGGACGCGCGGTGATTTCGTTTTCTGTAGGATGGATGGATGGTGAAATAGGGTTGTTTCTTACTTATAATAACATATCAGAATATGAGTGATACTTATGTTATTACTTCATAATTAAAAAACCTAATAAGAAGAAGTGGAAGAAGAAATAAAGTTGAAAGAATCGGTAACGGACATTACCTCTTCTTTGAAGCACCTCTTTGAGTCCTCTTCTTAGGGCACTAAAATTGGTCTTTGAAGAAGACCGGGACCTCTAGGATGTTTCTAGGGAAGTTTAGAAGAGAATTTGGTAGGGGTTTGCCGATCTTGAAGGCTCAAAGTGTTGTGAGGAAGAGGGGGAGGAGGTGCCCTTTTATAAGAGAGGAGAGGGGCTCCTTTGGAAAAACTAAAAATATTATTTTATTATAAAGCCAAATTCGATTTTAAATATCTCCAAATTGATTTATTTATAAGATAATGTGGGGATGGGTCTAATTACTCTCATACAATAGAATTTAGACAAATTTAGGTCATTATACTAACCTTATCTTTTAGTTTTAACTCTTAGTTAATTAGATTGACATTTACCATGTCACTTTGTATTTTTATATTATATAGTTAATAAACATACCATATACATCCAAGAGACCCCCAAGTAGTAAATTTATGATAAAAATATCTTTATATAAGTATCTTGGCAGAACCTTATATTTTGTTTAGTAAAATAACAATCAATAATATAATATTTGTTTTAAAAACTATTTTATGTCAATTTTGAAACTATTCAATAGTTGATTTTTTTGAAACTCATAACAGAATTATTACTTAGAAAAAAGTTAATTAAATAATTACTAACATGTCTTATTAATCTAGAAAATTATTTTAATTCATTAAAAGTCTCAAATTATATTTATTTGGGTATTTATAATATCAATTATGTTAATTTTTCACTATTATGGTAATTACTGCATCATCATTGTGTCATAAATAAATTAACTTATTTAATGTCTAAAAATTATAAATAAAATATAATTATGTAGGAAATCGTTTTAGCTTTCTATGGAATATTTACAATATAAAATCCAACATATATATACCTATGTAAAAATTGTTTTTCTAAAGGATATATGCTTGTGTCATTTTTGTATTCATTTTAACTTAATTAAAATAAAGTGTCCCTATCACTTACAAGTGGCACCATGGGGTCCCAAAATTGACCCAAAGATGCCCATGGTCGAAAATGTATCAACCAATAAGGTTATAACACGTTTTTGGGAATTTTTTTTATTATTATAATATTATTTTTTAACCCTTATTTACCGGATTTACCCTTTAACCATGGTAAATAAAATATTTACCGAAGTAATTATTCAAAATGTTTAAAAATACAATTTACCTATTTACACAATTTTAACATCCTGATTCCAAATATGGAATCTATTTTTCCAAATTCAAGACACATAAGTGGCAGAAATTAATTTAAAATTAATTCCCGCTGTCAAAACAAAAAGCATGTTTTTAAGATATAATAACTATCAAAAGATTGATACTTGTTTATGTTCGGTTTAATTGGGAAATTATGTCCAATGACCAAAATTGTATTAAATGGTAAAAATATATTCTAAATATACTCTAAAACCACTCAAATTCATAATTTATCACTATTAATTATTTTGATTAAAATAGTTGTTTTTAATTAAAATTTAGTAATTTTCACTATTCATCAAAATATGAAATTTATCCAAAAAGTACCAAAATTTCACCTTAGGCTAAATTAGATACTCTGAATCCAAAAATTAATTCCATTTTGAGAGATAAAATTTCTAAAATTTTAAAAGGTGGTTATTACTATTCATAACGGCTAGTTTTAATAATATTTTAGTAGCATATCGTTGTTTAGTGAAACTCGGTATTGTGTACTACACACGCTATCGAGGAAGGTCGTGATTATGTGTAATGCAAGGAAAGTCAAGGATGCGTTTTTTGAAAACTCCTTTTGGTGTAGCCTACAACACAAGACATTAATGAAAATAAAAAGAATATTTTTCGTAAAATCTCAGGGTGTTACATTCTATCCCCCTTAAAATGAATTTTTCCCTCGAAATTCGTCGGGGTTATAAATGGTTTAATACTAGAAAGTTTCTTTAATATAAACCCACATCGTAAAAAGGAATACCAAAACTTGGCTTTAAAAACTAAAGTATGAAACGTAATGGTTATCCA
The DNA here is from genome assembly GCA_963277665.1 of Viscum album. Lineage (NCBI taxonomy): Eukaryota > Viridiplantae > Streptophyta > Magnoliopsida > Santalales > Viscaceae > Viscum > Viscum album. The sequence goes on along the minus strand of OY728132.1, from coordinate 101,043,477 downwards.
AATAAAATAATCACTGGGTTTCCACATAGGTGAAAATATGTATATGGGAGAGAAATCTAACCATCATGTTCTGATGGAGTGTGGTAGAGAACATGGCTATAGAAAAGCCAGCAATCATAAAGCCATAAATTTGTGATGATCTAAGGTACCATCTGAATCATCAGATATAAGAGCACTAGGACAACATTTTTGGTTTTCAAGATCATTTCCCTAAAGTTGATGAAATTGGAATTAGAAGAAATACTTTCGTGATTTTGGTATAGTATCACTGTTGGTAGTTTTTTGGAAAATTTCCATGTCATATCTTAAAGAAATGAATTTGAATTTGTCATTTGTGATGTGTTAGTAGATCATGTGATAGAATGATGGGTCATTTCATCTGTCTCAAACAAAAGGTTAGAAAAGTTATCAAAAAATACATAAGTCCATCTATAGTGAGATTAATCATATATGGTTCCTAAAATGGACTTATACTGCATATATCATACTTATTAATATAATAAAACTAGTTTCTACTAAATAGGTACTTCCTGTAGGCCAGTGGTCGGTGATAAAGGCCAGTCGCACTTCGGTTGTGGGTTCGATTCCCACGGCCTTGTCCGACGCGATGGGCTGCCGCCCGTCCTGCAGGTTGTCCTTTTTCTAAAACTATATTACTATAACATCCCAACAATAATATCAAAAAACAATTCTATCCTTAAACAATACTAACTTATGTCCAACATAATCTATTCCAATCTTTAGACATATCCATAATACTGCAGTCCACTCTCATAATATAGTGAAAATGATTACCAGAGATTTAATACCATCGTTGATCCCTATATATCATAAGATATGTCTTGTTGGTCACATTCCAATCATTCAAAGGCCTTAATCATGTATTCTCTTGAAAAATGAATACCCATTTAACCTTAGTGAAAACATGAATTCAGTTAAAAGTTAACACTTTCTACATACCAAAATCCTCAAAATTCTATATACTCAAACCATGATATCACTTAGTCCTTATATCAATCCTGAGCTCATGAATACTGTCAAAAATTTCATTTTTTCCTTATCCCTTCATTATGCGCATATCATATTTTTTCCAAAAATATATCAATCACTTTCCATGGTTACCGGTACCATAAAATTATTGAAAACCACAATAGACCAATACAAAAATATTCCAATATTCCACGATACTATATACAACATTATTTTGGAATCCCATTACATAAACACTTAATCATTCCACCACATCGTTGTCATATTCAACATCACCAATGGTGATCACATGTGACTTCCCTTTGTCCTTTTCCTTAATTGGTTGCTCATGTCGATCATCACTAACCCTTGGATTAGGGCATTTATTAGCATAATGCCCCATTTCCTTGAACTTGAAGCATTGAAGTGTAGTAGGTTCATTCTGTGTATCCCTTCCTTTGTTTGCATAATTGGACATCTTCTTCCCATCATTGCGGCATTCAAATGCTCGATTACCTTCCTTTCCACATTTGAATCATTTACATGTCCCTTTAAGACAATCTCCACCATGCTTCTTTCCACACTTTGAGCATAAGGAAACATTCATCTTCTTTTCACCAATATTCTAAGATTTCTCCTTGAACTCCATCTTTCGTTTCTTGTCAAAACTATGAGATGGATAAGTAACACCAACTTCCATTTTTACCTTGATAGAACAACGCACAATTTCTTCATAGATACTGAAATCTCTTATAGCTAATGCCCTTCTAAGATTTGGTTTTAAGACACTGAAGAATCGATCAACTTTAATTTCAGGTTGGATGATAAATCCATATGCATACCTTGCAAGCCTTATAAAATTTTATTCATATATACCAACAGATTCATCATCCTTTTGCTTTAGTTCAAGAAACTCCTTCTCCATCTTTGTTCGAAGAATACGAGGGAAGTACTTATTGAAAAATAAGTTCTTGAACTCGTCCCATTCCATGGACTCGATTTCATCTCTTGGCCTCGTATTCTTGATAAAATTACACCATTGATCAGCATCACCTTCCAAACGATACACTGCTAATATGACTTTGTCATGTTCCGAACATTGAAGAACTAAAAATATCTTTTCAGTGGTACTGATCCATTGTTCAGCAGCAATTGGATCAGACGACCCACTGAAAGAAGGTGGACGTTGCCTCATGAAGGACTCAATAGAATATTGTTCCCTTCTCTGCTCATTTGGAAGTTCATAATGATTCATAGCTTGTGTAAGTATAGCAATAATATTTTGCACTCCATCTCCCATAACATTTGTTTGTTCAGGAGGACAGTCATTGCATTGTCCATTACATTGATCATTGATCAACATGGTTCCTTCGGGTTCCAGCCATCTTCTAAAACCCAAAAAGAATAGTGTGACAGGAAAAAATCATGCTAGGTAAAACAACTTAATAAAGGAGGAGTACCTTCAATATCTAACATCTTAGGTTTAATTCTAAGATCGTTAGCACAATTCTAGGACTATAACCTATACTTATACTTAACCTTAGGGATATCCCTAGACATACCTTAGAAATATCTCTAGGGATCTCACTAAAGTTCTCGTATCCTAGTTTCCAAAGGTTGACTAAACCTTTCCTCTAATACCAACTGTAGAGACCCGAAGCCTGATGTACATGGACATTATATTACTTTTTCGGAATACTTATTACATAACAAAAACACACACACAAGGACCGTAATAGTTTAGTGTCTTTGGAAACTCGAAACGTAATATTCTAATCATGGTGAAAGATCTTCAAAATCTCCAATAATTATCTTCCCCTTTTTTTACCTAAAACATTTCATTATATCCTGGGGAAAAGAAAACATAAAAGGGTGAGATCAAATTCTCAGTAAGGGTAAACAAAAGAAATATCAATCACATCATATTCATAAGAACATAACATTTTGGAAATCTTAACCTACAAAAGATATCATAATATCATAACATGGCATAAATCATAGTAGTGAAATGTAATCCCAATAATAATAACTTAAAACATGGAACTTTGTGGCGTACTGACATAATCCTAGAGAATCATTTCTTATTAGTCAATACTCATTGCCAAGACTATCTTAGTGGACAAAGTCCATTTTTGAACCGAGTTCACTCCTCGTTTCAGTCCTATTTCACTGGACCGATATAACCTGCCGTTCCAGCCATGTCTATCTCATGAGATATAAAATCTTTACCCAATGCATTGGAGGGAGATATAGGTCCCACCCATCTCATAATTATACCATTCTTAAGTGTGCCACAAAATCATAAACCATACATCATAGCATAACCCATGTAATAAAAATGGTAATCTTAAACATCGTGACATCATAAAACAATTCATATAAGAAAAAGGAATTCATAAAAATATTTCCACCACAACATAATCAAATCAATGTAATAATAGGGATAGAAACATAACCCTATATTATCTTAAATGGAAAATAATTTTGATAAAACACTTGAACTCCATTCTTGAGGAAAATATTCTTTCTACTTCAAAAAAAATTTTCCTTTCTTAACATGTCATACAATTATAAACTAAAAGAAGTTGATTAAAAATAAACTTGAAAACTTGTAAGGGAATATTCTTGGAAATAATGTTTTAAAAATTAATTCATGCCGTATAAGTTAAAAAAACATTCTTCTCGTACTTTTGTCGGAAAAGTCAAAAAGTACCTCGTACGAAAAACGAAAAAAGATTCCTTTCATATCTTTTACTAAAAACTCACGGAAGGGTAAAATTGGATTTAAAAAATTGTATGTGGATGGAAATAATATTACATATTGAGGAAACATGTATTTTGATGATAAAATACACCCCCGTAAATACCAAAGTATAAACAATCTCGGATAAAAAAAATGAGAATGTGATATTTTCCCTTACCTTAGGTCCAATTTGCTTCGTAAGTGTCTGAACCTCCTCTATAATGATTTAAATAATGTCATTGACTTATTAAAGAATCATACGCATTGTTATGATATTATATATGGTTCACTTATGACTTTATATTACCCGTTCTTTTGTAAATTCCATGTTAAAGAGCATTTTGGGTAAAATTGCTTCATTTGTAATCCGTGTTTTGACTTGTAATTATTCATATGATTACTTAGATCATGATTACTTAATTACAGAATATAAAACATGATTTATATATAATATATATTCAGAATATACATATATATAATAAATTAGTAAATGGAAAGAAATACACTGTTCATGGAGACGGTAGGTCGTGCGTACGCATGAACGCTGTTTTCGTTTCCTTATTGAGTTGAATAGAATTAAGTAGATGAAATAAATATATATACACATAAATCCAGTATCATTATTATTTCATATATTTCATGATTACTTATTATATATACTTTATAATCATTCATGAATGGTTAACGTGGAGACTGAATCTCATCACGTCGTGGAGACGGTAGTCTGTACGTACGCACGAGCGATGATATCGTTCTCATGATCGAGGAATTGTATTAGAGTGTATGTATACTATTTCAGAATAAATATAAATTTAAAATAATCATATATAGTTATTATTTACACCATTATACCCATCAAAGTAAGGCGGTGGTGGAAAATAGATTACACCATGGCGTGGAGACGGTATTCCGTACGTACGCACACGTAGTGATTTCATTTTCCGTAGGATGGATAGATGGTGAAATAGGTTTGTTTCATACACATAATAACATATCAGTATATGAGTGATACTTATTTCATTACTTCATAATGAAACAACCTAATAAGAGGAAGTGGAAGAAGAAATAAAGTTGAATGAATCGGTAACGGACATTACCTCTTCTTTGAAGCGCCTCTTTGAGTCCTCTTCTTAGGGAACTAAAATTGGTCTTTGAAGAATACCAGGACCTCTAGGATGTTTCTAGGGAAGTGGATAAGAGAATTTGGCAGGTGTTGTCCGAGCTTGATGGCACAAAGTGGTGTGAGGAAGAGGGGGAGGAGATGCCCTTTTATAAGGGAGGAGAGGGGCTCCTTTGGAAAAACTAAAAATATTATTTTATTATAAAGCCAAATTAGGTTTTAAATAGCTCCAAATTGATTTATTTCTAAGCTAAGGTGGGGATGGGTCGCAATCATCTCATCCAATAGAATTTAGACAAATTTAGGTCATTATACTAACCTTATATTTTAGTTTTAACTCATAGTTAATTAGATTGACATTTACCATGTCACTTTGTTTTTTTATATTATATAGTTAATAAAATTACTATATACATACAAGAGACCCCCAAGTAGTCCATTAATGATACACCTATCTTGATATAAGTATCTTGGCCGAACATTAGATTTTTATTAATAAAATAACAATCAATAATATAATATTTATTTTAAAAACTATTTTATGTCAATTTTGACACTATTCAATAGTTGATTTTTGTGAAACTTATAACAGAATTATTACTTCGAAAAAAGTTAATTAAATCATTACTAACATGTCATGTTAACCTATAAAATCAGTGTAATTCATTAAAAGTCTCAAATTTTATTTATTTGGGTATTTATAATATCAATTATGTTAAAGTTTCACTATTATGGTAATTACTACATCATAATTGTGTCATACATAAATTAAATTATTTAATGTCTAAAAATTATAAATAAAATATCATTATGTAGTAAATCGTTTTAGATTTATAAGGAATATTTAAAATCAAAAATCCAACATATATAGATTTATGTAATTTTTTTTTTCTAAAACATATATGCTTGTGTCATTTTTGTATTCATTTTAACTTAATTAAAATAAAGTGTCCCTGTCACTTACAAGTGGCACCATGGGGTCCCCAAATTGTCCCAAAGATTCCCATGGTCGAACATTTATCAACCAATAAGGTTATCACACGTTTTAGGGTAATTGTTTTATTATTATAATATTATTTTTTAACCCTTATTTACCGGATTTACCCTTTAACCATGGTAAATAAAATATTTACCGAAGTAATTATTCAAAATGTCTAAAAATAAAAGTTACCTATTTACACAATTTGAACATCATGATTCCAAATATGGAATCCATTTTTCCAAATTCAAAACACAGAAGTTGCATAAATTAATTTAAAATTAATTCCCTCTGTCAAAACAAAAAGCGTGTTTTTAAGATATAATAACTATCAAAAGATTGATACTTGTTTATGTTCGGTTTAATTGGGAAATTATGTCCAATGACCAAAATTTTATTAAATGGTAAAAATATATTCTAAATATAATTTAAAACCACTAAAATTCATAATTTATCACTATTAATTATTTTGATTAAAAAATTTGTTTTTAATTAAAATTTAGTAATTTTCACTATTCATAAAAATATGAAAGTTATCCGAAATGTACCAAAATTTCACCTTAGGCTAAATTCGATACTCTGAATCCAAAAATGAAGTCCATTTTGAGAGATAAAATTTCTAAAATTTTAAACGGTGGTTATTAATATTCATATTGGCAAGTTTTAATAATATTGTAATAGCAAATCGTTGTTTAGTGAAACTCAGTATTGCGTACTACACACACTTTCAGAGAAAGGTCGTGATTGCGTGTAATGAAAGGAAAGTCAAGGATGAGTGTTGTGAAATCTCCTTTTGGTGTATTGTACAACACAAGACATTAATGAAATTAAAAAGAATATTTTTCATAAAATCTCGGGGTGTTACAATGCTAACACTAGTTATCGAAAAAAGAAGGATATTTTGTGAAGAATGAAGCTTATGAATGCCTCAGACTCAAGAATGTCAAGAAACCCAAGATTTATCATCTCTCAACAAACTGTAGGTTGGTTTCTTTGTGGATGAAAGGTTTCATTATCCCAAAGAAAGGTGATAAGGATTCACTCAAAATTTGGGAAATCATCCCTTGGATTTCCTAGTTAACGTAAAAAAGATAAATATGGTGAAATATATTCTTCTCACAATCAATAACATCAATAATGGAAACATAAAGTCTCATATATTAATGTATCTAAAAATTATTTCAATTATTATAGTTTTATGCATAGAATCATTCAACGTCCCCAAAACCTCAAAGGATATGAATTTAAAGATTATGTTACTCAATGTTTATACACTAAGAATGATGAAAATAGAATTCAATTTTGAATCTAAAGAGTTTTATGATCTTCGTGATAAGGCTGATTTGCTTAAAGACAAGAAAGATGAATTTGTTAAACCTTAAATGAAAATAAAGGCCAAGTAGTTTCATGCACAACCAATTGAACCCATTCTAGAACATCAATCATCACCCCCTAAACCGAAGAAGAAAAATAAGTTTTTTGATTAATTATTTGTTAAGTGGAAGGAGAATAAGAAAAATAGAAAGTAATGTTATTATATTTTTTGGAATTTACCCTGCAAAGGCTATGTTACTGAAAATATTAGAATCCAAAAATCTGTAAATACAACATAAGGAGAAGAAACAAAAAGTTAAAGAATCTCAACCTCAGATTTTTCAAACACTGATGAAAGATGAAAAAAACCATCGGAGTAGGTTCAGGTTCGAAAATCTCTCCTGAAAGAAGATTTAGAACTGGATTAGGAAGTTGGTGGGGAAGAAATTAAACAACAACAACAATAATAATAATAAGAATAAAAAGTGGGGTAAAGTGAAGAAATAATCAAAATGATTGAAGACTATGATGAGGAGAATATTCCTTCTGATAAAATTTCAATAAGAACTTCCCAAGCATCATCCACTAAAATCCTCAGATAAAAAAAAAGAAAATTCTAAATAGGTGGAAGTTAACAAAATTCATTCTATTGAAGAGAGAAAGAATAATGATAAAATTGTTTAGGAAGATGGATAGGAAGTTAAAGTTCAACAACCAGATCATGAGGTTTCCAGTATTATTGAAAAGGTTGTTTCTAAAAGAAAACAAGTTCATCTTGATACACCTCAGAAATTTGTAGCTGTATCATCTAGGTCAAAGTTTGTTGAAGAAGTGAAAGATACTCCCCCATAGAAAGTTTCTTCAAATTATCAAGCATCATTGTCTTTGAGTCATTACTTATTAGTGAAATATTTAAAGAATCTTGTTGATTCAATACCATTCCATCCAAACATTGAATCCTAGTGTCAGCTTTTTCATCAGTCAGTCAACCTGAAAACAGATTCTATAAAATTTTTGTTAGAAAAGTTAATACAATAAGAAATAGATTTAAAAACCTTCATTATCACCTATGATTCTTATATAATGTCATTAAATAATATTAAAACTTGGTAAAATTCAATAGTAGATGATGTTTATCTTGTTGGTGATTATATGTATTCAATAAAAGATACCTTCAACAAGTATGATGAGAAGTTCTAGAATCTTTCTAAAAGGTTGAATCAAGTGTAAGACACACAGATTCAAGAAAATAAGGATCTATATTGAAAGATTAACTCCATAAATATTACCCAAAAAAGAGAAAAAAAATACCAAAAATCATTTAGTAGATAAAGTAAAATCACAAGAAGAAGTTATCAAATCTCAAGAAGAAAGGATTCAGATTCTCATGAAGAAGAACTAACAACAATAAGAATTACTCTAGAAGTAAAAAGAAGATCATATGAAGATAATGAAGATGAAGCCCATTCTTAAGAATCTTCTTACAAATAATAAGAAGGATGATTGATTATCTTTAAAATATTATCTTTTGTTGTACTAAAACCTTTTGTTCAATGTTAATGAAATATCCTTATTACACTTTGTTTTGTGTGTATCCTTTATAACCTTTCATGTACCAATTTTTTTCACTTCCATTCCATTTTGAAAATCATAAGGTGGGAGAAAAGTTTAAAAATAATATAATATTAAGGGGGAGTTTATTCAAAAGAATAATTATTTTATGAAAGGGGAAGCCTAATCTAAATAATATTTTCTCAAGAAAAAGAAATCCCAACTCAAGGAAACTTCGGAAGCCAAATAACATGATGCTTAAGCTAAAAATACATAAGGAAGAGTTATTCATATTCACTAATCCATAAATATGAGGGAGATAATTTTTTATTTCAAGGTTTTCAAGAATAATATTCTTTTTAGAAAAGTGGATTGTGGTTTCTAAAAAGGGGGATATTGTTAATTAAATAAATATCTTATGAATTTTCCATTCCTTTATGTTTTTAAAATCACAAACACTTCTTACTTAATGATTATTTTCTTTCTCAAAGGAAATTTATTTTTGTAAACCTTAACATTATTTCATACATTATGCTTATTGTTATTTATCTAAAATTAATCGTATTTTTTAAAGGCCAAATTACCTTAAGAAAAATTGAATCATTACCTATACAATAGAAACTTACAATTTCATAGAATCCAAGTATCACTATTTATAGACTCAGATTCCATCTATTATTAGACTTTGATTACGTCTATCTTTAGACTTTAATTCATCCTAAAATCAGAATCCAAAATATCTGAAATTAAGACACTAAATTCTATGAATTTCAGACTCTGAATTATTCAAAATTTAGACTACAAATTCTCAATAAATCAGACTTAGAATTATTAAGAATTCAAACTCTGATTTCTCTAAAATTAAGACTTTTAATTCTTTGAAATCTAGAGTTTAAATTCCTCACATTTCCAAATCTAAATTCTCAGAATTTTAGACTCTGAGTTCTCAAATATTCTGACTCTGATTTCTATCCTAAATCATACTCTATTTCTATTCAATTTCAGAATCCAAATTTTTTTATCAGACTATATTTGTATACATATTTACACTTATTTTCCCACTATATTTAGAATCTGATTATTCATACTTGTTAAGGATACTTATTTTCTATAAGACACTATCCCAAATTTATCATATCCGAGTATACATAAGTTTCTTAAACTTAATAATGTTTTCTTACATAAAAAATGTCATACATTATATTTCTAACTGTTGTTTAAGTGACACATGTACATGTCCCTCCAAAATTCATGGAATAATATGACCGTTGGGGAGGAGATGACTGTTGGGATTTTTCCCAATAAATACCCCAACTATTTAAAAATTTAGAAAAATATTTGTGACACATTTCGAAGTGTTGGATGTGTTGATTTATAGAGAGAGTCTCTCATGCATTGTGAAATCCATGAACATCTTATTCAGCCATGAAAAACTTGTTCTGCATAGTGAATATATTATTATTGTTGTATACAATCTAGGGATTCTGGGGATAGAAATATAGAGGTGCTGACTACCTTAATGTACGAGGGCTTTCAGGGATAGGAAGATAGAGGTTTTGAATACCTTAAAATTATAGGGATTTCGGGGATAGAAATACATATTCTGATATTCTTATTGAGGGATTACCCTAATGTGGGTAAGATACTTTCTTGAATGTATCAATCAAGGGACGTTTATCCAAGTTTTTTGGATACCCTTCTCTTTGGGTTAAAATATTCCCTACTTTTTTACTTGTTTTTGTTACATGTATATAATTCCTCTGTATTTTGTTAAAGAAAGAATGTTTAGATTTCTTATACATTCTTATACTTGTATACTATGATAAATAATATTCTAAAAACATTAAGGTAGAATATTTATTTAAGATAAACTTGTTTAAGTTTAGGTTCTTTATAATTGGACCTGGGCCCTTTCAATTAACCCTTTGTTTAAAAACCTAAAAGGATTTTTGAATTCACCTTGTTTAACACTGTTAAATATATATTCTCTTACAGTTAAAAATGAAATTTTTGAAACTTATAATTAACACCCCCCCTCTAGTAATTGAGCATCTACATATATATTTTGTTCCTACAAGGTGATGGGAACTACCTCCCTTGTATTTTAAAAAATATTTTGGATAATCTTTATCATCTGAGATAAATTGTTTTTATCATTATCTTCCTTTAAAACATGTTATAGAGTTTGATTAATAATAAACTATGTGTATTAATACCATTATCTCATTTATCCAAAACAACTCTTTGTTAAAAGATAACATCTATTATCAAATAAGATAAATAAGTTAAAAAACCCATCCTTTATTTTAATTCATCCAAGTTTGAAAAAATAATTTGATTTCAACTCTATGATCGAGACAAACATTTATTCTTTATCTGAAAATAAAGTATATAATTACTCTAAATTATTTCATTTATTTTTAACTCCTATATATTTACAAAATTTTTAAAATATTCATTTGTTATGATATAGCCTTTAAAATTGAATAATTATTTCTATAACACCAATACCAAACATTGACTCTTGAAGAAGTTTTAAAAACCCTATTACGGTATTAGGGGTAATTTAATTCTATGGAAACACTATCCTTACTTCCTAATGCCTTTTTTATGTTTCAATGTTCTTTATTGGCTTCTCAAAAAAAATGTTGGACTTTTCATCTATCTTTTCTTCTTCCATTTTGAGCATTAACCCACTTGTACTAACAATATAACACCAGAACCTATGTATCTCATTTGTAGTTCAATTAACTGTTGAAATTTAATAAAATATGGTAAAATTTTATTCAAATAATTCAAATTATCATAACATTTATAGTGATGATTATGAAATTTATTCCATATCCAAAACAAGACTTATTGGAAATGTTCATTTTTTTCTAAGTCATAAACTTACTCAATAATATTGAGTACATGATCAGAGACCAATGCACCATTGGTAGTCTTACATATAATGACTTTGAAACCATAAGTATCTTCATTTTTATGTGTCATAATCATTTATATCCACTAATTAAAAAACATTGACACTTGGTTACTCAGGAAGGTATTTGTCAAACACATTGAATTTTCTCGTTATTTATTGAGAATAATTCTTAAGTTTATATAATTTTATTAAATTAAAATTTTATTTTAAAATATTAATCTAAAAGTTATATTTTATGATTATTATTCCCTTATATCTACAACAAAATATTTTTTGAGATGGGTATCATGGTTTATACTAATTTAATAATGAATTTTGTTACATATGATCCAACTAAAAAGTTGACCCTTTTAAACCCATCATATCCATTAGTGGGATAAGACCCATATTTTACTAAGAAATGAGTCAAAATTATTATTTATCTCACCACATAGTGATCTTGATAGGCCATCATGCCAATCATATCATATATGAATCTTTAATGGTTGAGGGTACAACTCTTTACTGAATCCATCATATGGATAAATACGGCATTATTCCCCGGGTGTCCTCAAAAGGGTTTCCCAAAAAAGTGTAACCCAAATAAAACACTAAAAATGGATCACATAACACCTATGGTCACCTCATTAATTTATATTCATACACAAAGATAATCCATGGGAACCCATGTTTAGTATAAACATACCCAGATGGATGATCGAGGTCTTGAAAAGTGTTTACTTTGGAAATGATTTAACACTTAGAATTTATAAAGGGGGTTTAATATCACCATATTATCTTATATATCCACTTTAAATGTATCCATGCTTCTAATTATTTAGGTTTTAATAATTATTCCTTACACCAAATCAATATGTTTTAAACATATTGATAGGTAATTCTTTACCTAACTCATAGCTTGTGTTACTAACCCAAACTAAAAGTTAACTACACTTACACATATGAAAATTTATCCCATTCCTGTGTTATATAAAACTGTTTCATATAATTTATGATAATTATATGAAACTAATTATCCTTGTAAGAGAAAGAAATGAAAAAAATAAACCAATCACTATTATTTATTTAAAAGGCATAAGCATATAGGTTAGTGATCAGTCCATCACAATGTCCCTCTATATGTGATTCTTTACTCAAAAAATAATTTGATTACATCAACATTTTAATAATTAAAATTTATAAACAATAATTATATAATAAGTTTAATCTCATAACACAATACTATTCAAAGTAAAGGAACAATAAAACTAAATCAATTATCATACCTAGCATGAAACACCTTAAATACATGTATGGTAATTTGAACTAGTAGTTTAAAAACTTTTAAACTATATCATATATCAAAATCCACAATATAATAGTTATATTAATGAATAATAAATCATATAATAAACTAAATAAATGAAAATTTCATAAACATGAGCATTAAATAAAAATTGAAAACTAATTCATAAATAAATGAATTATAAACATTTTGTAATTTATGAATAGATAAACATGAACAATTCACTTTTATCAAATATATACTTTTCATATTATCAATTACATGGTTTCAATATCAACTCATTTATATTGAAAAATATGTGATATTTTATAAAATATTTTATTAAAAAATAATAAATATTTCAAATTTTATATAATCAGTTTACATAAATTGAATATCATATATTTTATTTTATTTAAAAAAATTATAGATTAATCCAAAACCACTTTGGAAATGTTCAAATAAATTTTATAAAGGACTTATTATAAACATTTTACATTTACATTTATAAAATATTCATAAATAAATATAGACACTTTTATATTTTACCTTATTTTCATTTATGAACACTTTTTAAATTATACACCATGTAAATCAAAATTAAAATTATATTGTATTTAATCAAACATTTTTAGTTTGGTATAAATCCCACAACCATAGATTCAACACCAGTCCCACATGAGTGATGGTTTTAGATAATTTCAATAAAAATTAAGTTGATTTAAAATTACCCTCAAAATGACTTTCAACATAACAAGGTTTTCTCAAAGTACAACCCTTTTAACAAGATTCATTATTCTTATTATCCAAAAATAGTGACCATTTTATCTTTATGGTAATACTATTGACAATAAACTTTTTGGATTCTGTTTTGAGTCACCTTTCCATTTTGGACTGGACGTTTTGTACAAGTAGTTTTCCATGGTTGGACTATTCAGGGTTCGACTAGATAAACTCAAAATAGTTTGTAATTATCCACTATATGATAGTTATTACTCATGGTATAAGTTATTTACTCATAGCTTTATGTTAACCATGATGCAAATCACTAACATAAAATTTCCTATTTTCTATGATTTTTAATTCTTCCACATAACAGTAATTTTAGGTTAATTATGTGATGTTCAAGAAAAAATAACAACTAAAATACTTGTTTCCAGGTATACTATGTTGTGTCCTAGTAAAACATATAACCAAAACATGAATTTTCCCTTTGACTATTTCATAGAACCTAGAGAAATCATTTTCCATCTTTCTTCGTTCTTCAAAGATAAAGCCAAATGTTTATATATCTTCTCAAATGTAATTAATAAGTTTTATAAGGATGAAATTCATCCAAAAAATGGTAGATGAAACCAAAAATAACCAAAAATAACTAGGTTATATTTATACATTTTCAATGAATAATAAAATGAATAAATTAAAGGTGTACCTTACACCTTAATGATGAGGACTATCCAAGCTTCATACAAGCTTGATCAAGATCACTGAGGAGAAACTGATGGGTTCCACTTTCATTGGGTGTCCACATATACCATGAATCTACTAACATCCATGGAGGATCTCTATTAAGTAATGTTATTCTTGAAAAATTATTTTAAATGATGGAAGGAATCAATATCTAATAAGAATCATAGTTTTGAGGAGTTATAACAAGAGTAATGAGTCTCATGCTCAGAGTTGTTATTACTTTAGGATTAAACCTCTTATATAGTATTTATAGACTCAAAATGTTCAAATAATACTTATGAGATGTTTCTCAGTTGTTCTCCAACATTTTATCTCCTTGAAATGTATAATTTAATTCCTCATTTGTTTGTTTAATTTTTAAATGAACATGAAAGACATTCATAAACCTCATTATTTTCATTTAATGATAAATAACTTATCATGATAGAATTTAGAATGAATGATCAGAGGAATCAACATGTTATTTCATAACATGCATGAAATTGCACACTATTACAGAAACATTTCCATCAATACATCATGGTAGATTCCAAAAAAACACTATAGTGTGGTCTGAACCTCCACATAATTTCTATATACATTAGTGAATATTTCCAAAACTATCCACCTCCTCTTGCCGAATACTATAATGATAACCACACAATATATCTATATAATCATAATATAATTCATTCAACGCTACTATATTAATTTTTTAGTAGACTTATTATCCCTCATGGTTTATTTATCTCAAAAAAATTTGATCAATTCCATAATAATAATCCATTGGAAAAACTATGATATAAAACTTTAACATGAAGCTTTGGTATCATAATCCATCTTTTTTTTGTATTTGAGATTTAATAAATCCACCTTTTCATATTTTTCAAATTCATTTTTCTCCCTTGTAAAAATTTTTTATAATCCATATCTCTCTCCATTCCAATTATTTCTCTTTACTATTGATAAAAACTTCTAATCATTTTAAAATAGAGATATTTTTTTCACGTGAATACATTAAATCCACTCATATTATTTCATTTTTAAAAAATTGTAAAATATATTTCAAATATATTTTTAAAATCATAGTGTATTTATTCTATAAAAATTTAAAACATTCCTTATCTTAAAAAATTGGAAATTGATATTTTAATATACTTCAACATAAATTATGATATACTAGGAACCACTATGGAATTATCCTATTTGAGAAAGAAGATTTCTAATATCCTTATTTGAAAAATACATTCCTTTGAAAAAATTAGGATCTTGCGACCTTCCTTATTTATAAATTTTAAATCACAAAAAAATTCAATATATGAAACAAACACTTCCATAATATTTTTAATCAGAAAAAAAATAATTAAGAATAATTACATTATATTAATCTATTAAAAGAGATATATTGACCATGTTAATTATCTACCTCCTAATTATGACAATGAAAAAATTTCAAAAATGGAAACCTAAACATAAAATGTAGTGTGAGATATCCATGGGTGCTAAAAACCCTCACAATGAAATGATATTGTTTTTTATGCTCTGTATCTTCCTCCATCATGTTCTATCATTTTTATTCACTCTAAAAATTCCATATTATATTATTTTATCATGAGAATAAAATGGTTACCTTTATCGTTGATCATTTCACTCTATCATCCATATTCCATGCCATCAAAAAAATCTTTAAGGTGTCAAGATGAAAATATCTTTCACATTACACAAAATGTTTTGTGCCTAAAAAATGAACATAAACATAATATTTAAAACATATGTTTTTTAATTTTACCATATGTTGTATCTCACATAAAAACAAATTATCACCAAAATTGTTTTACCATATCATGGATTTACTCTTTATGACAACCCATTTCTTCTATACATATTATTTCATGATTTAGTACATAAAAACACACTAAGTAAAACTCAGAAGATCATAAATCCTAGTTTATTTGAAAAATTAGTTAAGTAGAACATAAATTTGATGCATGGATACAATAACATTATTTAAATCCTCCTTATCATGCTTTTAAATTTACATAGCTTTTAAAAGTTCACAAGACAACCTTGGAACATACATAAGAAAGGGGTGAGTTATAAAGCCTGGTAAGGGAATAAAAAACCATAAACTGATGAAACTATTACTTGTTAGTCAATATGAGTTTTAATATGACATAAAATTGTTGGTAATAATAGTATTGGAAATTGAGAAATGATATAACATGATATCATAAAGGCAACATGGGAATGTGGCCACAACATTAAACATGATACCATAAATATAGGTCAAGGCTAACCACCAGGACATCATAAAATGGATGAAAAAGTCCAATAATGGATTAGTTTTACTCCCAAATCACATCAATTATGTCTCATGTGACTAAAAAATTACCCAATTAATTAGAATTATATATAATTTCAGGTGCACCCGTCGCATTCATATCATGTACATGCTTATGTCTTCTACATAGATTATTCAAAATAGTATCATATTTTATCACATTTAATCCCATGCTAAAGGAGTGTAGAATAAATAAATGGATGTAAAAAAATAAAATAAGTATAGTTATGTAGATTTTTATAACCTTGAGTTAAAATGGTGATGGTATTCATAATACAAACGATTGGAATAGAAAAATCATAGATTAATTTCGGAAGCATAACAGGGAACATAATGAGTCATGGAAGGGATTAATGAGACTAAAAGGGGTATATAATCACTCTTAAATCATAATTTCATTAATATGGATTTTTAAAATTATATCTTATCATTGTTAATTGGAAGAAAAAATTCATTACATAAAGAGGGTTCTAGAATAAATATGAAATTTGTAGGATCTCTTACCTTGAGAGGGTGTTTCCAAAAGCTTGGGAGGAGCATCTATGGAGCTTAAGTAACCATATTATGGATATATAGAGGAACATTAAGAGTAAAATTATGATAAAAATTTTATTAGGGAATAGAAATTGGATGTTTCATGGGTTTATATATATAAGAAAAGATACAGGAGTTCTTTTTTGTTTTTCAAACATAGGTTTTGGACTATGTACAAAAAATTAATCAATAACACAAACCATACCATGGTTTTTGATCATGTATTTTTTCAAAGAAAATGATTTTTAATTATTTTATAATTTCACAAACCAATCACATTAAAATAATACCCTTGGTGATGTAGAAGTGAGTCATGTTGACAAAGAATTTATTTTAAAACCTTAAAATATAATATAGGTATTGGAATACTTATAAAGGGTTCATAAAATTAATAAAATAAATTCAAAAACACATTATTTTAAAAGTAAAATATATTTTTGGTCTTAAATACCTTTAATTTTACATATTACATCACTTTTAGGTCATTATTATGTCATAATACATATTGTATCATTACGTCGTATTTAGTTTTTATCGGAAAAATTTGACTTTATCAGAAAATTATGAAAAAATCACCATTGGATAATTTATAAATTATTATTCCCAAAAATTATGTCATCAACACAACTCTATAAATATTATAAATTACACTTTTAAATTTAAATCACCAATTATTGAAAAATACTGGTTTTTTTACAATAACAGTTTTCTAACCTTTATAAATATAACATTTTCACTTCAAAAAATTATATTATCATCTATATACTATATAATAATAATATGTTATTAAAATATAATTTATTAAAAAAACATGAATTCATAAAAATAGATATATTAATTGAAATTGTATATTACAATAAACTATAATTTGAATTGTTTCATATAAAAATATAATATCCATCAAACTCATTATTAAGTCATTTATAAAGTAAAAAAATTAGAAATATATATAATAATTATTTTATTGAAATTTAAATATAAATATTCATTGTTTTAGGGTAAAGGTTCATATCCCTTTCTTAAAGTGGTGAATTATCTAAGGGTAATGTGAGAAATGGTGAGATTTTCTTATCATGGTTTGGAAAACATAGTTTGGGTTGTGATCTCAATGAGCTTAAACTTATCCTATAAATGGTTTCACTCGTGATTTGGTTATTTAATATTATCATAGAATTGGTCATAGTAAAATCCTAGAGATATTATCTCTATTGGAATCTTTTATAAGTTAGATTCATAAGGTACAATACTACAAGTCAATGTAATCACTTCATTTATATGTGTTAATTGGATTTATCATATCCATTAATATACTAATAATATGATCACTATTTTATGGATATATTATAAACATCCATGATTTTAAATGAACTTTTAAATCTGAAAGGATATAACCAAATATGTTCATGTGTTTTTGATAACCACATTTCATAATAGGTCATTTAATTCAATCATAACGATAATTTCATTTATAAAAGTTTAGGTCGTTACATTCTTACCCATTTAATAAAAATTGTCCCCAAAAATTTCATTTCATACACTAAAACAAATTAGGGTACTTATGTTTCATCACCTATTCAAGTTCCCATGTCATTTCCTCAAAGTTTTGGTTCCTCCAAAAAACATTGACTACAGAAGTTGCCTTGATTCATTGAACTTTGTTTATATGATCTAAGATCTTCACCGGTTTCTCATTGTATGAAATATCATTCTCCAGTGGTAACACCTATAGATATAATACATGTATGGGGTTTGATATTTACTTTGTCAAGAGTTATTCATGGAACACATCATGTACTTGAGATATTTTTGGTGTGAGTTAATTCTATTAGCCACTGATCTGATGTGATCAATGATACCAAAGGGGATTATATATCTTAAACTAATATTTCTATTCTTATAAAACCTCATGAATTTGTTCTAGGGAGATATATAATGAAACATTTTATCACAAAACTCAAACTTCAGGTTTTATCAATGAGTTTTTGTGTATTTATTCTATTGACTTTTACGGATTTCATATAACACTAAATGGTTTGAACCTTTTTTTATTATCTCTTGTATAAGATCAGGTCCCATAAGATTCCACTCTAAATCTTCATCCTATCATGTTGAAGTCTGATGCCTCCTCTCATATAGAGACTCATAACTTTTCATTTGAATGGTAGAGTGGAAACTATTGTAATATGAGAACTTCACTAGGGTAAAGTTCTAATTCCAATATCCTTGTAAATCTATTTATCTTAATCTCATATATCTTATAGGGTTTGAATGGTCCTTTCTGACTGACCATCCTTCTGATGGTGATAAGAAGTTTTGAATTATAGTTTTTTTTTCTACACTTCCTAAAGGATTCTCTAATACCTCAAGGAATACCTCGGATCTTAGTTAGATATGATAGAGAGTTTCACTTCATGTTGTGTTACCACTTCCCTTATGTATATATTATAAATTCTGTCAAGATAGAAATATTTATTTATAGTAATGAAATACATAGACTTAGTAAGTCCATCGACTACCACCCATATGATCTCATTTTCATTAGGTGTTTTGGGGATTTATATGATTGAATCCATTTTTATGTTTTCTAATTTCAATACTAGTATGGATAATAGTTTCATCATACCCTTAGACTATTGTTTATTCACCTTAATATGTTATCATACCAATCATCGATATATTAACTCTAAAATATTTCTCTTTATGTTATCCCACCAAAAAATATTCTTTAAATATATATAAATATTAGTTCTTACTTGATGAATAGAGAATGATGACCTATATACATCATTCAGATGTTCCCCATTCAGTTTTGGTTTTTAGGGGACATATATCAGAGTTCCAAACCATATAAATCCATATTCATGAAAGTTGAACTCCCAAATATTTGATATATATTTCTATTGAAACTCATCATCTTTATGAGACTCCTTGATCATTTTGATATGGTTGAGTAGTTATTTTAGGAATGTAGGATGCAGATCCTTTTATTATTCCAATATCCATCCTTTGGATTTCTAAGAGGATGGGATCCCTTTCAATCCTCCTCATGGATTGAGTTTTGGGATCATTTATACTAAGAGTATCTACCACTTTATTTTCTTTCTAAGGATAGAAATGGATTGAACAATCATAATCCTTAATCAGTTTAACCAGCTCTATTGGTGCATATTAAACTCCTTTTGTGTGAATATACGCTTTCGGATTTTATAGTCGGTATATATATATATATCTCAATTATACCTATATAAATAATGTCACCAAATACTTGATATGAAGATAACTATAGATAATTATATATCATGAGTTGGGTAGTTCTTCTCATCTATATTTTTTGTTGGGAGGCATAGTCTATCACTTTGTCATGTTTCATGAGCACATAACTAAATCATTTTTTATATACATCACAGTAGATTAAAAATACATCCCCAGTAATGGGTAATGTGATTACAGGTGTAGTGAATAGATACTTTTTCATCTCTTTAAAACATTCCTCACATTCATCATTCCAAAAAAACTTGACTCCGTTCTAAGTTATCTAGGTTAGGGGAATTTAAAATCATGTGAATTTTCTCACAAATAGATGATAATACCAAACTAATCCATGGAAATTATGGATTAACATCATAGAGGATATTCTAGTACATCCTTAAATCATATATGTTTTTACGTATCCATATATATCTCTTTATTAGTGATGAAATTCCCCAAGAATGTTAATTAGACCAACCATAACTCACATTTATTATACTTTTCATACATTTTTTCTTTCTAAAAACTCCTCAGTGAAGTATTTAGATACTCCTTTTATTACACCTTGATTTTGGAATAAATAATAATATCATCAATAAATACTAATAAATTTATTTCAAGGTAATCCCTAAAGACTCTATTCATAAAATCTATGAATATTTATTCAGTATTAGTGAGTCTATGTGGATTTTCTTTGATCCTGTAGTGCTCATACACTGTACAAAAATTAGTCTTATAGATATCCTCCTTCTTCATCTTTACTTGTTAAAATCCCAAAAAAACTTCTATATTAGAGAAATATCGGGCTCTGTGTATCTAATCAAACAAGTCATCAATTCAGGGTATTGGATACTTGTTCTTTATCGTTATCTTTTTGTGCTCAAGATAATTAATGTAGAGGCACATTGACTTATCCTTCTTTTTTATGAAGAGGGTCGATGCATCCCATAGTGAATCACGAGGGAATATAAAACATTTATTTATATTATCCTATAGTTTATTCTCCATATCATCAAGTTCAAAAACATCCATTCTTTATGGATTCTTGGATACTGATAAATCTTCAGGTATAAGATCGATTGAATATTCAACCTCTCAGCTTAGTGGAATACTAGGAAAATTTTCAATAAACACTACAACATATTCCCTCACAATGGGGATGCATTAAATGATGACATTTTCCTTCATCTCAATAATTTGAGAATGATATGATTTCTCACAAGGTAATAACATCTATGCTTTAAATATTGGTACTAAATAAGATCCATCCACCTCCTTGAACTTGTATAGAATTGGAGGTTGATTCAGGATAAGAAGGTTAATTTTCTTCTATAGTAAATTTATGTTTTATCGAAATAAGAAAATAAAATCGGTACCCTAAATTTCTTCAAATTATGATAAAGTTAGTATCATAAGGTTCATTAGAAATTTCACCCCCAAATTTTGATATGGGGGAGTTAAATAATATCCTTGAACACGCACTCCCAAATCTAGTGCAAAAAACTTCATCATTTAATTTCTAGATTTGATACTAATGAATGTGGACCAATTTTCACCATGCAAAACTTATAAAATAAAAAAATAAATATTTTATCACCTACATACCCAAGGACTGTTTTTGTACATATTTTTTTAGATTTAGGAAAAAAACTTTCATGAACAACACTCAAGAATTCAAGAGAGTATTTTTACACTATAACCATATTATTATATTCCCCATTAAGTCATCATCATAATCATACTTATGAAAACCTTCTAGAAATAATTCATTTAGAATAACTTTTGATAACCATAGGAAAAAAATAAATATAACTATGGTTAAGTAAAATTCTTAGTATGGTAAAACATAATATTTAACAACTAAATGTTATCAGTGATAAAAATATGATCTTAAGGGAATTATTAAATAATAAAAGTGCATGATCATAACATAAGATAAATCATACCCATAAATACCTGGACTATAAATCATGAAACATGGAAAAAAGATTTCACAAAGGTAAGAGTCAAAAGAATCAATAATCATGTTCCATGTGATGTCACTCCTAACTGAAAGAAGCATTTAAAAATCCCCATATAAATCATAAATAAAATTTGTTGGTATCTTGGAAACATTTATTCATATTAATATTATAAATTTGATAACTACTATTGTCAACATACATCTAAAGAGCACCCAATACATTGGAGGGATATCACAGAACCACCCATCCACGGTTTATCATAGAACCACCCATCCTTGGTTTATCATGGAAAAAACCATCCTTAGTTTATCACAAAATAATCCATCCCTGGTTTATAACATAACCACCCATACTTGGTTGAAAACAGAACCAACTTTCATCCTAGATAATTTCCAATAAGTGTATCATGAATAAATTACTAGAGTATTTATTTAATCATAAACTCATAGAAACAACCTTTATTATTTTTAGAACTTTATCTACCTACTGAAAAGAAATGTTTTTCATGAAAATATCTTTGAAACATGATTATCCCATGGAAAAGAAATGGGTTCCTTAAAAATCCCTTTGAAACAGTCTTAATCCATCAAGAGATAGAACGATCATTACAAGATATCCTCATTAGAGCATAAATAGAAATAAGTTTTTTTTGATGTTAATGAATTTAAATTCCATTAAAATATCATTAAAAACATTTTTGAGGAAAATAAACATTTCATTTTGAGTAACATCAAAGGATGTCATCTTAGATAGAAAATTTATTTTGAAAGATCAAATGGAAAATTTCTTGAGTAAAATACCATTACCATTTTGAAATCACTTATATAAAATATAAAAATTTCTAAAACATTTATAAAATAATTTTATTTTAAAATAAACTTTGAAATATATAATGTAATATTTAAAAAATTTATTGGTCAAGATTGTGGAATATTTCGTTCATGCTGAGTATGTTAAAACATAGATTCCTCTCATATTTTTGGTAAAATAAAAAAATTAACTTATTAAGAAAATGATAGGAATATTCCTTTTAAAAGTAATTAAAAGTATAATTATGAGTAAAAATGAATTTAAGAATTTATAACAAAAAAAGTTATTTTTTTAGAAAACATGGATTTGCAAGCAAAAGGATTTTCAACCGAAGATAGAAATGAAGTCGCATTTTCTTAAAAATATTTTCTTAAATACTTTTACTACAAAATAGATGAAAATAGTAATATTTATTAAAAATTTCACGAATAACTAGATGATAATTAAATAAAATGGTTTTATTAGACAATTATAAAATAATTTCCTTCTATGTAAATTCATGTATAAACAATCCTTATTAAAAAGAAGATTGTAGCTTAAATCATTTTCAACTTTGGTACTCTTCAATCATAAACCCCGTAAAAGAATAACATAATATTATAATTTAAATATTATGAAAATAATTAGTTTAATTATATAATATATAAAATGGTCAGTAGATACACCTCATAAAATAATATAGGTGTATAACATAACGTATGTCCCAATGAAGACAATTTGAGATGAACAACCCTTAATGAATATAATGTTAAAGTGAGAATTAATAAATGAATAAATTATGTGTATAAAATATAAATCCACCTAAAATAATTATAAATAAAACATTATATAATAAAATTTCATTACTTCCATATATTTACAATATGAAAGACATATAATAAGTAATATAACCCAATGAAAAGAAATTGCGTTATTAAATATTTACTACATGGTAACTTTAAATTAACATACCATTGGATAAAATAAATAAAATTAAAACATTAAATACCATTATGTGTGAATTATTCATTATATTTCCTGTAAAATGGGAATTATATATACCATATAAAATAAATTAGGTTCATAAAATTAAAATGGTCCTCAATGAAGGAAATTTTAGATGAAGTACCTTACTGCTTTTGTAATATTTGGATCAAAACATAATAATACGGAGAGAATAATATGGATTCACAAATCCAAATAATTTTCATGAAAAAAAAATATTCATGGAAATTATATAAACCACACAATAATAACATGTGGTTAATATTGAATATGTCTCAGAAAAATAAAAAGTGAGACAAAAAAACCCATACCTCAAGGTCATACATTCTATATGTATCCTTTAACTCTAAAATAATAAGATTATATAATTTTTTTATTTTTTAATAAAATTGTATAGTTTTAATACCATATAATTAAATCGATTAATTTAATTTTTTTAAGATCATATTTAAATATGTAATCCTTTAATTCCACTTTGGGTGTTTTGAGGACATTAAGTTCATTGTTTTGAAACAGATCTGGTGTGATGAGAGTGGTCACTATGGTCATTGTTTTAATATATATATATATAATAATTATAATTAAATAATTATCATATATATTAATCAGTTATAATTTTAAAAAATAATAATGGATTGTGGTTATGAAAAATAAACTATGGTACGATCATGGAGATGGTAGCTCATAAGTGTACATGAGTAATGTTTTCATTTTTCAATGATCATTATAAAAAGGAGGAAGGAAATATTTTATCTTTCACTAATTATAATAATTTCATAAATAATATATTATTTCTTTAAATATACTTATATATATCATCATTTTGATATGGATATGAAAAAATAAACACATCACTTGATGAATGTGGTAGTCCACACGTATGCATGAGTTATGATATCATTTTTCATTAGTAGAAATGTAAAAAATAAAATGATATATTATATTTTAAGAATGATTAATATTTCATTAATATAATAATTATTTAATTTATATAACATATATTCATTAAATTTATCCCTATTACCTTCTATATAAAGCGTTAGTGAAAAATGTATCACATCGCTTCACAATGCGGTAGTATTGTCGTAAACATGAGCTACATTATCGTATCCCCCACAAAATGGAAATAAAGAATGTATATTTTATATAATAACTCCATAAAAATAAATATAATATAAATATAATATATATATATATATACATTGAATATATAATTATAATATGTCATGAGAGGTAATGTTGGAAAACTAATGATATCAGATCGTGAGGAGGTATTCCACCATACCCACGAATGATGATTCTATATCCCATATGATAGAATATGCGATGGATTTAGTTTATTCTATTAAAATAATAAAATATTAATATATTTTAGGTAATATTGTTATTATATAATTATTATTAAATAATACTTTATGTATTTGGAAGATGAAAAAAATAAAAACGCTCGGTTAAACACGATACATATTCTTCAGAAAACCTCCTTAGGTTAGCCCCCAAAGCCTTTTCAGAATGAATTTTTGATCAAACAAAGGATCTATATTATGAGTATGGAAGTTATTAATATATTTGGAAAGAATTTTTCCTAGAAAAAGTTTCTTTATGGTTTGAGTATGTTTAATGATGGGGTGGTCTTTTATAAGTGAGGTGAGTGGCACACTTGTAAATTTTTTAAAATAAAATGGTGCATCCAAGTTTTTTTAATGAAAAACGGCACCAAAATAGAAAATTATATATAACATTAAATTTTAATTTATAAATTTGCAAATAAAATAGATTTTACATAAGTTCATATGTTATTTTTACCATTATATTTTTTTGTTTAACCATCATTTAAACCTGTTTTCACTTTAACTTTGGTAAATAAATTTCTCAGTTTTCACTATTCATTAGGGTAAACAAAAGTTGAAATTATTATATAATATAAATTATTATTATTACAAAAATTTAATCAATTTTAAAAAATTCAATTCACATAACTGTAAATTTTTAATTTAAAATTATACATGCATATGCAATGAAAAAGTGGGTTTTCAATAAGGGTATTTTCCAAGAAAAAGAATATTTTATATTAACTCTATAAATAATCATCATCATTTTATAAATAAAAAGTAATATTTATTGGTATAAAATATATATATTTAATTTAAATAATCTTTCATTATGGTCATTTTAAGAATTTTAAATGGTGAAACATTATGCACTTTAAAACAATTTTTAGAAAAATCTCGTTTTTAAACCCAAAAATAAACTTATACCAAAATCCAATATAAATATGATTAAAATTTAATTAATTAGATTAAATATAAATGAATAATATTTATGTTACTTAAAAACATATTAAATCATAATAGGACTTTAAAATAACTTAATTTATTGAAAGGACGTGATATTTTTACAAAACAAATTACTATTCATTGAAAAATTAATATTTTTTGAAAAATATAAAAATTTCACCATAAGTTAATTTTTATATTATTATTTAAAAAAAATTAATTTTATAAAATAAAATTTCAAAAATTTCAAAAATATTAATTATAATATCTTCTCACAAAAAGAAATAAAAATAATTTTTGAAGAAAAAATATTTTTGAAGAATAAAATTAGTTTGTTTAAAAAATGATTTATTATTTACATAAAATTTATCAAAAATTTATATTAAATAGTTAATTTATATATATTCATATATATAATTCAAAAAGTGGTTAACATTATTCATACTCAACAATTAAATTGCTATGTTATAACGGTTATATATTTTTTTGAGTGATTTAAGCTCAGTTTTATGTGTTGAATACCATATATTAAAAAATAATATTCTATTAAAATAATGGAGGTTTAAATCCTCCCCCCACCACAATTTAATAAATTTCATCCTCATAATTTGAACTTGAGCATTGTAATCAATGGATTCAAATTTCAAAATTCCTTTGTGGAAAATCCACATCGTAAAAAAAGGTTATTAAAACATTCTAATAAAAATTGAAAAAATAAGTTTGAATTTCATATGAAATAACAGAAACTAGGTTTACAAATAATGATAAAATTGGTGGGAAGTGAAAAAACGGATTTATAATGGAGACCCATTTAAAAGGTAACAACCAATTTTTTTAAGAGAGAAGAGAAAATTGATTTAATGAATAGCATTTTTATTTGAAGATCATTTTCGTAGTTTCAAGGAATTTCACTACCATCTTAAAAAACATAAGAAAAATTACTTAATTATCTAGTAGAATATAGTCATTTAATTATTTTCCACTACAGTATCATCTTTTTCTTGAAATTATTATTTTTTGTGATATTTTTTTATTCTTGAAGTAATAAAACCAACATATAATAAATCATATAAACATGAATGTATAGAAAGTTATTTCTCTTGTCTTTAGATATTAACCAAAAATAAATTAGTTATCACAAGTTATCATAATTCCCAAACATTAATCTCCATAATTCAACATAAATTATCAAAGTACAACCAAAATCATTCCATAAATAAATAACCCTATATCCCAAATAACCATAATATCCTCAACATTAAAGAGTGCATAATCCTAAAGTTTTATCTCATACATTTTATCTTAGAATCCAAAAAATATAGAAATATTCTTCAAAACATCACATATCTTACTTGAAGGTTCCAAAAACTTTCCACCCTTAAGTTGTGGGTTCAATCTCCATGCCCTTTCTATATGTGATGGGTTGTTTATTAACCTCTAGGTTGTCCGTTTTCCAAAAGTTATGTCCTTATAACATTCCATATAAAATAATGAAAATCCTTAAAAATAAACTTTATCACAAAATATAATATAAAACCTAGAGGTTATCGAAACCTAGAAAACTTATGAAAAGAGAATTCCTCTTCAAATAATACTTTATGTTTAACCTTAGGGATAAACATAGCCTAACAAAAGAAAATCATCTCCTAAAATGCCATTAATCAACTTGAAATATAATTACATAAAACCTAAAAAAGGGGTGTCTAAGACATGAATATATTATTAACCTTAAAATTTTAGACCCATTATGGAATCCATAAATCTTTAGATAAAATCACATGAAAATATCATAATATTTAAATTTATTTAAACCCTCCTCTCATATCAACTATAATGTCCCCAAACCCGCACTCCCAGATCTTGTGCTAAAAATATCACCATTATATTTATTTATTTGATACTGATCAAAGTGCCTCTATTTTTACCATCCAAACCATCCAAAATGAAAATTAAATATTGGATCACTTATATACACACATATCTTTTAGGTTTATATTTTTATGGAATTAGGAAAAACTCTTACATAATCAACACTCGTGAGATCAAGAGAGTACTTTTTCCGCTATGAATACCTTTTCATATTACATGTTAGTTCATAATCATCATCATCCATATTAAACCCTTCTATAAATAATTCATTAAACAAAATTTTTTATGACCTGGGGAAAATAAAAATATAAGAATAGTTAGCACAAATTCTCAATAAGGGAAACAATAGGCATTAACAACTAAATGTCATCAGTGTGGAAAATATTGGCATAAGGGTATAATGAAATAATAAATTTTCGTGAGCATAACATAATATAAATCATACACATAAATACATAGACCATAAATCATGAAACATTGAATGAATGTTTAACAAAGTCATGAGTTATGAGAATCAATATTCTTGAGCCATGTGAGGTCAATCTCGATAAAAGATTTTTTTTTAAAAAAACTAATCAAATGAATAAATAAAACACATTGTAATTTGGAAAAATATTTCTTTATATAACTCTTTAAAATGGAATAACTAGTATTGTCAACTTCTATATCTGTAGTACATAATGCATTAGAGAGTTATCAAGCACCCACACATCCTTGGTTTATCCTAGAACCACCCAACCTTCATTTATCACAGAACAACCCTTTCATGGTTTATTATGGAACCAACCATACTTATTTAATAATTTAACCACTCATAATTGGATTATAATAGATAAATCCATCATTATGAACAATTTCTAACAACCATATCATGAATTATGTTCATTGATCATAAATTTCATCATAAACTCATATAAATAGCCTTTATTATTTTTAAAACTTGATTAACCCATGGAAAAAATTGTTTCTATGAAAATTCCATTGAAATATGATTAACCTATTGAAAAGAACTAGGTTCCATGGAAAACTCTTGGAAACATTATTTACCCATTGAAAATAAATGGGTTCCTTTAAAATCACTTTAAAACAGTCTTAATCCATCCAATGATAGAATAAGGATGGTATCATTAAAAAATATCCTTAATGGATAATAAGTAACAATATTGTCTATTGATATTGATGAATCGAAATACTATTAAAATATCATTAAAAAACTGAGTAAAATAACCTTTTCATTTTGAGTAATATCAAAGTATTTCATCTTATATAAAAAAAATTAAATATCACTTGGGAAATTTCTTGAGGAAAATTCTATTTCCATTTTGAAAAAATATATTTAATGTTTAAAACTTTTTAAAATACTAAGGATATCATTGTTTTGAATATAAAATTTTATACATAAAAAACAATCTTTCACACATTTATTGGTTATAAAGGTGGAAATTTTTGTTCATGTGGAGTTCATTGAAACATAGATTCCTTTCATATTTTTAATATAACTTAACAAGTATCTCAGTTAGAAAAATATAGGATGATTTATTTTTTAAAAAATTATAAAAAACAAATTATGGGTAAAATATAATTTAAAAATTCATAGAAAAGAATTTTTTAAATTTATTCTAGAAAACATAGATTTGGAAGAAAATGTATTTTCAATCGAAGTTAAAAATAATGTTGAATTTCCATAAAAAATTATTAAATTACTTTAATTAAAAAAGAGATGAAAATTGTACTATTACTGGAAATTTTCATAAATAAATAGAAAACAATAAAATTAAATTGTATTATTATAAAATGATCAAATAATTTCCTTCAATGTAAATTTAAGCATAAACATTCTTGATTAAATAGGAGATCATAACATAAATCCTTTATCGTTCTGGTAATCTTGAATCACAAACCTCATGAAGGAGTAACATAAAATGATACTTAAAATATCATGAAAATAATAATTTTCATGATATAACATTTCAAATTAGTATTATATAAACCTCATAATATAATATAGGGGTATAATGTAACATATTTCCTAAAGAATAAAATTTGAGATAAGAAACCCTTAGAATAGTCATAATATTGAAGTGAGAATTAATCTTTGAATTGATTATGTTTATCATATGTAAATATAAATTAATTAATTGGTAATATAAAATAATATAATAAAATTTATTACACATATTATCTTATAGTATCAAATATAATAAATACATAATATAACCCAATGAAAAGAAATTAATTTATGAAATTATTTACCACTTGGAAACTTTAAAGTCAAATCACATAGGATAAAATTATTTAAATTGAAACAAAAAATATCATGATTTTTTAAGAATTAATTATATTAATTGTAAAATATTCAGTATATACACCATATAAAACAATTATGTGTATGACATTAAAGTATACTTCAATGAAGGAAATTGGAGATGATGTCCCTTACTGATTTGGTAATATTTGGATCAAAACGTCGTGAAATATGGAACCTAATATGGATTTATAAATCAAAATAATTTTCATGAAAAATAATCCTAAAATATATTCACATGTAGTGTTATTACACAAATAAAAATAGATGGTAAATATGGAATATGTAATAATGAATAAAAACTGAAAGGAGAAACCCTTACCTCGAGTCCTGACTTTCCATGTGTGTTATTTAAATCCTATATAACAAGATTATATAAATTATTCTATTTATTAAGAACCTTTTTCAAGTTTAATAACTTATACTTAAATCATTTTCTTTTTTATTTTAATTACATATTTAAATATATAATCAATTAAGTTAGCATCAGGTGTTTTGAGGAGGTTCAGTTTATTATTCAGAAACGACATTGGTGTGTTGATTATGGTAAAAGATGTCAACTTTTTAACATCTAAAAAGTAATAATAATTATATAATTATTATATTTATTAATAATTTATACTTTTAAAACAATTCAGTAATGATGGTTCTGAAAAATTAAATATGTTATGATCAATGAAATGGTAGGTCGTACGCACCCAAGAGTATTGTTTCCATTTTTCAATAATGGTTATGGAAAGGAGGTAGGTAATTTTTTTTCATTAAAAAAATATAATCATATCATAAATACCATATTATTTCTTTAAATATATATATATATATAATATTATTTATGTGGTTATTAAAAAATAATCACATCATTTTGTGGAGGCGGTAGTCCACACATACACACGAGTAACATTATCATATTTAAATTAGTGGAATATTAAGAATCAAAATGATATATTATATTTTAATAATGATATTTATGTCATTAATATAATAATTATTTTATTTATATCACATATATTCATTAAATTTATCCTTTTTTCCTTTCGTGTAAATCATTAGTGAAAAACGAATCAGAACGCTTTGTAAGGCGATAGTCAGTCGTACAGATTAGTGGTGTTATCTTATCCCCCAAAAAATTCAAAGTAATGAAAATTATTTTGAATCATAACTCCATAAGTATTAATATTTTAAAAATATCATATATATAATTTAAATCAATCATTTTAACAATCCATGATAGGTGATGATGGAAAACAAATGATATCGGTTCACGAGGCGGTAGTCCGCCAAAGACACGAATGATGATTTTGTATCCCATTTGATGGGAGATGAGATAGATTTAGGTTTTTAAATTAAAATAATAACATTAAATTATATGAGATATACTTTTTTATTATATAATAATATTTTACTAATAATTTAAGGAGGTGGAATGATAAATAAAATAAAAGCGCTCGGTTAACCAAGATACCTCTTCTTTGATGAACCTCCTTAGCTTAGCACCAAAATCCTTCTTAATATGGATTTCTGATCAAAAAAGGATCTAGATTATGGGTTGGTAATTTCGAAAAATATTTTTTGTAGGTATTTTCTGTGAAAAATAATTTTAATGTGTGAATAGGGGAGGGGTATCCTTTTATAAGTTAGGCGACTGACACACTTGTAATTTTTTAAAAGAAAAAGGTGTATTTAAATTGTTCACACATCAGTTCTTTTTTAGTGCTGATAAAACAATGGTCCCATATTTTATAATATCAAGTGCACAGTATCCTCCGTTTATTGCGCCTTCAAGCTCTCATGGTACTGTACCCCTACGACAACTCCCTCCCCTATCTTCTCTTTTTCGGACCTCCACCGCTAGCCCTACTCCTTATCCTCCCCCTTGAACCCCTTACGCGGATGCTCCTCCCAGCAAACCCTACTTCTAATTCTCTCCATTGGACCCTACTCTCCATGAACCCTACTCCTACATTTCTCAATGTTTGGAGGATCCTCCCATGAACCTCCCCCTATGGCGGTCATTCCTTCCCCTCCCGATGTAGCGCAGAAGGCTCCCTGACCACTCAACGCTTCTTCTCTCCCTCCATTGCGGGTTCGATCTACTCTAAGTAAGTCTCTCACTTGTCTTTTTAGGTTTATCTTTGGTGGAAAGGTTTCTTGAGAGTAGTTTTCATTAGGGTGATGTTTGGATTCTTCCCCATGAGCACCACCTTTGGATTTGATGTTAACTAACATAGAGTTCTAACAATCTATGTCACCAAATAACACACGTAGTGGATTTTTATACTTGGTTAGCAGATGATTTGAACTAAAGTAGGACTTTTTATGATTCTACATGGGTCATTATGGTGTTGGGAACTAGAATTAATTTTTCACCAAGTGTCATATGTATGAGGTTTTTATATTCTCATGAAACCTCAAGCTAGACGTTGTTATACATGAATATTCTATTAAAGTTGATTGTTTTTCCTCATCCTTCTGGTGGAGTGGGTTTATCTATACTGGGAAAAGTGGTCTTTTTGTAAACCCCTTCATGAAGAAGAAGAGTTTTGATAGTAGCTGCCTCATTATTAATTGGTTACACTTTCTGGGTGTCATGATGTACTAGTGATTGTGTTTATGGGGAAGGTTCTATTTATGATAGTGATTAGGACCCCTCAAATATAGAAAGTATATCCAACCCTGTAGATATTATGTTATATTTCCTTTACTTGGTGAGCACTATTTTATGTGATCTATGCAAGAAGAATACTTTTCTTCCCTATAAATGTCGATGAATTATGGAAGTATTTGTAAGGGAGACTTATGGTTAACTCTTGGTAAGGATATGGTGTATGCATCAACCCATATACCAGAGATTATGAGTGTCTTTTTGAAGTTATAGTGATCTAAATTTAATCTCTCCTTGAGATGGTTCATAGTGGAGCCTATAATCCATTTAGGTTATTTTATTATTAAACCAATATTCAAGGAGTGGCCTCCATTCTTCCTACACTAGGGCTAAAGAAGATGAGGAGATCAGAATAGCGCATCCATGGAAATGTGAATGGTATTCTATGGAAAAGGAATATGGGTTTAGATATTGGTATGAACATGTGAGAAA
Source organism: Viscum album (assembly GCA_963277665.1). Classification (NCBI taxonomy): domain Eukaryota; kingdom Viridiplantae; phylum Streptophyta; class Magnoliopsida; order Santalales; family Viscaceae; genus Viscum; species Viscum album. The sequence continues at coordinate 101,009,736 of OY728132.1, read as the reverse complement.
TTGTATTTGGATGGTTAATTATTTTTTGGATAGTGGGATGTTTCTTGACTTTGATCAATGGTAAATTCCACACATCTTTCTTTTAATGAAATGATAATTTAAGGGTGGTGTCAACTTAGTGAACCTCTATGACCAGTTGTTCCTAGGTGCTAGTCTAGATGGTTTTATCTTGAAAACGGGGAGACACTACGCTCTTCATTGGGTAGATAGTGATTCTTACCTGATACCTATTATGGGTATCAAGACTGTTATTTTGAATGGATACTGCTCTAGTAAATAACTACCCTTGGTGTGTCAGGCCAAGTGATTTTGGTTAAGTATTCCTACACTATGGATAACCCTATTACGTGGTGGGGGATGAATTTATTCTTAGGAGATTGTAAATGTATTTCACTTGGTTGGATTGTATTTTAGTTCTTTTTATAAAATCCATTAATTTATGTAGATCAATTCATAAACCAAACTCTAGTGGTCTGGGAGAATTCAACATGTAATACTAAGCATTGGATGGAAATATTAGTGTTATATGTTTATGCGAATGGTTTGAGTTAATATCATAATATTTTAAAGTAGTGATCTTCTAGGATATAGGGTTAGCAGCACCCACCCATAGTAGGTGTGTGATGCAAGTCTCATCTCAAGAGTCACTTTCATTCTAGGATGTAGGGTTAGCAGCACCCACCCACCCTTTCTGTTTGGAAAAGTATCTACTATATTCATTTTCTCATCAAAATTGGATCCTTGTTTTCATTTTATTTGAGTTTGGTCACTAGTTTTGGATTGTTTAATGTGATTATTTTGTTATGAATGAGGTGGCTGGTAGGGGTGGTTAAAAGTATGTTTAATGTTCTACTATAAGGGTGGTGGGTGTAAGAACTATTGGTAAGGGAGTTGTAAAGTGTGTTAATTTTGAGGGGGGTCTATCTTGGTTCTGTTGATTTCCAAATCATTATTGGAAATGGTTAGGATCTATTAATATCTATTTTTATAAGGAATTGGTTCTCTTAAACTATATTTGGAAGTATTATTTTGTGTATTTGAACCATAAATACTAATATTTTAGATTTAAATAGGATGGAGATGAATAAATATTGGATGGGTGCAAATATTTTGACAATAGAGTATGGGAACAGAGTGAAAGAGTTCATCAAGTTTGTAAAAGATCATGCAAAGGATCCTTCTCAAATCCTTTGTCTATGTTTACATTGTTTTAATTCTAGACTAATTACTCTAGAGGAGTTGTGAGAACATTTGATATGTCACGGAATAGATCGGAGTTATAAATGTTGGAATAAATACGGAAAAAAAGAGAATGTAGCTACCGGATGGGATAAAACTGCGTTTTATGGATCATTAGATATGAGTAAAAATATGGATAATGAAAAAGACCATATGGAGGATATGATTACAGATGTTAATGATGATGAAGATCGTATTGAGGAAATGACAAGAAAATTTGAAGATGAACTCCTTGATTTCTCAAAATTGTTTGAAATGATAAAGAGTTGTGCAAAGATGCCATTGTATGCTAGTTTCACAAAATATACAGAATTGTCAGCCGTACTGAAGTTGTATAAATTGAAAGTAGGCAACAGATGGAGTGATGTCCATTTTACGGAACTGCTTGGTCTCTTGAATGACATGCTCTTGGAATATAATGAGCTCCCAAGCTGGAAATATGAATCTAAATGAATGATACGCTCAATGTGTATGATATCTGAAAGAATACATGCCTTCCCAAAAGATTGTATATTATTTCTCAAGAAGTAAAAATCACTTAAAGAATGGCCAATGTTTGGTTATTCTAGATACAAGAAAGATGAATCAAGTCCTAAGAAATTTTTATGGTACATTCTGATCATTCCAAGGTTTAGGCGTCTATATGGAAGTGAAGAAACATCAAGAAAATTATCATGGCATGCAGATAAAAGAAATAAAGATGGGAAATTATGTCACCCACTTGACTCTCCTCAATTGAATAGAATTGATCATGAGTATCCTGAATTTGGAAAAGAGTCGAGAAACCTTCGTCTTACGTTATCTACAAATGGAGTGAATCCTTTTGGTTTTCAAACCAGTACTCACAGTACATGACATGTTATGTTGGTAAATTATAACTATCCCCCTGGTTATGAATGAAGCATAAATTAATCATGTTATCTATACTTATATCAGGACCAAAACAACCAGGTAATGATATTGATGTTTATTTGGCTCCTTTGATCGAGGATTTAAAGTTATTGTGGGATTCAAGTGTTTTGTTGTATGATTCTTATAAAAGTGAATACTTCACATTAAGAGCGATGTTGTATGGGATGATAAATGATTTCCCTACTTATGGAAATTTTTCAGGCTATATAATTAAAGGAACTCAAGGTTTTCCCATGTGTGAAGAATATATGGAATCAATTAGGTTGAAACATTCATCGAAATCTATGTTTCTAGGACATCATATATTTCTACCTCATCGTCATAAGTATTGATCTTGGATGACATCATTCAGTGGAGGTTCATAACAACACACATCACCGTCTCCACTAATAGGTGATCAGCTTTTTGGGAAAGTAAAATATGTGAACACTATTTTTGGTAAACCATTTTCTAAAAACCTTATGAAAATTAGTTGGAAAAACATATCAGTTTTTTTGAATTACAATTCTGGAATTGTTTCTATGTCAGATGTTTTCTTGATGTGATGCATGTGGAATAAAATATATGTGACATTGTTATTATAACGTTGTTAAATGCCCCTAGAAAGACAAAGGATGGAAATAAGGCAAGGTTGAACATGGTTGATATGGGAATACGAGAGAGTTAGCTACCATAAAGGGTCAAAATTGAATGTTTCATCCTCCAGCTTCTTACACACTTTCTAGGGAGGAGAGATATCAGTTTTTCAACTTCTTCAATTATGTAAAGGTTCCTGAGGGGTTTTCATCAAATATAGAGAACATGGTGTCAATTAATGATTTGAAGTTAAAAGGTTTTAAATCACATGACTTCCATTTTTTGATGCAAGATTTAATTTCTATAGCTTTAATTTGCATTTTCCCAAGAATCTTCGGCATACATTAACCAAAATTTGTTTCTTTTTCAAAGTTATATATAGCAAAGTTTTAGACCCTACGAAATTTCCAACTATGAAAAGAGAAATTTTCATCACATTATGTGAATTAGAAATGTTTTTCACGCAAACATTATTTGATATGATGGTTCATTTTATGATTCACTTGGTGAGAGAGAGATTCGACTTTGTGGTCCTTTTCACTATAGATGGATGTACCTCGTTGAACGGTTTATGATGTTTTTGAATGTGTATGTCAAAAATAGAAGTCAGCCAGAGGGTTGTATAGTGGAGCAAAATATTTTTGAGGAAGCCATTTAATTCTGTACCAAATACCAATTTGATGAGGAAGGCATTGGTCTCCCGAAATCTCGTCACATTGGATGCATTAAGGGTGAGGGAATTTCCGAAAGAGATGTTGTGACAACTAATATTACAGATCAGGAGCAGGCCCACCTTTATGTTTTTCATAACAGTTGGGAGGTTTCTCCATATATTGAATCCCACAAAAAAAATCTTATGCAATTGAATCCATCAAGGGATGAAAATGGATATCAAATAACCATAATCACCAGTTTATAGGATGGTTTCCGGACCATATTTTTAAGGAGTTAGATAAAAATCCAAATTCAATTTTAGAATGACATTGATGGATAGACGTCAGACCAAGTGTGTATATATTATCATACAATGGTTATGTAATTAATGATTATACATTCTATACAGATGAACATGATGAAGATAGTTCCATGAAAAATAGTGGAGTTACACTTATGGATGAAGTGATGCATGTTCCTGGTAGTAAGGACAGAAATCCAATTTATGAAAATATGTTATACTTTGTCATTATCAAACAAATATGGGAGTTGGATTATACAACATTCCAGTTGCTGATTTTTCAATGCAAATGGGTTAATAAGAATAGTGGTGTTAAAATAGATGAATTGGGGTTTATGAAAGTTCATTTTAGTAAAGTAGGGTACAAAGAAGAAAATTTTATAATGGCATCACAAGCGGTACAAGTTTTTTATGTTCCAGATCCCGAACACCAAAAGTGGTCGATTCTTTAGTTATCTTCCAAAACTACTGAAGGGTCGGATGAAAATTCAGTTGAGGACGATCTTTTCAGTGGTAAGTAGCAATCATTTCACAGCGGTCCCAATGTATATGATGTTTTGTATGTTAGAGGATACCACAATGAACGGATTTGGATAATCGATAGATGTGTCAAATCCCTTAAACCTTTGAAAAAAAAGTAAGAGAGTTCAATAAAAGGGTTATATTTTTTTTTGTAATATAGATCTTGTTATCTCATTTTATTATCATATCATTATTGAATTTATGTAATCTAAATTAATTGTTCAACCACTTTTCTAGATAATGACTTCTGCACATTTCGGTGCTCCTAAACTCAAGGTTGAACAAGTCTCTCAAGTTGTTGTCGCTGCTACTGTTGTTGTGGCTGCTCATAGTGTAGAGCAACAACAAGTTTCTGAACTTGTTACTGCTCTTAGGTTTGAGGTCCAATAACCATCATCACATGTCATTTATACCATTTTAGATAAACATATAGATGATGTTGATATCAATGAAATGGTCAGGGATGAAGGACCAATGTCATAGAAAACACAGGTGTGTCATATTTTGATGGTGTTAACCAATGTTCTTAATGCGAAAAGAAATGGAAAAAATATTTGATGTAGGATAGAATGCAGGGGGGCCAACATGTAAATCCCAACAAGGCTATGTTTAGTAGTTTAATTGGAATTTTCACTCAGTAATGCAAGCCGATTGACATAGATTCATGGCACCATGTTGTGTCTGGGATGAGGGCTGTGATCTGGGATGGAATTAAGGTAACATTATGATATTATTTATTTAATTTACTAGAAAATAAAATAATGAAATAGTGTCTTACACTTCTAAATATCTTGCAAAATACATTTATAGTAGATGATTCACACATGAATTACGTACTAAGGCTTGCAAGAAATACTCATTAACGTTTTCACACTATTTTAACAAAATTTCACTTGAAAGATTCCAATGTTAAAATAAACCTGCACTCACCCCTTGTCTATACTCACCTGATATCCCAAGAAGCATGGGATGCATTTATTGGCTATTGTGGGGATGTGAAGTTTCAGGTACATTATGGTTGATAATACATTGTATAAGGATACATGTATTCATCACTTTTATTTTAAATATTTTATTTATGAAACATCTACTCAGTAATGAAAATAAGAAACGTGCATCAAAACCAATATACACCTATCGTAACGAAAAGATGGGCTACGCTTCACTAGAAAAGAAAATGGTTTGTATTTTACATTTATAGTAATATTGTTAGGAGCCATGAAATAACATCATAATTATCTTTCTATATTTATATGTATATTGATCAGTCTAAAACCAAAGATACTTACATCCCATGTCATGTGCTATGGAAGGAGGCATGTGTGAATAAGAAATGGAAGCTAGTAGATGAAAACACACAAAAGTGTTGTAAATATGTGTAAGTATGACACGATTAAAATATTTGTTTTAAATTTATATTACATAAAAATAATTAGTTATTATCATATATCTGACAGTCACGGGACTTAGCTACTCTTGTAGCGGATGCAGACCTATTATCGACGGCTTTGAAGCTGCTAGAACAATACGATCGTGTCAGATGTGTGGGGTTTGGGGTGACACCCCGAGTATATTTTGAGAAAAAAAATGGATGATTGAGATGAAAAAATGAAACAAATGAGCGAAAGACTAGAAACTATTGACGAACGATTACAATGGTAGGGAGAGTTTTTAGCAACATTAATGGGTGGAAAGTAAGGAGAAGACACAACTCAAGAACAACCAGTGTGTGAAGATCCTTCCCCACACCCCACCAGCTTTGAGGCGAGCCATTACCCTCAAAGAGTTGTCTTAGACATGGTAATCAATATTCTAATAATTGTTCCCATGAAATATGAATCAGAAAAACACTGATACTTGTATTGTACTAATCTTCTATGGGGTGATAATGACTGTGATTTATATCTTCCAAGACCCACCTATCACCTTGTTGTGAGGGATATGGTGTTCAACATCCTATAGGAAAAGCTAAATAATAGACCACTTATGAAAGATCATCTGAAAGTGATGATTACTATAGCTCATGAGACAAATGAAGAGATACCTATTCCACTTGATGACGATGATATTCATATGTTCGAAAAGGCTATTGGGGCATTCATTGCATGGTCATCACAACTTGTAAGAGTATATGTGGACAAAGAGGTATTTATTTCTATTATTTCAAGATAAAACTTCATCAATTAATGAAAAAGTGTCCAAACCAATGAATGTTATTATAGACGGATAAATGGAAGGGGGTGGCAAGAAATATCAGCTCAAAAGCATCTAAAGGATCGACTAACCGATACCAAATAGCTATTGAAAGCACAATAACACCACATGTCCTATATCCACATTTACTAGCATTGAAGACTCATGTGGATACAAATATAAGAGGTGGTGGTGGTAATATAGTTGTTTTGGAAAAGAATATATAGGGAGAGGAAATTAAAGATTTCATTGCTGCTGAAAATGTAAATGAGATCCTTAAATATGGTTAGCTAGGTGTCACAGTTGTAAATTTATATATGAGGTATGTTTTGGTGAATTCATTTTCTAAATGCTGATATTAAGTGAAAATTATGAATAAATGCATTTTATATTATTGATAGACGTGTATATTAAAAATATTTGAATGAATTTTCCCATGAGCCAAAATTTGGACTCGTAAGTCCTCATACCACATCAACACAACTAATGAAATTAGAGCCATCAAAAAGGGATGAAATAGTGAACGGCTTGCTGAAAACATTTGAAAGTAAGATTACGGATGACAGACTCTTTCTAATACCAACCATGCATAGGTAAAACTCTACAATTAAATCATATCAATTATTTTTTCACTTATTTTTTTACTTATTCCTTTTTTTAGGAAACATTGGATGATAATTGCGGTGAACTTGGATACTCCAAAGACAAATTTTCTAGATGTAATGTAAGGATATCCAACAAACTGACCCCATATGATGGATTTTGTGAATCTATAAGACACTACATCCTACATTTTAGGTATAAACATAAAGTAATATAGTTTATATTATCTTTTACTGAGGATTATGTTATGATGGGGTGGTGTATCATTATCATCTAAAAAAGGAATGAGGATAGGGGCTAAGAATAAGTAGGATAGAAAGTACTACATCTAGACAAATATCAGGGTATATATAATAAAAGTTCACTATCCAAACACATGTCAACACAAGTTACTTATTCTCCTAATCGTCAATTTTTTTGCAATTTCAAAAACAAAAAAAATGATAATGATTGTAGTTATTATGTGTGTAACTTTATGAAGGAGATCATTTTTCATCAACAAACTAGCATCCCTAAAGAGGTATTTTCAAAAAAAACTACTATTTCATTTAAATTATTAATTAATTAATTATTTATATATTTTGTAGTACTAATCTGAATTTCAAAAATCCTCATACTCACAAGATGATATAGATATTTTCAGAAATGACTGGGTCGTATACCTAATAGAATATTGTACAAAAATAGCATGAAGATCTGACTTAGGGATGTGTACAATTGGCGGTCATTTTTGAGAGGGGTTAAAGGGATCAAAAGATGAAACATCGTTGTATGTAATTCGTAGGAAAATTTTAATTATTTTTAAATAAAACATCCTTTCTCCAATAAGTCATTTTCTCATTTAAACATATGAAATTCACCCACAACATGCAAGAATGATGAACCACTTTTCTTTGGGCTTTGGATTAGAAAAACCAGTAAAATCTCCAAAATACCTTCATATCTGACCAAATGCATTCAGATTGTATTGATACTTTAGGATAATGATCCATGGGTCATTGGTGAAAAGTATGATTCAACCCCGCCTCAATATGAGGCACAGTGTGGCCAGTATCACTCAAAGTGTCTCTCTTTTGTTTAAAACGGACAGAATTTTAAGTGAAAAAAACAACTGACAAACAGAAATCAGACCAAATTCATTCTTTAGGTATTGATACTTTATGATAACTATCCATGGGTCATTTGTGATGTGTATGACTCAACTCCACTTCAATCTGAGGCATGGTGTGTCCGGTATAACTCATAGTGTCTCTCTTTTGTTTAAAACGGACAGAATTTTATTTGAAAACAACAATTGATGTACGGAAATCTAAACAAATGCATTAGGATTGTGTTGATACACTAGGAGAACGATCCATGGGTCATCGTATACATTTAAGAGTCAACCCCGCCTTAATGAAAGGCACAATTTGGCTGGTATCACTCATAGTGTCTCTCTTTTGTTTAAAACGGACAGAATTTTAAGTGAAAACAACAACTGGCATACGAAAATCTGACCAAACGCATTCGGAGTGTGTTGATACTTTATAATAATGATAAATGATTCATTTTTGACGTGTACAAGTCATAACCATCTCAATCTAAGGCATAGTGTGCCCGATATCACTCAAAGTGTCTCTCTTTTTTTAAAAAAGACAGAATTTTAGGTGAAAAACCACAACTGACGTACGAAAATCCAACCAAACGCATTCGGATTTTGTTGATACTTTAGAATAATGATCTATGGGTAAATTTTGACATGTAAAAGACAACTCTGCCTCAATCCGAGTTATGGTGTGGCTGGTATCACTCAAAGAGTATCTCTTTTGTTTAAAATGGACATAATTTTAAGTGAAAACAACAACTGAACTATGGAAATCCAACAAAACGCATTTGGATTGTGTTTATACCTTAGGATAACTATCCATGTTTCATTTTTGAAATGTATGAGTCAAACCTTCCTCAATATGAGGCACAGTGTGGCTGGTATCCCTCAAAGTGTCTCTCTTTTGTTTCAAATGGATAGAATTTTTAGTGGAAAACAACAATTGACAAACGGAAATCAGACCAAGCACTTTCATATTATGTTGATAATTTAGGAGAATGGTACATGGGTCATTTTTTGACATGTATGAGTCAACCCCACCTCAATATGAGTCACGGTGTGGCCTATATCACTCAAAGTGCCTCTCTTTTGTTTAAAACAGACAGAATTTTAAGTGAAAACAACAACTAACATATGAAAATCTGACCAAACGCATTCAAATTGTTTTGATAATTTAGGAGAAATATCCATGGGTCCTTTTTTACATATGTGAGTCAACCCTACCTCAATATGAGGTATGGTGTGGCCAATATCACTCAAAGTTTCCCTCTTTTGTTTAAAACAGACATAATTTTAAGTGAAAACTACAAATGACGTACGGAAATCGGACCAAATGCATTCAGATTGTGTTGATACTTTAGGAGAACGATCCATGGGTCATTTGTAAAATTTACGATTCAACCCCCCTGGACACCCCCTAGGACACCCCCCCCCCCCAGACACCCACCAACCCCCTGGACGGAACCCCCACCCCTCCTAGACACCATCCCACCACCTAGACACCCCCACCTCTTGGACACCCCCACCCTCATGTACATCCACCCCCACCCCCCTAGACACCACCCCACCCCCCTTGTACAACCCCACCAACCCCCTGGACACCACCCCACCCTCCTTGGACAACCCCACCAACCCCCTGGACCCCCCCTGGACACCACCCCACCCCCTGGACACCCCCATCCTCTGGAAAGCACCCAACCCCCTAGACACCACCCCACTCCCTTGAAACCCCCATAGACACCCCCCCACCCCACCCCCTGGACACCCCCCAACCCCATGGATGGCCCCCACCCCCTGGATGCCCCAATCCCCACCTAGACCCCACCCCACCACTTGGACACCCCCACCCTAGGACACCCCCAACCCCATGGACAGCCACCCCCACCCCCTGCACACCACCCCACCCCACTTGGACAGCCCCACCAACCCCTAGACTCCCTCCCCACCCCCTAGACACCACCCCACCCCCTGGACACCCCCCCCACCCCCACCCCTCTGGACACCCCCACCCCTGGAAAGCCCCCCAACCCTCAGGACACCACCCCACCCCCTAGACACCCCCATGGAAATCACCTCTGGATAGCCACCCCCACCCCTGGACACCCCCAACCCCATGGACGTCCCCCACCCCCTGGACGCCCCCATCCCTCCAAAACACCACCCCACCACCTGGATACCCCCCACCCCCTGGACACCCCTAACCCCCCAGACACCCTCATCCGCCAGACACCCCCACCCCATGGACACCCCCTACCCCCCTTGGACAGCCCCCCAAACCCCTGAACAACCCCCAAACCCCTAAATTCTAAATTGAATTCTTTAGGCATTTAATTAACTTGTGAATTATGTGTTAATGGTGTATGCGTATACTTGTTGTATGGGTATACATGCTGTAATTACCTTATGAATTATGTGTTAATGGTGTATGGGTATACTTGTTGATATTATGAATTTTATGGAGGTCTTGTTTGGGTGTGTTGCTGCAGAATTTTATGTAACAGCAGGTAGGGAATTTATCATCACTTTTTTAGCATTGATAAAGGGGACCCCCCCCCCCACCATCAACGCTGAGGTTTATAGGGATTTTTCAGTGCTGTTAAAGTCTGTTTTGAGTGCTGATAAAGCTCATTTTTTTATTATTGGGGACATACTGCTTATCCATGCTACTATTGTTAGATTGGGAACACAACGTATTCCGCATGTCGCTCCGAGGAGGTATGTTCATGACCTATCACATGTAATTGAATGAGTAATTTTAGACCTCGAGGATAAAGCTACCATTAAAGGGTAGGTAGTGATGATCTAGGATCTATAAAAGAATATCCTCTGTGAGCAGGTGATTCCTTTAGTTCATGTTTGGTCGTATCGTGGGAATCATTAAGAGAGAACCTAGGGGTGGGATACCCAGATGTGAGCTCAGTACCCAAACTTGTTTGAGTACCATTTTTTCTTTTTGGGATGAAAATACCTAAATTTTCGAGTATTTAAAATTTAATTTTTTTTCCATGAAAAAATTTATAATATATCTAATAGTGTTTTCAGATCTAGGTGCTGAGAAAATGAAAGATTATGATGCCTGATAACCCCATAAATGATTTAATAAAAATATTACATATATTAATATCACACATCCATAGTTTTCATAAAATCATGGAATTACTCCATAATGGGTACTTGGATAGGAAATATGAGAATATCATTGAGTTTGGAATGTGAATTTTACCCTAGAAATGACATAAGTTTTGTCAGCATCATGCATTTTGATAAACTATTGTTGTGGGAGAAAATAATAAAATTTATTTATTTATTATATTATTATATTATTTTTTATTAAACAACCTAATTTTATTCTATAAATATATTATTATTTATAATTCATAATTCTATCCACATAACCCTGAGAATTATTAGAGAACTGTAGGATGTCTTGGAAAATGATGAAAATGGATCGAGGATTGTTCTTACCAACAGAATTTAAGGATCTCACCAATAATTATGTTGGGGATTCATTCTTCATTGGTGGTTGATCCAACCATAGGTAGGTCATTGTTTTCTGTGGTTTATTTCCATTTTGTTTAACTCACTGTGAACACAAATCAATTCTTATAATAGTTTCATTCACATGATGATTGTGCTTATAGGTTCAGTTTTATTTCATCCTGGTATTTTGGAATTGATTTTTTGATTGTTTTTACTATTCATTTTCATTGTAAAAGAAACAAATTGATTCCAAACTGAGCAAGGCCAGGGTCCATTCCTCATTTTTTTGGTTTGTGCCTTACTCCCACATTTCCTCAAATGGTTCATCGGAATCAATTTCTTGGGATGGAGATTCGATGAATAATTAGTATTAGATCATTTTGGGACTGTTCTTAATCCCAACGGATTGATACCATGTTTATAGTTTGTGATCAATGATTAGATTGAGTAATGATGGTGGAGGATGAATAGAGGTGGCTTAGATTTGACTGATGATTCCTATTATTCCGTGTTTGATGATAATAAAGTTGACATGATGTGGAAGTGGATAACTTTCAAGTGGATTGATGGTTAAAATATAGTGAGTGATGAAAGAAAGGCCCATGAACTCCAGATTCTAAATATCCAAGCTTGATTTTTGGTGGTGTTGACTAAATTGTAAGAATGTGTGTAACACCCAAATTTTCCACGGTACGCTTATCTTTGAATAATAAAGTAGTGTGTGTTGTACGCAACTTCGAGTTATAACACACACCACAACCAATCAAACTAGCTTTTATGAATAGTAATACCCACTATATAAAATTTTATACATTTTATCTATAAGGCCCCAACCTTAAACCTTGCTTAGTATTGAATTAAATGAATAATTCACATTGAGGATCTTTTCAGGTTTAGAGTTTTAGAGAATTAGGATATAACTATTACATCTCAAAAGATTAAAAAGTATACATTTCTACTAAGTTTCCATAAAATAAAAACTCTTAAAAATAAAGATGTCTAGTTCCATGTTTTAGATAGCATGACTTTTCCTTTATCCCAACCTTGACCCTGTCCCACTTTAAGTCCTGTGAAAAACATTTCAAAAAAACTTGGGGTGAGTATAAAAAGCTCAATAAAGGATAGACAAAGAAAGAAAACTGTTAGTTTTTAAAAAAAACAAATAAACCAAGAATACTTTATCAAAGTAATACTTTTCACCTTTATTAAGTTGTAAAAAACACTTCACTGAATTAAAGATCATTACTTACCCTTTTGTAATCAAAAAATTACTATAAAACCCATATAAAGAACACATAACATATAAAGGTAACTTGGGACATAAACATACTTAAATGGAATAACCATACGGTCAACTTCCACACATATCACTTAATGGAATTGCCATACGGCCGACTTCCATACCCAATGCATTGGAGGTTATAACGTAACCACCCGTCCGGGTATTCACGGCACCACCTGTCATATGGTTTATCATGTAACCACCCATCAAATTTCCAAGTACCATTATTAAAATGATAGCACAAATATAAACATTTCACTGTTAACATTTCATTTGAAATCACAATATATCATTTCAAGATATCAACAATATCAATGATTTATCAAACTATTTTCCAAACAATTTAATAAAGATAATTTTGAATCAAGGTGTCCCATACAACTTTGAATCTTTTAAATGAATAACATTTAATCAAAACTTTATAATATCATTACAAAAAAGGTGTTCATGATATAATATGTTGAAGGACAGTATATACACCATATCAAAGTGAGTTACGACATAACAACAATGAACTCTCAATGGAATGTAATTTGAGACTAAATCCCTTATAAAGACGGTATCCATTGATTAAGGATAAATCAATTACATAATTATGTGTGAAAAAAGAATACACCAAATATAAGTGGATATTATGTGTAAAATAATTAGAGTTCATTCACACATATTCATAGAACGACATATTCAAGGAGTACAAGTTTAACCCAAAGAATCAAAATTGGGTTAAGTTGTTCCCTTGCCAAAATTTGACAACCTAACGTCGTCACTTTAAAATTCAGAAAGTGAGTTGATGAGAGAGAAAATGGTATCTCATCACATGGACATAAAATTTACATCAACAAGGATATATAATAACATATCCCAATCATAACAATATGTAAATTAAAAGACCCAAAAAAAGAAGTCTTATAAAAAGAGGAGGGTGAAAGGTTCCCTTACCGACTTGGGTATCTTTCAAAACGTACACCCCATGAAAGAAGGACAATACAACATTGATGTAAATACTCATAAACAAAATTATATTACATAAAGAGTATAATAATGGGAAGTACATATACCGCTCAATGGAAAGTGTGGCAAATGTAGCATAAATATCACGGGAATAAAAGTGAGACGAAAAACCCCTTACGAAAACTCGGCAGCCTAACGGCGCCACTAAAAACATCCAAAAATGGATTTTTGAGAAAAAATAGGGTATCTCATAATATTAACATAAAAATTACAGAAAGAGGAATATAAAAGAACATCCCCCAACATAATAAAGATGATCTTAAAGTAAGTGACATAAAAGAGAGTACTTAAAAAGAAAGAGATAGGTAGGATCCCTTACCAAAAATTCGGCAGCCTAACAGCGCCAATCAAAACATCCAAAATGGATTGATGAGAGAAAATAGGGTCTCTCATCATATAAACATAAAAATTAAAGTAAGATTAATATAAAATAACATCCCAATAATAAGAAATATGAGCTTAAAAGGAATGACATAAAAGAGTGTACTTAAAAAGAAAGAGAGGGGTAGGATCCCTTACCTCGTGCCCGACATGACTAGATCGTTCATTAATATCCTGAATAATAAAATTTGGTAAATTTATAATTTCTTAAGTACCTCCATTAAATATTATTATTCAGTTCATATCACATATTATAATGTTATAATAATTGGTTAATAATGTGAGTTCATATCAGACGTTTTTGTCGATGTTCGGTACATGAGTAAAAATTGAACATGTTGGAAAAGAATTTTCCATGTAGTTATAGGTACATCATCTCCATAATAGTATTAATATTTTAAATATCATATATATCTAGTATATATTGATTTTATACTATTCATAACATTTTGAGATAAAAAATTAAAAGCACCGTTCATGGAGACGGTAGGCTGTATGTATGCATGAACACTACTTTAATTTTTTTGTCATATTAATAGAATTAAAAATAATTGAGATATATATATATATATATTATAATTCTAGTAAAATATATATTTTTTATATGTCACATAAGTTCATTAATTTAATTCTTTATACATTCCATGTATTTCATGAATGAGTCACATCACTTGAGGGGGCGGTAGTCCACACTTCCTCGTATGAAATTATCGCAATTGCACAACCTATAAATCATAAAGGTATGTTTTAAATATAAAATACAGAAGCATATAAAAAAAATAAATACCATATATATAATATATAAAATACATCCACATCATAATGGCCACCATTAATGGTGTTAAGAGAATATTGAACAATCATCGTTTCGTGAGGTAGTAATTCGCCAACCACAGAAACAGTATGTTCTTTAACCATTAGACGAAGTTGTGTGTAAGTGTAGATATAATAATTCACATAAAAACATCATAGTATATTTAAGATACTAATTTTGTTATAAAATAATGGAATAAAAAGATTTTAGAGGTTTGGAGAAGCAACATAAAACAAAAGAACACAAGTGAAGACATTACCTTTAAATCGGGTAACTCTTTTTGATTTGAGCTCAAAGGTTTCTTTGGAAAGAATTATGACCAAAGTGAGGCTTCTAAGAGTAATAGAGGTATGTGGAGAGACAAATTGGTAAGGGTTTGTCAGATCCAATGGATTGAGAGGTTTGGGTAAGGAAGTAGAGGTGGGGCCTTTTATAAGAGGAGAGGAGGGGCACTCTTGGAAGGTTATAAAAGTTTACTTTATTATAAAATGTTTTTCGGATTTAAAAGGACCCAAAATTATATATTTCGGGGATAAGTTTATAATAGTTTAAAATCCAACCATAAAATAGGTTTGTGACAAGTTTTGGTCTTATATTTTACATTTTATTTTCATTTTATTTAAATCGTTAAATAATGAGGTAATCGCTGCATCATCATGGTGTCATAAATAATTTAATTTATTTAGTGTCAAAAAATTATAAACAAATATCATGATGTAGGAAATATTATTACCTTTATAATTAATATTTATAGTCAAAAATATGACTTGTATAACCCCATGTAAATATTATTTTAGTAAAACAATACATGTTTTCGAAATTTTTATTTTAACTTTAAATAAAAAGTTATTAATGTCATTTTCCAACCAAAGTGGCTCCATGGGGTCCCCAAGTTGACTCATGGATTATATTGGTCTTCCATGACTCATCCAATAAGGTTAGGACATGTGTCAAGGCTATTTCATATTATTATAACATTATCATTACCTTAAATTACACAAATTACCATTAATCGTGATTAATAAAACATAAAAGTTACTATTCGCCAAAAAATTATTTTAATCTCATTGAACCACATTTTACTTCCTAATTAAATACATGTATGTTGGATTTTTGAAATTCAAAACACAGAGGTGGTAAATTTTCATTTAAACAAAAAATTAGTTTTTTAAGTACCACTTACTGGTTTAACTATTCATCAAAAATTGAAGCTTTTCAGAAAAATACAAAAACTTCACCCTATTCTATATTTGATATTCCGAATTCAAAAATGTTGTATATTTTAAAAAATTAAAAACATATAAGTTTCATTAATTAAATTAATAATTAATTCCCGTTGTCAAAACAAATAGCATGTTTTTAAGAAACAATATATATCAAAAGATTGACACTAGTTTAAGTTGAAATTAAAAGTGAAATTATTTCCAATTACCACCATTGGATTAAATAGTAAAAATATTTTCTAATTGAACTTTAAAACCAATTCAAAAGTTAATCTAATCATATAAATAAATTATATTAAAACGAGGTTTTGAATTAAAATACAACATTTTCACTATTCATTAAAAAAATGAACTTTATCGGAAAAATAAAAAAAATTTATACAAAGTAAATTTTGATGTCCCGATTCTAAAAAGAATTTTATTTTGTCAAATATAACATATCAAATTTTCAGAAAATGGATTTAAAAGGGGTTCTCCATCAAAAGGCGGTTAATTGACCTGTTAAAGAATATTAAAATATTTATGCTTAAAATTAGATTTATTCACATTTTAACATTTATTTTAAAAAGTAAAAATATTTGACAAACATATATAATCATTTTGTAGTTAGTTCTGTTCATTCCCGCCATTACAACATCTAGGAATTAACTACCATTTAAAATAATATTATTTCATTATAAGAGTGCAACGTAAGATTCCCAAGAAACTCATTATTGCGTATTGGGTACGCCATCGAGCATAGTGTCCCCTTTAAAATAATATTAACATTATATTCACAAATATTTATAAATGTGAAAATGTCATATTCTTTATTTACCTGGGGTGTTACATCCTTCCCCACTTTTGGGAATTGCGTCCTCACAATTTTAAAATTGGGCTTGGAAACTTCATTGAAAATTCCACATTGGAATAAGAGTCAGTAAAACTATTAATTTAAAATAAAGAAAGAGAAGTAAAAAGGTCACCAGAGTTAACCCATACTGGGATTATATGTTGGAAAACATTGATATGATGGAAAAAACAAATGGTCGTTTTCTGAGGGAGACTGATAGAAAACATGTTTAGGAGAAAGCTAATCACCAGAAGATCACAAACTTGTGATGGGTTAAACAGTATTTGATTCCCCAGTAGGAAATATTAACAGACAACATTTTTTTTATGTTACTTTTCATTGAGTAATTTATTTATGAGATTTACTAAAACATAAGGAAACATACTTACTGGTCATGTAGACTTTCAACTTTTACCAGATTCCTTAATCAAACTCATATTTTCTCCAAAAGACGAGTATTTAAGAAGACTTGTTCCCATTAAGAGTAATATAATCAACTTCTTGAGAATCACTAATCCAAAAAATAAAACTATATATTTCCCATGTCTTTAGATCTCAACCGAACATTTAGTACAAGATCAAATAATACCCAAAAAGAATTTTTTTTTACAAAAAGAAAAACTACTCCTAATCTTCAAAATTTTTCAAACAAAACCCAAAGTTCAACAAAGATCATTCAATAAACATTTATCCATAAAATTATTCAAAGTAAACCAAACTAGGATTAAAACCCAAATCTCTGAAGGATTTAATCACATAGTCTTCCAAGATAAACCTTAACATTTATCTCCAAATAACATCAGTTAATCTTAAAGTCTCATACTAAAAAGTAATTAACCTAATCACATATCCTCCATGGTGGGTTAATAATTTCCATAGATAACCCAAAATCCAATTACTCTTAATTCATAAAATCATCTAACTAAAAATAATCAATCAAACTAACCAGGGACTTCACGTAGTCCAGTGGTAGGCGATAAATACCATTTGCACTTTGGTTGTGGGTTCGATTCCCGTAGCTTTGTCTGACACGACGGGTTGTCACACAGTCTGTGTGTTGTCCTTTTTCCAAAACTATATAATTCTTAAAACATCCCCCAAAAAGAGATAAATATTCAAAAATAACCATAACATAATTTAACCTAATGTTTATCTCATGCCTTTCATTTTTCATCATAACATATAGTAACCCATAATTACCTCAAAAGTAAGGATCACATAAACCCTAATGGTTTCCTTTATAATTATCACCCAAACTTCAACATCGAGTTGGTTCTCTCGTACATGATGCATTAGAGAACTCACCAAGGTTAACGTGGTTGATCATGACTCCAGATAGTTGGTTTAGAATAACCACGAGATTTTTCATTGAATCCCCCATTTCATCCAGTCTCTTAATTAGAGAACCACCACAGTTTCCTTCAAATCCATTGTCACTTTGGTGCCTGCTATATCCATCCATTTACTAAAACCAAAAAAAATGTCAGTGTGAGTATATCACCAAAATTATCATGTACAAATGAGGAAGATGGACACTAACATATACTTACTCATTCACTTTATCTAAAACTAGTACTCCTTCTGAAATCCTAACCATTATGGTAATGTCACTTATGCTTAGAGAATACCCTAACCTATAAAGTTATCTAAGCCGACCTTTGATACCAACTATAAGGCCCCGGCCTTAAACCTTACGTAATATTGAAATAAATGAATAATTCACATTGAGGATCTTTTCAGGTTTAGAGTTTTAGAGAATTAGGATATAACTATTATATCTCAAAAGAATAAAAAGTAGACACTTCTAATAAGTTTCAATAAAATAAAAACTCTTAAAAAGAAACATGTCTAGTTCCATGTTTTAGATAGCATGACTTTTACTTGATCTCATCCATGACCCTATTCCACATTAAGTCCTGTGAAAAACATTTCAAAACAATCTTGGGGTGAGCATAAAAAGCTCAGTAAAGGATATACGAAGAAGGAAAACTGTTAGTTTTTTAAAACAACAAGTAGACCAAGAATAATTTATCAAATTAATACTTTTCACCTTTATTAAGTAGCAAAAAACTCTTCACTGAATTAAAGATCATTACTTACCCTTTTGTAATCAAAATATTACCATAAAACCCATATAAAGAACACATAACATATAAAGGTAAATTGGGACATAAACATACTTAAATGGAATAACCAAACGGTCGACTTCCATACATATCACTTAATGGAATGGCCATACGGCAAAATTCCATACCCAATGCATTATAGGTTATAACGTAACCACCTGTCCTTGTATTCACAGAACCACCCGTCATATGGTTTATCATGTAACCACCCGTCAAATGTCCAAGTACCATTATAAAACTCATAGCACAAATATAAACTTTTCACTATTAACATTTCATTTGAAATCACAATATATCATTTAAAGATATCAAAAAAATCAATTATTTATCAAACTATTTTCAAACCCATTTAATAAAGATATTTTTGAATCAAAGTTTCCCATACCACTTTGAAGCTTTTAAAGTAATAACATTTAATCAAAACTTTATAATATCATGAGAAAAAAGGTATTCATGATATAATATGTCGAAGGACAGTATATACACCATATCAAAGTGAGTTGGGACATAACAACAATGAATTCTCAATGGAATGTAACTTGAGACTAAATCCCTTATAAAGACGGTATCCTTTGATTAAGGACAAATCAATTACATAATTATGTGTGAAAAAAGAATACACCGAATATAAGTGGATATTAAGTGTAAAACAATCAGATTTCATTCACACATATTCATAGAATGACATATTCAAGGAGTACAAGTTTAACCCAAAGAATCGAAATTGGGTTAAGAAGTTCCCTTGCAAAAATTCGACAGCCTAACATCGTCACTTTAAAATTCAAAAAATGAGTTGATGAGAGAGAAAATGGTATCTCATCACTTGGACATAAAATTTAAATCAATAAGGATATAGAAGAACATATCCCAATAATAACAATATGTAAATTAAAAGACCAAACAAAAAAGAAGTCTTTTAATAAGAGGAGAGTGAAAGGTTCCCTTACAGACTTGGGTATCTTTCAAAACGTACACCCCATGAAAGAAGGACAATACAACATTGATGTAAATACTCATAAACGAAATTATATTATAGAAAGAGTATAATAATGGGCATTACATATACCACTCAAAGGAAATGGTGGCAAATGTAGCATAAATCTCACCGGAATAAAAGTGAGATGAAAAACCCCTTACGAAAACTCGGCAGCCTAACGACGCCACGTAAAACTTCCAAAAATGGATTGTTGAGATCAAATAGAGTATATAATCATATTAACATAAAATTTATATAAAGAGGAATATAAAATAACATCCCCCAACATAATAAAGAGGATCTTAAAGTAAGTGACATAAAAGAGAGTACTTAAAAAGAAAGAGAGAGGTAGGATCCCTTACCAAAAATTCGGCAGCCTAACGACGCCAATCAATACTTCCAAAATGGATTGATGAGATAAAATAGGGTCTCTCATCATATGAACATAAAACATAAGTTAATATTAATATAAAATAACATCCCAATCATAAGAAATATGATCTTAAAAGAAATGACATAAAAGAGTGTACTTAAAAAGAAAGAGAGGGGTAGGATCCCTTAACTCGTGTCCAACATGACTCGATCGTTCTTTAATCTCATGAATAATAAAATTTGGTCAATTTATAATTTCTTAAGGAAATCCATTAAATATTATTTTTCAGTTCATATCACATATTATAATGTTATAATAATTGGTTAATAAATTGAGTTCATATCAGACGTTTTTTGTCGATGTTTGGTATATGAGTAAAAATTGAACTTGTTGGAAAATAATTTTCCCTGTAGTTATAGGTAAATCATCTCTAGAATAGTATTAATGTTTTAAATATCATATATATTCAATATATATTCATTTTATAATATTCCATAACATTTGGAGATAAAAAATTAAAAGCACCGTTCATGGAGACGGTAGGCCGTACGTACGCATGAACGCTACTTTCATTTTTTGGTCATATTAATGAAATTAAAAATAATTGAGATATATATATATTTATTATAATTACAATGAAATATATATGTTTTATAGGTCACATAATTTCATTAATTTCATTCTTTATACATTCCATGTATTGCATGAATGAGTCACATCACTTGAGGGGGCGGTAGTCCACACTTCCTCGTATGAAATTATCACAATTGCACAACATGAAAAGTATAAAGGTATGTTTTAAATATAAAATACAGAATCATATGGAATACATAAATACCATATATATCATATATAAAATAAAGTGACATCATAATGGCCACCATTAAAGGTGTTAAGAGACTATTGAACAATCATCGTTTCGTGAGGCAGTAATTTTCCATCCACAGAAACAGTATGTTCTTTAACCATTAGATGAAGGTGTGTGTAAGTGTAGCTAGAATCCTTCACATAAAAACATCCTAGTATATTAAAGATACTTTTTTTGTTACAAAATAAAGGAATAAAAAGATTTATGGGTTTTGAGAAGAAAAATAAAACAAAAGAACATAAGTGAAGACATTACCTTTAAATCAGGTAACTCTTTTTGATTTAAGCACAAAGGATTCCTCGGAAGGGATTCTGACCAAAGTGAGGCTTCTAGGAGTAAGAGAGGGATGTGGAGAGACAAACTGGGCAGGTTTTGGCCGATCCAATGGCCTGAGAGGTGTGGGTAAGGAGGTATAGGTGGGGGCCCTTTATAAGAGGAGAGGAGGGGCACTCTTGGAATGTTATAAAAGGTTACTTTATTATAAAATGTTTTTCGGAATTAAAAGGTCCCAAAATTCTATATTTAGAGGCTAAGGTTACAATAGTTCTAAATACACCCATCCAATAGGTTTTTGACAAGTATAGGTAATATATTTTACATTATCTTTTCCTTTTATTTAAATTGTCAAATAATGATGTAATCACTGCATCATCATGGTGTCATAAAGAATTTAATTTATTTAGTGTCTAAAAATTATATAAAAAATATAATGATGTATGAAATATTTTTAAATTTATAATGAATATTTATAGTCACAAATATGACTTGTATAACCACATGAAAAAATTGTTTTAGTAAAACAATACATGTTTGTGACATTTTTATTTTAACTTTAAATAAAACGTTATTAATGTCATTTTCCAACCAAAGTGGCTCCATGGGGTCACCAAGTTGACCCATGGATTGTATTGTTCGGACATGACTCATCCAATAAGGGTAGGACATGTTTCAATGTAATTTCATATTATTATAATATTATCTTTACCTTAAATTACACTAATTACCTTTAATCGTGAATAATAAAACTTAAAAGTTACTATTCACCAAAAAAATATTTTAATCTCATTAAAGCACATTTTACTTACTAATGACAACCATGTAGGTTGGATTTTTGAAATTCAAAACACAGAGGTGGAAAAATTTTATTTAAACAAAAAATCAGTTTTTTAAGTACCACTTAGTGGTTTCCCTATTCATCAAAAATAGAAGCTTTTCAGAAAAATACAAAAACATTACCCAAAGCTATATTTGATATTCCGAATTCAAAAATGATTTCTATTTTACAAAATTCAAAACATATAATTTGCATTAATTAAATTAATAATTAATTCCCGCTGTCAAAACAAATAGCATGTTTTTAAGAAATAATATATATCAAAAGATTGACACTAGTTTAAATCCAAATTCAAAGTGAAATTAATTCCAATGACCACCATTGGATTAAATAATAAAAATATTTTCTAATTGAACTTTAAATCCAATTCAAAATATAATCTAATCATAAAAAAAATTATATTAAAAAGATGTTTTGAATTCAAATACAACATTTTTCACTATTCATTAAAAAATGAACTTTATCCGATAAATACCAAAAAATTATAAAAAGTAAATTCTGATGTCCCGATTCTAAAAAGAATTTTATTTTGTCAAATATAACATATAAAATTGTCAAAAAATGGATTTAAAAGGGGTTCGCCATCAAAAGGTGGTTGATCGACCTGTTAAATAATATTATAATATTTACGCTTAAAATTGGATTCATCCACATTTAAACATTTATTTTAAAAATTAAAAATATTTGACAAACATATATAATCATTTTGTAGTTAGTTCTATTTATTCCCACCATTACAATGGCTAGGCGTTAACTACCATTTAAAATAATATTATTTTATTATTAGAGTGCAACGTAAGATTCCCAAGATACTCGTTGTTGCGTATTGGGTATGCCATCGAGCATAGTGTCCCCTTTAAAGTAATATTAGCATTTTATTCACAAATATTGATAAATGTAAAAATGTCATATTATTTATTTACCTGGGGTTTTACTTTATCTTTCAAAATGGAATTAATTTTTGGATTCAGAATATCAAAATTAGAATAGGGTGAATTTTTGGTACTTTTCTGATAACTTGCATATTTTGATGAATAGTGAAAATTAGTAAATTTTAATTAAAAACAACTTTTTTAATAGAAATAATTAATAGTGATAAATTATGAATTTGACTGGTTTTAAAGTATATTTATAATATATTTTGACCATTTAATCCAATTTTGGTCATTGGACATAATTTCACATTTAAATCGGATATAAACAAGTGTCATTCTTTTGATAGTTATTGTTTCTTAAAAACACACTTTTTGTTTCGACAATGGGAATTAATTTTAAATTAATAGATGCATCTTCAATTTTTTGAATTTGATAAAATAGTCTTCATTATTGAATTCGAAATATCAAAATTATCTTAGGGTAAATTTTTTGTATTTTTCTGAAAGCTTTTAATTTTTTATGAATAGTGAAAAACACTCAGTTGATGTTTAAAAACGAATTTTTTCAAAATAATTATTTATTTTATTTAAATTTATTTTAGGTCAAAATAGATACATAATACCAATATAATTTCAATGTAATTCATTGGAGTCAGTTAATAATAATTTTAGATATATAAAAATTTTATTGAACTTTTCACCGTCTTTTACTCACCTCCTAGTAGAATTTGAAAATTCACATAAAACGTAATTTTACCGCTTCTGTGAGTGAAATTTCAAAAATCCGAGAGACATGGTTAATATCAAGGAGTAAAATGTGGTTCAATAAGATGAAAATAATTTTTGGTGAATAGTAACTTTTTACTTTTATTTACCACAGTTAAAAGTAGATATGGTAATTAAGGATAAAAATGATATTATTATTATTACCCTAACACATGTCCTAATTCTATTGGATAAGTGTAAATCGACCAAAAACAACCATAGGAATAAAATATGACCCTTTAGGTCCACTTGGATTAGATTAGGACATTTATTATTATTTAATTTAAAGAAAAGTTAAAAGTGTTAAATTCAAAGTTTATTAACTAAACCATTTTTAATATAGGGTTATACATAAGATAGATTCGACTATAAATATTCATTAGAAATATAAAAATATTTCCTAAATCATGTTATTTTATTTATAATTTTTATACATTAAATAATTAAATTTATTTATGACACAATGATGATGCTGTAATTACCTACTTAATGAAAGAATCAAATTAATGGTATTATAAGTATCTAAATAAATATAATTTTATAGTTTTTATGACATCCACAAATTTTCTAGGTGACTATGACATGTTAGGGATTATTAAATGTATCGTTTTCGAAGTAATCAATTTGTGATGACTTTTGAAAAAAACAAAATATCAAATAGTTTCAAAATTGACATAAATTAATATTTAAAACAAATATTCTAGGAATAATTGATATTCTATTCATAAAAATATAAGTTTTGGCCAAGGGACTTATATCATGATAGGTGAATCATTAATGGACCACTTGGGGGTCTCTTGGAAGTTTATAGTAAGATTATTAACCATATAATATAAACGTACAAAGAGACATGGTAAATGTCAAACTAATTAACTAAGGGCTAAAACTAAAAGATAAGGTTAATAAGGTGACCCAAGCCTATATAAAACCTATTTTTTGAGGGTATTTAGACCCATCCCCACCTTAGTCTTTTACTAAACCAATTTAGAGCCATTAGAAACCGAATATAAATTTATTATAAATTAATACTTTAAGTTTTTTCTAAAGAGACCCTCCTCCCCCTTATAAAAGGACACCACTTCTAACCAATTATTAATACTTTCAAATCCTTTTGGTTCAGACAACCCATGCTCAAATATTCTTTCAACTATCCTCACTACAACCTAGAGGCCTTAGGTTGATCATAATGTCATCCTAAGGAGCCCTTTTGATCCAATCAAAAGGAAGAACCCGAAGAAGAGATAATGTTTTAACCACCCACTTTCAAGTTCCTTTATTCTTAAACGTTTTCTTTTTTTGTTATTTCCAATATAAAATAATAACTCCAGTATCTTCTATATACTGTGATGTTATTATAAATATGTTACAACCATATTCAGTATTCTATCCAACCTTTGAATGACATGTCACCATACGTGCGTACGTACGGCTTACCGTCTCCACGTTGTGGTGTAATTATTTTTCAAAACATTATTATTTGGATGGGTATGATAATGAAGTGCAACTGTCACGACCTGTCCTCGGGACTCATGCAGTGACTACCCTAAGCCCGTCTTCCATAGGCCAGGGGCTAGCGACTAGCACCAAAGGCGTAAATCCCAATAAAAAGGGAAGGTATTTCCTTTATAAAGTAAACAAACACCATAGAGTAAGCCAGCAGAAGTAAACACTAAGTAAAACTGAGTACAAAAGTAAGTGTGGAAGAGTAAGTGAGCCAGAATACAAACCCAAATTGAATGTAAAGTATAACTGGAAAGAAATTACAGCAACTGAATAGTAAAGCAGCAACGTCGAGTCGTCCATTGGAAATCCCACCTGAAGGGTGGGTACAAATAGTCTCTTCAGCTCCTTGGGTCCAACCGTCTGCTCCGTGTACATCCCGCCCAGTGGTCCACCTCCAGGTACCGTCTTGATCCACAAGCCTCAAACAGGATCAACGATGTCCGTCGTCTGTATCCAACACAACATAGTGCGGGCATAGCCTGTGCAGTGGTGAGTATACGCTACTCAGTAGGGACCCCGAGACCCTGAAAGTCTCCCAGAATCCAGAAAGGATAATCCACAAAGGAAAGATACAATCACGAAGCAACAACCAACACTACTTAGGTATATGCCCATTCATTTACCTAAGTCACCAATTCCAGTTCGGCTCCAACATCTGAGCCCAAGTTCGATCAAGTCCACACAAGATAGCACAACCAACCCACACAGGATAACACAACCCAGTCCACATAGGAAAGCAAGTCAATCATATAGAAGATTTTGATTGAAAGTCAAGACTCAGCTCACACAAGTATAGTTCTTTGTAAGGTGATAGAGATGATCAGATGTAACCACTAATTCATCTAAGATGGGACCCATGTAGGATACTAGACTAGCTAAGCTGTCGGACCCACGTAGGATACAAGACCGTCTACTCTACCGGACCCACGTAGGATACAAGTACAGAGTCAAATACTGCCGGAACCACGTAGGATACAAGAACAGTAGTACTGCCGGACCCACGTAGGATACAAGAACAGTAGTCATCGTCGTCGAACCAATGGATTATTTCAGCACGGTTGTCATCGCTCTCGAACCCATGGAGGATTTCAGTGCAGTCATCGTCGTTGTCGAACCCACGGAGGATTTCATTGCAGTAGTCTTCGTCGTCGTCGTCGTAGTCGCAACCAGTTCTAGGGTTCCCACACATAGCATGCTCGTTTCCAAGAGGGTCCGCTCTACGATCCAAGGGTTCAATACATCAACTGACACATATTCCGGATTTTATGTATCCCAAATTTCTGCATTGTCGATAAGAACTCAACGTGACAGACGGTGTGTCAATCAGACACTCGGCCTGAGAGTTAAAGGCTTTTTCATTCCAGGGGCCCGGTTGGTTTTAAGTCAAAACCAACCCGACCATACTCCAACTACATCCAAATATCGAGTGTAGTAATCCAAAAGAATTGTCTCACTAAGAGGAATCCAACAAAGTCGATGGCATGTCAATCGGATGTCCGGAACTCAAGTTATAAGTGTTTCTGCTCCAAGGGCCCGGTTGGTTTCGTGTTCGAACACACCCGGCCATACCCAAAGTTCTCCAAAAACTTGAGTGTAATATACCAAAACGACTTCCGCGATCCAAGGATCGCATCTCAACTAATGGTGCGTCTATCAGAGGTCGGTAGCCCAAGTTACGGGCATTTAAACAAACCTACCTGGTTTTAGGGGGTTTTGGGCCCGGACCGACCCATCCCGAGACCCCCTGGGTCGGCCCGAACCGGGTCGACCCGACCCGGGTATGAGTCTGGCCCATCTGGGCACGGCCCTGCCGTCGCGGCCCGGCCCGGCGCAGGCGGCCCAGCCCGGTGCAACCGGTCCGGCCGGCGCGGCCGATCCGGGCCGGCACGGGCGTCGCGCGCCATGCGAGCTTGGATGTGGGGGAACCGCCACCCCCTTCGACAAAACGGAGGACCTATGGGGGGTCCGCCCAGCTGCAATGACCGGGGGTCAGACCCCCTGTCTTTCCAAATCTGGTCGGCCGTAACGGCTGGCCATCTCACAACGCGGGACCTATTGGTCCCGCCCTCCAGAGCACCGGAGGCCGGCAGCTCTGGCTGCCCTCCCTTTCTCCGCCACGACCAAAGGTTGTGGGCTTGGTTCGACCGATGCGGCGTGACGGCTCCACGCCCCTCTGTCGCGGCCCCACTCCAGTCGTGGCCTCCTCGAGGTTCTCCGGCACGGCGCGACGGCGTCGCGCCCCTTCACCACGGCCCGACTCCGGCTGCGGCTTCTTTCTCCCTCAACGGCAGAGCGCGACAGCGCCACGCTTCTTCACCGTGTTCCTATTTGTTTCCGCATAGTTCCGCTGCACCGCACTGCCTTTGTTCGTGCTGCAACAAGTACAACATCAAAGGGGGAGGAGGGTCAGCCGTGTTTGTGCGGTTCAACCTCCTCCCGTTATAATGATAACAGGCGGCCCGGAATAAAAAATAACTTCGACAAAGCAAGCACAAATTTAATCCCTTAAATTTGAACTCAAACCCCTACCTCGATGAACTCGTCGAATGAGGTTCATCATGGAAAAAGGACGCCGCGGAAGACAGCATCGTATACGTCGTCGGTGTTCGACCAAAGAAGGATGTGGCGCGTCGTCGTTCTCCAAAGAAGCGTCTCTTACCGGTTGTGGAGAGGAGAGGAGACGACATGACGATTCCCCTGTGGTGATGGAGTTCTTCATCGTAGACTCGGTGTTCTTCACGTTCTTCGACGAGGAAGAAGATGTTCTTTAGAGTGCAAGAGTCCTCTCCTTCTTTCCGCACAATGAATCAACCCCCAATAAAATAATACATTGTATTATTTTATTAACACACATGCATGCCAACATTAAATTTGAAATTTAAAAAGATCCCATTCAATTAATTAAATTAATTGAAGAGCCTTTAACAGTCCATTAAATTGGGAGAGTTGACCTGCCATTAAAAGGGGGTGCAGGTGTGTTACACAATTAAATTCACGACGGAGGTTTTAAAGGTTTTGCAGGGGTGGGGCTTGTGTGGGCCCCACTTCACTCATATCCTACCTAGTGGAGTTAGGATGTAGTGGGTCCCACTCCAACCTCCATTCATAGGTTATAAAGTACTTTGAATAGAAAATACAAATTTTGGCACAAATTATTATTTCATTCTTTAGTTAACCCATTTATTTAATAACCTCACCCAAGCAAATGCAACTCCAGAAAAGGTGTTCCTAAGAAATTATCGGTGCTGCGATTCCATCAGTGCCCTCATATTTCGATTCTGAGCACCGGTTCAAAATTTAGTAAAACCCGCTCATTCGTTCACTAAATGTACCCAAGCTAAACTTCAGAAATTTATTCTGGGCACACCGGGCCTCGGAATCAGGTGCCACCAGAAACTGCGTACTCGGAAAATCCAAAAGAAAATTAAGAAAAAATTTCCATTGAAATTTACGGGTATTTACATTACTCCCACCTCAGGGATTTATGTCCCCGTAAAGATACATCAAAAACTAGGGGAACAAATGATGGTGCTGAGCACGAATCTCAGCTTCCCGCTCCCAAGTGATCTCCAAGAAGTTCTCATGCTTCCACTTGATGCGCAATAGAGGAATCGACTGCCCATGTAGGATCCACTCCTGTTGATCCTCGATCTCCACCGGCACCTCTGAAAAATTCACCCCATCATCAATGTCCAGCTCCCCATGGTCGATCATAAGCATCGGGTCGTGCATTATCTCCTCAACTGAGATACGTGGAAGACGTCGTGCACCCGGTGCAGCTGAGGTGGTAGAGCCAGGAGATAATCCACCTCTCTTATCCTACTGAGAACCTGGAGTGGTCCGATGAAGCACGGAGATAACTTGTCACCCCAGCCAAATCTCCATAATCCACGTCGAGGTGAGACATGAAAGAAGACGTGGTCGCCATCCTCAAACTCTAGTTGTCTCTGCCTCCTATCAGCATAAGACTTATGTCAGCTCTGGGCAATCCTCATCCGCTCCTGGATGACCTGGACCTTCTCTGTCGTGGCCTGGACCATCTCTGGTCTCACAAGTGCTGACTCCCCGGGGTCTGTCCAGCACAGCGGTGATCTGCATGGTCGGCCATACAATGCCTCTTATGGTGCCTTCCCGATGGTGGAGTGGTAACTGTTGTTGTACGCAAACTCTACCAAGGGTAGGCGATCCTCCCAGCTGTGACCAAAGTTGAGGACACTTGCACAGAGCATGTCCTCAAGAGTCTGAATGGTCCTCTCCGTCTGACCATCCGTCTGAGGGTGAAAGGCGGTGCTCAGACGTAGCTGCGTCCCGAATGCCTCCTGAAGCCCCTTCCAAATCCGGGAAGTAAAGTAAGCATCTTGATCAGAGATGATAGATGATGGCACACCATGAAGCTGCATGATCTCCTGAACGTAGAGGCATCCCAATCTCTCCACTGAGCCCTGCTCCCTGATTGGTAAGAAGTGGGTCGACTTGGCGAGTCGGTCGACAATCACCCAAATGGAGTCATGACCTCTAGAAGTACGTGGATGTTTAGTGACTAAGTCCATAGATATCCTGTCCCACTTCCACTCTGGGACCTCCAAGGGTTGTACCAAGACTGCTGGTACCTGGTGCTCCGACTTCACCTGCTGGCAAGTGAGGTATCAAGAAACAAAATTTGCCACAACCTTCTTCATACCCGGCCTCCAGTGCTGTCGTCTGAGATCCTGGTACATCTTTTTCACTCCTGGATGTACTTCTAAAGGGGAAGTGTAAAACTCCCTCAGCACCTCCTCCTGTAAAGTAGCTGGTACCATGGTATGTCCTCTGAAAAGGATGTTGTGCTCTCCTCCTATAGAGAATCCATCAGGTGCATGTCTTGAGGATATCTGTGCACACTGCATCTCACAGTCAACGTCCCCACACTGTGTCTCTCTGACCCATTGTAGTAGTGGAGGAGTGACTATGAGTGACTAAAGAAAAGCTACTCCCTCTCTATCCACGAAGGATTTCTGCAAAGTGGCTAGCTGCTCTGTCGCCTCCTCAAGTAGTTGAATGTCCGTCCTCCTGCTGAGAGCATCGGCTACTACATTCCCCTTGCCAGGAGTATAGACTATCTCAAAGTCATAGTCCTGGAGGAACTAGAGCCATAGCCGCTATCTAAGGTTCAGTTCTTTCTGCGAGAAGATGTACCTGAGACTCTGGTGGTCAGAGTAGACTGTGAAGTGCTCGCCCATCAGATAGTGTCGCCACATCTTCAGAGTGAAGACCACTACTGCTAACTCTAGGTCATGGGTAGCATAATTCTTCTCATGCTGCCTCAACTATCGTGATACATAGGCAATCACAGCCCGCTCCTGCATCAGGACACATCCAAGTCAGGCCTATGATGCATCGTAGTAGACTATGTACCCTACCTCCACCTCTGGTAACCTCAAGATAGGTGCACTGGTCAATCTCTGTCTCAGCTATTGGAAGCTCTTCTGACATCTATATGACCACACGAATGGTTTCCCCTTCTTTTTCAAAGCTGAAAGTGGTTCCGCAACTATGGAGAAGTCTCACACAAACCTCTGGTAGTATCTAGCTAGACCCAAGAAACTCCGCACCTATGTCACACTCCTGGGTGGCTCTCAAGCTAGCACTACCTCGATCTTTGCAGGATCCATAGAAACTACCACCTCAGAGATGACGTGTCCCAAGAAGTGGACTTCACGTAAACCGAACTAGCACTTTGAGAGCTTAACATAAAGAGGGTTC
The DNA here is from genome assembly GCA_963277665.1 of Viscum album. Classification (NCBI taxonomy): domain Eukaryota; kingdom Viridiplantae; phylum Streptophyta; class Magnoliopsida; order Santalales; family Viscaceae; genus Viscum; species Viscum album. The sequence goes on along the minus strand of OY728132.1, from coordinate 100,978,287 downwards.
TCTCGGAGTGTGTCCAGTACAACCCGTAAGTGGTAGGCGTGCTCCTCCTCAGTGGTCGAGTATATCAAAATGTCGTCAATGAAGACCATGACAAATCGATCGAGGTATGGATGAAAGATCTTTTTCATGAGACTCATGAACACTACTGGAGCATTGGTTATGCCAAAAGGCATAACCAAGAACTCATGGTGTCCATACCGACATCTGAAGGTCGTCTTTTGCACGTCCTCGTCCCGAACTCTGAGCAGATGATAGCCTGATCTGAGGTCTATCTTTGAGAACCACCGTGCTCCATTGAGCTGATCGAAGAGGTATTAAATCCTCAATAGCGGATACTTGTTACTCACGGTCACCTGGTTTAGGTGACGATAGTCAACACACAGTCGTAAGCTCCTGTCCGCCTTCTTGCTGAACAAAATCAGGGAAGCCGAGGGTGAAACACTGGGTCGGATGAATCCCTTGCCCTGAAAGTCCTCCAATTGTACCCATAGCTCTCAAAGCTCAACATGGGCCATACAATATGCTGGAGTGGATATCGGGGTTATCCTAGGGTACAGGTCAATATATAAGTCTACCTCTCTGCGAGGAGGTAGTCCTGGAACGTCGTTAGGAAAAACGTCCACATACAGATCCACCACTACAGGAAAACTCAGACTTTGAACGTCAACTGCTCCTATGATGAGGCTAGCCAACTGGTGAGTAATCGGTTGTCATCTCCTCTGCGTGAGTCCATCCTACGCTGCAAAGGCTCCTTTCTCGCTGGTGAAGGTGAACCTGCTCCCATCGGTGCGAACACATCGCACATGCGCCTAATAAATCTGATCTCATCATGGAGTGTAGATAACAAATACTTTCCCAAGATAACGTCGTAAAGCCTTGACGTCACTACAAGAAGATCCTAGTCGAATCTCTCGCCTCCTAGAGTAAGCTCACACTACCGGCACTAGTGCGTAATCTTCGAGTCTGCTCTCGTAGGAGTCTCTAGCCATAAGGATTGAGCCAACGGCTCCGTCCGAATCTCCGAGCTCCAAATAAGGGCAGCGACAATGGAAAAATGACTCACTTTTTTTCTATAAGAACTGCAGCAAGGGTGGAGTAGACACATATTGTACCTCAAATCATCTCTGGCGCGCCATGGTCGTAGGCCTCCACTGCCTGAAGCTGAGCCCGCCTCTTTCCGCCAGCTCCCGGTGGTTGGGGTGGACCTCCTGGTGGTGGTGGTGGTAAAGCCTCAAAGTGTCACCCACCACCTGCTACTCGGCCAACTCCTCTGCTTTGTCCGCCTGCTCTCTGCAGACCGACATGGTCGACCCTCTGCCTCTGCTTGGGTGGAACCTCAATCATATGTTTCTCCTTTTCACGGCGGGTTGGGTAGTCACGAGCCATGTGTCCATGCCCTCTGCATGTGTAGCATTGTATGCTCCTCGGAAGGCTGGCTCTGCGCCGTGTGCCCCTCACCTCTGAGCCTGTGTGTTGAGGTCATCCGCCTGATGTTCTGGTCCGCCTGGACCCCTGTGATATTCGTTGACTGCCAGCTACAGACGACTCAGCTACGTGCCTCCCTGCGGTAGGTCTCGCAGCTGGTGTAGGCTCAGCAAGAAATCTCTCTATGAGAAGGGATCACTCCAGTACTTCTGCCTACGACAGAATGCTGAGGGATACCATCGATTCCCTGATCTCATGCCTCATTCCCTGTTCGAAGTTCCGGTCCTGGATTAATGGGTCTCGTACCATGTCCGTCGAATAGCGTGAGAGATCGGTAAATGTCGTCGAGTACTGGGCTACCGTCATGCTGCCCTGCCGCAACTATATTATCTCCTGGATGTGCACCGCATTGAGGGTGTCTAGGACAAACTCTGAGCGGAAGAGGCTCTCAAAGTCTGTCTAGAGAAGAGATGCCTCGTCGTGCACCTGGAGCATCAAGCTCCACCATCTACCTTCTGCCAAGTGCAGGAGGCTCACTGCAAGGATCACCATGAGGTCAGTTGGTGTCCCCACTAACCTGAAAACTCGAACTACAGCCTCTATCCAATCCTCGGATTTTTGAGGGTCCGTCTCCCCATGGAACCTGGGCGGTCTCTGACACTGTAACTCGTGCAATGTACTAAGGCGATGTGCACTCTCAGCGGCTGGGGGTGGTGGCATCGGTGGCTCGGCGGGTAGTGGTACTGCTGGTGCCTCCACAATAAAAGGGCCCTGCACCGAAGCCTCGTCGCTCGATGGGCTGTCGTCTCACAAACAGCTTGGAACCCTAGCTGGCTGCCATCGTGGGGCCATCCAGAAAAGAAACAGGTGCGCCACGGTCAAAACAGTATACCTAGTGAGCTGACACAAAGTAATCACAAATAAAACTTTTGAAACACACATGCAATCAATTTTTTCATGCACTGAGTCAAAAATCAGAAGTCAGGGTCCTGGTGTACGGATACGTCGGCCACTGCACCAACACTGGACTCCCTGGACTGATAACCACACTCAATACCCTTAACACTATTGCTTCACATAGAAGAAAGATTAGAGTCTTGAGTTGTGCAGTATAACCGAACGCCACTGATACCAATTTTTCATGACCCATCCTCAGGACCCGTGTTGTGACTACCACAAGCCTGGCTTCCATAGGCCAGGGGCTGGCGACTAGCACCAAAGGCGTAAATCCCGATAAAAAGGGAAGGCATTGCCTTTATAAAGTAAACAAACACCACATAGTAAGCCATCAGAAGTAAACACTAAGTAAAACTGGGTACAATAGTATGTGCGGAAGAGTAAGTGGGTCAAAATACAAACCCAAACTGAAAGTAAAGTACAACTGGAAAGAAATTATAGCAACTGAAAAGTAAAGCAGCAACGTCAAGTCATCTACTAGAAATCCCACCAGAAGGGTGGGTACAGATAGTCTCCTCATCTCCTCGGGTCCAACCGTCCTCTCCATGTACGTCCCACCCAGTGGTCCACCTCCAGGTATCATCTTGCTCCACAAGCCTCAATCACGATCAGCGATGTCCGTCATCTGCATCCAACACAACGTAGTTCAGGCATAACACGTGCAGGGGTGAGTATACGCTACTCAGTAGGGACCCCGAGACCCTGAAGGTCTCCCAGAATCCACAAAGGATAATTCACAAAGGAAAGATACAATCACAAAGTAACAACCAACACTACTTAGGTATATTCCCATACATATGCCTAAGTCACCAATTCCAGTTCGGATCCGACATCTAAGCCCAAGTTCGATCTAGTCCACACAGGATAGCACAACCAACCCACATAGGATAACACAACTCAATCCACATAGGAAAGGAAGTCAATCATATCGAAGATATTGATTGAAAGTCAAGACTCAACTCACATAGGTATACTTCTTCGTAAGGTGATAGAGATGATCAGATGTAACCACTGATTCATCTAAGCTGGGACCCACGTAGGATACTAGACCAGCTAAGTTGTCAGACCCACGTCGGATACAAGTACATAGTCAAATACTGCCGGAACCACGTAGGATACAAGAACAGTAGTACTACCGAACCCACGTTAGATACAAGAACAGTATTCATCTCCATTGAACCCGCGAAGATTTTAGCACGGTCGTCATCGCTGCCAAACCCATGGAGGATTTCAGTGCAGTCGTCCTCATCGTCGCAGTCGCAGCCGGCTCTAGGGTTCCCGCACACAGCATGATCGTTTCCAGGAGGGTCCGCTCCATGAGCCAAGGGGTCAATACATCAATTGACACGTAGTCCGGATTTTATGTTTCCCAAATTTCCGCCTCGTCGACTGGAACTCAACGTGAAAGACGGCGCGTCAATCGGACGCCCGACCTGAGAGTTAAAAGCTTTTTCATTCCAGGGTCCTAGTTGGTTTTTAAGTCAAAACAAACCCGACTGTACTCCAACTGCATCCAAAACTCGAGTGGAGTAAGCCAAAAGAACCGTCTCACTAAGAGGAATCCAACAAAGTCTACAACACATCATTCAGACGTCCGGAGCTCAAGTTATAATTGTTTCTGCTCCGAGGGCCCGGTTGGTTTTGTGTTCAAACCAACCTGGTCATACCGAACGTTCTCCTAAACCTTGAGTGTATTATACCTAAATTCCCGTCTCGATCCAAGGATCGTGTCGCAACTGACGGTGCATCGATCGGAGGTCTGTAGCCCAAGTTACGGGCATTTAAACAAACCTGTCTGGTTTTAGGGGGTTTTGGGCCCGGACCGACCCGGCCCGAGACCCACTGGGTCATCCCGAACCAGGTCGACCCGAACCGGGTCCGGGTCCGGACCATCAGGGCATAGCCCGGCCCAGCCGGTGCGGCCCGGCCTGGCGCGGGCAGCCCGACCCGGGGCGGCCGGTCCAGCAGGCGTGGTCGGTCCAGGCCGGCACGGGCGCCGCGCGCCGCGTGAGCGCGGAAGGGGGGGGGGAACCGCCACTCCCTACGACGAAACATCGGACCCATGGGGGGTCCACCCAGATATGCTGACCGGGGGTCAAACTCCCAGTCTTTTCAGATCTGGCCGGCCGTAACGGTCGGCCAGCTCACCACGCGGGACCTGTTGGTCCCGCCCTCCAGAGCACTGGCGGCCGGCGACTTCGGATGCCCTCCCTTGATCCGCCGCGGTGCGACGGCGTGATGCCCCTCCACTGTTGCCCCGCTCCGTCCGCGGCCTCCTCGAGGTTCTCTAGACCTGCGCAACGGCACCACGCCCCTTCACCGCGGCCCGACTCCGGTCGCGGATTCTTTCGGCCTCAACGGCATGGCGTGACGGTGCCACGCTTCTTCGTCGTGTTCCACTTTGTTTCCGCGTGGTGTCATTACACCGCGCTGCCTTTTTGTGTGCCGCAACAAGTATAACATCGAAGGGGGGGAGGGTCGTCTGTGTTTGTTTGGTCTGACCTCCTCCCGTTATAACGATAACAGGCAGCCCAGAATAAAAAATAACTTCGACAAAGCAAGCACAAATTTAATCCATTAAATTTGAACTCAAACCCCTACCTCGATAAAGTCGTCGAATGAGGATCATCACCAAAAAAGGACATCGCGAAAGGCGGTGTCACGAAAGATGGTGTCGCGGAAGATGGTGTCGCGGAAGACGACGTCATGGAAGACGGTGTCGTGGATGACGGCGCCATATACGTCATCGGTGTTCACCTGAAGAAGGATGTGGCGCGTCACGTTCTCTGAAGAAGGCGTCTCTTACCGGCTGCGGAGAGAAGAGGAAACGGCACAACGATTCCCTTGTGGGGATGGAGTTCTTCATCGTAGACTCGGAGTTCTTCGCGTTCTTCGACGAGGAAAAAGATATTCTTCAGAGAATAAGAGTCCTCTCCTTCTTTCCGCACAATGAATCAACCCCCAATAAAATAAGACATTGTGTTATTTTATTAACACACATGCATGCCAACATTAAATTTGAAATTTAAAAAGATCCCATTCAATTAATTAAATTAATTGAAGAGCCTTTAACAGTCTATTAAATTGGGAGAGTTGACCTGTCATTAAAAGGGGGTGCGAGTGTGTTACACAATTAAATGCACGAGGGAGGTTTTAGGGGTTTTGAAGGGGTGGGGCTCATGTGGGCCCCACTTCACTCATATCCTACCTATTGGAGTTAAGATATAGTGGGTCCCACTCCAACCTCCATGCATAGGTTATAAAGTACTTAGAATAGAAAATAAAAATTGTGGCACAAATTTTTATTTCATTCTTTAGTTAACCCATTTATTTAATAACCACACCCGAGCAAACGCAACTCCAGAAAAGGTGTTCCTAAGAAATTACCGGCACTGTGATTCCATCAGTGCCCTCGGATTTTGATTCAGAGCACCGGTTAAAAATTTAGGAAAACCCGCTCATTCGTTCACTGAACGTACCCGAGCTAAGCTTCAGAAATTGATTCCAGGCACACCGGGCCTCAAAATCAGGTGCCGTCAGAAACTGCGTTCTCCTCCAAAAGAAAATTAAGAAAAAATTTCAATTGAAATTTACAGGTCTTTACAATAATTAATGTAAATAATAAATATAACATGATAATTATTTTGTATGTATGATACACCATCCAATTATATGTTATTTTAATATCAAAAGAATGATATTGTCGCTCGTGCGTACATACAGATTAATGTCTCCAAACGTGATGAGATTCATTTCCAAGTCCACCATTCATTGACAATTATAAAAATATATTACTAATAAGTATGTAATATATGACATAACAATGCTACTGGAGATATATATATATTTATATATATATATATATATATTTATGTATTTATGTACATACATATATCTTATTTACATAGTTTAGTTCAATACGATATGAAAACAAAAACAACGTTTATGAGTACTTACAGACTACCATCTCCATAAACGGTGTTTTCCATTTCATATATATGTATATTATACATATTTATATTCTAAATATGCATGATATATAAATAATGTTTTATATTCTGGAAGTATTTAAATCATTATCTAAGTGATAAAATCTAGAGTAACAAGTTAAAACACGTATGATAAAGAAAGTAATTATTACCCGAAATATTAATATAACATGGAAATTATTGTTAAATGGGTAGTATAAAATCATAAATGAATAATGTATGATATCGTAAATATTAATATGGTTCTGTTATAATTTAATAACATACTACAGTCTTCATACCGGAGGTTAAATGTATCCTCGACTAAAAGAAAGTGCAACGTCAGGGGTTTTCATCTCACTCCTTATTCCCATGAGATTCATGCCATATTGCCACTATTACCTTTTGTGTGGTGTATATATTTCCCATAATTGTATTCATTGCGTAATAAACTTTAATTTATGTGTATTTACATATTCATTGTATGATACTTCATTCATGGGGTGTATGTTTCGTAAGTTACCAAATTGGTGTGGGTTAATTCCTCAATCTCATTATTATCCGAGATTGTTTATGTGTAAGTATTTACTGGGAAATTTTTATCATCCATGTCCATTTTTCATAAAAAAAATTCAAAAATAATATTTTAATGATTTTTTAAAGGTACTCTTTATCAGGATCCTAATTTTAAATGTTTTAAAGATTTGTCTTTCTATATATTTTTAATTAATGTCCATGTTTTCAAAATGATTTTAAGCATTTATTTATATGGACATGAATTTTTTGAAATGATAATTCTTTTTAGAAGTTTCAATGTGGTATGGGACACTTTGATTCAAAAATCTCTTTTAAATTACTTTCTTTATAAATGTGTGACTTTTAAATGATTTTACAAAAAGGATATTTATCTCACAAATTATTACTCATCATTTTCAACTATGCCAGCATCCTTTGCTGGATATTATTTTTGATTGAGGTTGATTTTTTTATAATACAATATTCCATATCGAATTGAATGAGTTATGATATTTTTGAATTTGGATGTTTTATTTTTATACCATTCATGGTTTATGGTTAAAGTATTGACATTTCGTATGGTAGTTCTTATATGAATGTTTATATTATGTTTCAACCTTTTCATATGAGGAATGTATTGGATATAGTAAGTGATGGGTGGATCCCGCTATAGATCCTTGATGCAGCGGTAGGTCTCATGAGACAACTATACGTAGAATTTGTTGAGGCCCTTTCCCAATTTGATATATGGTTTTGGCCGAGGCCTTAATCATTTTTATACATCTTGGATGCGGCCTTGAAAAAATGTATTAGAATGTTTGGCATTATACATTCCCTCATTATGAAAATAATATTGTTGGTTCATGTGATCATTCGACTAGTATAATACCCATGATTATGTTTTATTATGGCATTATTTACTCAGATCATATTCCTGCCATAAAATTATTCATGTTTATTATTGGTAAAGGCATTGGTTTCAATTATTCTCCATGCTTAATATTTATGTTATCTTCCACTGTATTGCTTACCCTTACTGAGCGTTTGAGCTCACCCCTTTCTATGATTTATTTTTCCCAGGATTCCATGAAGTGAATTTTGATTGATATGCTAGGTTAAGATAATGGAATAATGGATTTCATAAAGGATTACTTATGATGTGTTGTATGTTATAAAGTATAATGTAACATTCATGATTGTAATCTATTTTCCAAGACTGCTAAACTGATCGGTCTTTCGGGACTTTATTCCTTGTAATCATGCCAATGTATTAAAATAATGCACCGACTCTGGGTAACGGGGCTCATGTAATCACAGTTGGTATCAGAGAAAGTTTAGCAATAACCTTGAAAACAAGATTTATATAAACTCTAATTATAGCACATTACCGTAAGATAGACATTTAAGATTAGTATATATGAACTTCATATAATTTTGGTAACATAAATATTTTGTGAGTTTTCCAAGAAAATACATCCCTGTATGGATACGAGCAGGTAGAGGCGGATCTGGAACAGATGTACCTAGGGGTAAAACCCAAAAACACTTCTTTGAGCTAGACTCTAATGGGAACTGGTGCACGACAACGGGCCTTGATGCACTCTTGGTTACGACACTCTCATGGGATATGCTTAGGATAATTCTCGTTTTCTTTACAAACCACTATGAAGGGTTTATGAGTATATACCTCCTAAATTTTTTTTTTGTGATTATGGATTATATCCATAAACTATTCAATTTACATTACTTATTTTAAATGTTTGGAATTTTGAATTGTGATTCATAAACTGACCTAGTGTATGTCATTGTTTAGAAATATCACCGAGTAGAAGGAATGAGAACTCCAGCAATACGTATGATCCAAAGAGTAAGAGGGGTCATATAATTCATGGTATTAAGAAAAAATTTAGAAAGGAAATAGTCTCCCACATATTATCATCATATGAAGAAATAGTATCATGTGTTGATAAGATAAGTAAAGAGTTCTTGGAGTCCTATGGATTCGAAGGGAAGCCGAAGAAGAAAAGGATGGTAGGGAGAAGGACAGATAAAGGGAAGAAGGTAAAGAAGGATTTCCTCATATGTGATAACTCTGGAAAGAATCACCTTGGAAAATTCTTGAAGGGAATGGGAGTATGTTATATGTGTGGAGAAAAAGGACACCACGTTCATGATTGTGAGGGTAAGAAAAAAGTTTCAAATGTACAATGCTTCATCTGCAAGGAGTGGGGACACTATGAAAATCAATGTTCAAATCATCAGAGTATGCCTCAAATGATGTTGTTGGATAATAATAAAGTTATGATACTACCACAGATGAAGACGAATGACTACTGTTCTTATGTTGTTATTATAGTATTATTTCATTTGAGTGTTACATCAATAGTATACTGGTTACATGAATTATTGAGATAAATAAGGATTGTACTACAGTAATATTTCATTGGTAATTTGAGATTATATGGTCCTGATACTAAGGTAGTAATTTTTTAATAAGGGATGGTTGATTTTGGTAATTCAGGATGTTGCGGTGTTGTAAAAGAATACACGATGAAGGCGTTCACATGTTATTACCTGGTAAAAAGGATCCTCATTATGTTTAACTTCCTTATAAACATTGGACTGAGGGTTTGGATATAAATATTTTGGATAATTCAAAAGGTTCGAATAGGTTAAGTTTGAAATTGGATACTATTGTTAAGGTTATTTTTTGATTGCCATAAAAAGGACCACCCAGAGGTTGGGCGGCAACCTGTCAAGTCCGACAAGGCCGTGATACTTGAACCTGCAACCAAAGGGAGGCAAGGGTGTATCACCTATCACTGAACCACGTGATGTCCTAGATTGTATAATGTAGTTTTTCTTTAAAAGGTCTGATAGGTGAATTATAAATTCATTATTTTTGGAACCCTATATGATTAGGATAAATTAAATATATTTTTTAAAATCTTTTGGAGTGAAAGATGAGTTTGTGTAGAAATTCATTAATGGATAAAACTCTAATTATAAAGTAATTATATCTCCTTATGATCTTATCCAATCTCATAAATAAATTCATCAACATTAAGAAAAGGAACTTATAACAAAAATGTTTTCCATGATGGTACCTTAGATCATCAGAAATGTATGGCTTTGTGATTGTTGCCCTTTTCATAGCCATGTTCTCTACCACTCTCCATCAGATACTGATGGTTATATTTCTCTTCAATATCCATGTTTTCCTACATGGAACCTTAGTATGGTTAATTTTCAGAAACCTTCATACTTACCACTCTTTATTTTAAATAGAGGCCTCATTAATCTATTTTTCGATGTGGAATTTCAACTAATATATTTTGGAATATCAACCCCAAGTTTCCAATACTGAGCATAAATAGTGAGGAAGAAATTTATTGAAGGATGGGAGAATGTAACACTCCAAGCTTCCACAGTACTCTTCTCTTTGAATAATACAGTAGCGTGTGTTGTACGCAACTTCGAGTTCTAACACACACCACAACCAATCAAACTAGCAGTTATGAATAGTAATACCCACTTTTTGAAATTTTATACATTTTATCTTTCAAAATGGACTTCATTTTTGGATTTCTAATATCAAAATTATCTTAGGGTGAATTTTTTGTACTCTTTTGATAACTTTCATATTTTGATGAATAATGAAAATTACTAAATTTTAATTAAAAACAACTTTTTTAATCGAAATAATTAATAGTGATAAATTATCAATTTGACTGGTTTTAAAGTATATTTATATAATATATTTTTACCATTTAATCCATAGTTGGTCATAGGACATAATTTCACATTTAAACCAGATATAAACAAGTGTCAATCTTTTGATAGTTATTGTTTCTTAAAAACAAGCTTTTTGTTTTGACAACGGGAATTAATTTTAAATTAATAAATGAAACTTCTATGTTTTTAATTTGGTAAAATAGACTTCATTATTGAATTCTGAATATCAAAATTTGCTTAGAGTAAATTTGTGGTATTTTTCTGAAAACTTTTAATTTTTGATGAATAGTGAAAAACACTGAGTTATAGTTTAAAACCGAATTTTTTTTTAAATAATTATTTATTTTATTTAAATTTATTTTAGGTAAAAATATATACATAATACCAATATATGTTCAATGTAATTAATTGGAGTCAGTTTGTAATAATTTTAGATATATAAAAATTTTATTGAACTTTTCACCGTCTTTTACCCTCCTAAGAGAATTTGCAAATTCACATAAAACATAATTTTACAGCTTTTGTGAGTGTAATTTAGAAAATCTAAAAGACACGGTTAATATAAAGGAGTAAAATTTGGTTCAAAAAGATGAAAATGATTTTTGTTGAATAGTAACTTTTTACTTTTATTTACCACGTTTAAAAGTAGATAGGGTAATAAAGGGTAAAAATGATATTATTATTACACTAACACATTTCCTAATTCTATTGGATAAATTTAATTCGACTAGAAACAACCTTAGAAATAAAATATGACCCTTTAGGTCCACTTGGAGTAGATTAGGACATTTATTGTTATTTAATTTAAAGAACAGTTAAAAGTGTTAGATTCAAAGTTTATTAACTAAACCATTTTAAATATAGGGGTACACATTAGATAAATTCGACTATAAATATTTATTAGAAAGTTTAAAAGATATCCTATATCATGGTGTTTTTTTTATAATTTTTAGACATTAAATAATTAAATTTATTTATGACACAATGATGATGCAGTAATTACCTTATTAATGAAATAATCAAATAAACGGTATTATAAATATTAAAATGAATATAATTTTAAAGTTTTTATGAAATCCACTAATTTTATAGGTGACTATGACATGTTAGAGCATATTAAATGTATCTTGTTCTAAGTAATTAAGTTGTGATAACTTTCACAAAAACAAAATATCAAATAGTGTCAAAATTGACATAAATTAATATTTAAAACAAATATTATATGATTAATTGATATTCTATTCCTAAAAATCTAAGGTTCGGACAAGGGACTTATATCATGACATGTGAATCATTAATTTACCACTTGGGGGTCTCTTAGAATTTTATAGTAATTTTATTAACCATATAATATAAAAATACAAAGAGACATGGTAAATGTCAGACTAATTAACTAACAGTTAAAACTAAAAGATATGGTTAATAATGTGACCCAAAACTATCTAAAACATATGTTTTGAGTGGATTTCGACCCATCCCCACCTTATACTTTTAATAATCCACTTTTGAGACATTATAAACTGAATATGAGTTTATTATAAATTAATACTTTAAGTTTTTCCTAAAGAGCCCCTCCCCCCCTTGTAAATGGACACCACTTATAACCAATTCTTCATACCTTCAAAGCCTTTTGGTTCGACAAAAACCTGCCCAAATATTCTCTCAACTATCCTCACTTTAACCTAGAGGCATTTTTTTGATCATAAATCCAACCTACGGAGCCCTTTTGATCGAATCAAAAGAAAGAACCCGAAGAAGAGGTAATGTTTTCACCACCCTCTTTCAAGTTCCTTTCTTTTTCAAATTCTTCTTTATTTGTTATTTCCATTATAAAATAATAACTCCAGTATCTTCTATATATTGTGATGTTATTATAAATACGGTATAACCATATTCAGTATTCTATCCATCCTTTGAATGACATGTCACCATACGTGCGTACGTACGGCTTACCGTCTCCACGTCGTTGTTTAATTGTTATTCAAAACATTATTTTTTGGATGGGTATGATAATGAAGTGTAATTTATGTAAATAATAAATATAAAATTATAATGATTCTGTATATATTATACAATATCCAATTATATATTATTTTAATATCAAAATAACGATATTGTTGCTTGTGCTTACGTACGGATTACTGTCTCCACGACGCGATGAGATTCATTTCCAAGTCCACCATTCATCGACGATTATAAAAATATATTACTAATAGGTTTTTAATATATGACATAATAATTCTACTGGAGATATATTTATATATATATATATGTATTTATGTACATACATATATCTTATTCACTTAGTTCCGTTCAATACGATATGACAACAGAAACATCGTTTATGTGTACGTACGGACTACTGTCTCCATAAACGGTGTTTCCCATTTCATATATATGTATATTATACATATTTATATTCTATAATCAAGAGTAACAAGTTAAAACCCATATGATAAAGAAAGCGATTATTACCCGAATTATTAATATAACATGGAAATTATTATTAAATTGGTAGTATAACGTCATAAATTAATAATTTATGATATCATAAATATTAATATGGTTCTTTTATAATTTAATAACATACTATGGTCTTCATACAAGAGGTTAAACGTACCCTCTACTAAAAGAAAGTGAAAGGTAAGGGGTTTTCATCTCACTCCTTACTCCCATGAGATTCATGCCATATTGCAACTATTACCTTTTGTGTGGTGTATGTACTGCCCATAATTGTATTCATTGTGTAATAAACTTTAATTTATGTGTATTTACATATTCATTGTATGATACTTCTTTTATGGGGTGTATGTTTTGTATGTTACCAAATTGGTTAGGGTTAATTCCTCAATCTCATTATTATACGAGATAGTTTATGTGTAAGTATTTACTGGGACATTTTTATCATCCATGTCCATTTTTCATAAAAATTATTTCTAAATGAATATTTTAATGATTTTTTAAAGGTACTCTTTATCAAGATCAGAATTTCAAATTTTTTAATGATTTATCTTTCTAAACTATTTTAATTAATGTCCATGTTTTCAAAATGATTTTAAGGATTTATTTTTATGGACATGAATGTTTTGAAATGACAATTCTTTTCCAAAGATTCAAAGTGGTATGGGACACTTTGATTCAAAAATCTCTTTTAAATTACTTCCTTTATAAATGTGTGACTTTTAAATGATTTTACAAAAAAGATATTTCTCTCAAAAAGTTTTACTCATCATTTTCAACCTTTGTCTGCATCCTTTACTGGATATTATTTTTGATTGTGGTTTATTTTTTATAATACAATATTCCATATTGTATTGAATGTGTTATGATATTTTTGACTATGGATGTTCTATTTTTATACCATTCATGGTTTATGGTTAAAGTATTGACCTTGCATATGCTAGTTCTAATACAAATGTTTATGTTATGTTTCATCCTTTTCATATGAGGAATGTATTAGACATGGTAAGTGATGGGTGGATCCCGCTATAGATCCTCGATGCATCGGTAGGTCTCATGAGATAATTAGATGTGGAATTGGATGAGGCCCTTTCCCAATTTGATATATGGTTTTGGCTGAGGCCTTAATCATTTTTAGACGTCTTGGTCGAGGCCTTGACAAAATGTTTTAGAATGTCTGGCATTATACATTCTCTCATTATGAAAATAATATTGATAGTTCATGTGGTCATTCGACTAGTACAATACCCATGATTATGTTTTATTATGGAATTATTTACTCAGCTTATATTCTTGCCAGAAAAGTATTCATGTTTATTATTAGTAAAGGCATTGGTTTCAATTATTCTCCATGATTAATATTTTTGTTATCTTCCGTCGTATTGATTACCCTTACTGTGCATTTTAGCTCACCCCTTTCTATGTTTTATTTTTTCCAGGATTCCAAGAAGTGCATTTTTATTGATATGCAGGGATAAGCTAAGGGAATAATGGATTTAATAAAGGATTACTTATGTTGTGTTATATGTTATAAATTATAATGTAACATTCATGTATGTAATCTATTTTCCATGACTCCTAAACTGGTCGGTCCTTCAGGACTTGATTTCTTGTAATCATGCCAATGTATTAAAATAATGCACCGACTCTGGGTAACTGGGGTTGGGGAGTTACAATGTGTTAAAATCCCAAGAAATCTGGAAAATTCTAAATTACACAATGTGTACCCCAATGAACAGAAATTATGTGGGTCCCTCACTGTCATGCTAGGGGTTCTCATGAAAAAAATATCACATGTCATTCGAAACATCTCACAAACCATGTGACCATCAAATGGGGTCTCAATGTGTATCATGGATGATACATGGGTTTGGACATAGCTACATACATAGGAATGGGTAGAGTACACTAGCATGACCTAGTACTTGAACATGGATAGGTATATGGGCATGGTTAAAGAAAACAAGAATAGCCCGGTACTTGGGAAAAACTAGGTACATAAGCATGTAAATAGTACATAGGCATGACTATAGTATACAAGAGTAGACAAGTATGGAAAAGTTATACGAGAATAGACACTTGCAGGTCTGGGTTTAGAGGTACATGTCACGTACACTTTTTAAACAATGTGAAATTCCTCTAAGATAGCTTAAAGAACTTATTTCATTAGTATATACTAGGTTCAGTTGAGTATGATTCCTTGGTCTATCCAAACAAGGGTTTACTGTTGTATTAAATCCTTGTTATAGGATTTTTATCCCCTCTATAGATTCTGATTCAGATAGAATTTATGGTATACCTCTATGAGGCATATGGTGGGATCCTCCATCATTTAATTCCTTGGTGTGGTTCATGGAATCAACATGACCACCATGAATAGGGCATTGATACCCTATCCAGTTGTTTGATCTAAAAGGGTTGGTAGCATCCCTCAGCAGACCTGGTTGTGATCCCCTATTTAGAAAGTGTGATATTGTAATATCTAGTGGTTATATATTGGTCATTCCAGATGATGACAAGCTCATAGATGAGTGTTTTCAGTGACTACATGGTTTGTGGGGTGAGCTCTCCCAGATGATAATTACCTTGAATCCTTGACTAGAATCATTTGGATGGCAGTACTAGTTAAGA
Organism: Viscum album; assembly: GCA_963277665.1. Classification (NCBI taxonomy): domain Eukaryota; kingdom Viridiplantae; phylum Streptophyta; class Magnoliopsida; order Santalales; family Viscaceae; genus Viscum; species Viscum album. The sequence goes on along the minus strand of OY728132.1, from coordinate 100,962,595 downwards.
CCCCTTAAGACCGGATGTCTGTTATGAGTATATCTGGGTTTTCTTCTATTTATCGTTATATCACATATCATTATTATAAGACATATGTATTGATAAGATGACTAGACAAGGTGATTTATGTTTTCACATTTCAGGGTGTCCTACTTGTTATTGTTATACTCACCCCTAAATGAGATTTTCATGAACATGTCATGTCTTATGGAGAGGATAGGCCATTTGAATGTTTCCTAGGAGGAATAAGAGAAAGTGGAGAATATTATTTAAGCTTGAAAGACTGGTGTTTTTATAGGTGTTTCATTTTTTAGAATTCCCCTCTATTTGATCAGGATTGATTATACTTTAAATTTTTTATAGGATTGTATTTAGAACCATTATCACTTTCAGTACTTTTATTATACTCAGATGGTGTGATTTATTTTTATGCATTCATTGGTATCTATTATATTTTTTTTACATGTGGTTGTGTGCATTCAAGTACTTTGGATAATGCATCCCATATATTGGATATGTAATGGCCCGAACCTAGTTTCCAAGAGCTAGGGAAATATTTTATTAAATTGGAATGATTGAAATAATGTGGTATCCTAATGGACCAAATAGTATAGTATCATTGGAAATCAAGATACATACATAAGTTCAACATTACAACATGAATGAATAAACAGTGTGTGAATTCCATTGTAAACATCCATAACTTCTAGATTATCCCTTCAAGTCATTCATAATATACTTCTTCACATTCTGGGGAAATATAAAACATACAAAATGGGTGATCTCATATGCTTAGTAAGGTTAAATAATACATTGGAAGTAATCATAAGCTTAAACACTAGTCATGGTGGGAAACTAAAAACACATACCTTTAAAATATACTTGAGCATAATATAGTAGAAATGAAATATGAATAAATCATTCCATAAAACATAACCATGGATATTATAATAGTTGAGTAATCACATGGACAACCAATTAATAGTTTAATAATGATATAATGTGTAATGTCAGACATTATAATCAAACTGTTAAGGCCTTGGCCAAGACACCATACATAATGGGTAAAAACCCAGGGAGGTTTGTCTCATGAGACCTATCGATGCATCAAGGAGATATAGAAGGCCACAAACCTCACTTACTAAGTCTAAAACATTCCTCATATGAAAGGGGAGAAACATAATTTACATATAAATTCATATTGAAACTAACATATGAAATTTAAATAACTCTCCCAAATCAGTAAATATAAACAATAACCATTCAGAGTTATATGGTGAATGATATCAAGATAGCACATACATGGTAAAACTAATCATAAAACATTAAATAAAATATTTTAGATTATATCATAAAATATTAATCCCAATTAAACATCATAATCAACAAGAGTTTAGAAATTTATGTAAATACTCATATAAAATCATCGAGTAATTCTTGATGGAAATACTCTTTTACTTTTTAAAGAAAAGTTATTTTGGAAACATATTTGTATAAAACCAGAAGTGAACTAATAAAGTTTGTTTCCTAACAAAATGATTTAATTTATAAAAATAATGGTGTCTTAAAATAAATTATAAAGTGCACTTAAAAATAGGAAATAATATGAGAAGTTCCCTTGAATCGGGCTTGTTTATCAGGAAGAATTTTTGAAAGATCATTTTAAAACATATAACTCTCCATAAAGGAGAAAAGGATACTGTTTGGTACACTTATATAAAATATTCAAAAAGATTTTGTGGTGAGTACATAATAATGATTAATAATTTCATTGAAGTAAGTAGAGAATATGAGTAACCCAAAAGAAAATGGAGGTTCGGGTTGAAAACTCTTACCTTATGTTTGAACATGTTCTACACTTTACCTTAACATCCTAGATAATCAAATTAAACACATTAATTAATTAATTAACTTATTTAATTGTATTTTAATCACTATATTTTTATTAAGTTAATTTATATCCTTATTGATAACTTATAAGATTGAATTCTGTCATTTCAGAGTGTTTGTTTTCTTGATTTCATGATTGGTTTGCTTGATTATAAGTAATGGAGTTCATGTAAAATGGGTATAATTATCCAAAATTGGAATTTAATGTTATTAATGAATAAATATAAGTTTAATTTGTTTTATGTATAATTTTTTTCCATAAATGTGGATGAATCATTAGATAACATATTAATGATGATCTTTTAGCTTAATTTTAGCAGTTTTTTCGATAACAACAAACTAGTTTTGTTCTATTATATAATATCACATATATACAATGGTTTCAGAACCATACATAAGATATAATACATATTTTATAATCTGGTTCAACCATAAAAATTTTATCATTACCGATATTGAAGGAGAAATTTAAGAATGAATGTTCATCGTCCACAAAGGACATAAATTGGTACCTACTGATTGATGATTTCATTTTTTGAAATAAAAGAGAGAGAGTAAGGAAGTAGAAGATGTATCATAAATTAAAAAAATATAATTATAGTATATATATATGATAATAGATTTATCATGATCATTTAGATAGATTAGGTAAGGAGATAATAATAAAAGAATATAATTTTAAATTAAATTAAATGAAATATAAAGAGGATTTTCCTCTTGAATTATCATCCTTGAGAACCTCCTTAAGGAAAGGGGTTTTGATATTTTGGAAACAAAAAGAGCTCCTGGACGTGGGGAGGGACTATTTAAGAGGATTCTATTATAACTTTGACAAGCTTTAAAGCTTAGAGGAGTGAATAGAAGTGGGAGTGAGAGTGGTTTTTATAGTGGAGGAGTGGGGTGTTTTTTAATATCTTATTCATTAATTTATTATTTTTCTCAAGACAACCATTATTTTTTATTATTGCGACTAAATTCTATAGTATGTTCATGTGAGTTTGAACCAAGGGTTCTTACATCATTCATGACTCAAGGAATAGTGTATTTATACCATAAATTACCATATTTTACTATTTACTAAAAATTCAAGTATTTCAGATAATCCCAAAAAATCACCCTACAAACTTTTATATGTGTATAATTAAAAAATGAACCCCATTTTATGAAAATAATTTTATAAACATGTGAATTTTAATTTTTAAATAAAATCATTATTTACTTGAAAAATACATATTAAAATTTAAAATTGATTTTATAACACTTTAAAAAATTAACTAAGGTCTCAAAAAATTGTCTTAAAATCATAAGATAGAAAAATATTTATTTATGAATACATTTTATGAAGATGAATTTTCTTTTAAATAATTTTATTAATTATAAAATTGTAACTATATATTTATGGCTTATAAAAATACCAACATTTAATTATTAATTTTTAAAATATTTACTTACATTTATTATGATATAATTATATCATTATTTCACTTATGCGATGCATAAATTTTATTTATACTTTCATGGATGAGGTTACTATTCATTCAGTCAATTTACTATTCATAAGAGTCATGTTACTAATCCTACGGGCAAGTTACTATTGAATTGGTATAGGTTTATTAACATCTAAAAACACCTATTGTTTATTTTATTCTTCATTTATAAAGATTATATTGTGTTATCTATGTGGTTTTATGTGATTCATACTATATAAAATAAAAATAAGAAGGTAAATTTCATTGATATAATTTTTGGTTGTTACATTCTCTCCTCCTACAAAAACAATTCCTTGAAATTTCCAAAATTCCACCTCCCAAAAAAGAATTGGGTATTTCTTTATCATAATCTCTACAGGATCACATTTAGTCTCTTCAAATTTATGATTTTTACAAAGTACCATTATTATCTATGTCATACTATTTCTCAATTCATGTTCATTAGAGTCTAGAATTTAGATAGGTTCTTCTTAGTAAGATAAGTCTGGTTCTAATTAGATACCTTTTGAAGTGAGTACATGTGTTGGGTCTAGCATGTTATTTTTCAACAATGATATATGGAACACATTGCGTACTTTAGAAAGGCAAGGTAAAATCTCCAAACGATAAGAAACCACTCAAACTCTCTCCATAATTTCAAAAGGACCAATGTACCTGGGTCTCCATTTCACTTTCTTTTTAAATCTTATAACACCCTTCCATGGATATTCTTTAAAGAGAACATGATCACCTACTTGAAATTCCATATATTTTCATCAATTATTGGAATAACTCTTTTTCCTAATTTCGGCTACATTGAAATTGGGTCTTAATAGATTTTACCTTCATTTTTTTCCCTTCACAGGCTCTGGTCCAACAATACTCTTTTCACCAACATTTTCCCATCATGTTGGCATATGACATATCTTTCCATATAACGCTCCATATAATGTCATTTGAATACTATAATGGAAACTACTATTGTAGTAAAACTCTAAAAAAGGTAAATACTGAACCCACATACCTTGGAAATAATGTGAGAATGATCTTAATATTTCTTCAAATGTTTGGATTGTCCTTTCTAACTGCCCATCAATTTGAGGGTGAAAATATGTACTCAAATGAAGATTAGTATCAAATTATTTATAGATACATTTCTATAATTTTTATGTAAATTTTGGATAATTATTAGAGACATTTGAGAGTGGTTCTCCATAACGTCTCACAAATTCATTAATATATATCTGTTCAAGGCAATCTAGTGGAAAATCTGCCCTTTTAGAAAGGAAATGTAAAGATTTGGTATGTCAGTCAATAATGACCAATATTACATCATTCCTTCTTGGAATTATTGGTAATCCAATGAAAAAATCCATAGTGATTTCACCCTATTTCCATGTAAGAGTAGGAAGTGTTTGTAAGACACATCTAAGATTTTGTCTTTCAATTTTCACCTATTGATAGACTAAACATCTTGATACATAATATGTAATTTCCCGCTTCATATTATCCCACCAGAAATGTTCCTTCAGATATCTATACATCTTAGTGTTACCGGGGTGTATATAGAAATTCATGTTATGGGAAACATCTAGTAACTCCATTTTTATCTCGAGTAGATTGGGAACACGTAACCACCAACCAATTTTTTGAATTTCATCCTCACAAATGACGTCTGGAAACATCTCATAATTCACATCATTAATTTTATTTACAGTATTCTCATCATCAAACTCAAAACTTTTAATTAATTCCAATAAATATTGTTGGGCTGCCAGTTGAAAAAGTAATTATGTCTCACCTTCCTTGATAATTCACATATCCATATTTTCTAGATCCTTGTACACAAGATCCCTTTCAATCCTCATTTTTTTAGAACTCCATGATCCTTCCCGCTCCATGCATTTGCTACCTTGTTTGTATTTCGATATTTACTCATTGTTCTTGAGGAAAATATTTTTTAGTAAAACTTCCTTAGGATAATTCTATTCCATATTTCCAATCTCTTCATCCTCATTTTTGTTTTGAATTATCATCCACTCTTTATCCACATCTCCAGATACATGACAAACAACCAAGACATTTCGTTACTTCTCAAAGAGAGAAATGTATTTTCTAGGGAACTTATCCACTTCTCAGCTACAAATGGGTTTTTAGTCCCATTTAATAATGTAGGTTGTCATCGCATAAATAATTCCAAAAATTCTTCTCCATGTTTTGGTTTATGATGCTCCATATGGGTAAGGTTATTGATCATAACCTGAGTTAGCTTCCCTGGTATAGTTATAAGTTTCTCAGCACTATTCACAGCTCTAGAACGAACATCATTATCCTGCATAGGAGGGAAATACCTATATTGTATAAATGTGTTCATATGATTTCTATTCCATCCATTATGATCCATTTGTAAATAATGGAATAAACAAAATTTGGTTATGAATTATAATTCATGATGTCAAACAAGTAAAATACATAAAATAATTCAAAATTTTATGCATGTCTAATCTCATAATCATAAGCCTGGTTTTTTTGGAAACATATTTACTGTTAAATCATTCATAATATCTTGTAAATAAAATTTGAATTATCCTAATACTATCCCCTGTGAGTGTCAAACTGGGTGCGTAATAAGGCCAATTTTCGTGTACCATGTTACACTGAGTTAGGTCCAAAACACCCTATCATTGTTTTTAATCCAAGGTACATCTATGCCAGAACCATGGCCAATTATAATACCCATATAGGGATGTATTTTCTAGAAAGATACAAATAATTTATACCTTAACAAAATTATATTATTTTCTTCTACGGTTATCCTCAAAGTATATCTTATAATTTTGTTCCATAATCATCATTTTCAAAATCTAGTTTCCAATTATTCAAATAAACTTCCTTTGATACCAACTATAATGACTTGACCCCAGTTTCCCAGAGTAGGTTCGTTATTTTATAAAATTTCCATGATTACAATAAATTAATATCTAGAAGGATATAATATTTTGTTTTTTTTGAAAAATAGGATACACATATAAGTTCATCATTACAACTTGAAAGGAAAAACTATATGTAAATTCAATTGTAAACATCAATAAATTCTTGATTCTCCCAAAAATTCATTCCTAATATACATCATCAGATGCTTGGAAAATATAGAGCATAATAAATGGGTAAACTTAAATTATCGATAAGGATAAATAATACCGCTGAAGTAATCATAAACAAAAATATTAGGCATGGTGAGCAACTAAAAACAATTTTTTTTAAATGTACTTGAGCATAATATGGTATAAATGAAAGATGAATAAATAATTCTATAAAACAAAACCAAGGATATTATACTAGTTAAATAATCACATGTACTATAAATTACTAGTTTCATAATGAGGTAATGTATAATTCTAGACATCATATTCATACCATCAAGGCCCCATCCAAGACACCATACATAATGGGTGAAAACCCAGGCTAGTTTGTCTCATGAGACCTATTGATTCATAGAGGAGATATATAGGGCCCCACCTATCACTTAATAAATCTAATTCATTATTCATATGATAGGGGATAAACATAATCAACAAATACATTCATAATGAAACTAACATATTAAATGTAAATAACTTTCCTCAGTAATTAAATATAAACACTCACCATTTAGAATAATATGGTTAATGGTATCAAGATAGCACATCCACAGTCAAACTAATCATAAACAATTACATAAAATATGGTAGATGATATCATAAAATATTAATCCCTATTAAACATAAAAATGAATAATAATGTTGAAATAAATGCAAATAATCTTATAAAATCACCAAGTAATTCTTGATAGAAATACTCTTTTAATTTGAAAAGAAGAGTTATTTTGGAAAATTATTTGTATAAAACCATAAGTAAAATAATATTGTTTTTTCAAAATAAAAATAGAGAATTTAAAAAATAATTGTGTCTTAAAACCGATTATAGATTGCACTTTAAAATAGTTAAGAATTTGAGAAGTTCCCTTGAATCGGGCTTGTTTATCAGGAAGAATTTTGGAAAGATCATTTTAAAACATGTAACCCACATATAAGAAAGAAAGATTATGTTTGGTTAACATATATATATAATTCACAAATAATTTATTATTATTACATATGAATAATTAATAATTTCATTCAGGTACGTAGAGAATAAGAGTAACCAGGAATAAAATGTAGGTTCAGGTAGGAAACCCTTACCTTATGTCTGAACGTGTTCTGTACTTGACGTTAAAATCCGAGATAATAAAATTAAATCCATTAATTAATTAATTCATAAACTTATATACATATTTTTTGATTAAATATAGTTTTATTAAGTTTATTAATGTCCTTATTAATAAGTTATATTATTGAATTCTATCGTTTCATAGTGTTTGTTTCCTTGATTTCATGATTGTTACACTTGATTATAAGTAATGGAGTTCATGTAAAATTGGTATAATTCTATAAAATATGAATTTTATTTTATTAATGAACAAAATAAAGTTAAATTGGTTATATTTATTATTATTTTCCCAGAAATAAGGATGAATCATTTAAAAACATTATAATGATAATCGTTTAGCTTAATTTTAGCGGTTTTTTTTTATCACAACGAACTAATTTTGTTATATTATACAATATAATATATATTTATATATAATTGTTATAGAACATTAAATAAGATATAAAAAATATTTTATAATCTGGTTCAACCATAAAAATGGTATCATGACCTGCCGTGAAGGATAAATTTAAGAATTAAAGTCTGTCGTCCATAAAAGACGTAAATCTGTACCTCTTGTACGAATATTTCCTTTTAAAAAAATAAAATAGAGAGATTAAGGAGATTAATGTTGGATCATCCATTAACATGATATAGTTACAGTATATATATGATACTATATTTATCATGATCATTTGGGTAGAGGTGTTTTGGATTTAATAATAAACACAAATAATTTGAAATGAAATTAAATGAAATTGGAATAGGATTTAACTATTGAATTAACCTCCTTGAGAACCTCCTTAAGGGAAGGGGTTTTAGTATTTTGTAAAGTCCAAGATATCATGAATGTGGTGGAAGACAAGGGAAGATGTTTTTTTCATAACTTTGACAAGATTCAAGGCTTATAAGAGTGAAGAGAAGAGGAGGGTGAGGGTGGTTTTTATAATGGAGGAGAGGGGTGGTTTTTGAATATATTATTCATTAATTTATTATTTTTCTCTAGAAAACCACTAGTGAAAATTCATGTGACTAAATAGATTAATAAGTGCATGTGATTTTGAACCAAGTTTGATTACATCATCCGTGACTCAAAAAATAGTTTATTTATCTTATAATGTATTTATACCATAAATTACCGTATTTTACTATTCACTAAAAATTCAAGTATTTTAGAAAAATCCAAAAAATTCACCCCAAATTGTTTTAACATGTAGAATTAAAAAATTTATGCCATTTTAACAATTTAATTTTCTAAATATGAGAAATTTAATTTTTAAATGAAATCATTATTTGCTTTAAAAATACATATTCTAATTTTAAACAGGTTTTATAACACTTTCAAAAATTAACTAAGGCCTCATAAAATATATTAAAATAATAAGATATAAAAATATTGATTTATGAATCGATTTTATGAAAATTAATTTTATTTTAAATAATTTTATTAATTATAATATTATAACCAAATATTTGTGGCTTACAAAAATACCAACACTTAAATATTAATTTTTAAAATATTCACTTACATTTATTATGATATAATTATATCATACTTCCACATAGGATATAAAAAAATTATTTATACTTTATTGGGTGAGGTTACTATTTATTAGGTTGATTTACTATTCCTAAGGTTTATATTACTATTCCTAAGACCAAGTTACTATTTCATTGTTAAAGGTTCCTTAACATCTAGAAACACCTCTTATTTCTTATATTATTAATTTATAAATATTGTATTGTGTTCTTTATGTGGTTTTTTATGATTCATACTATATAAAATAAACATAATAATGGAAATTTCACTGATATAATTTTTGGTCGTTATAGGATATGCCTACTCGGTTCTAGTCCCTAACCCATTTTCTATGGTAGGTGGTTTTGGGGGGTTATACTTGGCTTATTACTATCCAAGAGGTCCCCGTTGGGTTAGGTCGTGATAGGAAGAATATATTTTTTCCTTATCAGATCCATTATATTAGATTCAAAATTATGAAAAATTCTTTCAAAATTCATTTTCTACTATACTTTATTGTGTAAGTGGAGTTTGAAATTCCCTAATTTGTGTTCTTTATCATTTTATTTTTTTCTTAATTTTTTATTTTCTTAATTTTTTATTTCAAGTGAGTCATCTAGGAAAAAAATGTGTGTTAGTGGTGGATTTTTTATCAATTACTAGAATCGTGAAGTATTGTGATGAATAAGTTAAAGTGTACTTAATAAGGATTTTAAGTTTATAAGATCTAGAGAAACATTATTAAAGAATTTTTTGTATGAATATTAATGGAATTAATACACATAAATTTAGATTATTAATAAATTTAATGGCATGAGATGTTTGATGTATAATGTTTGAATCTAGTTTAGATTGTATAATGATTTTTCATATGGTAATGGAATAGATAGGATCTTTTTTGAATGAATTTAGAAAATGGAGATGGTAGATCTATGAAGGGAAGGCATAACAAGCCATGAGGTCTCACAAATTTTTTCCCATGTGGTGTTTTTGGAGTTTGTACATAATATACAATTTGGAAGTTCTGTGAGGTTTTTGAAAGATGTAAAATGGAAATTCATAGGGTCATAATTTTAATGTATAGTTTATATATAATGAGAAAGATCCTTTCATGACATGATAACATGGTAAATTTCATGAATAGAGTTTCAGCTCAAAAAATGATAAATTAATAATATGCATAATATCTATAATTTATTCATAAGACTTCATCCTTTACTATTTTATGAGAATAGTTGACCCCTCTATGGGATAATGGTCATGCCATGATTGTAAAAAAATAGGTTTCAATGTTTCTTCCATTTTTGGAGTGCCCATGATATGGAAGAATGGCATGCTATGATAGGAGAAACAAAATAAGGAAATAAGGGAATGTGAGTTAGAATCACATAATGGAACATAGTCCTCAAGAAGGTAGGTGGACCATGAAATCTAAGCCCTAGGTAACTGATTACTGAGTTAGTGGTTTGTTCCACAAAATAGAACCTCATATCATGATATGTTAAAATAATCCAAACGATTGGGGGTTTTTATGTTGTGATATTCTATGAGAAAAATAGAATATATTTAGTGGATATTTTTAATATAATGATTCACTGATCATCATTCTAGCAATAATAATTCCACTATATGTTTAGGAAGAATATATGGAATTTTATACTATGGTTGAGGAATCCATGATGTGTATAGATGGAACCCATAATATTTGGTAGTTTTAGTTGGAAATTAAAATAAAGAAGGTTTGGTTGAGATTTCCAGAGTTGACTCAATTTTGTTATCACTTAATGACGACGTCATAACATTTGGTACAAATAAAATGATTTTGTCGAATCAAGATAAGATACATTGATCCCAACATTAATATCAAGGGGTTGTATAACAACCCTTATATTTAATACACATTAATTAATGGTTTATTACATAAAGACACACTTAATGAAATCCTAAAAGATTGAATGTCCAATTTATTTGGGTGATTAGATATATAACATAATAACATAAAAAATGGATTCAACAACATTATTTAAAACTATATAACATTATCTTAAAATTCTATCTCTCTTCTAAAACTATATGGGATAACATGGGGAAGTTTATAAGAAAATAGGGATCTATAAAACCTTATAAGGTAATAATCAAAGAATAACATGGAAAAATTAATGCGTGTTAGTAATGAGGCATATCATGTACAGTGTCTAATAATCATAAACATAAACATTGAAGAATGATAAAAGCTGACAACATTAAGCAAACATAGGAATGTGGAAATAATATCAAAACATGCCATCATAATCATTATTCATGTATAAATATCATGAAATCATAACATAGTGTTCCTAAAATAAACTATTTTTTCACTATACATGGTATCTTTTGAGAAGAAAACATTACCAAATAAAATATACAGATATAAAATTTCAAGTGAACCCATCACATTAATATCATGTACATACATAAGTGTACTACACATATCAAACAATTTAAGAATTCCTTTCATCACTTTTAATTCCAGGACTAAAGAGTGTGGGTTTCATTTGTGGAATTACACAATCAATTATGTATCAGTATATCTAAGTGAATACTATTGAGTTGAAATGAGAATGGGTTTTCACTATGCACAATTTTGGCCTGGAAAATCACATTCTAATTTCTACAACATAATGGGTGTAAATAAAGATTTATGGAAGAATTTAATGAGGGTTATATCTGATCTATAATTACTTTTAAATCATAAGGATGGTAATATGTATTTGTAAAAACACATTAAATCCAGAAAAAATGGAAGTAAACTGGAATAATATAAACAAAGAACTTGAATAAATAGGTGGATAAAAGAATCCCATACCTTGATAGGGATCTTCTAAAAGATTGATATCAGTTTCTTAAGATTTTGGGAACACCTTATGAGGGATTTTTTTAGAGATAGGGAGATTAAATTAGTTATCAATTGGTCTTAATTGAGGTGTATTGAGAGGTTGGGTGGGTATTTTTAACAAAAGAGAGGGGATATCTTTATTAATTTCTAAACATAGTTTTTAGACACTATATGATAAAATAATAAAAACCAAAAACCTTTTCATGGTTTCTTACCATGGTTTCTAAAAATGATATTTGATTTTAAAAGATTTTATAATTCCAATAACTAAATATAATAAAATAACACCATTGGTGATTTAGAAGTGAGTCATGTTCATAAATAATATATTTTAAACCTTAAAATATAACATTGGTTTTTGAGGATTCATTATGGGTTTATAAAGTTAATTAAATAACTTAAAAACATAAATTTTAAAATAGAAAATATATATTTGGTCATTGATTATTATTATTTTACTTATTAAATCACATTTTGGTAATTCCGATGTCATAATATAGACTGTATATATATATAGAATTTTATTTTTACCCAAAAATTCAATTATCTCACTGAATTATGAAAAATTCATTATTTGTTCATTTTAACATGAGTATTTCAAAAATAAAATTTATTTTATCAAAATAATTTTCAAAAAATAATAATTTATACTTTAAAATAAAAAATACCTATATACTAAAAAATAATAGTTTTTATGATATTGACCTCTTTCTAACCCTTATAAAAAATTCATTGGACTTTGTTAACTTATATTATCATTTATATTTAAATAATTATTAAATAGTAATAATTTTTTATTAAAATTTTATTTGTTTGAAAAAATATTGAATATACCAAAAGTGTGTCTCAATTGAAACTATATATTTCTTAGAGATAAAATTTTTATTTCATCGTATAAAAAACTATTTTTATCAAACTGATTATATAATCATTTATGAAGAAAAAATAAAAAGTGATAAATATAATAATTAATTAAGTAATAAAAAAATATTAACATCCATATTTCTATGATCATGAAACATAACCCCTTATTACAACAACGTTCTCCTTAAGGGTAAGGTGTGTGATGGTGGTACATTATTAGGGTGGTTCAGTGAACATTGTTTGGGCCGTGATCTTGATAAGATTGAATTTCTCACATAAACTATTTCACTTGAGATTTAATTATTAAATATAGTTTTTTAATTCTTAAGTTCATAGCTTAATGTTTTTATCTCCCTTAGAATCTCTAAAAGATAGGCATCATAGGGTATTATCCTACTAGTTGAGACCATCTCATCTTTTATTCATGTCAATTAGACATTATCATAAACCTTGATATATACTAATAATAATGTTAAATTTAAAATGGTTATATTATGGATGTTTATGATAATTAATGGTAATTTAAATACAATTGGCTATATCAGTCCGAAATAAATGAATGAGTTCATGTGCTTTCTATAACTATGTTACTTAATAAGTAATTTATTCATTTAGAAATGAATTTATTTTATAAAAGTTTGGGTTGCTAAATTCTTCCCCCATTCAAAAAATTCTTCATAAATATTTCATTTCATACACTAAAATGGATGAGGGTACTTATTTTTCATCACTTCTTCTGGTTATCCTGTTTCTTTTTTAGATGTGCAGTTCCACCACAACAATTGACTCGGTGAATTGTCTTGTTTCATAGACCATTGTCAATACAATCAAAGATCTTTACCAGTTATGCCTTGTATGAAAGAAAATCCTCCAAAGGTACCACATATAGGTTAAGTATATGTGAGGGGTCCATTGTGTACTTCCTCAAGAGGGATACATTGAATACATCATGTAATTAATATAGGTTAGGTTGGAGTGCTAGACAATAGGCCTCATATTTGGTGTGATCAACAATTTCAAAGGGTCTAATGTATCTATGAATAAGTTTTCCCTTCTTCTCAAGACTCATGAATTAATTCTATAGAGATATATGAATGAAGGATTTATATTTAAACAAAATCTCCAACTCTCATTGATGATTGTATGCATAGATTCTCTATCAACGTTGTGTGTATTTCATCTAGTGTTGAATGGTTTGATCATTCACTATAATATCTTGGATAATATCAAGTCTCATAAGCAACCTCTCTTCAACTTCATCACAACATGTTGGATTCTGACACCAATTCTTCTATGGAGCCTCATAAGGCTTCATTTGATTCTTAAAATTGAAACTATTGTTATATGATAACTCTACTAGGGGAAGGTAATGATCCCAATATTCATGGAAATCCACTAAACATAATCTCAATATACTCTCTAGATTTTGAATTTTTCTCTTAAATTGGACATCCATATGAGGGAGATAAGATGTACAAAAACTTAACTCTATATCAAATTCTTGGTAATGGATTCTCCACAACCTCAATGTAAACCTCGAATCAGGATTAGATACAATGGATAGTGGTACTCCATGAGGTATTACCACTTTTTTTATGTATATCTTATCAAGTAGGTTGAGAGAGAAATCTCCCTTAATAGAAATGAAATGTTTTTACTTATTAAGGTGATCGACTACTACCTAGGTGGTGTTATTGACTTTAGATGTCTTGGGCATTCCTATAATGAAATTCATTTTTATGTTTTCCCATTTACATACCGGTTTGGTAAAAATTATCACCATACCCTTAGAATTATGTCATTCTACCTTGAATTGTTTTCATTCAAAGGATCGAGATATAAATTATATAGTATCACTATTTATGTTATCCCTCAAGAATTTTTACTCCAAATATATATAAATATTAGTCCTTCTTAGATAAATAGATAATTATGATCTATAAACAACACCCATAGGCTCCCTCTTTAGTTATAGTTTTTATTGGACATATATCCATGTTCCAAACTTTATAACTCTATCTTTACCAAATTTAAAATCTAGAACATTCACTACCTTTTTATATATCTCTTCAACATATTTTTTGGCCTACTTGATCCACTAAATAATGTATAATTTATAATTTATTTGATCAAGGTAGGATGAATATCCTTTTATTATTCCCATTTACATCCTTTGAATGTCTAAGAATATTTCATCCCTTTCAATTCTCATCATGTATAGGGTTGCACGATCATTTATACATATAGAATCTACCACATTACTTTCCTTATTAGGATGGTAATGGATTTAATAATCATAATATTTTATTAGCTTTAATCACCTTCATTAGAACATATTGATCTCTTTTTTTGTGAATATATACTTGAGTATTTTATGATTTTTATATATGTCACACTTCTCCTCACAGAGAAAATGTCACCAAATCATCAAACTAAAGATAACTGTAGAAAATTCTATATCATGTGTTGGGTAGTTATACTCATGAATATTTAATTATATAGTTTAATAGGCTATTATCATGTCATTTTTCAAGAGTACATAACCCAGTCCCTTTTTGGACGCATCATTGTTGATCACAAACTCTTCCCTATTGGTGGGTAATGTAAGCAAAGATGTAGTGATTAGACTCTTCTTAAACTCTTTAATGCTCAATTAACATTCATAGTTATAGAAAAATGTCACCCCCTTATAATTTATCTTGGTTAGTGCACCAAAAAATCCTGATAATTTTGTATAAAATCGATGTTAGTACCAAGCTAATCCAAGGGAACTGTAGATCCCCTTCACAAATATTGGTCATGACCATACTTAAATTGCCACTATATTTTAATGATCAACATATATCCCATTATTTGTGATGAAATTACCTAGTAATTTTACTTTATATATCCAAAAATCACATTTACTATAATTCATATATAAATTTTCTTTTTGAAAGGTCTTTAGTACAGTATTGAAATTCTCCTTGTGTTCCTCATTATTTTTATAATATAAATGAATATCTTCTATAAATACTAGAAAAAAATTATCAAGTAAATCCCTAAAGACTCTATTCATTGTTTTGGGGGAAGATATTTTGATAAATATTGTGTCCAAATGTAATCAATCTAAACTCATAGTGTCCATACCCTCTATAAAATTCAGACTTGGGGATATCCTCATTCTTCACATTTACTTGATAATATCTCAATTGATGATCCACCTATTGAGAATTATTGTGCTTCACTTAGCTGATCAAACGTGTCAAAAAAGTATCTAAAATGATGCTTCTTATCTATTGAGATCTTTTGAGCTCATGATAATCAATTCATAAGCATATTTACCCATCCTACTTCTTAAAAGGAGAACTAGTGCACCCCATGGTGAAGAAATTATACATATAATCCATTTATCTAGATTCTCCTATAGTTTATTCTTTAGTTTTTCAATTTAATTATTTCAATTCTATATGGATTCTTTGATATTGTAAAATATCTAAGTATAATCCCAATTGAGAAATCAACCTCATGTCTTTGAGGAAGACCAGGAAATTCTTTGGTAACCGCATTAGTATATTCCTTTACAATGGTCATGTCAACAAGGATGATCTTTTCTTTAGTATCAATCATTTGAGCTAGATATTATTTCTCATAAGACAATAATATCGATACATTAGATGATTATTCCAAGGGATATCCATCATCCTCCTTGCACTTATATAGAATCATAGAGTGATTTTCGATGTGGAGGGTGATCTTCTCTCAGAAATTTATATTGGCTCTATGTAAAGAAATCCAATCCATACCCATAATTTAATAGAATTAAACATGATTGAGAATCACAGGGATATTTAGTAAGTTCATCCCAAAAATATGGATAGGGGACAAGTTATATAATTGGGATACAATAATTGCCTAATTTTTTGTTTTTATAGATAGATATATATCCATGTTTTGAGGTGGTGTTTGAATAGTTATACTAAACTTATATGAAAAGAAATAATTCATATAATCATACTCACATAAGACATTTTAATTTCATTAATGGATGATAATCCTTCCTTTTATTATTTTATTCTAGTTCTAATCATTTACATTGACCATAATAGGTATAGGGATGAGAATTTTTAAACAATTAAACATATAAAAGGTAAACTATAAACATCAATGGGATAAAATATAAATGACTTAAATTAATTCTCTTATGAATTTATATTTTTCAATCTAAGTTATTCATGTTCTATTTCCTAACATAAAATTCGATGGGCATTTGTTCCCTTTATAATGGTTTATAAAGATATTTTGAATCTAAAAAAGCATATCCCCCAGGAGTTTCAAACCATTTTTTTCAGAAATTCCACTTTATCATTCACCAAGTAATGATCAAGTCAATTCCCAATTCACCCTTTTTGGTGTTTCTACCCCTATGTACAATTATCCTAGTTCCACATCCACTTGCAGTATATATAAAGGGATTTTGTTTCTTCGAATCCATTTACTCTATAATTTAGCATAATTTAAGGATATATTTTTATATTTAGTCTTATCCCTCATTATTTAACTCAATTTTTATAATCCTAATCTCAAAAAAATAACAATACCTTTATATGGTATGAACTATGACAACTCATATCATTAATACACCTTAATTTATGATTTAAAACATAACCACACAATAATAAAATCCTAGAATATCGAAATGAATATTTTCTTTAGGTAATGGGATATATAACATAATAACATGAAATAGGTATTCTAAAATATTATTTAAAACTCTTTAATACACTCTTAAAATTACACTACCCTTCAAAAACAATATGGGATAACTTATGGACATTCATAAGAAAATGGGGATCTATAAAGCCTAGTAATGGAATAATAAAAGTCTAACATGATAAAATTAATAAATGTTAATAATGAGGAATATAAAGGTGATATAAAAGGGCTATGAATAATATACATGAACATGAAGGCATCATATAATATGACAACATCAAGGAAACATAAGTAAATGGAAAAATCATAAACATGTCATCATAATAATAATTCAAGGATTAATGCTATGAAATCGTAACATAGTGTGATTTTCATAACCTCTGAAGCACCATACAGTGTATCTCATGATATAAAAACATTACACAATGACTTATATGGATATATATGTTTTCCCCCCTCGTCATATTCATAACATGACATCTATAAGGGTACCACATATATTATACAACATAAGAAAAAAATTCATCACTTTTAATCCCATGATTAAAGAGTGTGGGTTACCTAAATGTATTTCAAAAATCAATGAATAACATATATGTCTATGTGAATAATCTTTAATGGAAATTGGTATGGTCATTCACTATGAAAATGTTTGGCATGTAAAATCACATGATAATTTCCACAGCATAACGAGTGTACATAAAGATTCATGGAAGGGTTTAATGAGAGTAAGAAGTGGTATATCATTACTAATACATCATAAGTAAAGTAATAGGTATGTTTAAAAACATATTATAACTTGAATAATTAGAAATAAAATGACATAATATAAATAAATTTCTTGAATAAAGAGGTGGAGTTGATAATATCTTACCTTGAGAGGGCACTTCTAAAATATTGAGATGAGATTATTAATATGTGGATAACACATTGGGAGGAATTTATAGAGGTAGGTGGAGAGTAAATTAATTCCTAATGGGTTTTAGTGAATAGTATTGGTAGGTTATTTGGGTATTTATAGCAAAAGATAGGGGATTTATTTATTAATTCCTAAACATAGGTTTTGGACTCTATATGATAAATTAATCAAAACCACAAAGAATCCCATGGTTTTAGCCTATGGTTTCTTCCAAAGAGGAGTGGTTTTAAATATTTTACAAGGATAAGAACCTAACATAATAAAATAATACCATTGGTGATGTGTAAGTGAGTAATGTTCATAAATAATTGATTTTAAAACCTCAAAATATAATGTTGGTTTTGGAGGATTCATTAAGGGATTATAAAATTAATCAAATAGTTTCAAAAACAAAAAGTTTTAAAGTGTAAATATATATTTAGTTTTGTATTTTTTTTTGTTCAATTTATTATATCACTTTTGGTTCATTATGATGACATAATAAAGATATTATATTTATACAGAATTTAATTTCTAACCAAGAATTCAATTGTCTCAGAAAATTATGAAATAATAATAATTTGATCATTTAAACTTAATTATTTTAATAATAATATTTTTTTATCAAAAAAATTTAATAAATATAATAATTTCCACTTTTAAATAGAAAATATCTATTTATTAGGAAATACTAGATTTTATAATATAAATAACTTTCTAGACCTAATAAAAATTTCATTGTACTTAATTAAATTATATTAACATTTATATTTTAAAAAAATTATTATAGAATAAGAATATTTTAGTAACATTTAATTTCTTTTAGAAAATATTGAATATACCAAAAGTGTTTCACAATTGAAACTATATATTTCCCAAAAATACAATTTTGATTTCTTTGTATCAACATTTAATTTTATCAAACTCATTGTATAATAATTTATAAAGTAATAATAAAAATGGATAAATATAATTATTATTTAATTAAAAATAAAATATAACAATTCATATTGCTGGGGTCTAGAAACATAACCCCTTATTACACCAATGTATTCTTTAAGGGTAAGGTGTGTGATGTGGGTTCTTTGTTGGGGCGGTTTGGTGAAAATTATTTGGATCATGATCTTGGTAAGCTTGAATTTGTCACATAAACTATTTCAATTGATCTTGAGTTATTAAATCATGGTTTTTTCTTGGTCATGTTCAATGCCCATTGATTCCATCTCACTCGGAAGCTCTAATATATGGCTACATGAGGTTTGATCCTACTAGTTGAGGTCATAAATTCTTTCATCCATGTTAATTGGACATTATCATAAACCTTGATATATAATAATCTTAATGGTCACTATAAAATTGATATATTATGGATAGATCATATTCATAAAGGTATTTTAAATCTAATAGGATATATTGGTCCACAATAACTAAATTAGTTCATGTGTTTCCTATAAATATATTACATAATAAGGAATTTATTTATTTAGGAAAGAATTTCATTTAAAAAAAATTTTGTTGTTAGATTCTTCCCCCATTAAAAAATTTCATCATAAAAATTCCATTTCATACACTGAACAAATGAAGGAACTTATTTTTCATCACTTCGTCAGGTTCTCAAGTTTCTTCCTTAAACTTGTGGTTCTTCTATAGCACTTGACCAATTTAATTTTCTTATTTCATGGAACTTTGTCTCTAAATCATAAGATCATTAATGGTTTCTCCTTGTATTAAAGTTCATTTTCCAAGGGAACCACCTCTAGGTTAAGTACATGTGAGGGGTCCTTTATTTACTTCCTCTAGAGGGGTATATTGAACACATTATGTACTGGAGATAAGTTAAGAGGGAGTTATAGTTGATAGGCCACATATCCAATGTGATCAACAATATCATAGGGTCCAGTGTTTGTTGGACTAAGATTTCCCTTCTTACCAAACCAAATGAATTTTTTCCATGTATATATATAAAGTAACACTTTATATTCGACTTAAAATGCCAAGTATCATCGCTGATTTTATGTGTAGATTTTATATCAAATTTATATAGATTTCATATATAATAAAATAGTTTGAACCTTCTCTATAATCTATTGGATAATACTGTGTATCATAAGATTCCTCTCTCCAAATTCATCATAGCATGTTGGATTCTGAAATATCTTCCCCTATAAATCCTTATAAGATTCCATTTGATTAATAGAATGTAAAATATTGTTATATGATAAATCCACTGGGGAAAGGTAATCATCTCAAAATCCTTTTAAATCAACTAAAAATTATATAAATATATCCTATAAAGTTTGAATGGATCTCTTAGACTGACCATCCCTCTGAGGGTGATAAACTACACTGATATTTAGCTCTATATCCAACACTTCCTAAAGGATTCTCATGAACCTCAATATAAACCTCAAATATCGATCAGATACAATAGAGAGAAGCACTCCATGTTTTCTTACCACTTTCCTTTTGTATATCTTATAAAGTTGGTTAAGAGAGAAATATTCCACGATATAAATTAAATGTGTTGACTTAGTAAGGCAATAAACTACCACACATGTGGCATTATTACCTTTAGATGTTCTGGGGATTCCTATGATGAAATTCATGGTTATGTTTCCCCATTTCCACACTAGTATGGAAAAACTTTTCATCATACCCTTAGACTTATGTTATTCATCTTTGACTTATTTGCATACCAAGAATTGAGATACAAATTCTATAGTCTCCCTATTTATGTTATCCCTCCATAAATTTTTATTCCAATTTATATACATATTAGTACTTCTTATATGAATAGAGAGGATGGGGTATGTGAATCATCCATAAGTTTCCTCTTTTATTTTTTTAAATTGGATACATATATGGGTTTCAAACATTATATCTCCATATTTAGAAAAGTTGAACTTTGGAATATTCTCAACCTTTTTCTAAATCCCTTCGTTATATTTTTAGGCCTACTTGATCCTCTAAAAAATGTATTGTTGAGATTTTATTCAAGCAAGGTAGGATTAATATCCTTTTATTGTTACCATGTACATCCTTTTCGGGTATAAGAAGATTGTAACACCCCGAAATTTTATGAAAAATATTCTTTTTAATTTCATTAATGTCTTGTGTTGTACGCTACACCAAAATAAGCTTTCACAACACGCATCCTTGACTTTCCTTCCATTACACGCAATCGCGACCTTCCTCGATAGCGTGTGTAGTACGCAATAACGAGTTTCACTAAACAACAATATGCTATTAAAATATTATTAAAACTAGCCGTTATGAATAGTAATAACCACTTTTTGAAATTTTTTATATTCTATTTTTCAAAATGAAATTCATTTTTGGATTCGTAAAATCGAAATTAGCTTAGGGTGAAATTTTGGTACTTTTCGGATAACATTCATTTTCTGATGAATAGTGAAAATTACTAAATTTTAATTAAAAACAACTTTTTTAATCGAAATAATTAATAGTGATAAATTATTAAATTGAGTGGTTTTAAAGTATATCTATAATATATTTTTACAATTCAATACAATGTTGGTCATTGGATGTAATTTCACATTTACACCAAACATAAACAAATGTTAATCTTTTGATAGTTATTATCTCTTAAAAACACGCTATTTGTTGTGATAGCGGAAATTAATTATAAAATTAATTAATGCAACTTATATGTTGGGAATTTTGTAAAATAGAAATCATTTTTGAACTTGGAATATCAATTATAGCTTAGGGTGGAATTTTGCCATTTTTCTAAAAAATTTCAATTTTTGATGAATAGTGAAACTACTAAGTGGTAGTTAAAAAAATTAATTTTTTCATAAATCTTAATTTTACCGCTTCTGTGAATGGAATTTCAAAAATCCGAGAGACACGGTTGATGTCAGTAAGTAAAATGTGGTTCAATGAGATAAAAAAAATTGGTGAATAGTGACTTTTTACTTTTATTTACCACGGTTAAAGGTAAATAGGGTAATTAAGGGTAAAAATGATATTATTATTACCCTAACACATGTCCTAATCCTATTGGAAAAGTTTATCTCGACCAAAAACAACCTTAAGTGTAAAATATTATCATTTAGGCCCACTTAGATTAGATTAGGAAATTTATTATTATTTAATTCAAAGAAGAGTTAAAAGAGTTAAAATCAAAGTTTATTTACTAAAACATTTTTAATATAGGGTTATACATAATATAATTTCGACTATAAATATTAATTATAAATATAAAAAGATTTCCTACATAATGGTATTTTATTTGTAATTTTTATACTTTAAAGAATTTATTTTATTTATGACACAACGACGATGCAGTAATTACCTTTTTAAGAAAATATTAACATAATTGATGTTATAAATACCCAAATAAATGTAATTTGAGACTTTTTATGACATAAACTAATTTTCTAGGCTAATAGGACATGTTATTGATGATTTAAGTAACTTGGTTCGAACATATCATTCTGTTAGAAATTTCATAAAAATCATGTACCAAATAGTGTCAAAATTGACATAAATTAGTTTTTAAAAAGATATTATATTATTAATTGTTATTTTATTCATAAAAATCTAAGTATTGGACAAATGACTTAGATAAGGTTATATATATTAATAATAAACAAGTTGGGGTTCGTTTGGCTTGACATAGTAAGTTTATTAACCTTATAGTATAAGAACACAAGAAGACACGGTAAAAGTAAAATTATTTAACTTAATGTTAAATCTAAATGATAAGGTTAAAATTGGAACCTAAACTTGTCTAAATTCTATTTTATGAGAGTATTTTGACACATACCCACCTTAGCTTCTAAATAAATCAACTTGGAGCTATTTAAAACCGAATTTGGATTTATAATAAAATAATATTTTTAGTTATTCCAAAGGTGCCCCTCTCCTCCCTTATAAAAGGGCACCTCCTCCCTCTCCTCCTCACACCAATTTGAGCATTCAAGCTCGGAAAACCCCTACCAAAATCTATTCTCCACTTACCTAGTATCATCCTAGAGGTCCTGGTCTTCTTAAAATACCAATTTTAGTTCCCTAAAAGGAGGTCTCAAAGAATCACTTCAAATAAGAGGTAATATCCATTACCGATCCTTTCCAATTTCTTTCTTCTTCAACTTCTTCTTCTTTAGTTGTTTCGTTATGAAGTAATAAAATCAGTATCACTAATATACTGATATGTTATTATAAGTATGAAACAACCCTATTTAACCATCTATCCATCCTACGGAAAATGAAATCAACGCGCGTGCGTACGTACGGAATACCATCTCCATGCCATGGTGTAAGCTATTTTCTGCCACCACCTTAATAGGATGGGTATAATGGTGTAATGAGTAACTATATATGATTATTATAAAGTGATATTGATACTGAAATAGTATACATACACTTTAACACAATTCCACGACCATGAGAACGATATCATCGCTCGTGCGTACGTACGGAATACCGTCTGCACGACGCGATGAGATTCATTATCCATGTTAACCATTCCAGAATTATTATAAAGTATATATAATGAATAATAATGGAATATATGACATGGTAAATCTACTGGATTTATGTATATATATATATGTCATCTACTTACTTCCATTCAAGACAATAAGGAAAGGAAAGCAGCGTTCATGCGTACGTACGGACTACCGTCTCCATGAACAGTGTATTTCTTTCCATTTATTGATTTATTATATATGTATATTCTGAATATATATATATATATATATCATGTTTTATATTCTGGAATTAATTAATCATGATCTATGTAATCATATTAATAATTACAAGTTAAAAACACGAACGACAAATGAGACAATTTTACCCAAAACGCTACTTTAACATGAATTTACAAAAGAACTGGTAATATAAAGTCATAAGTGGACCATATATGATATAATAACAATGAATATGATTCTGGAATAAGTCAATAACATGATTTAAATCATTATAATGGAGGTTCGGACACTTACAAAGCAAGTCGGACCTAAGGTAACGGAAATATCACAATCTCATTTTTATCCGAGATTGTTTATACTTTGGTATTTACTGGGGTGTATTTTATCATCCACATCCATGTTTCCTCAATATGTAATATTATTTCCATTCACCTAAAAATTTTTAAATCCTATTTTACCCTTCGGTGAGTTTTTAGTAAAAGATATGAAAGGAATCTTTTTTTGGTTTTTGTACGAGGTACTTTTTTGACTTTTCCGACAAAAGTACGAGAAGAATGTTTTTTTAACTTATACGGCATGAATGGATTTTTAAAACATTATTTCCAAGAATCTTCCTTTAAAAGTTTTCAAGTTTATTTTTAATAAAATTCTTTTAGTTTATAATTGTATGACATATTAAGAAAGGAAAAGTGTTTTTGAAGAAGAAAGGTTATTTTCCTCAAGAATTAATTTCAAGTGTTTTATCAAAATTATTTTCCATATAAGATAATAAAGGGTTCTGTTTTTATCACTATTATTACATTGATTTGATTATGTTGTGATGGAATTATTTTTATGAATTCCTTTATCTTATATGAATTGTTTTATGATGTCATGTTGTTTAAGAATCCCATTTTTATTACATGGGTTATGAAATGATGTATGGTTTATGATTTTGTGGCACACATAAGAATGGTATCATTATGAGATGGGTGGGACCTATATATCCCTCAAATGAATTGGGTAAAGATTTTATATCTCATGAGATAGACATGGCTGGAACGGTAGGTTATACCGGTTCAGTGAAATAGGATTGAAATGAGGGTGACTGGGTTCAGAAAGGGACTTTGTCCACTAATATAGTCTTGGAAATGAGTCTTGACTAACAAGAAATGATTCTCTATGATTATGTGTGAATGCCAAAAAGTTTCATGTTTTAAGTTATGATTATTGTTATTACATTTCACTGCCATGATTTATCCCAAGTTATGAAATTATGATCTCTTTTGCAGGTTAAGATTTCCAAAAGTTATGTGCTTATGTATATGATGTGATTGATATTTCTTTTGTTTACCCTTACTGAGCATTTGAGCTCACCCTTTTCTGTTTTCTTTTCCCCAGGATATAATGAAAGGTTTTAGGTATAAAAAAACAAGATCTTTATGGGAGATGTTGAAGATCTTTCACCACGATTAGAATATTACGTTCCGAGTTTCCAAAGACACTAAACTATTACGATCCTTGCGTGTGTGTTTTTGTTATGTACTAAGTATTCTGCAAATGTAATGTAATGTCAATGTACGTCAAGCTTCGGGTCTCTACAGTTGGTATCAGAGGAAAGGTTTAGTCAACCTTTGGAAACTAGGATGCGAAAACGTTAGTGAGATCCCTAGAGATATTTCTAAGGTATGTCTAGGGATGTCCCTAAGGATAAGTATACATATAGGATATAGTCCTAGAACTATGGTAACGATATTAGATTAAACCTAAGATGTTAGATATTGAAGTTACTCCCCATTTATTATGATTTTTGCCTCTCAAACTATTCTTTTTGGGTTTTAGACGATGGCTGGAACCCGAAGGAACCGTGTTGATCAATGCAATGGACAATGCAATGATTGTCCTCCTGGACAAACAAATGTTATGGGAGATGGAGTGAAAAATCTTATTGCTATACTTACAAAAGCTATGAATCATTCTAGACTTCCAAATGAGCAGAGAAGGGAACAATATTCTATTTAGTCCTTCATGAGGCAACGCCCACCTTCTTTCAGTGGGACTTCCGATCCACTTGTTGCTGAACAATGGATCAGTACCACTGAAAAGATATTTTCAGTTCTTCAATGTTCTGAACATGATAAAGTCATCTTATCAGTATATCATTTGGAAGGTGAAGCTGATCAATGGTGGAATCTTATCAAGAATACGAGTCCAAGAGATGAAATTGATTCCATGGAATGGTACGAGTTCAAGAACTTATTTTTCAATAAGTACTTCCCTCGTCTTCTTCGAACAAAGATGGAGAAGGAGTTTCTTGAACTAAATCAAAAGGATGATGAATCTGTTGGTATATACGAAGCGAATTTTACAAGGCTTGCAAGGTATGCATCAGGATTTATCATCCAACCTGAAAGTAAAGTTGATCGATTTTTCAGTGGCTTAAAACCAAGTCTTCTAAGGTCATTAGCTAAAAGAGACTTCAGTAGCTATGAATAAATTGTGTGTTGTGCTATCAAGGTAGAAATGGATGTTGGTGTTACATATCCATCTCATGGTTTTGACAAGAAACAAAAGATGGAGTTCAAGGAGAAATCTTAGAATAATGGTGAAAAGAATATGAATGTTTCCTTATGCTCAAAGTGTGGAAAGAAGCATGGTAGAGATTGTCTTAAAGGGACTAGAAAATGTTTTAAGTGTGGAAAAGAAGGTCATTGAGCAGCTGAGTGTCGAAGTAATGGAAAAAGGGATTCTAATGATGAGAATAAAGCAAACACTGCAGAGAACGCACAACCAACACTTCAATGCTTCAATTGCAAGGAAATGGGGCATTATGCTAATAAATTCCCTAATCCAAGGGTTAGTGATGATCAACATGGGCAACCACTGAAGGAAAAGGACAAAGGGAAGTCACATGCGATCACTATTGGAAATGTTGAATATGACAACGATGTGGTGGAATGATTAAGTGTTTATGTAATGGGATTCCAAAATAATGTTATATCATTGAGTATTGGAATATTTATGTATTGGTCTAATGTGGTATTCAAAGTGATTGAGATATTATTCGCATAATGAAGGGAAAACGAGAAAATGAAATGTTTAACAGTATTCATGAGCTCATGATTGATATAAGGACTAAGTTATATCATGGTTTGAGTATATAGAATTTTGAGGATTTTGGTATGTGGAAAGTATTAACTTTTAACTGCATTCATGTTTTCACTAAGGTATTCAAGATAATACATTATTAAGGACTTTTAATGTTTGGAATGTGACCAAAAAAACATATCTTATGATATATGGGGATCGATGATGGTGTTAAATCTCTGGTAATCGTTTTCACTATGTTATGAGAGTGGACTGCAGTATTATGGATAAGCCTAAAGATTGGAATGGATTATGTTGGACATAAGTTAGTATTGTTTAAGGATAGAAGTTTTTTCGATATTATTGATGGGATGTTATAGTAATATAGTTTTAGAAAAAGGACAACCTGCAGGACGGGCGACAGCCCATCGCATCGGACAAGGCTATGGGAATCAAACCCACAACCGAAGTGCGACTTGCCTTTATCGCCTACCATTGGCCTACAGGAAGTCCCTGTTTAGTAGAAACTAGTTTTATTATATTAAGCAGTATGATATATGAAGTATAATTCCATTTTAGGAACCATATATGATTAATCTCACTATAGATCGACTTATAATTTTTCCTATCCTTTTGTTTGAGACAGATGGAATGACCCGTCATTCTATCACATGATCTGCTAACACTTCACGAATAACAAATTCAACTTCATTTATTTAAGAGATGAAGTGGAAATTGTTCAAGGCACGAACAAAAGTGAGATTGTACCAAAATAAAGTAAGTATTTATTCTAATTCAAATTTTCAACTTTAGGGAAATGATCTTGAAAACCAAAAAGGTTGTCCTAGTGACCTTATATCCAATGAATCAGATGGTACCCTAGATCGTCACAAATTTATGGCTTTGTGATTACTGGCTTTTCTATAGCCATGTCCTCTACCACTATCCATCAGAACATGATGGTTAGATTTCTCTTCCATATCCATATTTTCACCTATGTGGAAACCCAGTGATTAGTTTATTTGGGTAACCGTTACGTTTCGTACTTTTGTTTTTAAAGATTTGTTTTGTTATTCCTTTTTATGATGTGGGTTTCTATTAAAGAAACTTTCGAATAGTAAACCACTTATAACCCCGACGAATTTTGAGGGAGAAATTCATTTTAAAGGGGTAGAATGTAACACCCCGAAATTTTATGAAAAATATTCTTTTTAATTTCATTAATGTCTTGTGTTGTACGCTACACCAAAAGAAGCTTTCACAACACGCATCCTTTACTTTCCTTCCATTACACGCAATCGCAACCTTCCTCGATAGCGTGTGTAGTACGCAATAACGAGTTTCACTAAACAACAATATGCTATTAAAATATTATTAAAACTAGCTGTTATGAATAGTAATAACCACTTTTTGAAATTTTTTATATTTTATTTTTCAAAATGGAATTCATTTTTGGATTCGTAATATCGAAATTAGCTTAGGGTGAAATTTTGGTACATTTCGGATAACTTTCATTTTCTGATGAATAGTGAAAATTACTAAATTTTAATTAAAAACAACTTTTTTAATCGAAATAATTAATAGTGATAAATTATTAATTTGAGTGGTTTTAAAGTATATCTAGAATATATTTTTACAATTCAATACAATGTTGGTCATTGGATGTAATTTCACATTTACACCAGACATAAACAAATGTTAATCTTTTGATAGTTATTATCTCTTAAAAACACGCTATTTGTTGTGACAGCGAAAAATAATTATAAAATTAATTAATGCAACTTATATGTTGGGAATTTTGTAAAATAGAAATCATTTTTGAACTTGGAAAATCAATTATAGCTTAGGGTGGAATTTTGGCATTTTTCTGAAAAACTTCAATTTTTTATGAATAGTGAAACTACTAAGTGGAAGTAAAAAAAATTAATTTTTTCATAAATCTTAATTTTACCGCTTCTGTGAATGGAATTTCAAAAATCCGAGAGACACAGTTGATGTCAGTAAGTAAAATGGGGTTCAATGAGATTAAAATAATTTTTGGTGAATAGTAACTTTTTACTTTTATTTACCACGGTTAAAGGTAAATAGGGTAATTAAGGGTAAAAATGATATTATTATTACCCTAACACTTGTCCTAATCCTATTGGACAAGTTTATCTTGACCACAAACAACCTTAAGTGTAAATTATTATCATTTAGGCCCACTTGGATTAGATTAGGACATTTATTATTATTTAATTCAAAGAAGAGTTAAAAGAGTTAAAATCAAAGTTTATTTACTAAAACATTTTTAATATATAGTAATAAATAATATAATTTCGACTATAAATATTCATTAGAAATATAAAAAGATTTCCTACATAATGGTATTTTATTTGTAATTTTTATACGTTAAATAATTTAATTTATTTATGACACAACGATGATGCAGTAATTACCATTTTAAGAAAATATTAACATAATTAATGTTATAAATGCCCAAATAAATGTAATTTGAGACTTTTTATGACATAAACTAATTTTCTAGGTTAATATGACAAGTTATTGATGATTTAAGTAACTTGGTTGGAACATATCATTCTGTTAGAAATTTCATAAAAATCATGTACCAAATAGTGTCAAAATTGACATAAATTAGTTTTTAAAACAAATATTATATTATTAATTGTTATTTTTTTTCTAAAAATCTAAGGTTCGGCCAAATGACTTATATAAGGTAATATATATTAATAATAAACAATTTGGGGTTCTTTTGGCTTGATATAGTAAGTTTATTAACCTTATAGTGTAAGAACACAAGAAGACACGGTAAAAGTAAAATTATTTAACTTAATGTTAAATCTAAATGATAAGGTTAAAATAGGAACCTAAACTTGTCTAAATTCTATTGGATGAGATTATTTAGACCCATCCCCACCTTATATTTGAAATAAATCATCTTATAACTATTTAAAACCGAATTTGGCTTTATAATAAAATAATATTTTTAGTTATTCTAAAGGTGCCCCTCTCCTCCCTTATAAAAGGGAACCTCCTCCCTCTCCTCCTCACACCAATTTGAGCATTCATGCTCGGCCAACCCCTGAACAAATCTCTTCTCCACTTCCCTAGTATCATCCTAGAGGTCCTGGTCTTCTTAAAATACCAATTTTAGTTCCCTAAAAGGAGGTCTCAAAGAAGCACTTCAAAGAAGAGGTAATATCCATTACCGATCCCTTCCAATTTCTTTCTTCTTCAACTTCTTCTTGTCTAGTTGTTTCATTATGAAGTAATAACATAATTATCACTCATATACTGATATGTTATTATATGTATTAAACAACCCTATTTAACCATCTGTCCATCCTACGGAAAATGAAATCACCGCGCATGCGTACGTACGGAATACCGTCTCCATGCCATGGTGTAAGATATTTTCCGCCACCACCTTAATAGGATGGGTATAATGGTGTAATGAGTAACTATATATGATTATTATAAAGTTATATTGATACTGAAATATTATACATACACTTTAACACAATTCCACGACCATGGGAACGATATCATCGCTCGTGCGTACGTACGGACTACCGTCTCCACGACGCGATGAGATTCGTTATCCAAGTTAACCATTCCAGAATGATTATAAAGTATATATAATGAATAATAATGGAATATATGACATGGTAAATCTACTGGATTTATGTATATATATATATATGTCATCTACTTACTTCCATTCAAGACAATAAGGAAAGGAAAGCAGCGTTCATGCGTACGTACGGACTACCGTCTCCATGAACGGTGTATTTCTTTCCATTTACTGATTTATTATATATGTATATTCTGAATATATATATATATCATGTTTTATATTCTGGAATTATGTAATCATGATCTATGTAATCATATGAATAATTACAAGTTAAAAACACGAATGACAAATGAGACGATTTTACCCAAAACGCTACTTTAACATGAATTTACAAAAGAAAGGGTAATATAAAGTCATAAGTGGACCATATATGATATAATAACAATTAATATGATTCTGGAATAAGTCAATAACATGATTTAAATCATTATACCGGAGGTTCGGACACTTACAAAGAAAGTCGGACCTAAGGTAAGGGAAATATCACAATCTCATTTTTATCTGAGATTGTTTATACTTTGGTATTTACTGGGGTGTATTTTATCATCCACATCCATGTTTCCTCAATATGTAATATTATTTCCATTCACCTACAAATTTTTAAGTCCTATTTTACCCTTAGGTGAGTTTTTAGTAAAAGATATGAAAGGAATCTTTTTTCATTTTTCATACGAGGTACTTTTTTGACTTTTCCGACAAAAGTACGAGAAGAATGTTTTTTTTAACTTATACAGAATGAATGGATTTTTAAAACATTATTTCCAATAATCTTACTTTAAAATTTTTCAAGTTTATTTTTTATCAAATTCTTTTAGTTTATAATTGTATGACATATTAATAAAGGAAAAGTGTTTTTGAAGAAGAAAGGATATTTTCCTCAAGAATTCATTTCAAGTGTTTTATCAAAATTATTTTCCATCTAAGATAATAAAGGGTTCTGTTTTTATCCCTCTTATTACAATGATTTGATTATGTTGTGATGGAATTATTTTTATGAATTCCTTTATCTTATATGAATTGTTTTATGATGTCATGTTGTTTAAGAATCCCATTTTTATTACATGGGTTATGAAATGATGTATGGTTTATGATTTTGTGGCACACATAAGAATGGTATCATTATGAGATGGGTGGGACCTATATCTCCCTCCAATGCATTGGGTAAAGATTTTATATCTCATGAGATAGACATGGATGGAACGGTAGGTTATACATGTTCAGTGAAACAGGACTGAAACGAGGGTGACTCGGTTCAGAAAGGGACTTTGTCCACTAAGATAGTCTTGGAAATGAGTCTTGACTAACAAGAAATTATTCTCTATGATTATGTGTGAATTCCACAAAGTTTCATGTTTTAAGTTATGATTATTGTGATTACATTTCACTGCCATGATTTACCCCATGTTATGAAATTATGATCTCTTTTGCAGGTTAAGATTTCCAAAAGTTATGTGCTTATGTATATGATGTGATTGATATTTCTTTTATTTACCCTTACTGAGCATTTGAGCTCACCCTTTTATGTTTTCTTTTCCCCAGGATATAAATAAAGGTTTTAGGTATAAAAAAAGAAGATCTTTATGGGAGATGTTGATGATCTTTCACCACGATTAGAAGATTACGTTCCGAGTTTCCAAAGACACTAAACTATTACGATCCTTGCGTGTGTGTTTTTGTTATGTACTTAGTATTCTGAAAATGTAATGTAATGTCATTGTACGTCAATCTTTGGGTCTCTACAAAGATCGTATCCCTTTCAATCCTCATCATGTAGAGGGCTTTAGGATAATTTCTACATTAAGAATCTACCAATTTTCTCACCTTACTATGATGTTAATGGATTGAATAATCATAATCTTTTATCAAATTTAGCCACATTAATTGGAACATATTGAGATCCATTTTCACGAATATATACTTGAGTCTTTTATGATATGTTTATATGTCACACTTCTCCTCATATAGATAATTTTACCAAATAAGCAATGTGAAGATCCCTGCAGCCAATTCTAGATCATGTGTTGGGTAGTTTGACTCATGAATATTTAATTAGAGAGAGGCATAGACTATCACCCTTCCATTTATTAGTAGTAAATAACCCAATTCCTTTTTTTGTACTCATCACTGTATATTATAAATTCTTCCCCAATAGTGAGAAATGTGATCATTGGTGTGGTGATTAGACTCCTATTAAAATATTTAATGATCTCTTAACACTCATAATTATAGAAAAACTTCACCCCTTCTAAGTTATATTACTTTTTGGGATTTAGAACCATGATAAGTTTCTAAAAACCTGATCATATAACCCATATAATCCAAGGAAACTATGTATCCCCTTCATAAATGTTGGTTAGGGCCATCCTTCAATTTTATCTGGTTTTTAAGGATCCATGGATATCCTTTTGTGGGTGATGAAACTACCAAGGAGTGTTACTTTCCTTATCCAAAACTCACATTTACTATACTCTAAATATAAATTTTCCATTATCAAGGTCATCATCAACGTATTAAAATTATCATGTTGTTCCTCCTTTATTTTATAGTAGATATGATTATCGTCTATAAAGGAAACCAGATATTTATAAATGTAATCCCTAATGAAATTATTTATTAACTCATTGAAGGTTGTTGGAGAATTAATGTGTCAAAATGGAATCACTATGAAACCATAGTTCTTGTGAATTTTATGAAATGAAATCTTGGGGATATCCTAATTCTTCACCTTTACTAGATAATATCTCAATCAAAGATCCACATTTTAGATGTATTGTGCTCTACTTAGTTGATTGAACAAGTCACAAATATGTTCCATTGTATTGTATTTCTTTATTGTGATCTTATTAACCTCATGATAATCAATAAATAGGCACATGGACCAATCCTACTTCTTGAAAAATAGGACAGGTGTACCCCATGGTGATGTTCATAGGTATATAAACCCTTTATCTAGATTCTCTTATAGTTTCTTCTTCCATTATTCATTTTAATAGTGGCTATTCTATGTAGATTCTTAGATATTGGAAATTATCTAGGGATAATATTGATTGAGAAATCAACCTGATGACTTGGGGGAAGACCAAGAAATTATTTCGGAAACATATCAACATATTCATTTATAATGGGCATATCATCATGGTTGATCTTTTCTGTAGACTCAATAGTTGTAGCATGATATGATTTCTCATAATGAAATAATATACCTAATTATGATGATGATAACAAGGGAGATTGATCACTCACATTACACTTATATATAATCAAAGGGAGATTCACGATATGGTGTGTGAATATTTTATCTTGAAAATTTATATTGGATCTATATAAGGAAATACAATTAATAACTAAAATTACATTGAATTAAACTTAAGGTAATGTCACACGGTTTTCGGGTAAGTTCATCACACAAATTTGGATAGGGGTGAAGTTATATACCTAGGATGAAATAATTTCCAATTTTCTATTATTATTGATATCCCTACTTCTTTGTTTTGTGGTGGTTTTTTAATAGTTCTACAAAACTTGCATGATATGAAATAAAGCATATAACTTTACTCACATTAGATACTTAATGTTCACAAATGGATTGTAATCCTATATTTCACTATTTTATTTTGCTTCTAATCAATTACAACAACCAAAATAATCTTAGGTAAGAGAATTTTAAATCTATTAAACACATAAAAGGTAAAGTATGAACATTTATGGGATAATAGATAAATGAAATAAATTCCTTATCCTATGAATTTATAGGTTTTAGTCTATGTTTTCTATGGTCTATTACTTAACAAAAAAATTTATTGGCACTTTGGTTTCCTTCATAATGGTTCATAAATAGTTTCTAAATCTATCAAATCATATTCCTCAGGTGTGTAAAACATTTTGTATAGAAATTCCATTTTATCATGCTCTAGGTATTGATCATACCGATTCCCAATGCTCCATTTTTGGGTTGTAACCCCTAGGTACAACTGTTCCAGAGCCACATCTAGTTGCAGTATCCAAACTGGGATTTTTTTTGTTGGAAACCACTTATTCTATAATTTACCATAATTTAGGGTTTTTTTCTATGTCTAGTATTATCCCTAAGTCTTTCATTAAATTTTTCTAATTTAAATCCCTAAAAATAACTATACCTTTTTTTGATACAAACTATGACAACTCATATCATTAATACACCTTAATTCTGGATTTATAACATAAAGACCCACATAATACAATCCTAAAGGATTGAAAGGCCTGGTTTTGTTTTATAATTTAATATATGACATAGTAGCTTCAAATGGGTATTCAAAAAAAACATTTAAAACTCTTTAATATGCTCCTAAAATTCCATCGCTCTTTTAAAACTGTATGAGATAACTTGGGATGTACATAAGAAAGTGGGGAGCTAAAAATCCTAGTAAGATAATAATCAAATTATAACATGATGAAAGTAATACATGTTAATCAATAATCATATAAAGGTTACATAAAAAGGATAATAATCATAAACATCAACATCATAGCAAGACATAATATGATAACATTGGTGAAACATAAAAATGTGGATGCAACATAAACATGGCATTATAAGAATAATTCAAGGGTAACTACTAAGATATAATAACATATCATTCTTTTGAAAACCTATAATGAACTATAAAAGATATATAATGATATAAAAATATCACCCAACACATTATAGGGATATATAATTTTTTTCTCACCTGTGATAATCATATCATGTGTATCCATAAGTGTGAAACATAGATCACACAACATAAGAACACATTTCGTCACTTTTAATCCCATGATTAAAGAGTGTGGGTTACCTATATAGAATTCACGTATAAATGAATTATTGGTACATATATGTGAATAATTTTGAGTGTAAATTGGTATGGGTATTCATTATGAAAATGTTTGTCATAGAAAATCACAGAATAATTTTAACAGCATAACATGTGTATATAATGATTAATGGACAGGTTTAATGAGAGTGAGAGGGGGTATATCATTACTAATAAATCATAATGGTAGCAATAGATATGTGTAAAAACATATTACAACATGAATAATTAGAATTCAAAATTAATAATACAAATAATGTTCTTGAATAAAGAGGTAGAGTAGAGAATCTTTTATTGGGAACAAATTAAGAGGGATATAGAGTGGTAAATGGAAATTAACATAATTATCAATGATTTTTTGGTGAATAGGAGCGGTAGTTTGGGTGGGTATTTATAGAAATAGAGAGGGGATTTTTTTATTAATTTTAATACTTATGTTTTGGACACTATATGTTAAATTAATGAAAACCAAAAAACATCCAATGGTTTTTACCCATGGTTTCTGAAAAAAAGGATTAGTTTTAAATATTTTTTAAGGATAAGAACCTAACACAATAAAATAGTATTATTTGGGATGTGGAAGTGAATCGTGTTCATAAAAATTTTATTTTAAAACCTTAAAATATAATATTTGATTTAAAGGATTCATTAATGGTTTATAAAATTTAAAAAATAACATAAAAACATTGTTTTAAAGTGGAAAAATGAATATATATTTTTATTCCTTTTATTCCATTTATTACATCACTTTTGGTTCATTATGATGACATAATATAGATCTTATATTTTTACTATATTTAATTTTTTCCCAAAAAATCGAATGTCTTAAATGATTATGAAAAATTTACAATTGGGTACATTTTTTTAGATTATTTGAAATTTAATATTTAGTTCGTAAAAATAATTTTCTAAATATGATAATTTCTTCTTTTAAATAGAAAATATCTATTCACTGGAAAATACCAGGTTATACGATTTTAACCACTTTCGAACCCTTATAAAATTTCATTGTGGTTCATTAAATTATATTATCAACTATATATAAATAATTATTTTCTAATAAGAATATTTTATTAAAATATCATTTATTTAATAAAATGATGAATTTTTCAATAGTGTGTCTTAATTGAATCTATATAGTTCCCAAAAATACAATTTGGATCTCTTCATATCAAAATATAATTTTATCAAACACATTATATAATCATTTATAAATTAATAATAAAAAGGGATAGATATAGTCACTATTTAATTAAAAATAAAATATTAAAAAACATATTTCAATGGTCTAGATACTTAACCCCCTGTTACACAAGATTACACCCTAAGGGTATGGTGTGCAATGGTGGTTCTTTATTGGGATGGATTAAAAAACATGGTTTAGGTCATGATCTCGATAATATTTAAATTATCTCATTAATAGTTTCTCTCAAAATTTATTTATTGAATCATGGATTGGGATTGGTCAAGGGAAAATCCCAGTGATATCATATCCCTTAGGAGCTTTGATATATGGGCATCATAGGGTATGATCCTACGGGTTGAGGTCATCAATTCTATTATCTGTTTCAATTGGGATTTATCATAACCCTTGATATATAATAATCATAATAGTCACTAAAAATGATATATTATGGATGGTTAAGATATTTAATGATATTTTAAATAAAATATTCTATATAATTCCAAAAGAACCAAAGTAGTTCATGTATTTTCTATTACTATATTACTTAATAATCCATTTATTCATTCAGAAGGGAATTTCATTTATAAAATTTTGGGTCCGATAGTGGAAAAAATGTTTAACACATCGGCATTTTTCACGTCGGTTCTATATAACCGACATGGAAAGATTTAATGATTGATATATCACACCAGTTATTTTATAATCGATGTGATATATCGATCAGGATCGATATTTTAGGTATGTTATAAAAAAACCAACGTAAAATATACGGAGATTAGATTTTTTATGTCGGTTATTGTATAACAGACGTTAAAATCAAATCTGGCACGCTTTATCACGTCAATTATTTTATAACCAACTTCAT
Organism: Viscum album; assembly: GCA_963277665.1. NCBI lineage: Eukaryota > Viridiplantae > Streptophyta > Magnoliopsida > Santalales > Viscaceae > Viscum > Viscum album. The sequence continues at coordinate 100,924,903 of OY728132.1, read as the reverse complement.
AAAAGAAATCTCGGTGCTTTACCATATTGATTATAAAAAAACTGATGTTATAAAGCCAATCTCATCAATTTATCATGTCGGTATAAAGTGACATATATCACGTTGTTTATAAAAAAACTGACGTCATAAATTGTTTTCTACGTCGGTTATTAAACAACCGACGTTACAAAAATTAAAAAATTTTTTTACCACATCGGTTATTAAATAACCGACCTGATAAATATTTTAAATGATTTATCGCACCCCATATTCAATCATTCTTTTTTCTTCGATCGGGCGACCTATGACTCGTCTCCCTCACGCGAAAAACCTAGAAACGATTCATCGAAGTCGTGCCCTCCAGCCTCATTTTTCCAACATCATTCTTCATATTTATTATTATAAGATCTATCAGGTCGACTCACAACATTCAAGTAAGCCTGACACGACTCCTTTTTAGTTTTTTTCCACGATTCCCTAAACTAATTTTTTGAGATGTTATTTTTCTTTTTTCTTGCTATCATGGTTGGTTTTATAGTGTTCATCTATACCATGCTAAATTCTTTTTTGGTAAAATAAACCTATGGAAGTGATATCATGCACGTTTATGATTTTTTTGTGTTCTATCATGTGTGTGTGCGCATACAAGGGGTTTCCAAGGGGGTGGGGGGCTATGCAAGTGGGTGGGGGTTTCCATAGGGGTTGGCTGGGTTTTCCAGTTAGGTGGGGGTGTCCAGGGGGTTTCAAAGGGAGTCTGGGTGGTGTCCAGGGGGTGAGGGGACTGTACAAGGGGGTTGGGTGTCAAAGGGGGTGCGTGGAATGTCAAAGGAGGTGGGGGTGGTGTCCAGGGGGTGTGGGGGATGTCCAAGGGTGGTGGGGGCTATACAGAGGGTTTGGGGGGTTGTCCAGAGGGTAGGGGGCTATCCAGAGTGTCCATGGAGGTAGGGGCAGTCCAGGGGTGTAGGGGGGGGGGGGGGGTCCAAGGGGTGGTGGTGTCGAAGGGGGTGGGGACTTTCCAAGGGGTGGGGGCTTTCTAAGGGGGTGGGGGCCATGTCCAGAGGGTTTGGGGGGTTGTTTGGGGGGGCTGTCCAGAGGGTTGGGGTGTCCTGGGGGTGGGGCTGTCTAGATGGGTGGGGGTTGTCCATGTGGTGGGGGTTGTCAAGAGGGGTGGGGGGCTATCCAAGGGGGTGGTGGTGTCCAGGGGGTGTCCAAGGGGGTCGGGGTGGTATCCAGAGGGTTCGGCGGGCTTTCTAGAGGGTTGGGTGTGTCCAGGGTGTCCATGGAGATGGGGGGGGGGCAGTCTAGGGGGTGGGGGTCCAAGGGGTGGGGGTGTCGAAGGGGGTGGGGGTTTTCCAAGGGGGTGGGTGGGGGGCTATCCAATAGGGTGGGGGCCATCCAGAGGTTTTAGGGGGTTGTTCGGGGGGATTTTCAGAGGGTTGGGGTGTCCAGGGGGTGTCCAAGAGGTAGGATGTGGGGGTGGTGTCTAGGAGGGGTGGGGTGTCCAAGGGTGTGGGGGATGTCTAGAGGTGTGGGGGGATGTCCAGGGGTGTGGGCTATCTAGAGGGGTGGGTGATGTCCAATGGGGTGGTGGTGTCCAGGGGGTGTCCAAGGGGGTGGGGGATAAGTGTCAGTTGGCATTGACTATTGCATCATGGTTTGTGAGATTATGACATGATGATTGTATTGTTTCATAGATATTAGGCTATAATTTATTAGTTTTGTTTAAGGGGGCGGGGTGGGGTCCAAGGTGGTGGGGGGTGGTGTCCAAGGTGGTCGGTATTGTCTATGTTGGAGGTTTCCACTATGATTTTTAGGGATCCAAGAATTATGAAAAGATGAGGGGTGTTGAAATATGATTCTATATCGTTATATATATTTTTACTAGTCATTGACTATGAGAGAATTGTGGGTTTTGGGGGAGACCATGTCATGGTTTTCAAAGATGCGCAGTTATCCTGACCCCATTGTGCTGTGATGATAGGCTTTACGCTGTGATTTTCTCCATCTGAGTTTTTATTTTAAATTTGATTTGATTCCCAGGTTTACTCTATTTTCTCCAATTTTCTATCAACCATTGGAGGCCCCATGTTTTTCTTTAATTCCATGGAATTCTCTATAAATATTTCACTTATTCCATGTTCTTCTTCCTTCATTCTTTGTTTCTTTTTTTCATCTTCATCCACTTCTTCTTCTCCTTCATTCCTTATTTTATTAGGGATGTTTGGTTGTTTTTAAATTAACGGTTTAATAGTAATCGATGTGTTCTAGGTTTTTTAGGAGGGTTGGGGGTGTCCAAGGGGGTGGGGGATGTATAGAGGGTTGGGGGCTGTCCAGGGGATGGGGGCTGTCCCGAGGGGTGGGGGCTGTCCAAGGGGGTGGTGGTGTCCAGGGGGTGTCAAAGGGGGTGGGGGTGTTTTCTAAGGGTGTAGGGGTGTCCAGGGGGTGGGGGTGGTGTCTAAGGGGGTGGGGGATGTCTAGAGGGGTGGGGTTGTCCATAGGTTTCAAATCATTAGGATCTGTGTAATTTTCAGAAGTGAATGTATACATATTTTAATATTTATACTTCATATTTCTTTTTTACAGAAGGGTGAATTTGGTATCCCATTTCACTAGGATGCATTCTTTGTGAACCTTAATAAGAAAGGATCCAAGATGAATTTAAAACTATTATATCTAACTATATTTTCTTTTTAAAACCATATTCAAGCATATTTTCTTTAAATACTCATATAATTTTTTTATATTTCAAAAAAAATTACATTAACATTATGATTTTTTTTCATATAAAAATATATTTGTCTTATCTTAAAAATATGTATAATTTTGATATTTGTTATAAGTAATAATTAATTTAGGATAGATTACGTCACATCGAATGAGCAATGAATATGAAGAAGGTGTTGATGCCTTTTTGGAATTTTCTAAACAAAATGTTCCAAGTAGTGACATTTTTTTCTATCCATGTCTGAAATGTTTGAATATAAAGAAGTTGAAAATTATAGAGAGAAAATATCATCTGATTTGTCATGGTTTTAATCCGAGTTACAATCCTTGGATTTGGCATGGTAAAACTGGACGGAATGTCACTAATGATGATTATTCACAAGATAGTAACTCTGATGGAATTGAAGAAATGATTCCCGATATTTTAGTAGAACAAATTGAGATATAACTGAAAATTGTGTGTCTGTATGGTGATGATGAAAAACCATTATATCTTAGTTGTACGGATTTTACAGTTTTTTCAGTGGTGTTAAGATTGATTAACCTGAAGGAAAAAACATGGATGGAGTGACATAAGTTTTACAGAGCTGCTACAATTGATGAAATACATTCTTCAAAAAGATAACGATCTTCCAGATTCACATTATACGGTCAAGAAAATATTATTCCCGATGGGATTGGGATACAAGAAAATACATCCATGTCCAAATGATTGTATGATATATTGGAAGGAATATGAATTTCTATCAGAGTGTCCTAAATGTGGGACATCACGGTATAAGGTGAAAGAAAAATCATAGGCTGATGTAGAGATTACAAATATCCCTTCAAAGGTATTTTTGGATCTTCCTATAATTCATCATTTCAAACTTTTATTTGCTAATTCACATGATGAAAAAAAATTAATATGGCATGCTGATGAGCAGTTATGTGATGGAAAAACATGTCATCCATCTGATTGTCCACAATAAAAGAAAATTGATGAGCAATATCCTACATTTGGAAATGAAATTAGAAATCTAGGACTAGGGTTGTGCACAGATGGAATAAATTTATACTGAACCCTCGTTAGCAAAAATAGTTCATGAACTATTTTATTGGTAATTTACAACCTCTCTCTTGAAGTTTGTATGAAGTGAAAATATTTCATGTTGATTGTAATGATCTCTGGTACGATGAAACCCAGAAATGATATTGATGTTTTATTTTCACCATTTATTGATGATTTGAAACTTTTATGGGAGGATGGTATTAGGGTGTATGATTCTTCTAAAATGAAATATTTTCAACTACATGCAGTGCTTTTTTTCACTATGAATGACTTCCCAACATATGTAAATTTTTCTGGATATAGTGTTAAAGTGCATAAAGCATGTCCAATTTGGGAACAATAGACTTCATATTGTCAATTGCATCATGGGAGGAAAACATTGTACATGGTTCATCGAAAGTTTTTTCCTATGGATCACTCTTATAGAAGACTAAAAAAGGCATTCAATGGCTCACAAGAATTTTATATTTCCCCAAAACCTTTATCCGCTGATTTTTATTTTGAGAGGGTGGAAAAATTTGATGTGACATTGGGAAAGACATAGAAATATGGTAATGATAGACATATTTGGAAGAAAAGCTCAATATTTTTTGAGCTACCATATTAGAGATATCATGAAGTAAACATAATATTGATGCATTCACGTGGAGAAGAATATTCGGGATAGTTTGATTGGAAAATTGTTAGATATTAAAGGAAAGGCAAAAGATGGGTTGAATGCAAGATTAGACTTACTATCAATGAGAATACGTTTGGAGTTAGCTCCCACTTTTAATGGAAGATGAACATTTCATCCCCCGGCTTGTCATACATTATCCAAGAGGGAGAAAATTTTCTTTTGTCAGTGTCTTCATGATATCAAAGTGCCTCAAGGTTATTCTTTAAATGTAAAAAATTTTGTCTCATTGAAGGACTTGAAGTTGATAGGTATGAAATCTCATGATTTTCACATCATGATGCAACAACTTCTACCAGTTTCACTACGTGGAATATTTTCCATCTATACCAGAAATACTATAATGAAGTTGTGCTATTTTTTCAATTCAATTTTTAATAAGGTGATTGATGTGAATGCTTTGAAAAGTTTGGAAAATGATGAAATTTGTATACTTTTTCAATTGGAAATGTATTTTCCTTCAACTTTTTTTGATATAATGGTGCATTTAATGATTCATCTGGTTCTAGAAAAAAAAGCATTGTGGAGCTGTATATCTTCGTTTGATGTATCCATTTGAAAGGTATATAAAAATATTGAAGGGGTATGTTAAGAATCCATATCGACCTGAAGCCTCCATTATTGAAAAGTATATTTCTGAGGAGGTTGTAGAGTTTTCTACAAGCTACTTGGCTACAGTTCAACACATAGGTTTGCCTCCATGTCTCTATGAATGAGTTAATAATGAGGGAAAGGGGATTCATGGCTTGAAAGTGAAATCATTTTCATCTGAACAGATGATGAAGTTAGAATCACGCATCTTGAATAACATAAATGATGCTCAACCGTATATCACATTACATATTAATGAGTTGAAACAATGTCATCTAAAGAAGAAAGAAAAGTGTATTCTGAATGATCACAACAAAACATTTTTTTCCTGGTTTAAAAAGACCTTTCTTGCTAGATCAGATATATCAGAGACATTAAAATGGGTAGTGGGTGGTCCAAGATTAAATGTGATAACATGGTCCGGTTATGACATTAATGGCTATACATTTCAGATGAAAGATCATGATAATAGAAGTGAAGTTCAGAATAGTGGTGTATTGGTGTTTGTAGAAGCAATGCATTTTTTGAGTGCTAAAGACAAAAACCCAATTTCTCCATCAAGTTAATATTATGGAGTGATTGAAGACATATGGGAGGTTGATTACTTTAAAATTAAAGTTCTTATTTTTAATTGTAAATGGTTTATCAGTTAAACCGTGTCAGACATGATGAATTTGGAATGATAGTTGTTAATCTGAATAGATTGGAAGACACAACTGATTCGTTTGTAAGGGCAACACATGCAAAAAAAATCCTATGTAGTAGATCAATCAAATACGCAGTGGGTTGTTTTTTTACAAGGGAAAAACAATATGTTGGTGAGAATAAACTTGATGAAGATACTGATTTATGTGATATCCCTACTTCCATGGAAAGATTAATAGAACATAATGATGAGCATGTTGAAGACATGGTTTGTGCCATAAGGAATGATCACGATGAAGGAATTTGGGAAAACAATCCATTTTTACATTACTAAAATTACAGGTAACATTTGTTTATTTCTTGTTTACATTTATTATTTCATAAAATGTTAGATATTTTAAGTTTTTTCTTTAATAAAACATGTATGAAAACAAAATAATTATAAGTTTTTTTTTGTTTTAATTTTTTCCAGTTTACTTTATCACATATACCATTACATAAATTAAATATTTTTTTAGTGACAATTACTTTACCATGTTTACCATATTTACCATGTTTACCATGTTTACCATGTTTACCATGTTTACCATCCTTACCATTGTTTAACATGCTTACTATATTAACCATGTTTACTATTACGTAACTTAGTACAACTTTCTATTTTCTGTTTACATTAGTATTGTACTATTTGAATTTGTATATTTGTGAACTATTGTTTGTTTTCTTGATTTGAATGATAATGACATATCAATCAGTTGATCAACCACATGATTCTGGAGATGAGCATATTGGCCATACCTGTGCGGAGGAACATTCACATGCTCCTCTTGATATTCTTTAATCTTTTTAAGGTGCTCCCATTAAGACAAAGAGTTCAAGTTTTAGTAAACCTGGGTGCACACATTTACCAAAATTATCACTTACCCATATTCTAGATCAGAGGATACTCATTGAGTTTGATGAGGATGATATTCCTAGAGGTCCAAATGAAAAATATTTTAAGAGTTTTGTATCAATTCAGGGTAAGAGAAAAGTAATCATTTTGTATGATGACTGGAGAAGTTTAGACAAAGAGATAATCTCTCAGTTATGGGAGACGATTTTGGTAAGATATTTTGCTATTGTTTTCCTATTCTTTAAATTATTCTAGTTTATATAATATGTATAACCACTTCTTTTTTAGATGACATTTGATATTCCTGACACTGGAGGAGTCAGGAAGAAATGCTTATCGATGGATGCTAGGAGATGGAGGGATTTCAAATCAACCCTATCATCTGATTTCATTTTTGGTCATAGGAGTCATGACAATCCATGTGGTATATATCCTTTTATATATGAAGACACATTGAGACAATTTGTTAAAAGTAGAAGAAAAGATTTATTTTTGGTAAGGGAAATGTAAACTTGTATATGATTTCTTATATAAATGATCTTATTAATGTTTTTTTAATGATTTCTTATTCTTAATTTACATCAAACAAGGAAATATCATTAGGATATATAATCTAAAAATTTATACCCTCATACATTATCTTGGGGAGGGTATACATTATTGGAAAAACAAATGATGGCAGAAAAATTACAAAAACTAAGAGCTGAGTGTTAAATCTCTCGAGAGGTGGCCCCTCTATCCCCTCCATCTAGACATGAAAAATGGAAGAGATCTCGGATGGAAAAAAGGGAAATATCTTTCGGAAGAGTCGATAATTGTAGCTGAGAGGATTGTAAGATATTTATTTTTTTATTGAAGTAAACTATTTTCATCATATAATTTCAATCATTACAGAAATGTTCAATTAATTTATACAGGATTTTCTTGAAGAGCAGAGCTCACAGGGGGTATTTACAGCTACTGGGAGGCCAGATATTTTATCTGCAGCATTGGGAAACCCCAAACATCCTAGTCGTGTACAAGGATATCCAACAGGTGTATCAGTAAGAAAAGTGTTTCCACGTTCTTCAACTTCTTATATTGAGGTTGTTTATAAAAAATAGAATCCTTGGAGGCTGAAGTTCATAATATTAATGTGAAGATGGAGGAAAAGATTACAGCATCAGTACGGTCTATGTTTTCAGACAGACAAAGACAATTTCAGACCGCAGTTCCCACTCCTCCACCTCCCCCTGAAGAACCCATTATTAATCCTCCACATCCACCAGTAGATCCAACTCCCCCACCTCAGCCTGCGGACCCCATTTTCTATCATACTCCCCTATCACAACTTCCTACTTATTGCGAGTTGTATATTGATGATCCTCAACATCATATAGTTTCATATGGGTTGGTATATTGTATAAAATAAATAGTTCATCATCAATAATTAAAGGTAGAGAATTAGAGGGTCACAGTACAGGATATTATAGATAGATTAGATTGAGTAACATTACCTACAGATGAGGTGATGACAGTTGGACATAGTATCGGTCATTATTTAATTTAATCATTCAGTCTTCTTCGACTCATTACCATAGAGGTATGTATGTTATATATTCTATTTTATTTTTTTATTAAAGTTTTTTTATCATTTGAAAACTAATATATTTTTCTATTTATTTTTATAAGAATACTTCAAATGTAAAGACATACTTTATAGACAACAACAAAGAAAAATGGTTATGACATCAGATACAGATTCTAGTAGTCTTGATAGATTTTCAAGATATTCAAATTTGTTGGTGGATCATTATAAGTTTCCAATGGAAGATCATGTTTGTGGATGTGAAATAACTGTGGGTATTGTGAAAACTAATATCATGGAGCATGTTACTAGAGATAAGTTGGGCATAAACATGGTGAAATTTATTTCCATGTAAGTCTTAACACCCTTTCCCTAAGATATATTTATTAAAAATGTATACTTATGTCTGTTTTTTATTATGTATCCTTATAAAATTTGTGAGAATAATGAGCGGACATATGTATAGAGATTCATGGACCCACATTTTATTTCCCCTGAAGCATGTGCATTGGATGAGGAACAAAGAATGATTTATATTGCTGAAAGACTTGAACAGAATATAGTCACGCAATATTGGATGATGTTTTTCTAGAGGTATGAAACACATATCTCTCAAAGAGTTCATTATCTTTTAACATAAAAACCACTAACCTAAAATTTTCTTTTATCAGTGATCATTGGATGTTAGGGGTTTTTTTCCCAATGGATAAAACACTTTATTGGATATTCTCTATCCATGGTGATGTGCAGGAATGTTTTAAGAATATTTTGGAAAAGTAAGTTTCAATTTATCAATAGTTTTATATATTATAATGAATTTTAAATTTATCCCATTCGTGTTATTTTCTAATAGGGGTTGGGTCTACTTTCGAAAAAACACAATGAAAAGTAGTGCTAAGATCAAATATGTAAATATAAAGGTAAATATCCGTTTATAATTTGTACTTTTTGATTTATTACATAAAAATAATATATTGAATTAACACTCATTCAAATATAATTGTCATGAACAACAAGGCGTCATCGAATGTGGATATTATATGTTAAGATTTATGTTTGAAATAATAACAACTGGGACAGTTGTGAACTTTTACCTGGTAAGATTTCCTTTTAAACTTTTCAATAATATTTCATTTGATTTATTCATTATACACTTTAACTACTATCCTTTTAATTTGTACCTATTTGATGACCTTCAACCCTATGGTGCTCAGGATGTCAAACACTTACAAGTGGAATGGTTAAATTATTTTACAGGTTTGATTGAATTTTTGTTGTTTGTAGTGTAAAATGTAATTTTGAATATTTTCATTTTAATTTTCTATTAGGTAGTCATTTGGGTTGGAATTTTTTTAAGTTAACATTGTATGTTTTAAATGTTATATATGTGAATGTTTAATTTTTCTCTACTTCTTGTTTTGGTCTACTTATGAGGGTTTTTCTACTATGGATTCTGGTCTGGGGGAGGGTTTCAAAGGGTGTTGGGGTGTTCAGTGGGGTAGGGGTATCCAGGGGTGTGGAAGGGTTGTCTGGTGGGTTGGGGGTGTCCTGGGTGTCTATGAGAGTGGGGGGAAGTCCAGGGGGTGGGAGCATTTTCAGAAGGGTGGGAGTGTTGTCCAGGGGAGTGGGGGGTTGTCCAGAGGTTTTCTAGGGGTGTGCGGGTGTCCTGTGGGGTGAGGGGGGTTTCCAGGGGTGTGGGAGGGATGTCTAGTGGGGTGGGGGTGTCCAGGGTGTCCATGGGGATGGGGGTAGTTCAGGGAGGTGGTAGAGGAGGTGCCGCCATCCCTTGGGGGGGATGAACGCCGCTGGGGGGTAGTCTAAGGGTGTGGTGGGGGAAATCATGTTGGGTGGGGGGGGGGGGGGGGTTCTAGTTTGGTTTTGGTCGGGTTTTGGTTTTTTTTGGTATAGGGGTGTCCAATGAGGTGTGGGTGTCCACGAGTGTGGTGGGGGTTGTCCAATGGGGTGGGAGGGTGTCCATGATGGTGAAAGGGAAGTCCGGACGAGTAGGGGTATGTTCTGGGGGTGTCACGGGGTGTGGGGGGTAATCCTGGGGGTGGGGGAAGTCTAGGGGTGTAAGGGGTAGTCCTGGGGGTGGGGGAAAGTCCAGGGGTGTGGGGGGTATCCAAGAGGGTGGGGGTTGTCCAGGGGAAGGGGATGTCCATGGGGTGGGGGTATTCCAGGGGTGTGGGGGTGTTAGGGGTGTCCAAGGGTGTGGTGGGGGCTGTCCAGTGGGGTGGGAGGGGGGGTTCTGGTCTATTTTGGTCTGTTTTTGGTTACTTTTTTGTCTGTTTCAGGGGTGTGGGAGGGCTGTCCAGGGGTGTGGGAGTGTTTTCTAGGGGGTGGGGTATACTGAATGGTGGGGGTTGTCTAGGGGTGTAGGGGGGGTGTCAAAGGGTGGGGGAAGTTCAGGGGTGTGGGGGTGTCTAGGAGGGTGGGGGTTGTCCATGGGTGTGGGGGCTGTCCAGGGGGTGGAGGCAGTCCAGGGGTGTGGGGATGTCTAGGAGGGTGGGGGTTATCTATGGGTGTGGGGGGTTGTCCAGGGGGTGGGACAATCAAGGGGTGCGGGGAGGGGCGTCCAGGGGTGTGGGGGGGGGGGGCTATCCACTGGGGGGTTCTGTCTGTTTTGGTCTGTTTTTGGAAACCTTTTGGTCTATTTCAGGGGTGTGGGAGGGTGGTCTAGTGGTGTGGGAGTGATGTCCAGGGGTGGGGGTTATACATGTGGGTGGGGTTTTATAGGGGTGTGGGGGTCTGTCCAGGGGGTGGTGGGGCAGTCCAGGGGTGTTGGGGTGTCTAAGGGTGTGTTGGGGGCTTTCTGGTGGGGAGGGGTGGTTCTGGTCTATTTTTTGTAACTTTTTGGTTTGTTTCAGGGGTGTGGGAGGGTTGTCCAGGGGTATGGGAGTGTTGTCTAGGGGTGGGGGTATACAAAAGGGTGGGGGTTGTCCAGGGGTGGGGGGTCCAGGGGTGGGGGCAGTCCAGGGGTGTGGGGGTGTCAAGGGGTGTGGTGGGGGTTGTCCAGTAGGGTGGGGGAGGGGGGGTTCTGGTCTATTTTGTTCTGTTCTTGGTATCCTTTTGGTATGTTTCAGGTATTTTGGATGGTCATAGTCGTGGATTGGTTTTATTTAAACAAAAAATTTATTTACGTCGGTTACTTCATAACCAACGTAAAAAATGCATTAGGATTAGTATTAACATCAGTTATTTATAAACTAATGTCATAACATCATGGGAAATTATTTTTACATCAATTATTTTATAACTTATGTAATAAATGGAAATGGATAGTGTTTTATGACGGTTATTTTATAACTGACGTCATAGATATGTTTTTACGTTCGTTATTATTTAACCGACATTGGAAACTGCTTCGCAGATAGGTTTATCACATCAGTTATAAAAATAACTGACATGATAAATTCTTCGGAGGAGTGATTTATGATGTTGATTATTATATAACTGACATGAAATGGTATATACCACATCAGTCATTAAATAACCGATGTAATAAACTATGACTCTGAAGCATTTTCCACATCGGGTTTTTATCAATCGATGTGAAAAAAGCTTCGGATTTGTGTTTTTTACATCAGTTGTAAAATAACCGATGAAAAAAACTATTTTTATAACATCTCCTATAATAACTTTGACCAAAATCCGACGTTAAAAATAAAAAATAACTACTGTAAAAAACTTTTTCTGCACTAGTGGTCATTATAGCTTTGTTTCATGGAAGATCTATATAAATTCTAATAGTAGTTCTAAAAAATAATTATTTATCATATAAAATATCTAGTTTCATGAGAGGAATAACAATATCCACTTAATTATTCTATTAATATATCTAATTCTTTCAGAGAGAAGTCTCTAGAGAAGAAAAATATGTAGTACCACTATTATACCTGTTTATTGTAGAAGGAGAGTGAAAAATTATAATTCTAATCTATGAATTATTTTTATTTTTGAAGAAGTTATACTATTTTTATAGGGTGAAAGACACAGACTCAACCCTCACATCAAGGATTTTATCTCATTCAGCATTGAAGAGGGAAATCACAAAAAATCTATGTTCAACATAGCATAAAACCTAGAGTAATGGTGCATGAAATGTCACATGATAGACATTTAAAACCCCTAATATCGATAAACTAATAGTTTCCTTCCCCAAAATAGTGATTTTATGAGGAGAAGAAGGATTTTACCTTAGATAAGTAGTGAGCCATTCCAAAACCTTATAATGTTGTTTTTCCTTATCATAGGGTTATCATGAAAAAAAAGCATGCATCCTCAAAAAGTTATTATAATGGATTCGTGTAAACCAATATATCATTGTGTGTTTTCTTAGTATATTATTTCTTCATTTTTATCCAAGTAAAATCTATCTGGTATATATGATTTACTTTATAAATTATTATCTATCATTCGGTGTGATCAGTTATGAAAGAGAGAAAGATAGAATTAATGTATTACTGTTAACATGGGAAAAAATATCCATAAAAATATGGAATTAAAATAAGAAAGTGTTTGAATAATTTTACACTATTATTCACCCCCCCCCCTCAGGGTGCATCAAGTCAACTTAGTCCCAATAAGTGTTTTTAGTTCCAAAAGGTTCTGATTTTAAGTTCAATCACAAAATTTATTTTAGATTTTTTGGGTACATGGAATCAACAATAAAGCCTCAATTTTTCATAGGAATTAACTTTGGTGGTCAGAAAAAAGAAATTTGTGTCTTCTTATAGGCTTATATTTAATATTCTATAGCTTATATCGTTTGAGATGTTGATTTGGCCAATAATTTTGATAGAAACAATGATTTTGGTATATATGATTTCTTGATTGGATCATTTTCCAATGAAGTTTACAAGAGAAAAAGATTTATGCTATTATATTTGAGGTGTAGTAGAATTTAGAAGTTATGTGTGGGAAATTAGTGGGAGAAAATAAGGTTAAAGAACCCACATCAAAGGATGTTTGAAAATTTTATTCTAATGAAAGTCCAATGAAAAATATTAGAGAATACCACCTTATATCAAAAGGGAAGGAGAATAAAAATACGAAGAAGACTCATATGAATAAAAACACTCAAACTAAGGTGAATAATTCTTATTTTATTGTTAAATAATATTCTAGCAATTTTTAGGAAGATATTAATTTTTTTGAAATTCATATTTTCCCCCTAATATTGATAAATGTTTATATTCTAATGATCAAATACCTATAACAAGTTGGAAATATGGTGGTTGTTCATCTAGTAACCAAGATGGGATACAATCCTTATAAGAAAATATGTATAGATGAGGAATCAAGAATTAAGTAGACCATATATTCATTAAATATTTTTACATGGAGAATAAAATATTTAAGATATTATAGGTGGACATGAATTTAGATATGATGATGTTGGGAGCAAAGATAAAGAAGAAAATTATACTTGATAAATATAAAAAAGATATTTAAAAAAATGGCCATAAATAAATATGTAAAATTATGAATTATCCATATCAAGACACAACTTGAATATATAGGTTAATGTAAAAGGTAATATTGATTAAGGATAGAGGATATGGATACCCAACATAAGGAGAAAGATGTGAATATCAAAGATCTTGAACCAATGCTCAAATCCTCAAAGGGAAAATATAATACCTTTCTTGTGGATGAATTATCATGTAAATAGTTTAAATAATAAAATACTGAATTACTGAATAAAATGAAGGTACTTGGTAAACATAAAAGTGAAGGAACACTAAGGAATTTCACTATAAATTGTTACTTCGATGGAAGTGTTATTCCCACGGGATAAGTACAAAAATACCTAAGTGGAGCATGAATCAGCTATGGATAATAATTTAAAAAATTATAATTCCTATTTTAATATTTTAACCCATTTTTTATTTGAACCAGTTTTATTTTTTAAGATGAAATTGGATATATTATTCTTTATTCAAAAACACACACAACATGTAGTTAATAATATAAAAAAGAGTCACACACAATGTTTTTACAAGGTTAAACCCCAATGTGGGAATCCTTATCCATGTTGTGATAAGAATCATCCAAGTCATGTATTTACCACTAATAATATCATTATTAGTTTTAAATGGATTTTTAAAAAATCATCATGAAACCATGTTTTTCATATTACATAGGTGAGTCTTCACTATATTACACAAGTGAAGAGACCTTTATACAACTTCCCAAAATCTTCAGTCTCCTCGATGGTGTTAAAACTTGTTTCTACCTTTTTAAATAAAACAAAAATATACTCAATATTCCACCACATATACCAGTCAGGTCTTTTCTTCAATATATATTTATTGGATACATTTTATTCTTTGAGAATAGTATCATGTAACTCAGTATCTACTAGAAAGCCCAATTCCAAGATCTTTATAAAAATATGTCCACTAGATTCTCTCAATTTCTAATCCAACAATGATTATAAAATCCAATAGCTCCTCATTCATAATGGAACTACACCCATATCAAGAACAACAGTAACAACTTTGGTCTCTCCCAAAAATATTATTTTGTTTTTTCCTTATTCTCGTGAATCTTTAATACTAAGTATTACTTAAATATATCTATAAATTTTTTATATTCTTATTAATATTATATACCTAGAGAGTATTTATTCTTTATCACAATATCATAGTTCTTATTCCCTTCTATGTGTGACCTCTCAGGTTCACTTATTTGAGAGCCACACCGGTGCACTATATAGAGATATCATAATCTCTTACTTATTCTCATTCATTTATATTTTAGTTCACTAAAATATATTTTTATATATTTGATATAGAAAATCATCAAAAAAATATTATAGTGATTCTCCTCTCACTTTTTCTATAGTCTAACCACATGGGTATGTTCGTATGATTTCCAATTCATTTATTCACGTTTTTAGGTCTATGTACTCCCATTATTACAAGATAATCTCTTTTTCCAATTTTTTGTCTCGAGTTTAATTCCAAGAATACCCTTTATATTTTCTTCCCAATTTACCCCGACAGAATAATTATTCCAATTATTTATACTAGTATTATTGATAATATTCTTTTCAATATATTGTACTAAAACCATAGATATAAAGTCTCCAATACTATATGAAAATAGTATAATAAAAACATATTATTTCAAGGATCATTTCTTTGTAGTGTGAAACTCTATGAATATTTAGTATAATATCTAGGTTGCCTTTAGATCATCATATAACTTTATTGATCGGCCATATCATTATAATATTAAATCAAATTTTATTTTATGATATTAAATTACACTAAATTTCAATTCTGGCATCATCACATTTAATTTTTTGAAATCATTTATTCTCTATGTTCGTTATTTATACTATTTTCTCTAAATATTCTTCAAATTTTATCTTCTTTTCCTAGATCATGAAGAAAAATTTTATTAATCAGTGATTGAATTGAATTAGATTAATATTTGAGTATTTGTTATATTTTAATTAGTTAATAATAACTTTACCATCATTATATTTAGTAATAAGAACTCCTTTAAATTTTTATTACAAATATTTATTTCCCAACAACCATTTTTGAGAACCCCAACATGATGAAATATTGATCTCCTCTATTCTTTTCATTTTATCTTCTTCAAATAATGTCTTGAATTATGTATCAATAAAACATCATGATATTTTAATCTTTAATTTCAAATTAATAATCTTTTGATATTATTTACTCTTTTGAATATTAATTTTGGAAAATAATATTTTCATCCGTTAGAATTTTAAAAATTTCAAAAATTGTGGGACTCAAGATTACTCTTTTTAAGTGTATTAGAACTCTTATTAAGTTATAATTTACTCCTCTTAATTCTTAAATTACTGTTATAAATTCATGTGATACTCTTATTCTTATTTGATTTTTCATTTTTCTCAAATTGGTTACCATTATAAAGTTTAAGGTAAGATTATGAGGTATTAAATACTCTTACAAAGTTGACCATTAATATTACAAACAAGTAAATTACTCTTATGAAGTCCAAGTTACTATTATGAACTCTGTAAGTAATCTTCTTATGTTTGGGTTTACTCTTTTGAACTCTCAAAGAACACTTTTGAAATCATGACTTTTCTATTTTTCAATTTCAGCTGCACTGGATGAATATTCTAAGGTTATACTTATAAAAATATCAACATTAAATCTAAATTTTATAATAACTTCAGAACAACTTATATCTTCTTTAATTCAACCATGGGCCTCTCAAACACTTTAAATAACCTTCAAATAATTTTTGTAAATTGTATGAATAATTACAACCCTCCTTAGCTAATTTCCATTGTATTGTATAGCCATTAAATATTCAATTTTGAGTATTATCATAAACATCAATTCATTTTAATATCATCCTTGAATATATATTTACAAACAATAATTAGAGAGATATTATACATTTATTACAATATACTTAATTATAATTACTACATTGTTAGTATCTTGTAACATCAACAAGAATTTCTCAAAACATTGAACTAACTTAATCTCTTTTATATTCACAGATTTATAAGTTATTCAACAACCAATTTAGTATCCATACTTTCAAATTCTCTATGAACTATAGTAGAAAATGATTCTAATTCTATCAGTAATTTTCATTAATTTCTAGGAAGATCATTTATCTAATATTTTGATTTATAATTACTATATTAAATCAATCCAATCAGTTATTCAAAGGAAGAAACTCATCAAACTTATTTACCAATCAAAGTAGGGGACAAAAGTTTGTCTTAATTATTTGGTAGATTGTTCCTCCATCAACAATCTATCTAAAACCTCTATATTGATATACTAATTGATAAAATTATAATAATAATAACTCTTGGGTCCCTTTAGAAATATTAGAACACACTATGAGTGTTTTTCTATAGGCCCAAGGGCTCAAGATGGAAGAAATATAGTCACATCAACATCTCAATCAAGGCATAACTATATGAGTTATGATTTTTTCAGGATATTATTTAATTTTTATAACTAAATATATATATATATGGAAATAAAATATTCTATGAAATGAGATGAAAGGGTTATAATTAATTCCTATATTGCTATGAAAAATCATTAGAAAGTTTTCACAAGAATAAATACTATTATTTTATTAAAAATATTAACTTTTTTGAGGGAAATAATGGGTCTAAACAAATAGATCACCAACCGTCAATGATAGTACACTCGCAATATCCCTCATGAAGATAAATCAAGCATTTGTATAAGAGAATGTAGGAATTTGGTATGGTTGTGATAAACATTAATGAACATGATAATAAAAACTCACCAACAAAAAATAATTATAAATTAATTCTAGTTTCTATTAAAGATTACACATGAATAATGCCATAGTATTTTCATAAATCATAAAACTAGTAAATAATTAAGGATACTTGGGAGAGCACTCCTATAGAGGAGGAATTATGATGAAGGATACAAAAAAAATATCCTTGTTGGAAACATAAACAAGTGGGATTAATATCATAAGTATGATGATTCAAAATTCAAAGAGGATGTATAAATCTAAATATGTCATCTAGAATGAAGTTTATATAAGTGTTATTATAAGAATAACCACTAGTCAGATAAGGATGAAAGTGTAAATTAAAGGGTTGGTTTACCCAGACCAACCATAGTCCTTAACCTATGGATACTAAGACGTACCCCCTTCCAATGTGTTTAAATATTTCTAATAATTAGTATAATTTATGTACATTTAAGGGGCATATACAATCCATGTGTTGTGAATGTGATGAAAGAATATGTGTATGATATAAAAGGAGATGAATGTAATAATAAGTGTCAAAAGTATTAAAGTTTCTAATTGGTATCAGACCCAAAAAATGAAAAAATGGTATCAAGGCCCTGATCTAATTCAAAAATTGGTGTTAATAAAAATCTTTTAGTTTCAAATGTAAATTTTAAATTTGCATATTGTGATGAAGTAATTCATATAGTGAAGAGAATGATCTATAGTTAAAGTTGTTTCAAAGTATAATCTAAAATATCTAGTGGTGTCAAGTAAACTTCAGTGATCAAGAATTGATAGCATGGAATATTTCAAGTCATATATATAATGACCTAACCTACACTCACATTTCTTTTACATCATTTACATGATTAAGAAATTAAATTCCATAAATAATAATATCCTAATAACTTATAGGATCAGTGTCTTTGGTGAAAATCTATATAATAAGATTATTTTATAAAACTTGTGATCATTTATCCTTAAAGATTCTCTACAAGAAAATATTATAGACCTATAATTAATAATAATCATTGTCAAAACCTATGAAATGAAAAAATAAGAAAGGGTTGATATCAAATGCTCAGTAAGGGATGAATAAAGATATTATTAAGGATGAGTTAATAATAATAAGTGAAAAACATGAGCATAAGGGAAATATCATAACATAATGAGTGATAATCATATGATATAAGTGAACTAAAAAGTACATGGAATCAAAACATAAGGGCACAAAAGTTTAACATGGATGCATAATAACTATAACATGGATTAAAAGTATTTTAAAATAAAAATAAAATCTTGAGAGAATGATATTATAATGAATAGCATTCAATAAGTTTGGAACAAACATTATCATAGGGAAATATTACATTCATGAGACACACTATCAGTTCCCATGATTACAGGTAACTAAAATTTTCTCATTAATATATATCTCATAAGATATAACCACTTCAAAAATGCATTAGAGGGCTACATAGGAACCCACTCATCATTCATCCATACATATGTATTCTACTTAAAAACATTTAATTTTCACATCATTAAGAACCCGTGGAAAAAATTGGTCCCATAAAACATCTAAATGTAAATAATTCACTTTTCATAAAGAACCCATAAAATAAAAGGGGTTTCATAAAACATATAAATGGAATATGATAATATCATCAAATAAAACATCTAATCCTGTAAACATGACCCCCCAAAATAATCACATAATAAAAGAGAAAATAAATGGTAAAAACTAAATCATAACTATATTAGAGATATTTTTTTAAATATAATGAAAACCAAATCATTAAATGATCTTTTTGTGAAAACATTTTCATTTCATCATTGTAAAAGTAATAGTTATGGGTCTCTTTTTAAAAAGTATCCTTTGTTTTTTTAAAAGTGAAAATAAAATCATTCAGGGAATTTTATTTGGATAAAAATGTATTTACATATAAATAAAACCAAAAAAATTATTCAAAACATAAATTCTTGGAAAAAGGGAGTTCAATAAGAAATTATATAACTTAAATAAAGGAGTCTGAGTCACTAAGTCCCTTGCCTTTACCAATGATTTCACAGAAATTTCTTTAACCTCTTATATCATAGAGATAAACTTCTTAATAACTTATTTCAGAACACTATTCATATAAATTTCCATCTATACTCTTCATTATTAACAATTATATTCATGTATTAAATTGTTATAATCTGTTTTCAAAAATGAGTGTTAATAATCTCGACCATTTTGAAATTTTTTCATAAAAGAGATGTTGATATTCATTATTCTAACAAATTATTTCTTTAAAACCCATCAAATGCAGTGTAATTATTTTTTATAATTCCTATTATTTTATAATTTCATTACAATGAAGATTAAAATGATAGTAAAGTAGTTTCGGGTAATTCACAGATGTCAACAGATTACATTATAAGGATCGTTACATTTTATATTATTCATAAATAATTATATTCATGATATATATTACTCACACTAATATATATACACATAAAATATAATCCAAAACCATCCTTGAAAGAGGTAGTGAAAAATGGAAGGCATCACTCTATGGCGGCGGCAGTCCTCACATACACATGGATAATGATTTTATTTTTTCAAAGGGAGGATGAAATAAATAAAATGCATTATCATTTAAGGAACATAAATATGATATATATATATCATAAATATTTATTTAATTAACCTTTTGGACTATATATTTTAGGTGTTGAATGAATACAAAACATCTTTCTTTAGGGAGGCGTTAGTTTGTATGTATTCATGATTCTTATTTTCATTTTTCATGAAGGAAAAGGGAAGCGTTGTCAATGATTGTTTCATAATAATAATAAAATACCAATATAATAATGATACATATGTTAAAATTTTAATATGTTTTAATTCAATTTTATGAAGAATAAGTTCACATAAAGAAATAGAAATGAGATACAAGCAGTAATAAATTTAAACCTCACTTCATGGATTATCTCCTATGAAAAGGGGCTTAAGACTTTAAGTGATATAATTTTGATAATAAAAAAACCTATTGAAGTTATATAAGAATGTTAAGTATATTTTTTGGTATAATTTTTTTCAAAATAAGAGGGTTTTGGTGTGAGGTAATGTGAGGACAAGTGTTCCCATTTTATAAGTGAAAATGAATGTTATTTTTGTAAATACCCAAAACATTTTAATAATAAGAAGTAACTCTCATATTAAGTATCAATAAAATTGGAAAACAATGGATATTATAAGTGATAAGGTTTATCAAGGCCTCAAACACACATTCACAAAAAAAATAATGTTTTTTATATTTCCATAATGGTTAATCCTTTTTTACCACTTTTGATTTTTTACTGAGGTAACTAGTTATTACCAAATTAATTTATTATTTTGGATTGAAAATAAAATGGTCCTTATTAAATAATTTGGACCTAATTATTCCAAATTTTAAATCAATTTAAATATATTAATTTTATAAAAGTTATAAAATCAATTTTAAAATACTAGATGTAAAATGTATTTAAAACTATTTTTTGAAAAATATAACTTCAGTTCTAAATTTTCAAATATGGGTTTGTAAATTAAAAACAAAATTTTTTAAATTATAAATTCACATATAATAAAAATATCATATCTTATAAAAATAATTCATGAATAAAATATTTATTAATTTCTATTTCATACTTATACACTAATAATGTCATAAATGGAATTTTTTTTATAACAATAGTATTTTTCACTATTCACCTATAAATAAATCTTTTCATAAAAATATAAAAAATTAATCTTAAACTAATATTTCAATGACAAATCTAATAATTAATATAATTTTTTAAAATTATCAACCTAAAATTTATTTTTTTATTAATAACATAAAATATATAAAATAACTATTTTTATAAGAAAATGACTTTTGGTGTATTAACTATTATTTCTCCAATAAATTACTAATTAATATAGTGTTAACTTATTATCTATAATAATAAACATATATTTCTTCTATTAAGTCATATTAAAAAAAGTTTCTTCAAATAAAATGAAAATTTCTTGAAAATATATTTTTTTAAGTATAAATTAACTTAAGAAAAAATGAATATTATAAAAGTATAAAAATTAGTGATATATATACATGTAAATAAATTATTAGATTTTTATATATTCCTATTTCCTACTTAAATAACCCATTATGATCTCCATGTAATACCTAAGCATCAGATAATCTTTTATTATAATTTTATGTGGTAGTTTAGCAAGCATGGATCTTGTGGTAATTTCTAAAAGTTTTAACTTCTCCCATATATGGTTTTTATAAAACCATAATTGCTTGATTTTTGACTTGTGATTATTCTAAGAAACACCCTAAATATGCGACCTCCATTCTGAGGTCATAAGAAAGGGCATTATAAAGAGGACTTCTGCATTAAGATTCCATTTCTTATAACTTTCTTTATGGATTTAGTGATATGGTTATTTCAATTTATACTAGATAATTTAATAGATATGTTTTAACATTAATATTTAATATTAAAAATGTATCAAGGATTTTAATTTTAGTTTGGTATAGTGTGTAAAACATGATATTTAACTTATTATTCATTTACAAAGAATATATAGTGAAATCTCTGGTTAGTACATTTTCCCCCTTAAATAAATCACAACCACACAATTTTAATTATTACATACTAAAAAAGTTACCTAAGGGTATTTATAATATGAATAAATATTTAATTTTTTAATGATATATCAATCACATATATTCACTTAAAAAAATAGTGTGTTTCATCTTAACCATTTGAGTAAAATACCAATCATCCTTTTACATTTTTTTTGTTAGCTTATAATTCATTTAGTTTATCCTATATCATTCTTTGTTTAACCTATAATTATATATGTTTTTTGATCTTATACTTCTCAACCTAATCTCTCAAATTAAATAGGAAATAAATCCTTCACAGGGCTTTATAAAGAGCATATGATCAACCAAATCATATCCCCGTGAGTTTTTATCCAAGTGTATTGTCTTAGGCCCACTCATCATACATCAAAGTGATGAATGATTTAATGCTCAACTGGACCTTTTTAGGGTGATTACCTCTAGCTATATTGGATCTATAGCCACATCCACTCTTCAGTATCCAGATAGAGATATACTATTAGGAAAACCACATACTTAAGACATTACCACAGTTGCAATCATATAGCTTTAATGCTAACAAATCATTTTTAATATTGTTTCATCAGGTTTCATTATGTTTATGTATTATATTAATCTATTCAATTAAATGTTACTTCACAAGATAGGTTGAGAATATTTGACTAAGCATCATTAACTATTAAGGTGAACTCACAGCCACTAGTCAGAGGTCTCATAGTCACCATTCATTCTGAAAATCATAAAGTATGAGTCATCGTTGTAGTAACCCACCGATCCAGAATTTTCACAAAGTACCAAACACTATTGATATGGACCAATCACCATTCCTAATGCACTCATAAATGTTTTTTCACAAAGTCTATGTCACTGTTCTTAAGACACTATTTATGATTAGCATAATTTTCAAAAAGTATAAGACACTGTTCTGAAGACACCATTCAGAGACAAATGACAAGTTTCGCTCATTTGTCACCACTCTTATGGAACCGTTACAGACATTTTCATTTCTTCCTTTATCATTTAAATTAAAAATTATGACTAATGGACATATTTGAGTTATTTAATGATATTTATTTCATTAATGATCTTTTTTAGACAAAATTAATGACCTTTTCAATAGGCTATATGAGGTATGAGGTACCTACAATTGATGGGGATCATGCTTCTTGTCAGCCAAAGAAAACCACCCAAAAATAAATAAGGTGGTGTGTGAGTAGATATATATACAAATGAGACCAAGTAATAAAAAAATATACTCATCCTTTTATAAGTGAACAAGGAATAATATAGTGTTAACCTAAGTGAGAACATTCTTACAAAACTTATCCAAGTGAAGAGGATTTCTGAAGATTTTCTCACCTCAGTAGAAACCCGAACACATAGCATCCAGGACAATCTTTTTTCGTGTATGTTTCTAGAATTTGACTCTAGAATCTCATGTGCTACATCCATATTGTCCATAACCATAAATCACATCACACAAGTCAGTCTAAACACTTTCTCATTATTACATCTCGGTTGTGTACATTTTTGTTACTTTTTGAGTAGTGTCTGAATCTCTATCACAAAAACACACAGTCTCCTATGCTAATCTGGAGGATACAAGATATCCTTACTCACTCATCTTTTTACACAATTGTTTTCTCCCATATAAAATAGTGGAAGAGGTCCATGTGTGGCATGGCTGTATTTTATCCCCTGAATAACTATAGTAGTGGTCTTGTTAACCTGGACAGCCTTGTGTGCTATTGTGAACCCCAATCCAAGGTGTGGATCAAGTTTATTAATATAAACTACTAGGTGGCAGTTGATCACCAAGTGGAGAGGATTATGTATTTTCTTGAGACTGAACCTCTCTTCTTTTATCCATTTTTCTTTAAAATTTTGTTTACTTTGTTTTCACACATATTTTAGAAAAACTTAAGGTTACTTTGATAGTTAATCTTATTTAGTGTTTATAGATATTTTTTGACTTAGTAAACTACTTTCAAACTTTATATCAATATGTCAAATTTTTGTAACTGACAATTAATTAATCTTCTATGAAATTAATTTAATATTCAAAACTCTTATAAATCTACTACATTAGTTAACTGGACTGTTTATACTTTAAATTGGGGAAATTTTTAGATAAGTTTTTCAACATAAATTTTGATAGGAACTCAATTCACCCCACTCTTTATTGTCCTACTCTGAACAAAATTTTTTATTAAAGGGAAGTTGTTTTTAATCTTCTATTTTCAATGTTTTCAAATATTTTTTTTAAATCGTTTCAACGATGATTTTAATTGTGTTTTAAATATCTCTAAATTTCATTTAGTTTTAAATTTTTAACACTTTAAAAACTTATTCTATATTATTTATTATAGATAATATATTGGAAGGTGTTGCTAATAATAG
Organism: Viscum album; assembly: GCA_963277665.1. NCBI lineage: Eukaryota > Viridiplantae > Streptophyta > Magnoliopsida > Santalales > Viscaceae > Viscum > Viscum album. Next base: position 100,900,468 of record OY728132.1, on the reverse strand, counting down.
ACCTCCATTTTCAAATGGAAAAAATTATGATCAATGGAAAATTAATATGAAAATGCATTTAGAAAGTATGGGTTTTAATATCTAGAATTCAATTGTAGATGAATATAAGATTCCTGTTATTTTAGAAAAAACCTGGGATGACCCAACTAAGAAATATTATAATAATAACTAAAAAGAAATTAATTCCTTATATTTTTATTTAGGAGATAAATAATTTAATTGGTTTTTTATGTAAAATAGCTCATGAAATTTGAAATAATTTAGTTGTTTCACATGATGGAACCACTATTGTTAAGGAAATTAGACTCAATAAATATTCTATTAAATATGATAACTTAAAAATGAATCCTGATGAACCTATCACTGACATATAATTTAGGATCAATGAAATTGTGAATACTATGATCTATCTGAGAAAGGGATGATACTTCTAAAGAACAAATAATTCAAATTCTCATATGTCTACCAGACAGATAGAGGGGAACTTCAGTGTCAATTATATATTTTTGTGATAACAGTAATTTTATATTAAAGGAGTTGATAGGTAATCTGATGATGTTTGAGGAATAATTGAATGTCAACAAAGAGGGGGAGGATAAACGAAAGAGAAATTCAATGGATTTCAAGACTAATGTTTCTAAACACAAAGAAAAATGTAAGGTACAAAATCATTCTCATAGTTCAAGTAATGAGGAATCACCATCTAACAATGATGAATAAATATCTCAAATAGCCAAAACATTCAAAAAAATATAGTGAGAATAAGTTTTTTAGAAAGACCAGATACAAAGGAAGGTATGATAATAAGGGAATCTAGAAAAAAATTACTTGAAAAGAATTGAAAATACTAATGATATAGTTTGTTATTAATGTAAGAGGAAGTGACATGAAATTGATGATTTTCCAAAATTAAAATACATAAAATGAATTTGAGTTTAAGGATAGAAGATGCAAAAAGACTTTGAAGGAAACATGGAGCGCTCTTTAGGATAGCTCTAGTAAATCAGAATCATCATACGGTTAAAAGGATAATACATCCAATATGTGTTTTATTACAAACATATCATAGGTAACCATAAAATCTCCTATACATAATTCTTACTATTCTGGAGAAGAAAATGATTCTGAGAATATGAATAATGAAGAAATGTTTGAATATTGTAGAATGCTTGAGGATTAATGTAATTAGTTAAAAGATAAATATAATGTTTTAAAGAAACAACATGCTCTTACATTTACAGTTAAATTTGAGATTACTATGCAGAAAAAAAATATTTCTCAATTTCTTAAAGAAAACAGTGAACTCAAACTATCAATTGAGAAATTAAAAAGGACATAGAAAAGTTTACCAATGTAAATAATACTCTCACAAAGATTCTTGTTAAACAAGTTACACCAAAATATACTAGTGGTATTGAATACCAACCTAGATAGAAGAAATTTGAAACACATTCTAGAAAATCATTTTTTCCTTAAAACTAATAAAGTTTATGCTAGTTCCAGCAACGGGCATTCTTTTACTGCTTTTAGTATGTCTAGAGAAAATAATGTTCATTTTTCCAAATCAGTACTACCTTTTTATAGAAAACCCATGAAGAAAATGTGGGTTCCCTAATCTTTTATCACTAATGTTACTGGACCCAAGAAAGTATAGGTACTATTATCTTTTCTTTTTTGATTTGTCTTTGTAGGAAGCATTATTTAAGAGATCCTATAAAATCTTATGATACATGGATTTTGGATGTTCAAGACATGTGATAGGGGACTATTTGAGCTTCAAAAATATTTTCAATTTTTATGGTGGGAATGTCACCTTTAGTGATAATGCCAAAGGTAAAATAATTGGCCTTGGCTAAATTTCTAACTCTAATTATGTTTAAATTTCTAATGTTTTTTTATTGACGGTGTAAAAGATAATTTTCTTAGAATCTCTCAGTTTTGTGATGATGGATTTCATGTAAATTTTGAAAATGATTCTTGAAATTTATTCAATTCTAAAATTTATTTAGTTTTTACTACTTTTAGAAATGAAAGTGTTTATATTGTTAATTTATATTCCTTAGTTTCTCAAAATGTTTCTTACTCAAGTGTCTTTCACAAGGAGTCTTGACTCTGGCATAGGAGACTAGGACATTGTAACATACACTCCTCTATAAATACTACTAGAAAAGGTTTATTCAAGGATCTACCCAAACTAGAGTTTCCAGACAATAAATTTGGTAATCCTTGTCAAAAAGTAAAACAACACAAAATATATTTCAAATCAAAAAAAGAAGTTTCAAATTCTCAACCAAAAGAGTTGGTTCACATGGATTTCTTTAGACCATATAGATTTTAAAGTCTTAATGGGAATAACAATGTCTATGTTCTTGTAGATTACTTATATATGTATACTTGGAGATTTTTTTTAGTTCACAAAATTGAAGCTTGTTCTCATTTTATCAATTATTCTAGAACAGTTGAAAACCTAAGTGGTCATAGAATTAAATCTATAAGAACTGAACATGTTCGGGAGTTTGAGAACAAAGATTTTGAATCTTTTTGCTCAAAAAATGGCTATAGTCATAAAATCTCTTCTCTTATGACACCCCAAAAGACTATAAGAAATATCGTGGGCCATGCTTAATGATTACAACTTACCTATTTATTTTTGGGATCAAGCTGTGAATACATATTTTTATATTATTCATGGATTCTTAATTAGACCAATCCTTAAGAAAACTCCCTATGAGTTGTGAAAAAATATAGATCCCAAAGTTATTTACTTCAAAGTATTTTGTTGAAAAGTATATATTCATAACACTAAGTAAAATCTTGATCTTTTTGATCCAAAAGTGATGAAGGAATTTTCCTAGTTTATTCAAACTCTAGTAAAGAATATATAGTTTTTAATAAAAAAACTAAATGTGTTGAAGAATCTATTCATATCTAATTTGATGAAACAAAGATACATGAATCTAAAACCCATCTTGAAAATATTGAGGATGATCTATCTAATATGAACATAAATGCTAGACCCACTAACCCTACTATTATGAAATATGTTAAATCCTATAGTTATGGAAAATATCTAGACTCTAATCATAGTGAACCTGAACCTATAAATGAACCTAAAAAAACTATCCCTTCCTTATCTATATTAGTGATAACCCTTAAGAACCATCCCTTAGATGATGTATTTGGAGAGTTAGATAAAGGGACACATACTAGAGCATCTCTTGGGAACCAAGTTGAACATCAATCCTCTTTTTCACAGATAGAACCTAAAAACATTAATGATGCAATCAAATTGAATTTTGGGTTATTTCTATGCAATAAGAGTTAAATTATTTTAAAATAAATAATGTTTGGAAACTAGTGGATATACCCAAATACACCATTACCATAGGAACTAAATGGGTGTTTATAAATAAAATGGATGATGTCAGTACCATTGTACAAAATAAGGCAAGACAGGTTGCACAAGGGTATAGTCAACAAGAAAGAATTTACTATGAAGAAACCTTTGAATACATTAGAATATTATTAGCCTATATTTCCCATTTTAAATTCAAGATATATAAAATGGATGTCAAGAGTTAATTCCTAAATGGGCATATCACTGAGGATGTTTTTCTTGAACGACCCCCTAGTTTTACATACCCTTATTTTCCTAATCATTTTCTTAAGTTAACAAAGGATTTATATAGTTTAAAATAGGCTCCAAGATCTTGGTATGATAGGATAAGTACTTTTCTTATTTCAAAAGGTTTTACAAAATATATAGTATATCCTACACACATTATAAAAATAATTTCTAATGTTTTTGTGGTAGTTCAAATATATGTTGATGATATTATTTTTGGATCTTTAAAAAATAATTTATGTGTTGATTTTTCAAAAAATTATGAAAAATGAATTTGAGATGAGTTTAATGGGTGAACTTAAATTCTTTTACGGATGTCAAATTTTTCAAAATAAGTAAGGTATTATCTTACATGAAAGTAAATACACGAAAGATATTTTAAAAAGATTTATCTTCGATAGTAAAAAAAGTATTCCAATGAGTACCACCTATAAGTTGGATCTTGATGAACATGGAATGTTTGTTGATGAATCTAATTATAGTGGGATGATTGAAAGTCTAATCTAATTGAATGATATTTGGCCTGATATTATGTTTAGTATATGTATTATTTCTCATTTTCAAGAAAATCAAAAAGAGTCACTTCTTCTAACTATTAAAAGAATTTTTAAATACCTAAAGCACACTACCAACTTAGGATTATTCTATCCTAAAGGAAAATCATTTGTCTTATTTAACTATTCTGTTGCTGATTTTGGTGGTTGAAAGTTAGATAGAAAAATCACATATGGAACATGTCACTATTTGGGAATGTCACTTGAATCATGGTGTAGTAAAAAAAATTATGTTACATTATCTACTATTGAAGCTAAATACATTGTTTCTACTAATTGTTGTGCTCAGATTTTGTGGATAAAACACACTTTGATATATTATGGAAATAAATTTAGACATGTTCCAATAAACTGTGATAACACAAGTGCTATTAACATCCCCAAAAATCTAGTTTTTCACTCAAGAACAAAACATATTGTTGTACGACATCACTTTTTGAGAGATCATTATCAAACAGGTGATATTACTTCAGAATTCATTGGTATTGAACATCAACTTGCTGATATTTTTAGTAGGACATTAAATTATAAAGGAATGAGCTACATCATACATGAATTATGTATGATCAATTTTGAGTAACTATTTGATATCTCATTATATGTTGTCTCACCATTTTTTGTCCTATCAATTTCTATCTCACTATTTATGGTCTCACCGTTTAATGTCTCATCATTTGACATGACATCATTGACAGTACGTAGTAAGGACTCACCATTTTATACTTAGTAATTGTTCTTTAATAACTATTTTAATTATTTTAGTTCATTTTATTTTATATCGCATTTTTTATGTAAGACATTAAAATCCCTAAATGATAAAAATTTGTCACTCCAAGTCACTTCTCACTTCACTCCTTCTCTCGAACTCCCAAAACCAAACCTTTATCACTTGAACCCTTAGTTATACTTTGAAATACCTCTATATATTGGGAATTTCAAGATTGAATCATTCATCTTCTTCGACCCTAGAGAAACACCAATTGAAAAAGAAATTGAAAAGGGATCCAATCAAAGAACCTAAGAAACCTCTAAACCCTAGTCTCATAAATCGAGTAATCGTGATGAAAAAGGAAGTTTGTGGAAGTGGATTATTTCAAGTAAGTTTATTTTTCATAGGTTATTATAATACAAGGGTGGGATATATTGGTTTACCAATGATAATATACCATTTTACCCAAATCTTTTTTTTGAGTTTTATTAGTACATTGAGTTTGATTTCAAATACAATGATGATTTCATGGTCAGAAGTTGGGTAAATCAGAATAGATTTTATTATTCTTTGAGAATATGGGATTCTTGCTTAAAATTACCTTATGAAGGTATCATTTTGGATCATAAAGGTGGTACTCCACCTCCAACTGATATATTCATCCTAGAAGAGGCTTTGGGTGATTTAATAGAAAATGGAATGAAGAGAAGACCTATTTCTGCTAAGTAAGATGGAGAAACCAGATTTATATTTAAGTTCATTCAGAACCTTACCTATTCGAGGAAGGGTGATTTTTATACCTTTAACTAACATGATATGTTCTTGTTCAATATCTTGAGAAATTTTCATAAGATAATATTGTGCAAATTTCTTGTCCTTCATATGTGTGATATGATCAAAAACACCTCAAAATCCACCTCCTTATTCTATTCAAGGTTCATCTATTCAATATAGAAAGATAAAGGATTGGTAAGTAAAAATGAAGAAAATATTGAGTATTATTATTTTTGTATATCTAAGGAAATATGGATGTGGATAGAGATACGTTATAATCCCTAGAAGAAGGCATGGTTTGAAGACAATGAAAATATTTATGAGGATTTTAATCCTATAAATCATCCCTTGAGACCCAAGGATATCACTGACCTTGGTTTTGAACCATATGAAATAGTAGAGTATTTATATGAGAATTTTAAAGATAATGTTGAAAATAGAATGTTTTTTATAGGTAAGACAGTGAAGGTGATGATGATGAAATTTAAGAAAATACAATTACAGGTGAATCTGCTACTGAGGAAGAGGATCATGTGGAAGAAACTATTGATATTGAGAAATATGTATAAGGAGAAAATATATGGGGAGAATCCACTTTCGGTAAAACCAAATAATCTGATAAAAAAGAAGTCTCTTAACCTGCCAAAAAGAGTATTGAACAAGCTGAGCAATTAGAAAAAAATGTAGCTGAGTCTGAAGTCCATTAAGAGATGGTAGATGTTGTGGAAAGTGTTCAAGATATGTATTATATTAATTATAAATGGGAATCATTAGTTAAGGGGGATCAAAACCTTAGTTTGGAAAGAATTGAAGTTCAAAATCCTCTTGATCCAAGATCAATAGATTCTTAGTACATGTTTCCAAGCTATTTTTATGTTTACATCTCTTTGAGATCCTCAGTTAAAAAAATGGACCTTTCAACATTTTTTCAACTCAAACCCCTCACATCAAAAGAAGTATAATATATCCTAGAGCTAGTACCTATTCCTTCTCTTGTTCAAAAAACCCCAAACTATGTGAGTCATGAATATTTAAAAAAAATAGAGGAAATTTTTTTATCTGGTATTGTAAACCTTTTGAATTCATAGATAAAAAATAATATAGAAAACTCACCCCCAAAATGCTTCATGAAATACAAGAGGTAAGTCTTGTAAATAGAAATCTAAGTGATGACTTGAAGTCCTTAAAATCATTGTTTTAGGAGATGAGGAAGGACTTGCAAGCTTCTCCTACTCTAGATCTGGTTTCTAGTCTAAGTGAGGCTGATGCAGACATGATCTTATGAAAGTTTGTATCTCATATTCAAACTAATTTGATTTTAGTGCTTGAATAAGTTTTCAAGAACAACCCAAAATTAGAAAATAAAATGTCTGGGCTTGTGTCTCCTATCAATAGACTGACAGATGAATATAAAGGATATTTAGAAATGGTTTTAAAAAGGCTTAATGCCTTCACCTCAGCTGCTCTAGCTCAATCATATTTTATATAGACCTCTCTATATTCAGACAGAGCAATGATCAGATCTGTGATTAGATAATATATTTAAGATATTATTGGTTGATTTTATTAGGAAACCCTTGGTAAAATTAAAAAGCATAATGATTATGTGCATGACATGGTCAGATCTTACTCAAAAGATTCCATTGATGCTCAAGAATAAATTTCAAAGAAAGTGGATTTCAATTTTAAGAAGATCTATACCAAGCACCATCTGGACAATCATTTCAAGTTTCTAGTATATAATATGAGGATACCTCAAGTGACTCAAGATTTCAAGGATTAAGTCATAGAGTTGAAGGAATTTACTCCTAACATTGAGAAGTTCTTGTAAAACTAGGAAGACTTTGAGAAAGAAATGGAATATAGTGGTGAGGTTATAAAAGACTTCATCAATCTATTGAAGCCTTAATTACACCATCACAACACACCAATTATTGCTCTAGTAGATGCCCCTATGAGACTTATCCTATTCCCTTCTACCTATAATTTCTTTTCACCTGTTACCATGACCCCTGATCAGGTTCTAAGCTAGATCAGACTAGTCATTACTGAGCAGGCTTTACCTTGGTCTTCCTTTAGATAAATCCTTGCTCCTATTCTTGAATTAGTGCATCTACCTCCTCCCTGTATCCACTCTGACCCTCCATCCACTACCAATGCTACACCTACTTCTTCTACACTTAATGTCTCTCACAAGGGAAAAGAGGTGGTGGACTTAGAGCTGAATTGATTAGTTGTTTTTTGATAGGGATGTGATGTAATTTTTGTGATTGTAATGTATTGATGTATTCAATGAAATGTTCTCACTCTTTTATTCACTTGTTGATGAAATTTTGTGCTTATTATTAATTTTTATTTCTTTATTTTCTTTTGGATAATCCCGAAAGGGGGAGAAGTCAGATATGGAATTTACCTCACCTAAAAATATTTCTGGTATTCAGATTCTCTTCTATATGAATCTATACTACTAATAATCTATGCTCTAATACTAATATATGATTACAATCTCGGATATTTCATATATATGCTCTGATAATATAATGGATTTCTATGATATTATTCTTTATTTTCTGAATTTAATTGATATTTTTTTATGTCTTGATTTCACATAATCTACCTGATATGTTAAGAAAAATATGTAACCTTTACTATGATCATTATGTATGACTTGTATATTCTATTATTTTTCATCATCAAAAAGGGAGAGATTATTAGACTTCTCAGGTTTTAATGCTCACAAATAATGTTTAATCTTGTTTCACCATGTTTCATTATATTCATGTATAATCTTAATCCATTCTATTAAGTGTTACTTCACAAGACATGTTGCAAATATATGAATAAGTTTCAGTCACCATTAAGGTGAACTCATAGTCGCCTGTCAAATCACTCACAGTCGTTGTTTATTATGAAAATCAGTAAAGTATGAGTCACTGATGTAACAACCCACAGGTCTAGATTTTTCACAAAGGACCAGACACTATTTATATAGAACAGTCAACATTCTTAAGACACCAATCTAGAATTTTTGAAAAATATAATTCACCATTATTAAGAAATCGTTCCACAATACCATAATTTTTGCAAATTATAGGACATCGTTCTGAAGAAACAGTTCAGAGACAAAGGACAAGCCACCGCTCCAGGGACATCGCTCCTATAACACTATTCCAGACTTCATCATATCTTCCTTTATCATTTAAATTTAAAATTATTACTAACGATCATATTTTATTTACTTAATGATATTGGTTTTATTAATGATATTTACCAGAAAATATTAACAACCTTTTTAGTAGGTTGTACGAGGTACAAGGTACCTGCACGTGATATAGATCATGCTCCTAGTTGGAAAAAAACACCTGAATATAAATAAGGTTGTGTGAGAGAATATCGATATACACATGAGTCCAAGATGTAAAAACACAAAATATATGCATCCTGCTAGAAGTGAACAAGGAATAAATTAATATGAAATAAATTGAGAGCATCATTACAGAAACCTCTCCAGGTGAAGAGGATTTTTGAGGAGCTTCTCACCTCACTAGAAACCAGAACATAGAGCATCCATGAAACTCTGTTTTTTGTGTATGTTTCCAAAACTGGACTCGAGCTTCTTATCATCTACATCCAAGAAGTCAAAAATAATCAAGAACATCACATAGAGAATTCTAAACCCTTTCTCATTATTTATTATTTTTTGTGTTCATTTTCAATAATTTTTTATCATTGTATGCATATCGATCACAAACACACATTTCCTCCCAAGCTAAGTTGGAGGATACAAGATATCCTCACACAATAATCTTTCTAGACCATTTTTTCTCCCACATATAACTATGGAAGAGGTATCTGTGTGTCCTAGTGTTATTTTTTTCCCAAAAAAACTTTGGTAGAGGTCTTGTTGACCCAAACATCTCTGTGTCCTATTGTGAACCCTGATCTAGGGTGTGAATCATGTTTATTAATATACATTGTTTGGTGTTAGGTGATCACCAAGTGGATAAGATTAAGTCTCTTCCAGAGACTGAACCTCTTTCCTTTTATCCGTTTTTTCTTTCAAATTTCATTTTCTCTATTTTCACACATACTTTACAAAAAAACCAAATGTTACTTTTATAGTTAATTTTAGTTAGTTTTTATAACTTTTTTTGACTCAGTAAATTACTTTAAAAATTATATTAATCTCTCAAAATTGTTGTAATTGAGAATTAGTCAATAATCTATGAAATTAATTGAACATTCGAAACTCTTATAAATATTCTACTTTGCATAACTAAATTGTTTATACAATGAATTGGGGAAATTTTTAATTGAGTTTTTTAACCAAAATTTTGATAGGAACTCAATTCACCCCCCTTTTTACTGTCCTAATACGACCAAAATTTGGTATTAAATGGAGGTTGTTTTTAATATTCTATTTTCAAAGTTTTAAAAAAATTAAAAAAATTCAAATATGATTTTAGTTGTGTTTTAAAGATCTCAAAATTTATGTTAGATCTAAATTTTTAGCTCTTTAAAAACCTATTCTTTGTTCTTTATTATGGATAATAGATTGGAAGGTTATGCTACCAACAGACCTCCATTTTTTAATAGAAGAAATTATTCTCATTGGAAAATTCATATTAAAATGCATTTAAAAAGTTTTAGTTTTGAAATATGGTCTTAAATTGTAGATGAATATAAGATTATTATTACTTCCCCAAATACTAGGGAGGACCTAAATAAAGAGGATTATAACAATAACTATAAAGAAATGAATTCCTTATATTTTTCATTAGGATATGAATAATTCAATAAGATTTATGCATGTAAAACATCCCATGATATTTGAGATACTTTAGTTGTATCACATGATAGAACCACTAATGTTAAAGATATGAGACTCAATACATATAGTATTAAATATGATAACTTTAAAATTAATCCTGATGAACCTATCTCGGACATGTATGTCAAGTTCAATGGGATTTTGAATATTATGATCTATCTTGGAAAGGATGTTACTGTTAAGGAACCAATCATGCGAATTCTCATATGTATACCAAATAAGTGGAGGGGAACCTTAATGTCATTTAGATAATCCTATTATATTAGTAAGTTTCTAGTAAAGGATCTGATAAGTAAGATCATAATGTATGAGGAATAATTGAAGGTCAACAAATAGAAGGATGATTAACCAAATAAAAAGTCGGTGGCTTTCAAGACCACTACTTCTAACCACAAAGAAAAGTAGAAGGCACAAACTCATTCCAATAGTTCATGAAATGAAGAATCACCATCTGACAGTGATGAAGAAATCACTCAAATAGCCAAAAAATTTAAAAAAATTATATAGTAAGAAGAAGTTTTTCAAAAATAGCAACTACAAAAGAAATTATGATAACAAGGGAAACTCGAAAAAGGACTGGAAAATAAGTGAAAATACTAATGATCTAGTTTGTTGTGACTGCTAGAGGAAAGGACATGCAAAGGATGATTGTCCAAAATTAAAATCCAAAAAATGAATATGAGGATAAAGATAGAAGATGAAATAAAGTAAATGGAGGTTACATGGATTGATTTTTAGTATTGTTCTAGTGAGTCATAATCCTAACATTATGAAAAGGATAATAAATCCAATATGTGTTTTATGACAAACACGTCTTAGATAACACTATAATCTCATGTAAACAATTATTACTATTCTGTAGATGAATAGGATTCTCACAATATGAATAATGAAGAAATGTTTGAATACTGTAGAATGCTTGAGGATAATGTAATGAGTTAAAATCTAAAAATAATGTTTTAAAGAAACAACATTTTCCTACCTCTACTGTTAAATCTGAGCTTACTATAGAGAATGAAAACAATACTCAATTTATTAAATAAAAAAATAAACTCAAACTATTCAATGAGAAATTAAAAAAGGAATTATAAAAGTTTAAAAATGGAAAGAATACACTCACACAAAATCTTGGTAAACTAGTTGCACCAAAATATACTACTGGTATTAGATACCAACCTGGATAGAGGAATTTTGCAGCACAATCTGGAAATTCATTTTTTGTGCCACAAACTGATAAATTTTATACTAGTTCTAGCAATGGAAAATATTTCACTGCATTTAGTATTTTTAGACCAAATAATGTTTATTTTTCCAAATCATTATTAACTTTTTATACAAAACCCATGACAAAAATGTGGGTTCCCAAAGCTTTTATCACTAATTTTACTAGACACAAGCAAGTTTGGGTACCAAAATATTTTCTTATTCGATTTGTATTTATATGAAGCATGCTTGAAGAGCTCCTATAAATGATTATAGTACTTTTATAGTTCTTGTTCAAGAAACCTAATATGGTACTATTCAAGATTCAAAAATATTTTCACTTTTGATGGTGGGCACGTCACCTTTTGTGATAATTAAAATGGTAAAATACTCAGCCTTGTCCAAATTAGTAACTCTAATTTAGTTTTAATTTCTAAAGTCATATTTATTAATGGTTTCATATCATATCTCAGTTATATGAGGATGAGTTTCATGTTAAATTTAAAAATTATGATTTTAATGTATTCAATTATAAAAATGATTTTTTTTACTACTTTTAGAAATGAAAATGATTATGTTGTTAATTTAGATTCCTTAGTTTCTCAAAAAATTTATTTCTTAAGTGCCTTTCACAAGGAGTATTGGCTCTGGAATGTGAGACTAGGACATTATAATATACACTCTCTTAGAATGCTAACTAGAAAATTTCTAGTCAAGGATCTAACAAATCTAGAATTTCTAGACAAAAAATTTTGTGATCCTTGTCAAAAAGGAAAAAATCACAAAATACCTTTCAAACCAAAGAAATAATTTTCAATTTATCAACCACTTGAGTTTGTTCATATGGATTTATTAAGACCATCTAGAGTTTCAAGTCTTAATGGGAATCACTATTTCTATGTTCTTGTTGATGACTTCTCTAGGTATACTTGGACCTTTTTCTTAGTTTAAAAAAATTGAATCTTGTTCTCATTTTATCAAGTATGCTAGAATAGTAGAAAACCCAAGTGGTCTTAAAATTAAATACTTAAGAAGTTTCCATAGCTATGATTTTGAGAACCAAGAGTTTGAATATTTTTTATCACAAAATGGATATAGACATAAACATCTCTGCTCTTATGAAACCCCAGTATAATTGAGTTATAGAAAGGATAAATATAACCCTATAAGAAATAGCATATACAATGCTTAATGATTATGACTTCCCTGTTTATTTTTGTGCTAAAGTTATGAATACATATTTTTATATTATTAATAGAGTCTTAATTAGACCTATCCTTAATAAAACCCATTATGAGTTGTGAAAAAATAAAAAACCCAAAGTTATTTACTTCAAAGTCTTTTGTTGAAAATTATATATTCTTAGCACTAAGGAAAATCTTGATAAGTTCACATCCAAAAGTGATGAAGTAATTTTTCTACGTTATTCAACCTCTAGTAAATCCTATAGAGTTGTTAATAAAAAATTAAATGTGTGGAAGAATCTGTGAATATAAAATTTTATAAAATAGATTCACATGAATCTAAAACCCCTCTTGGAAATATTGAGGATGATCTGTCCAATCTAGATATAAATTCTAGACCCCCTGACAATAATGTTAATCAATCTATTAATCATCTAGTTCTATAAAATCTCCAGACTCTAATCATAGTGAACCTAAACCAATAGATAAACCTAGAAAAACTAGTCATCCCTTTTCTAGATCAGTTAGATCCCTTAAGAACCATCCCTTAGATGTTTTAGTTCGAGACTTAGATAAAGGGACATAGACTGGAGATTCTCTTAGAAACCAAGTAGAACATCAAGCCTTTTTCACATATTCAACCTAAAAGCATTAATGATTCAATCATCTTGAATTTTGGGTTGTGGGTATGCAAGAAGAGTTAAATTAGTTTAAAAGAAATAAAGTTTGGAAACTAGTGGATAGACCTAAATACACCTTGACCATAGGCACTAAATGGGTGTTTAGAAATAAAATGGATGAAGCTAGAACCATAGTAATAAATAAGGAAAGACTGGTTGGACAGGGGTATAGTAAAGAATAAGGAATTGACTATGAATAAACCTTTTCACCTGTAGACAGACTTGAATCCATTATAATCTTATTATCCTGTGTAGTACATTTTTATTCCAAGATATATTAATTGGATATCAAGAGTGCATTCCTAAACAGGTATATATATGAGGATTTTTCTTTAAAAACCCTTTGGTTTTACAAACCATCATTTTCCAAATCATTTTTTTATGTTAACAAAGGATTTATACAGTTTAAAACAATCTCCAAGAGCTTGGTATGATAGGCTAAGTGCTTTTATTCTTTATAAAGGTTTTTAAAAAGGTATAGATGATCCTATTATCTTTATAAAAATAATTTCTAAATATGTTTTATTAGGTCAAATATATATTGATGATATTATTTTTAGATCTTCAAAAAATTATTTATGTGTTTATTTTTCAAAAAATGATGCAAAATGAGTTTGAGATGAGTTTAATGGGTGAACTTAAATTCTTTTTTGGATTTAAAATTTTTCAAAATAAGTAAGATATTATCTTAAATAAAATTAAATACACAGAAGATATTTAAAAAATGTTTTCCTTTGATTGTACAGAAATTAGTCCAATGAGTACCACTTGTAAGTGGGATCTTTATGAACATGGAATGTCTGTTGATCAAACCAATTACAGAGGGATGATTGGAAGTCTACTCTACTTGACTTATACTAGGCCTGATATTATGTTTAGTGTTTGTATGTGTGATTATTTTCAATAAATTCCTAAAGAGTCACATCTTCTTGTTGTTATAATAATTTTTAAATACCTCAAACACACTACCAACTTAGGATAGTTCTATCATAAAGGGAAATCATTTGACTTAGTTATTTATTATGATACTTATTTTGGTGGTTTAAAGTTAGATAAGAAAAACACCTTTGGAACATGTCATTATTTGGCAAATTCACTAGTATCATGGTTTAGTAAAAAAGAAAAATTTTGTTGTATTATATACTGTTGAATCTGAATACATAACTACTACTAATTTTTGAGCTCAGATATTGTGTATAAAATGAACTTTTCTAAATTATGGATATAAATTTAGACATTCCACTAAAAATTGTGATAACACAAGTGATATTAACATCTCTAAAAAACCAGTTTCTCACTCAAGAACAAAAAATATTGATGTAAGACATCACTTTTGGCGAGATAATTTTCAAAAAGGTGGTATTAATTTAGATTTCATTAGAATGGAACATAAACTTGATGAAATTTTCACTAAGACATTAAATTCAAAAAAAAATGAGCTACATCATACATGAATTAGGTATGATCAATTTTGAGTAATTGTTTAATGTCTCACTAGTTATTTTCTCACCGGTTTCTGTCTCACTGTTTCTGTTCTTACCAGTTTCAATCTCACTATTTACGGTCTCTCCATTTAATGTCTCACCATTTGACATGACATCGTTGACAGCACGCAATATGGAGTCATTGTTTTATACTTAGTAATTTTTCATGCATGGAAATTTTAATTATTTGATTTCATTTAATTTTATATTTCATTTTTTAATTAAGACATTAAAATGCATAAATGATAAAAATATGTCACTCCATATGACTTCTCACTTCAATCTTTCTCTCAAACTCTCAAAACCAAACCCTTCTCACTCGAACCCTTTGTTTTAATTTGAACTCCCTCAACATTTTGGGAATATCAAGATTGAAGCATCCATCTTCTTTAACCCTAGAGAAACTCTGGTCAAATAAGAGATTGAAAAGGGCTTCGATCATTGCACTTGAGGAACCTCTAAACCATATTCCCGCAAATCAAGTGATCATGCTAAAAAGCTAAGTTTGTGAAAAGTGGATTATTTATATTAAGTTTCATATTCTTAGGGTATTGGAAGAGCATGGTTGGCTATATTTGTTTACAAATGATAATAATCCCTTGTACCCAAAACTTTTTTTCAAGTTTTATCAATACTTTGAGTTTGATTTCAAAGACAATGATTATTTCTTGATCATAAGTTGAGTAAATGGGAAAAGATCTTATTTTTATTTTCGGCTATGGGATTTATATTTAAAATTACCTTATGATGGTGTCTTTGAGGTTCATCAATGATTTCCTCCACTTCCATGTGATATATTCATCCTACAATATTATTTTGGTGATTTGATAAGTAATGGAATGAAGAGAAGACATATTGCTGCTGAGTTGGATGGAGATACCATATTACTATTGAAGTTTATTCAGAACCCTATCTGTCTGAGGAAGGGTGGTTTTTTCTACCTTTAAGTATCATGATGTGTTCTTGTTATATCTCTTGAGAAATGGTCATAAGATAAACTTTTGAAAATATCTTTTCCTTCATATGTGTTATATAATCAAAAACACCTCAAATTCTACCTTCTAATTCTATTCAAGGTTCATCTATGTGATGTTTCAATCCTGATGATTTGTAAGGGGAAATGAGGAAAATTATTGAGGATTATGATTTTTTGTCTAAGGAAATATGAAGACGGATGAATGTCAGTTGGAATTTTTGGAAGAATACATGGGTTGAAGACAATGAAAAGATTTATGAATATTTTAATGTTGTTGATCATCCCATGAGACCTATGGAAATCACTGACCTTGGTTTGGAACCCGATGAAATAGTAGGGTATTCAGATGAGGAAATGGAATCAGATGTTGAAAATGATAATGTTTTTTATAGGGAATGTGGTGAGGGTGATGATGGTGAAAGTTAATAAAATGAAGTTACAAATGAAGCTGCTAATGAAGAAGAGGTTTTTGTGGAAGAAAATGCTGGTAATGAGAAACTAGTAGAAGAAAAAACTGTAGAAGGATAAGCCCCTATTGTTAAATCTAAAGAATATGATAAACATGAAGTCTATTTAACTACTAGAAATATTATTAAATAGGTTGATCAATTATAATGAAATGTAACTAAGACTGATTTCCATAAAGAGATGGCAGATTCTGTGGAAAGAGTTCAAGATATGGAGTCTCTCAATTCTCAAAGGGAAGTATTAGTTTAGGGGGAGACAAACCTCAGTTTTGAAAGAATTGAATTTAAAAATCCTCTTGATCCATTTTTAGTAGATTAATTGTACAAGTTTCCAAGCTATATTAATTTTTATGTCTCTTAGAAATCCTAAATTAAGAAAATATACCTTTAAACTGTGTTTCAACTCAAACCCATCACATTTAAAGAAGTGGTTTCTATTCCAGATTTAGTAACTATTCTTTATCCTACTCAAAAACCCATAAACTATGTGAGTCATGAATATTTAAAGGCTTTTGGAGAAATTTTTTTATCTTTTATTAGAAATATTTTGAAGTCACAACATGATCCTATGAATAACCATAGTGAAAGGGATGATGGAATTCTTATACCGAAGTTAATATAGAAAACTCAACCCAAAATGCATTATGAAATACAAGAGGCAAGGCTTGGAAATAAATAGTAATGTGATGACTTGAAGTCCTTAAAATATTTATTTTTGGCAATGAGGAAGGAAATTCAAGCTACTCCTTCTCCTACTCCAGTTGTTAGTCTAAGTGAGGTTGATTCATACATGATCTCTGGAAAGGTTGTATCTCAGATTCAACCTAATTTGATTTCAGTGGTTGAAGAAGCTGTTAAGAACAACCCAAAATTATAAAATTAATTGTGTGGTCTTGTGTTTTCTATCAATAAACATACATATGAATTTAAAGGATCTATAGAAACGGTTGTTAAAAGGTTTACTTCCTTCACTTCAACAGCTCCAGCTCAACCAGATTCTGTACATACCTCTTAGTCTTCAAACAGTTCAATGATTATATCAATGATTATAGAAGAGGTTCAAGATATGATTGTTGTATTTTATTATGAAAACATTGGTAAAATTAAAAAGACAATGAGCATGTGAATGACATGGTCTTATATTACATAAAATCTACCTCTAATGCTATGTAAAAAAATTCAATGAAATTAGATTTCTATTTTAATAATATCTATACCAAGCACCATCTAACCAATTATTTCAAGTATTTAGTGGAGAATTTGTGGCTACCTCCAGTGACTCAAGCATTGAAGGAGCAAGTCAAGTATTGTAAGTACGTCACTCTTATCCTTGATAAGTTCATGGAAAACAAGGATGCATTTGAGAAAGCAATAGAATATGGTGATGAGGTCATCAAGGACTTCATCAATATATTGAATCCTTACTTACACCATCATAGTATAGTAATTATTTCTCTAATAGCTACCCCTCTAAGACCTGGCATGATTCCATATACCTCTACTTCTTTTTCACCTATTACCATGACCCGTACTCAAGCTCTGAGCTAGATCAGACCAGTCATTATTGACCATACTGTACCTTAGTATTCCTTTAGACCAATCCTTTCTCCTTAAATTCTTAAAGAAGATCCTATAACTCCTCTCTGTATCCATTTTGACCCTCCAACCACTACCACTTATGCACCTACTGCTTCTACACCCGATGACTCTCACTGGGGAAAAGAGTTGGTGGACTTAAAGCTGAAGTGATTGGATGTTTTTTGATAGGGTTATGATGTAATTTTTGTGGTTTTATTGTATTGATGTATTAAATGAAAAGTGATCTCTCTTTTATTCACTTATTGATGACCTTTGGTGCTTATTCTTAATTTCCTTTTCCTTATTTTATTTTTGATAATATCCAAATGGGGAGAAATCAGAGATGGAATTTACCTCACCTAACAATATTTATGGTATTGATATTCTCTAATATATGAAGCTATGCTACTAAAAATATAATATTTGACACTAGAATATGAGTATGAGATCTGATATATCATATATATTATCTAATACTATAATGGTTTTCTCTGATATTATTTATTCTATTTTGAATTTAATTGATATCTATTTATGACTTGATTTCACATAATATGTTTGATATGTTAAGAAAAATACTTATCATTTACTATGATAATTATGTATGACTTGTAAATTCCATGAATTATTATCATCCAAATTGGGAGATTGTTGGAATCCTCTAGTTTTAATGCTCACAAATCATGTTTAATCTTGTTTCATCATGTTTCATTATGTTTATGTATAATCTGAATCTATTATGTTATGTGTTACTTCAAAATATAGGTTTCAAATATTTGAATGAGTATGAGTCACCATTAATGTGAACTCACAGTCACCGTTCAAAAGAATCACAGTCACTGTTCAGTCTAAAAATAAGTAAAGTATGAGTCACTTTTCTAGTAACCCACTGGTCCATAATTTTCACAAACGACCAGTCACTGTTGATATGAAAGAGTCACTGTTCTTAAGACACCCTTCTAAAATTTTTGAAAATTATTTGTCACCATTCTAACGACACATTTCCAGAAAACCAAAATTTTTACAAAGTATAATGCATCATTATGAAGACACCGTTCAAATACAAATGACAAGTCACTACTCTTGTGTCACCGCTCCTATAGAACTATTCAAAACTTAGTCATTTCATCATTTATCATTTAAATTAATTTTTTTTACTAATTATCATATTTGAGTTATTAAATGATATTGATTTTATTAATTATCTTTCATAAACAATTTTAATGACCTTTTCAGTAGGTTGTACGAGGTAAGAGGTTCCTGCCCGGGATGGAGATCATGCTCTTTGTCAGCCAAAGAAAAACACCCAAATATAAATAAGGTGGTGTGTGATAAGATTGACATACATATGAGACCAAGGAGTAAAAACATAAAATATAATCATCCTACTATAAGTGAACAAGAAAGAACTTACTATGAACTGGAGTGAGAACATCCTTACATAAACATATCCAAGTGAAGAGGATTTCTGAGGAGTTTCTCACCTCACTAGAAACCAGAACACAGTGCATCCATGACACTCTGATTTTTGTTCCTATTTACAAAAGTGGAATAAATATTCTCATATGCTACAGAAAATAGGTCCATAATCATCAAAAACATCACACAGAGGATTTTAAACCATTTCTCATTATTTTTGCTCTATTGTGTACATTTTCACTACTTTGTGAGCAGTGTGTGCATGTCTATCATAAATACACATTGTCTCCTAACCTAATATAGAGGATACAATATATCATCACTCATTCATCTTTATACACTATTTTTTTCTCGAACGTATAAATGTGGAAGAGGTCCTTATATGGCCTGGTTGTATTTTGTTTCCCATGAATAGCTGTGGTAGAGGTCTTGTTGACCTAGATAGCCTTGTGTGTTGTTGTAAACCTAGATCTAGGTTGTGGATTATTCTTATTAATATAATGTTCTTGGTGGTGGGTGATCAAAAAATGGAGATACTAGGTATCTTCTTGATATTGAACCTCTTGTCTTTTATCCACTGTGTATTTAAAATTTATTTTTCTCTATTTTCACACATATTTTAGAAAAACAAAATGTTACTTTCATAGTAAATACTAGTTAGTCTTTATAAATATTTTTGAATTACTAAATTACTTTAAAAGTTATATCAATATTTAAAATTTATGTACCTGAGAAATAATCAATCTTTTGAGAAATTAATTGAACATTAAAAAATCTTATAAGTCTACTACTTCTGTTTACTGGTTTGTTTATACATTAAATTAAAGAAATTTTTAAATACGGTTTTTAATATAAAGTTTGACAGGAACTCAATTCATCCCCCTCTTGAGTTTCCTACTCTGACCAACAACCATAATTTCAGGATATCAACTTATACTTAGAATCATATTTAGGGTTTCCACTAAAATTTTAGAACCTTAATTATCAAAACTAATTCTCTAATATCAAAAAATAACTAAACCTTTTTAAGATACAAACTAAATAAACACAAGATAAACATGCCTTTATTTTTTCATATTTTTCTATTTATATAATACATTCCATATATAATTATATCCCAGTAACTGATAGGTTTGGTGTATTTTGATACTAGATGCATAATAAGAATATTTTTCAAAACATATTATCATTTATCCTTAAAGTATCCATATTAGAAAATCTTATAGACATCTAATTAGTAAGTCTCATCCACAATGCCTGGGTAATGAAAACATAAAGAAGAGGTGAGCTCAGATCCTTATTAAGGAATGAATAAACATTTCATCAAAGATGAGTTCATAAGAATAAGTGAAAAACATGAACAAAATGGAAATATCAAAACATCATGACTAATAATCATAATACATAAGTGATCTTTAAAGAACATGGAATGAGAGCCTAAATCCTCAAAAGATCAACATAAAATCATAATAGTTATATAATGGATTATAATCATTTATCATAAACCTCGAATCATGATAGCATAATATCGTAATGAATAAAATCTTTTAAATATGGCATAAACAACATAATTGGGAAAAATTAATTTAATGATACACACCATCAAAGAACATGATTATGTCCAACTAAAATATACTCACAAATATTTATCTTATGATATTTAAACTGTTAACCAATGAATTATAGGAAGATATAGGACCCCACCCATCATTCATCTATACTCATGTGTTCCATTTAAAAATAATTCTCTTTTCAAATCATAAATAACCCATTTAAAAATTTCTTTTATAAAACCTCAAAATAGAAATCATTCACTTTTCATAAATAATCCATATAAATAAAATTATTTTCATAAAATATTAGAATGGTATAAAATAACCTCATGAATTAAATTGTTTGATACCAAAAACTTGACCACCGAAAAAAATAACAAAATAAAATAAAAACATATGGTCAAACATGAAACATTAATCTATTATAAATATATCATATTAAATATAATGAATACTAAATCATAAAAAGATCTTTTGTTGAAATATGTTTTATTCATCATTAAGAAATAATTATGAGTCTACTTTTAAAAAAAATTGTTTTGAAAAAAGTGAAAATAAACCATTTTATTAAAATTAATTTGGATTAAGACCTCTTTTTACTTAGAAAAAAATACATAACTTCATTCATCTTGGAAATTATTTGAATAATGATGTTTAATAAGAAATTTTATAACTCAAAGAAAGGACTTTAAGTTACCAAGTCACTTACCTTTACCCATTATTTTCATGTAAGTGCTTTAGCCTCATGTATAATAATTATAAACATATTAATTTCCTATTTAAAAACCTTATTAATATAAATTACCATTTATACACTTTATTAATAAAAATTCTCTCTGTGTATTATATTTTTAAAATATCTTTTCAGCATTGGGAATTAATAATCTTAATCATCTTGAACTAGGTTTGTAAAAGTGGTGTTGATATTCATTATTCTCCAAAATTTCATAATATAAAAACCATTAAAGGTGATATAATTTATAATTTATAAATAAATATAATTTTATAATTCTATTACATGGGAGTTTTAGTCACATTTCATGAAGGCGAAAACGATGATGAACTAGTTTTGAGAAATTCACCAATATCATGGATCACCGTATAATGATCATTAATATTTGTTTCATCCATAAATAAACCTATTATTGATATATATTACTTATATATATCATATATACTCATAAAATATAAAATAAAACAATCCATGAAGGTCGTGGTGAAAAATAGAATGCATCATTCCATGGAGGTCGTAGTATGCACATACGCATGTGTGATTATTTCATTTTTCAGAGGTAGGATGAAATAATTATAATGTTTTATCATTTAAGGAACTAAAATATGATATATAAATCAAATATATTTAGCTATTTTCCCATTTATACCATCCATTTTAGGTGGTTAAGGAAAATAAAACATGTCTCTCTTTGGTGGAAGTATTGTGTACGTATACACAATTCATGTTTTAATTTTTCATTAAGGAAAATGTAAAGGTGGTTAATGCTTTTACCATAATTATAATAATATATAATTATACTAATGATACTTATGTTAACATTTTAATATGGTGTAATGAAATTTTATTGATAATAAGTTCACATAAAGAAATAGAAATGTGAAAGGAGTGATTAGAAATTTATACATCACTTCTTGTATTATCTCTTTTGAAAAGGGGTATAAGCCATTGAGGGGTGGTATTTTGAGAAGAATATAACCTCTTGAAATTTTCTACTATTATTTTCAAGTTTTTTTGTGTGAGGTTAAGTGAGAAGAGTACTTCCCCATTTATAAATGAAAAGGGATGAAATTTTTGAAAATACCCAAAACAAATTAACAATGGGAAGTCAATATGAATGAAAGTAGCTCCAAAATTGGGAAATAACATTTATCATAAGTTATAAGGTCTATCATGGACTCAATGATATATTCCCATAATTTTTTTAAACAGGTTTTTGTTATTTCCCTCTTGGTTAAACCCATTTTACCCCCTTTTAATTTTTATTGAGGTTATTCATTTTTACCTAAGTAATTTATCCATTAAACTAGAAAAAATGGTCCAAATTTAATAATTTGGACCTTATTATTCCAAATTATAAATAAATTTAATTATATTATATTTTTAAAATTGATAAAAATCAATTTTATAATACTAAATGTATAGTGTATTAAAAACAATATTTTGAAAACTATAACTTATGTTCTAAATATCAAATATGTGTTTTTTATTATAAAAATATTTTTAAAATTATAAATTCACTTATAAAATACAAATTTGTTCTTCTAAAAAGGTTTAATATATTTATAATTTATACTTATATAATAATAATTCCATAAAATTCATGTTATTTGAAAAAATGATATTTCACATTATTCGCTTAAAAATAAACCTTTTTACAAAACTCCAAAAAATAATGTTAAGAAAATATTTCCATTATATATCAAAATTTTAAATTAATTTTTTCATGTTCTCATCCTAAAATTTATTATTTTTATTTTTATTTAAAAACATACAATATAGCGAAAAAATGTTTCTTTTAGGAAATGGATTTCGTTATATTTACTCTTTGTTTTCAAATAAATTACTAATTAATCTACTGTTAACTTATTATTCATATGATCAAACAATATTTTTATTATTAAATCATAATAAACTTATTTTCTTCAAATAAAATTCCCATTTTTGGAAAAGAAATGTTTTTAAACATAGAGTGAATTGAGAAAAAAATGAAATTTCAAAAAGTATTAAAATTCATGATGCATCTATACATATAAATATTTTATTACATATTGATATAATCATATTTTATACTTAAATTACCCCTTATGATCACCATATAAGACCTAATAATTAGATAGGATTTGGTTTGTGTTTTGGTTGGTGGTTCAGCTAGCATGGATCTTATGGAAATCATCATGAGATTGAAATTATCCTATATATAGATTTTATCAAGCCGTAATTGCTTGAGTTTGTCATGGTATTAGTCTGAATCAAACCCTATAAAAAATATCTCCCTTCTAATCTCATACAAGAAGGATTTATAAGAAATACATTCAATTGTTTATTCCATTTCTTCTTACTTTATTTGTTGATTTTGTGATATAGTTATTTTAATGTATACAACCCAATTTAATAATTATGTTTTAATGGTCAAATTTAATATTTAAAATATATCAAGGATTTTTGTTTTAGTTTGGTATAGTGTGTGAAACACACTATTTAATAAATTATTTATTTAAGGAGAATATATAGTGATATTTCAGATCTCTATGGTATCATACCACTAAGAAGAAGAAGAAAAATTAATGAATGAATAACAAATGATCAATGATTTCATGTTTATTTGTTTATATACTAATAAATATAGTATCATTTAATTATTTTTAGGATACTAAAATAAATTAGGAATTTAGTGTGATAACCTATAAGTTTTTCAATAGGTTGAAAATCATCTCAATACATAGAGTCAAGTACTAAAGGAATTTAGGGGGAGTTGGTGATGAAATTTTAGAGGATGATTAAAATTATCTAATAATGAATAACCATATAAAGAATGGTAGATCATAAATATAAAGTGGTGTCAGATGTTTATCAAAAAATAGTGGTATATGTTGTTTAATTATGTGGTATGAATCAAAAAAAATATTTATTTTTTGTCCGTTGATGGTTTTTTTAAGTGTGATTGAGATCATCAAATGTGAAGATAGTAGAAATATCGAGCTATACATGTTTATGAAAGTAAGTGAGTGACATAGATATCTTTTGAAGTTGTTAACCTAAAATCTTGTTTCCAAAACTAGGTTTTTACTCATTGGAATTATAGGATTAATCAATGAATCAATTCCATGTATTTAATTTACTCACTAAAAATATTTGAGTAGAATGAAAATAGAGATAGGAAATGGTTTATAGAATGAAAAATTAAAATCTAGATATATTTTTATTAAAAAAGTGGAGTCTAGAAATTATTTTATTTAAAAAAGTGGAATCAATGATAGATATAAATATTTGGTTTGTCCCAAATGGTTAAAAGTGATAAAGGGTCAATAAAAAGGTGGTTAAGAAAGAGAATAAAGTTTTATATGTGATAAATAGAGGCAATAGTTCAAGATTTGGGGATAATTTTGAGTTAGTTAATACATAAAAATGTTTTTGATGGTAAAATTTTAAATGGTTGATAAATATAAGTGTTTTTAGATGTCAACTAGTGGTATAAAGTGAGATATAAATAGCTATATATTTTTTAAAGTGATTTTAAGGTCCCAATATCAAATGTGATGGAAAATAATTTATGTCAAAGGTAGTAACCAAACATGATTATTCTAGTTTTTATAAGGTGGGTATAATCAATTTTTCCACAACTAGGCCTTTATAGCGATCTTTAAAAATATAGAGAAATTCATATATCAGTGTAGGTGGTGTAAAGATGAGAAGGTATCCCCTATGGGATTCTATGATAATGGGAAAGAGTATGAAAACTAAGATATGTATTTTAAGACCTTTTTCATTTTTTGACTAATGGGGTGAGGATATTGAAGATGGCCCATTTCATTTTGAGTTGAAATGGGGAATAAATCATGGGATCATAAACCCATAACCTTGGAGTTATTTCATGTAGGATGAATTTATGATGGCAGTGACAAAAAGATCCAAAGATGGTGAATGTTGTAATCATAAGTGAATTCAGTGTTGGATTTTTTGACAATATTTATAATCACGATGTGTGGTGATGAAGAATTAAAAGTGTTCTTGAGTGTGAGTTTATGTTAATAAGATCTTAAGAAGCATTATTAAAGACTTATTGGTATAAATATTCATGATATTAATATAAATTACTTTTAAATATCGAGAATTATAATGGTATGAGATGTTTTAATTGTAATGGTGTAACCTACATCGGATTGGATTAAGAAAATCCAATTAGTTATGGAAGAAGCATGAGATTTTAAAAAGCGATTTGTAAAATCTACATGGAAGATCAATGAAGGGAAGTCACATCACACCAAGTGGTTGGAAAAGTCTAGTATGTCAGGAGTTTGTAGAGTTCATATATAATATAATTTTTTGGATCTATGCGAGGATATTGAATGTTTTAAATTGAAAATCAAATAGATTCACCCTATGTGAGTAAGGATTTTATGTGATTCATGACAATATTTGACACTACTAACACATCGTCTATGTCCTGAATAGAGTTTTAGCTAGAAAATAGAAGTGTCCTAACATGAATATTATATGTGATTCATGTTTGATATTTATTCCATATCTATTTTAGGAGAAGAGTATACCATTTTGTGTGACAATGGTTTCACTATGAGGGTGTTCAGATAAGTTTCAAACATTATTACATTTTGGAGGTTCCCACATCATGGAAGAATGTCACACCATGATGGAAGAAATGGAATAATTAAATAAGGTAATGTGATTTGTAATTGTGGTAGGATTATTGGTTATGAATAAGTGTGGTAGAATATGAAAACGAAGCCACAATTTGCTATGAACTGAGTTAGTGGTTCATAATGTGAAGTAGAACTTCATGTTGTAACATGTTTAAAGAATCAATATGATTAGGAGTTACACGTCAAGATATTAAGGGAATTAAATATAACATATTTTGTGGATTTAATGTATTTGAGTTTTAATGAACATTAATTTATAAATTGGAATGCCACGCCAATTTTATGATGAAGATATAGAAAATCACACTATAGTAGAGGATTCCATGTCGTAGAAAGATGGTTCTCAAATTATCTTGTAGTTTTAGTTGGAAATAAAAATGAGTAATATTTGGATCAGATTTAAATAGTTTAATCAATTTTATTTTCACTTAATCCTTACGTTAAAATTTATGTTACACTGATAATGATTGTGGGTAATCATGAGTAGATGGATTGACCCCAACCATTGGATCAAATGGTTGGTTTCATATAAAATATATTTAACTACTCATATAAGTTATGGAAATAGAATTTTATAAACATATTGAAGATCTAGTTTCATTAGAGAAAAGAATATATACATAAGTGGATTCTAATGAAATGTCTAGTCCATTCAAAGATAAGGATCAAGATCATAAGAAATAAAAGTATCGATATTATAATTGGATATTAAATAAAGAGAGCGTAAAAGGTTAATTATAGCTTTTGAATTATATTTATCTAGAGAATAGTTTTTATTATTATGATAGAGTGTAAGATGCATACTCAACCCTAACATCAAGGAGTTGATATCATCTAACAATAAAAAATTTGATCAAAATAAGAAAAGTTCAATGGGGCATCAAACCTGGAGTAATGATTCAAGACGTATCACGAGCTAAACATGGACAAACCATCACTTTTATATACTAGTTGTTTCTTTAACTAAATAATTGAATAGAGGAAAGGAAGAGGGAGTTGCCCTTGGATTGGTAGTGATACTTTAAAAAACCTTGTAAGGGATGTATGCATTTCCATGAAGTGAAAGTAACATAAAAAATACATCCACCGAAAGTCAGTATAGTGGATTATGGTACACCGGCACATCCCCATGCATATTCGCCTTAGATTATCCCTTATTGGTGAACCAAGTAAAATCCTTATGTTTTGTGTGATTTAATTTCTACATTCATGTTTATAATTAATGTGGTCAAAGGTATGAGATATAATGGGAGATTGAACGTGTTCCTACCAACACAAGAACAAGATTCATAAGATCTAGGGAACTAAAAGAAGGGAAAAAATTAATTTGTGTGCACCATGGTTCACCTCACCCCAGGGGATTCAAGTCAACTTGGTCTAAAAAAATCAATCATTTATCATTCTTAGAACATTATGTATTGATTAGAGAGTTAGATCAAAGTCTTCATTCCCTTTGGGTAATATCATCATTGGCCATAGGGTGACATAAGGCTAATCCTTATACACCCTCTATATACGTTTTAATTAATCCATGTGTCCACAAACATTCTATTTTCATTTGGTTGAGTGTTTCACATATAGATAAAGTCATCAAAAGACATAACAAGCCTTTTGGTTATTAGTAATGAGTGGAGGGTTTCTTTTATTAAATGTAGACACTAGTCTAGTAATTTGAATCTATTTGAGTTGTGGGATACACAATCATTATAATGATGATGTTACTTTAATGGAATACCATGAAACTAAAAAAGAAAATCATAATGGACCATGGCCTGGATGGTCTATTCCTACTTGTGATAACAGATTGTTGAAAATGGGGAGCCATTATAAGAAATTCAGGTATCTGGGATGGAATTATTCCATCATATATAATTAAAAATCTATCCCAAAAGAATTTATAATATGCAAACTCGTCCTTGAAATAGTATTCGAGAAAGTGTCATTTCAAATATTATCACATGGGAAGGATTTTATTCAAAAGAATTTATTTGGGATGAATATAATATATAATATTCCTTATATTATATCAAGTCAAAGCTCCAAATCCACACTTTGGGATGTTTTTTACATTCACTACTTTCCATCAGTTTCCCACATCGGCGATCCACTCGGCTTTTGTAAAAAATACATTATAATATATATTTTAAATATTTAAATTACATTATTTATTATATATAATAGTATATTATATATAAATATAAGGTTTTATATAAATTATTTATTTTTTTATTTAATCAAATATAGAATAATAATGTTATTTCTATTATATTATAAATTTTTATTATATATTAAAATTAAAATGTATAAATATATTATATATTAAAATCAATATAATTATATATATATATATATATATATGTATATATATATATATATATAATTTAATTATACAATATATAAATATAAATTACATAATATCAGTATAAATAACATAATTAATATTATGATAAAAATTATAATATATTATTATATATTAACGTTTATATATATTAATATATTAAATTTTAAAAATATTATGTGTGTGTATTAATATGTTAAAATATCTTTCTATGACTCAATATGTATTTATATATTACGTATAAAAAATTTATACACACATGCTTTTAGTTATATCTATTGGTGTCAAATTTAATTTTCCCTCTAAAAAACATGTTTGACACAAAACATTTGGGACATATTTGATATCCATCCCACATAAAAAATTTTCTAGATGGATTTGAATCTATCATGAATAACTAAAACTACACACACTTATAATAAAAATATTATAAATTATATATATGTGTGTGTGTGTTCATGTATAACCAGAATTTTATATATTAATTATATAATTATAAACATGTGTGCGTTTATAGTAATAATTATAATTATAATAATTTAAAATTATTTAATCATATAATAATATAATTCTAGTACAATAATTTTTTTTGAAAATTTTGAGGCTTTAAGGCCTCTTTTATTGAAAATAAAAGTGCAATAGAAGAGATAAATAAGGAATATTCAAGATAATAATGTCCACAAAAATTGAAACAGAAGTCATCAATCGACTTGAGAGAGAGTTCTCATACTATGGTGTGGTAGTCATAGACCCCTTCCATGAGACAGTCATCCCATCCTTCATGCCTTAACTTGCATTCATGGCCCACCACCACCATCTATGATATCAAAAACCACACGATCCTTAATTACCTCAACTCCAAACACGCCATCACTTGTTTTCCCATCATCATCACTAATCGTAGATGAATGTATTTCAAAAGAGTTATGAATACTCACATTTTTTCTCACATTATCATTCTGATGTTGGGGAAAAAGCACATACAACATATATAATAGATGGACTTGTTATTTTGGTAGTATCTAACTTCACTATCAAAGGGAAAACAACAATAGGTGCTACCATTCACGGATCTTAATTTAAAATCCCACTCTAATCTAGCAATATTTTTAATTCTAATAGTGTCTAAAGTAGAGACGTGTATATCCTATGTAGGCCTTGAAGGAGTACTCATAGAGATATCCATCTCTCTAGAGACATTACCAAATTTTAGAGGAGCACCACTGGAATCCAACGTGTTCTCTCTAGCATCCATAGTGTCTATAGTAGGCAGACCAATGGAATGTAAAGGTCTCATTTCATTGGAAACAGAACAAGAAAATTTGGCATCTTTATTATGAAGTAGATCTGAAGTGGACTACATAGTAAATAAGTTAAGATAATTTTATTTGTCTTGACCAGACTTGATAGAATCCATGGAATTTTAATTTTCACTAGATTCAATTTTAATATGTGAATTTATACTATTCTCCATATGAGGGGAGAGAGTGGTAGCATAATTAGAATTCCTACCTATTAAACCCAACAAAAAGGTAGTATGCTTTGAAAAGAGTGGGAGGGAGGGGCCACATTCCCATTACCACACACAAGTTTAGATTTTCACGAAGTTATAACTTCAGATTTAATCTTCATAGGTATTGCAACATCCATATTATCTTTACCTTCTATGTATTTATAATTAACTGTAATCTTCTCCTACCATGGGAGGAATTCAATATAATCATGTGTAGAATGTTCATTTATAGCTTTGTTGTCAACCGATTCATCATCCCCATCTTCTGTTATACCTCTAGATATAACATATTTAAAGGAGACAACATTTAAAATGACATTACTAATAGAATAATAAATATATAAATGACTATCTTCTTCAAGATTAACCGATGATAATGTGGCCTTGCCATTAATTTTAATTGGAGAAGCACGCCTTGAGGTAACATGTGATGTGCATTAATCCTCTAAAGAAGGATCTTTATTATCAAATCTTCTGGTATCATCAGAAGTCTCAAACTCAACATGGGCCTATCCTCAGGATGAACTAAAAATAATTGTAGTAGGGATAAGGCTATCAATATTTTCAACAGAGTTCATACACTGTTCATTATTATTATGTGCAATCCTCTGATTGTTCCTCCTCTGAAAATGCTGAAAATCATGTCCTTTGGTCTCCAACTTAGAGGAAACTATATCTCTTTTGTGTTTATATTTAGAGTGTCCAATCATTTGAAAAAAATTAAAAATTATGTATTTTTTTCAAACTCAATTCTAAGATATATTTCATCAAACAGGGCGGATAATATTACCTGATCAATTAGTGTAGCATTAATGCCAAATTCCACCAAAATACGAGAATAATGTCCATAAATAACTATATCAGTATCATAATCCATCATAATTGGGATTCCAATCATATAGGATATGTCAAAAAAATATAAACATGCCATAAGACCCAATTGAGACTGTGTACATTAATCCATACATGAGCACAAGTACCCTCAAAATCATTCAGATTGACATTTAGTTTCCAATCATGAATCTGAAGTGTTCCTATCCTTAATTTGATAGAGAATATACTCCAAGAATTTACTTTGAACTCCACAAAATGTAAAAACATAGAAAAATCCTCAACTAAGTGAAACACACTTGAATTAGGAAAAACCTAAAAATAGAAACTAATTGATAAAATATGATCATCCAATTTCTATGGTTTCGTACTTTAATGCCTGAGATTTTTATGAGAAATATTTTGTTTTTATGTCATATAAATCATCAAAGGAATCTTTAACTACACACAACACTGGCTTGGATTTCTTTATAGGAAACTTTGTCCTTCCTCGATAGCTTGCATTGTACGCAATACTGAGTTTCACTAAACAACGATATGCTATTAAAATATTATTAAAACTAGACCTTATGAATAGTAATAACCACTTTTTGAAGTTTTTTAAATTACATATTTCAAAATGGACTTCATTTTTGGATTTTGAATATCTAAATTAGCCTAGGGTGAAATTTTGGTATTTTTCAAAAAACATTCAATTTTTGATGAATAGTGAAAACACTGGGTTACTATTTAAAAATCAACTTTTTATTTAAATAATTATTTATTTTATTTAAATTTATTTTAGGTCAAAATTGATACATAATACCTATATAAGTTAAAAGTAATTCATTGGAGTCATTTTATAATAATTTTAGATATATAAAAAATTTTATTGAACTTTTCACCGTCTTTTACCCACCTCCTAGGAGAATTTGAAAATTCACATAAAACTTATTTTTACCACTTCTGTGAGTGGAATTTTGAGAATATTAGAGACATGGTTAATATCAAGCACTAAAATGTGGTTCAATGAGATGAAAATAATTTTTTTTGAATAGTAACTATTTACTTTTTTTACCACGGTTAAAAGTAAATAGGGTAATTAAGGGTAAAAATGATATTATTATTACCCTAACACATTTATAATTCTATTGGATAAGTTTAATTAGTACAAAAACAACCTTAAGAATACAATATTTCCATTTAGGCCCACGTGGATTAGATTAGGACATTTAATATTATTTTATTTAAAGAATAGTTAAAATAGTTAAAATCAATGTTTAATAACTAAAACATTTTTAATATAAGGTTATACATAAGATAAATTAGACTATAAATATTCATTAGAAATATAAAAATATTTCCTACATAATGGTATTTTATTTATAATTTTTAGATATTAAATAATTTAATTTATTTATGACACAATGATGATGTAGTAGTTATCTTATTAATGAAATACTAACATAATTGATGTTATAAATACTAAACTAAATGAAATTTGAGACTTTTTAAGAATTAAACTAATTTTATAGGTTTATATGACATATTAGTATTTAGTTAATTAACTTTTTTCGGACTAATCATGCTGTTATGATTTTCTCAAAAATCAATTACCCAATAGTGTCAAAATTGACATAAAATAGTTTTTAAAACAAATATTATATTATTAATTGTAATTATATTCCAAAAAAAATATGGTTCGTCCAAGATACTTATATAATGATATGTGTATAATTAATGGACCAATTGGGGGTCTCTTGGATGTATATGGTAAGTTTATTAACTATATAATATAAAAATACAAAGTGACATGGTAAATGTCAATCTAATTAACTAAGAGTTAAAACTAAAAGATAACTTTAATATAATGAACTAAAATTGTCTAAAATATATTTTTTGGGAGTATTTCGACCCATCACCACCTTATATTCGAAATAAATCAATTTTTAGCTATTAAAAATCGAATATGACTTTATAATAAAATAATATTGTTTGTTTTTCCAAAGGTGCCCCTCTCCTCCCTCATAAAAGGGAACCTCCTCCCTCTCTTCCTCACACCACTTTGAGCCTTAAATATCGTCCAAACCCTACCAATTTCTCTTCTAAACTTCCCTAGAAACATACTAAAGGTCCTAGTATTCTTAAAAGACCATATTTAGTGCCCTAAGAGGATGTTAAGAAGAGGGGCTTCAAAGAAGAGGTAATGTCCGTTACCGATTCTTTCAACTTTATTTATTCTTCTACTTCTTCTTCTTTAGTTTTTTCATTATGAAGTAATAACATCAGTATCACTCATATACTTATATGTTATTATAATTATGAAACAACCCTATTTCACCATCTATCCATCCTACGGAAAACGAAATCACCGTGTGTGTGTACGTACGGAATACCGTCTCCATGCCGTGGTGTAATATATTTTCTACCACCGCCTTATTTGGATGTGTATAATGGTGTATAGAATAACTATATATTATTATTTTAAAGTGTTATTGATTATGAAATATTATACATACACTTCAATACAATTCCACGATCATGGGAATGATATCATCGCTCGTGCGTACGTACGGCCTACTGTCTCCACGATGTGATGCGACTCGTTCTACATGATCTTCATTACATATTGATTATATAAATGAATTTAATGAATAAGTATTATATATATTACCCTAATACCATTATTTAAATGATGTATCTATAACCTGAAGAGAAGAATAAGAATTTATTTGACAAACACGCATAAGAACAAAAAGTAATAAACACTCGAATAACAAGTAGCAATGAAATATTAGTAATAAGAAGCTAAGAATATGATCATATAAGATATCATAACAATGAGTATGATTCTTTAATAATTCAATGACATTATTTAAATCATTATACAGGAGTTTTGGACACTTACGAAGCAAATCGGACCTAAGGTAAGGGAGAATCTTGCAATCTCAGTTTTTATCCGAGATTGTTTTTACTTTAGATTTTACTAGGGAATATTTATCATCCACACCCATGTTTCATAAATATGTAATATTATTTCTATCCTCCTACAATTTTTTACATCCAATTTTACCCTTCGGTGAGTTTTTAGTAAAATATATGAAAGGAATCTTTTTCCATTTTTCGTACGAGGTACTTTTTGACTTTTCCGGCTAAAGTACAAGAAGAATGTTTTTTTTGACTTATACGGAATGAATGGATTTTTAGAACATTATCCCCATGAAGCTTCCTTTACAAGTTTTCATGTTTATTTTTAATCAACTTCTTTTAGTTTAAAATTATATGACATGTTAAGAAAGGAAATTTTTTTGAAGTAAAAAGGATATTTTCCCCAAGAATGGAGTTCAAGTGTTTTATCAAAATTATTTTCCATCTAAGATAATATAGGGTACTGTTTATATACCTATTTTTACATTTATTTGATTATGTTATGATGGAATATATTTTATGATGTGCTTTTATCTTATGTGGATTATATTATGATGGCATGATGATTAAGAATTCCGTTTTTTTTATTACATGGGTTATGCTATGATTTATGATTTTGTGGCACACATAAGAATGGTTTCATTATGATATGGGTGGGACCTATATCTCCCTCCAATGCATTGGGTAAATATTTATATCTCATGAGATAGACATGGCTGGAACGGCAGGTTAATCCGATTTAGTGAAACAGGACTGAAATGAGGAGTGAACTCGGTTCAGAAATAGACTTTGTCGGCTAAGATAGTCTTGGAAATGAGTCATGACTACTAAGAAATTATTCTCTATGATTATGTGTGTATGCCAAAAAGTTTCATGTTTTAATTTATGATTATTGTGATTACATTTCACTACTATGATTTATCCCATGTTATGAAATTATGATCTCTTTTATAGGTTAAGATTTCCAAAATTTTATGTTCTTATGAATATGATGTGATTGATATTTCTTTTGTTTACCCTTACTGAGCATTTGAGCTCACCTTTTTGTATGTTTTATTTCCCTAGGTTATGAAGAAGGTTATTAAGTAGGATATGCCAAAAGGGACTCTAGATATGATGAAATAAATGGGAGACAACGTAGATGATTTATGAACCAGTT
This sequence comes from Viscum album, assembly GCA_963277665.1. Lineage (NCBI taxonomy): Eukaryota > Viridiplantae > Streptophyta > Magnoliopsida > Santalales > Viscaceae > Viscum > Viscum album. Next base: position 100,865,289 of record OY728132.1, on the reverse strand, counting down.
GTTTATGTTTCCCAGTTTCTAAAGACACTATACCTATACGGTCCTTTCATGGTTTTGTTATATGTTTTAATAAGTGTCCTTCAATTTTTAAGAAATAACAATGTATATAAACTATGGGTCATTATATTTGGTATCAGAGGAACGGTATAGTCAACCTTTGGAAACTAGGATGTGAAATCCTTAGTAAGAACCCTAAGGATATATCTAATCATAGAACACAATCTTAGTGTTTTTGAAATGGACATGAATAACCTAAGATAATACCTTAAGTGTAAAATTTTTTCTTGATTATGTGGTTTTCCTATTATAATTAGTATTTCTCACACTATTCTTCTTGGTTTTAGTCAATTCTTGGAACCCGAAGGAACTGTGTTAATGCGGAATCCGACGAGCAATGAAATGATTGTCCCCATAAGCAACCAAAAGTTATGGGAGCTAGAATGAAAAATCTTGTAGCCATGATCACACAACTTTCTCAAGCTATGAATCATGTAGTAATTCCAAACGAGCAATGGAAGGAGCAACATTCTGTTGAATCCTTCATGAGGAAACGTCCACCCTCATTCAGCGGGTCTACTGATCCATTAGTTGCTGAACAATGGACCAGTACTATTGAAAATATATTTTCAGTTCTTCAATGTTCTAAACATGATAAAGTCATCTTAGTAGTATATCGTTTGGAATGCGAAGTTGATCAATGGTAGAATATTATCAAGAATACGAGGCCAAGAGATGAAATTGATCCCATGGAATGGGACGAGTTCAAGAACATATTTTTCAATAAGTACTTCCCTCGTATTATTCAAAAAAAGATGGAGAATGAGTTTCTTGAACTGAAGCAAAAGGATGATGAATCTGTTGGTACCTACGAATCAAATTTTACAAGACTTGCAAGGTACACTTCTGGGATTATTATCCAACCTGAGATTAAGATCGATCGATTCTTTAGTGGCTTAAAACCAAGTCTTCGAAGGTCATTAGTAATAAGGGACTTCAAAAGATATGAGTAAATCATTCGATGTTCTCTCAAAGTTGAGATGGAGATAGGATTAACCCATCAGTCGTACGGGTTTGATAAGAAGAGGAAAATGGAATTCAAAGGAAAATATAAAGAGCACACTGAAAAGAAGATGAGTTTTCCCTTATGCTCAAAGTGTGGAAAGAAACATGGAGGGAGTTGTATTAAAGGGACAAGTAAATGTTTCAAATGTGGAAATGAAGGTTATCGGGCATTTGAATGCCGCAATGATGGAAAGAAGATGTTTAGTGATGTGAACAAAGAAAAGGATATACAGAGTTCACCTCCTACACTTCATTGTTACAAGTGCAAGGAAATGGGTAATTATGCTAATCAATTCCCTAATCCAAGGGTTGTTGATGATGATCGACGTAAACAAATTCTTAAGGCTAAAGAAAAAGGAAAGTCACATGAAATTTCTATCAACGATGTGGAGTTTGATAACGAAGTAGTGAAAGGTACACTTACCATCCACTCTAAAGTAGAAAATGTTTTATTTGATTCTGGATCCACCCACTTTTTTATTTCTGAATACTTTTCTAAGGGTATCACCATATTACCTCAACAATTTGATGTTGAGTTAGCTGTGACAACTTCTAATGGCACAACAGTTGCATCAAAAGATTATAATTCTTCTATGATTGAATTTTGTGGTAAAGTGCTTCCTGCAAATATTGTGATCATTCCTATAGTAGAATTTGATGTGATTATTCTCATGGATTGGATTTCTTTATATGGAGCTCATATCAATTTCCAAAGAAGGGAAGTCACATTTCATATTCTAGATCAATCTATGATCGTATATCGATGCAAGGATGAACATAACCTTCCAGTGGAAATTTCTTCCATCTTATGGGTCTTGATTCCACTAAACGAAGGTTATTTATCTCTAATGATTGGAGAGAAACTCACAATTAATAATATTCCCATTGTACGTGAGTTTGATGATGTATTTTCGGAGAAATTACCGGGTCTTCCACCAAATCGTGAAGTTGGGTTTTCAATAAAACTCGTACGGGGTTCTTTATCTATTTCAAATACACCTTATAGAATGGCTCCAATTGAGTTACAGGAATTGAAGAAGCAACTCCAAGAGAATCTTGATAAGGTATTCATATGCCATAGTGCATCACCTTGGAGAACACATGTTCTGTTTCTTAAGAAGAAATATGGATCAATGAGACTCTGCATTGATTATCGAGAACTTAACAAGATCATGATCAAGAACAAATATCATCTCACGTGCATTGATGACTTATTTGACCAACTATGTGGAGCTCAATACTTTTCCAAGATTGATCTTCGTTTAGGGTATCATCAATTAAGGGTCAAAAGAGAGGATATACCAAAGACGGATTTCCATACAAGGTATGGACACTATGAATTTATAGTGATTCCATATGGTCTTACTAATGCCCCTGCTATCATCATGGATATGATGAATAGAGTCTTTAGAGACTATCTTGATCAGTTTGTGGTAGTATTTATAGACGATATTCTTGTCTATTCAGAGAGAAATGAAGAACATGAAGATCACTTTATAATTGTATTGAAGACCCTGAGAAAGGAGAAGCTTTATGCCAAATTTACCAAGTTTGAATTTTTCCTTTAAAAAGTTGCATTATTGGGTCACATAATCTCAAAAGAGGGGATATCTGTGGATCCAGCAAAGACAGAGGTTATCGAAAGATGGTCTAGACCAACAACAGTAACTGAGATCCGAAGTTTTCTTGGTTTGGCTGGATATTATCGACATTTTGTGAAAGATTTTTCACGATTATCTAATACACTCACCAGGTTGACTTGAAAAGGAGTTAAGTTCATGTGGATGGAGTAATGTGAAGAGAATTTCAAGGAGTTGAAAAGAAGGTTATCTAGAGCACCTGTACTCATAGTTCTTTGTAGTGGAGAAATGTTTGTGATCTAAATTGATGCATCCAAGAAGGGTTTGGGGTGTGTTCTTATGCAAAATGATATGGTGATATCTTATGCCTCAAGACAGTTGATAATACATGAGAAAAATTACACAACTCATGATTTGGAGTCAGTTGCGGTAATCTTTTTATTAAAGATTTGGAGGCATTATCTATATGGTGAAAGGTGTGATATTTATACTGATCATAAAAGTTTAAAGTATATTTTCACACAAAAGGAGCTGAATATGAACCAAAGAAGATGGTTGGAGCTGATTAAGGATTACGACTGCTCAATTCATTACCACCCTGGGAAAGAAAACAAGTTGGCAGACACATTAAGTCGACAAGACCATTCTAGCTTATCCATGATGAGGATCACAAAAGATCCAGTATTTATGGATTTAAAAAGGATGGATCTTGGAATTATAATGGAAGGGGGAAAATCATATCTTTCTCAAATGAATGTTCAACCATATATACATGTGAAGATTAAAGAGGCATAGAAAGAAGATGTAGAGTTACAAAAGAAGGTGAGAAATGTTCCGGAATTCAACCTTGATTGTGATGGAATAATAAGATTCAGGAATCGGGTTTTTGTTCCTCCCATCACAGAATTAAAGAAGGAGTTGTTAGATGAGGCATGTAGTTCTTCATTCTCTATTCATTATGGAAGCACGAAAATGTATAGAGACCTGAAATAGTACTTCTGGTGGGATAGCATGAAAAGAGATGTTGCTGAATATGTCTCTCGATGCTTGGTTTTTCAGCAAGTTAACGTTGAGAGACAGAAGTCCAAAGGGATTTTACAACCATTACCCATACTAGAATGGAAATGGGAAAAATAACTATGGACTTTGTCACTGGACTTCCTAAAACATCAAAAGGCAATAATGCTATCTGGGTCATAGTTGATCGTCTAACGAATTCGGTACACTTCATTGCTATTAGAGAGGGTTTCTCTCTAGATCAGCTTGCCAGTATATATGTAATGGAAGTTGTAAGATTGCATAGAGTGCCACTTTCCATTATATCTTATCGGGATCTGAGGTTTACCTCAAATTTTTGGCAAAGTCTTCAGCATACTCTAGATACAGAGTTGAGTTTCAGCAATGCTTATCATCCTCAGACATACAGTCAGTCTGAGAGAACTATTCAAACTCTAGAAGATATGTTGAGAGCTTGCTCTATGGATTTCAAAGGTGGTTGGGATCAACACCTACCTTTGGTGTAATTTTCTTATAATAATAGCATTCACTCGAGTATTCAGATGGATCCTTATAAAGCTCTATATGGAAAGAAATGGAGGACTCCAACTTGCTGGGATGAAGTTGGGGAAAGAAAGCTATTAGGACCTGATCTTGTTGATGAGATGGCAGAAAAGGTCTGATCTATTCAACAACACATAAGAGCATCTCAGAGTCGACAAAAATGTTATGCCTACAACCAAAGAATAGAGCTAGAGTTTGAAGTGGGTGATAAAGTGTTCTTACAAATATATCCATGGAAGAGAGTAATGAGATTTGGAAAGAAGGGAAAGCTGAGCCCTAGGTATATCGGTCCTTTCGAAATACTGGATCGTGTTGGGAAGGTAGCTTACTGATTGGAACTTCCACTGAATATCTCTCAAGTTCATGATGTGTTCCATGTATCTATCCTGAGAATGTACATACCTGATCCTTCACATATACTAATCTCAGAAGTTGTACCGCTATAGCAAGATCTTTCTTATGAAGAACAGACGATAGAGATTCTGGATCGTAGTGAAAATTTCCAACGGAACAAGACCACTCGCTTGGTGAAAGTTTTATGGAAGAACCTCCAATTAGAATAAGCTACATGGGAGCTTGAGGATATGATGTGGGAGAGGTATCTTCATCTGTTTGTTACAAAGTGACGAATTTCGAGGGCGAAATTCATTTTAAGGGGGGTAGAATGTAACACCCGAGATTTTTATGAGAAATATTTTGTTTTTATGTTATATAAATCATTAAAGGAATCTTTCACTACAAACAACACTATCTTGGCTTGATTTACACGCAACCGTGGCCTTCCTCAATAGCTTGCGTTGTACGCAATACCGAGTTTCACTAAACAACGATATGCTATTAAAATATTATTAAAACTAGCTGTTATGAATAGTAATAACCAACTTTCGAAATTTTGTAAATTTCATCTTTCAAAATAGACTTCATTTTTGGATTCAGAATATCGAAATTTTCTTAGGGTGAAATTTTGGTAATTTTCTGAAAACTTTCAATTTTTGATGAATAGTGAAAACACTGGGTTACTATTCAAAAACCGACTTTTTATTTAAATAATTATTTATTTTATTTAAATTTATTTTAGGCCAAAATTGATATATAATACCTATAAAAGTTCAAAGTAATTCATTGGAGTCATTTTATAATAATTTTAGATATATAAAAATTTTATTGAACTTTTCACCGTCTCTTACCCACCTCCAAGGAGAATTTACAAATTCACATAAAACTTAATTTTACCACTTCTGTGAGTGAAATTTTGAAAATCTGAGAGACACGGTTAATATCAAGGACTAAAATGTTGTTCAATGAGATGAAAATAATTTTTGGTGAATAATAACTTTTTACTTTTTTTTACGACGGTTAAAAGTAAATAGTGTAATTAAGGGTAAAAATGATATTATTATTACCCTAAAAGATTTTACAATTCTATTGGATAAGTTTAATTCGACCAAAAACAACCTTAGGAATAAAATATAAACATTTAGACCCACTTGGATTAGATTAGGACTTTTAATATTATTTTATTTAAAGAATAGTTAAAATAGTTAAAATCAAAGTTTAATAACTAAAACATTTTTAATATAGGGTTATACATAAGATAAATTCGAATATAAATATTAATTAGAAATATAAAAAGATTTCCTACATAATGGTTTTTTATTTATAATTTTTAGACGTTAAATAATTTAATTTATTTATGAAACAATGATGATGAAGTAATTATCTTATTAATGAAATATTAAAATAATTTATGTTATAAATACAAAAATAAATGTAATTTGAGACTTTTTATGAATTAAATTAATTTTATAGTTTAATATGACATATTAGTATTTATTTAATTAACTTTCTTCGAACTAATAATGCTGTTATGATTTTCACAAAAATCAATTACCAAATAGTATCAAAACTGTCATAAAATAGTTTTTAAAACAAATATTATATTATTAATTGTTATTATATTCCTAAAAATCTAAGGTTCGGTCAAGATACTTATATCATGATAAGTGTATCATTAATTGACCACTTGGGGGTCTCTTAGATGTATATGGTAAGTTTATTAACTATATAATATAAAAATACAAAGTGACATGGTAAATGTCAATCTAATTAACTAAGAGTTAAAACTAAAATATAAGGTTAATATAATGACCTAAACATGTCTAAAATCTATTGGTTGAGAGGATTTAGACCCATCACCACCTTAGATTATAAATAAATAAATTTGGAGCTATTAAAAACTGAATATGACTTTATAATAAAATAATATTTTTAGTTTTTCCAAAGGTGCCCCTATCCTCCCTTATAAAAGGGAACCTCCTCCCTCACTTCCTCACACCACATTGAGCCTTAACGATTGGCCAAACCCTGCCAATTTCTCTTCTCCACTTCTCTAGAAACATCCTAGAGGTCTTGGTCTTCTTCAAATACCATATTTAGTGCCCTAAGTGGAGGTTAAGAAGAGGCGCTTCAAAGAAGAGGTAATGTCTGTTACCGATTCTTTCAACTTTATTTCTACTTCTACTTATTCTTATTTAGTTTTTTCATTATGAATTAATAACATCAGTATCACTCATATACTTATATGTTATTATAATTATTAAACAACCCTATTTCACCATCTATCCATCCTACAGAAAATGAAATCACCGCGTGTGCGTACATACGGAATACCGTCTCCACGCCGTGGTGTAATCTATTTTCCACCACCACCTTACTTGGATGTGTATAATGGTGTATATAATAACTATATATGATTATTGTAAAGTGATATTTATTCTGAAATAGTATACATACACTTCAATAAAATTCCACGTTCATGGGAACGATATCATCGCTCGTGCGTACGTACAGTCTACCGTCTCCACGATGTGATGCGACTCGTTCTACATGATCTTCATTACATATTTATTATATAAATGAATTGAATGAATAAATATGATATATATTACACTAATACCATTCTGGAAATGATGTATCTATAACCTGAAGAGAAGAATAAGAATTTATTTGACAAAACACGCATAAGAACAAAAAGTAATAACACCCAAATAACAAGTAGCAATGAAATATTAATAATAAGAAGCTAAGAATATGACCATATATGATATCATAACAATGAGTATGATTCTGGAATAAGTCAATGAAATTATTTAAATTATTATACAGGAGGTTCGGACACTTACGAAGCAAATCGGACCTAAGGTAAGGGAAAATCTCACAATCTCAATTTTTATCCGAGATTGTTTTTACTTCAGAATTTACTGGGGAATATTTATCATCCACACCCTTGTTTCGTTAACATTTAATATTATTTCTATCCTACTACAATTTTTTAAATCCAATTTTACCCTTCAGTGAGTTTTTAGTAAAAGATATGAAAGGAATCTTTTTTCGTTTTTCGTATGAGGTACTTTTTGACTTTTCCAGCCAAAGTATGAGAAGAATGTTTTTTTAACTTATACAGAATGAATGGATTTTTAGAAAATTATTTTCATTAAGCTTCCTTTACAAGTTTTCAATTTTACTTTTAATCAACTTCTTTTAGTTTAAAATTATATGACATGTTATGAAAGAAAATGTTTTTGAAGTAGAAAGGATATTTTCCTCAAGAATGGAGTTCAAGTGTTTTATCAATATTATTTTCCATCTAAGATAATATAGGGTTCGGTTTCTATCCCTATTTTTACATTTATTTGATTATGTTATGATGGAATATATTTTATGATGTCCTTTTATCTTATGTGGATTATATTATGATGGCATGATGATTAAGAATCCCATTTTTTTATTACATGGGTTATGCTATGATTTATGATTTTGTGGCACACATAAGAATGGTTTTATTATGAGATGGGTGGGACCTATATCTCCCTCCAATGAATTGGGTAAAGATTTATATCTCATGAGATAGACATGGCTGGAACGGCAGGTTAATCCGGTTCAGTGAAACAGGATTGAAACGAGGAGTGAACTTAGTTCAGAAATAGACTTTGTCCGCTAAGATAGTCTTGGAAATGAGTCTTGACTACTAAGAAATGATTCTCTATGATTATGTGTGTATGCCACAAAGTTTCATGTTTTATGTTATGATTATTGGGATTACATTTCACTACTATTATTTATCCCATGTTATGAAATTATGATCTCTTTTTCAGGGTAAGATTTCCAAAATGTTATGTTCTCATGAATATGATGTGATTGATATTTATTTTTTTTACCCTTACTGAGCATTTGAGCTCACCCTTTTGTATGTTTTCTTTCCCCAGGTCAGGAATAATTTTATTAAGTATGATATGCCAAAAGGGACTCTAGATATGATGAAATAAATGGGAGACAACGTAGATTATTTATGAACCAGTTGTTTATGTTTCCCAGTTTCTAAAGACACTATACCTATACGGTCCTTTCATGGTTTTGTTATATGTTGTAATATGTGTGCTTAAATTTTGAAGCAATAATAATATATGTAAAGTATGGGTCATTATACGTACCTTTCATCATCACAATATAAGTGATTATAGAGTGTTTTCACAAATAAATCCATGGTTCAATAGCATCGTCTGAGGCCGATACATGTGCATAAGATCTTTTTCGGATGATTTATTGTAGGGAAATATTTGAAAGCAGGACAAAACATCCCACTAAGAAACCAAAAAAGAGCAGAGGTCCTTTAAAATTTCTATATCGTGATATTTCTTCTTATCTAAGGAAGTTGATCTCCATTGATAATCATATTGGTATGAATCGAAGGATTCAATATTCATGATTCATGGATGAAGTAGGGTAACTAGGTCATCAAGTGGCGGTGGGAGCTGCCTCTTGATCTCTTCAATCCATGATATTACAATATATATAAATTACATAACATCAATATATAAATTACAATATAATATATATAAATGAGTCTAACATAACATTAGTATAAATTAATTTTAATATTATAATAAATATAATACAAAAGTAATATTATAATAGATATAATATATGCATGTATATATGTATGTATATTATAATTTATATTATAAATTTATATTCTCTTTCTTATATATAAGCTTCAAAGTGTGTGTTATAAATATATATTTGTAAATAATTATATACACTTGCATAAAAATATATATATAAATTTGTTTGTGTGTCTAATTATAGTTATAATTATATATAATTCTATAACAATATAATATTAATACAATGCATATGAATTATATAACATCAATATGTAAATTATAATATAATAAGTATACTATATATATATATTATTTATATTTTAATATAATCTATATTATAATAAATATATTGTAATATATATATATATATGAGTATAACATAGTCTTAGTATATAAACATATTAATATTATAATAAATAGTGGGTGACTGAGTGCATACGCACGCATGAAAATGTGTGTGTTTGTGTGTTTGAGATAATTTATATTATATATTTATATTCCATTACTTATATATACTTATTTAAGTATATTTTATAAATATATATTTGTAAATAATTATATACACTTTCCTAGAAATATATGTGCATATATTTATATATAACATTATTATATGTGTGTGTAATTGTTAAACATATATTACATGAAAAATATAATATATATATATATATATATATAAAGGTCTAGTGGGATTTCTTCATTCCTTGTGTATGGGATAAGGTTTGACCTTTTGGGGTGCCTATGGTGTGTGTATTGTTTAATGTTTCTAATCCTCTTGACCTATAATATTTTTTAAAAAAAAGTATCTTTTTTAATTTTTATTTTTTTTAATTTTTATTTTATTTTTTATTTTTCATTTTTTATTTTTTTCACAAAAATATAATTAGTTATTTACATTAATATATAGAAAAAAATAAATATTTAAAATATAGTCACAATAAAGAAACACACACATTTCAATCTAAATTGTAACTTTGGAATATCACATCCCCCTCTAGATAAATGTAAATCAATCTAGGTTGAGAAAGAAAACTTTTTTATAATGATAAATTTGAACCTGCTGGTGCTAAAGACATAATGATTTTTTATTCCACCACAACTCCTAGCCTAGCTCAGCCTTAGGGTACTCGAGATAATGTTTTCTCCATGTCTGTGGATGCGGTCAATAATTCTCAACCCATAATGGGCACCTCCAAAGCTATTCTAATCAATCTAGAAGTGGCACAAAAGACTCACATGGTTTCTAGAGAATCTAATCGAGATAATTATGATCAAGTGCACCAAAATTGAAAAAGACAAGAGTTTAAATTCTAAATATTGGGATTCTTTTTCCTGGTAATTAGGAGAATGCTTGTCAGAATTTAGAGACTTATTTCAAATTGAGTTCTTGTAAAGGTAAAAAACCAATGATTTACTCAGATAGATTCATCACCCCGAATCCCAGGAAGACTTGGAAAAATTTATATTATTCTAATCATGAAATAACAATTGTCACTAAATCCTTTGATCCTGCTAGGACAAAAAAAACCTCCCCCACTACCTACTGATGTGGAACCTTCATTATCACTTACAAGAGAGGATACTTTGATAAGTGTCATCTTTGATGAAGATATGGACCCTGCTTTTAAAGATTCATATAGGATCGAGGAGGACTTGGGGAACGAATTGGAAGCTTGGTTTGAGGATAAAGATGCAGTTTTTTGTATAAATACAAAGATAGTAAATTTTGGTGGAAGCCTATCATCAAATTAGAGAACAAATGATTTCTAAAATGGTCGAAGAATTCAAAAAAAATATGAATTTAAGTGTATGGAAATTATATGGCAATGAATCTTATTTTTCCACCCTTGGTTATCTTAATTTGTAAATATTAAGCAACTTGGTGCTTTTCAATGGACCTGTTGATGGAGGAAGATGATTATAGTGAGTATTTTTACTGATAAGGATATCCTCATGCTCATGATTCTCAGTTTGTCTCATATAGACTATTGATCTACTACTGGAAGGAACTTCAAATCCTTCCACTGTCCTTACATATTCTGGATGATATGGTGAAATTCATAAAACTGGGAAGATTCTGATTTTTTACTCATTGAATTAGATAATAGAGATTTATTTTATGGTACTGTAACATTTGGGTCCATGGTATTTGAGTTTCCATAGTCTGGTGTATTTAAACATTTAAATGAAATGTATGGTGATAACTTTGAGGAATATTGATTAGATTATTATCATAGGTAGTGAATACCATAAATATTTATGAGTTGTTACACATAGTAGAACTAGTTATGAAGCCTTTATATGATACTATTATATATATGGGAATTCCATTTGAAGTTGTATATACTTTACGGTTTCATTGGAAAATATGTTTTTATGTCTTTCTTCTGGATAAACATTGAGTAAGGTTTATGGTCTCATTACTCAAATCTGTATCCCTCTTATGAAATTTTTTTGGATTTTTAGCTTTAATGGTTGTTGTGTCTTGAATAATGGGATCTTTCTTACATGTGTTTGAATACATGCATTGAGGTCTTGGTTTTTCGAAACCAGAAACCTATTGTAACAACTCAGATTTTCCAGATTCTATTTTTATAAAATTTTTGGGAAAATTACAAGACTAGGTGCTAAGACGATATTTTATTCTGAGGCCCAATGTGCCCAGAAGGATCCATAAAAAATGTTAAGTTTTTAAATAGTGCGCATGAGCAGTTTTCCGCAAAAATTAGAATAACTTTTAAATAGGTGCCTGGATCCGAAATCTAAGGGTACTGTTGAGCTCAGTGTGGTGTTTTTACCCTAGGTGGGACTTAACTTTAGTCAACATAGGTCATCTATAGGAAACCCCAGAAAAAAAACATATCTGTAAATAAAATTAATTTATTTTAAAATCTCAATAACTCATAAATAGTAACTTGGAATGGAAATCTGATACCATCATTGAGTTCTTAATGGGGTGTTTTCCTTAGGTGGATCCTAGCATCATTCAGCATCGGTCGACTGCAAAAGTTAATTTTTGAATGTTTTAAGAATAATATAATTTGAATTAATTATTTTATATTTAACATTTCAACTTAATATAGTAGTGTAGCGATGTGGCGACTTAGTGACGCTGCAACCTAGTGAACCGAAAATGTTGAAATGTGTTTAATGCTAAAACATATTTAATGTTGAAATTCATTTTCCTTATTTAATTTTTGGTCGGGAGACTGTATTTCAGTGAATCATCCTAGATAATTTCCCTCAGAGCACTGGAGAAGTGCCTCGGTGAAATACTCTCAGTTGAGAACGGTGGATGACGACGAGACGACGAATCGTGGATCGAGTATCGACAAATAATGATGACACAATCACTCTTCATCAACAATAAAACTAAATTGATAGGTAATGTGATTTTATTTGGTTTCTTTCACTGTTCTTTATGTTTTTCCCTACAACAAACATGGATTAATCGATGAACGGATTGATTCACAGAACGTCTGTAGTAAGGGGTTGGGATTTATGTTTTGAGGTTTGAATCAAGGTTTAACCATATTTATAATTGATCCATGTTTAGAATTGTTGGTATTTTCCCCATTTTCAATTATAATGTGGATGGATAAAGTTTACACGAACAAGGCCCAAATCCATCCAAATTTGTGCATTCTTGTTTTACACACACTCTTTCCCAAAATCCCTTCTCATTTTATGTGGGCGCAATGATCCGGAGTGGGATATGAGACTGTGGAAGTGTGTAATGGAGGCCGAAAGAGGTGGTGGTCAGGGGTGGTGGATCCATTATTTCCTAGTAGAGTGCGGTGAGATGAAGTTTATGGCTCGACACCTGGCAGTAGGAGCCTACGGTAGAGGGACGCGGCTCGCTGGTTCCACAATAGACAGGGGAGCTGACAATGGCATCGGCCATGGGCGGTAGTGAAAATCTGTGGAAAAAGGAAATAGTGGTGGATGAATGCGTCTCCCTGAGCTCCATTAGATGTAGGACCCGTAGATAAGCCACGGGTGCGATCTGGTAACACGGATTTCCCGCATTTACCTAGGGCGTGACCAGCCAGGCCACGTCTAGTGCTGGTGAACCGAAACACATGGGGTAGGCGGGATAGAGATGAAGAATAGGGATCTCATTAGGATGGGCCCATCCAATGTGGGTCGAGCCCAGTAGGTCTGTTTGGTGGGCCCTGGGTCGGGTTAGGTCGGTCCATCCAGGTTAGACCGGACTTGGATCCAACCAACCCCTTTCACTAAAAGACCCATAACATTTAAACTATAAGCTTGTTTGACAATCTGTTTGTAGTTTTGGAACCCTCACGGAGAGGAGAATATTTTTGGGATGTATTTTTGTGTCTTTAGTGAGAAATAGAGTAGGTTTTAAGATTCCCCTTAGTTCTTTCCTCGATGGTTCATTATGTCATTGCATCCACATCACTGGAAAGAAATCCCCTCAAGAGGATAGAGTCTCTTATAACATTGTGGCATCCTCCTTGGGACTGGAATAATACTCTATCACTCCTAATGGCGTTTCTTGGGTATTGGCATGGACTCCAAGAACAGGGTGTTAATCCTCCATCTACTATGTTGTATCGATTAGGTTTGTGGTATTCTTTGAGGAGAATCCATTATGTTATGAGCCACATCAGTAGGGTTCATGGTATTCTATGATAAGAATACCCCGTGTTGTGGGTTAATACAAATTGGTTTCATAGTATTCTCTAAGGAGAATCCCCTATCAGTAAATATTAATATTTAACCAATTTTTTCTCTTTGGGTGGGGCCCAAATTGGAGGGACCTCTTGTAACAGTCTCCGATGACATCATGGCTTGAGGAGAAAGTTATCCCAAAATAAGTGTTCCACGAGCAGAATCATATGACAAAGGATTAGTTGTGATATCAATACTCCATGTCTTAGCAAGACCAGATGTCTCAGTGAACTTCGTGACGTATCACGACCAGATGTTCTCTTGGATACTTATGGTAGACTTATTCTATGTGCTTACTATCAGATTGTTTGAGTACTGAGATCTCCTGTAATCAAGCATGCAACGAGCAGAACCATATGGCTGGAAATGGATGAGACCTTGAGTCTTGGAATACTTTATGATTATACCTAGATATCCTTGTTATATGTTTTTTTGACATATACCTATGTTAAGAGAACTATTTCTTCTTAGTGGTGTTTTCGTTGTGGTATTTTACTTTGTGTTTCAGGGTGCCCTACTGAGTATTGTTTTACTCAACACTGCATGTTCTTTTCTAGCATGTGCTATGTCTTGTTTAGACGATCATCTATTTAATGGTGTTCCAAGTAGATCAATACCAGGTGGGGCCTAGTGTGATCAGAAAAACTGAGGTGTGTTCTGATGGCTCACAGACACCAGTCTAGTGGCATACCTTATTGTTGGATCATGTGGGGTTTTCTATGGATGAGCTTCAAAACTTTTGTTACAGACTCTTTCTTTTTGGTGGGATTATATTCTGGCTCAATTTAACTTTACTCTTTTTATTTTTTTTCATAATATGTCATTGGGTTGTAGTGGTATACATGTTTTTTCTTTACTTATTGTTTTTACTTTCTAGCATATTTGGCTAGGAGTTGTGTGCATGTGTACAGGATCTTAGGAAAATTCCTCCCATTTGAGGAATATTCCTACTCAATGCTAGTCTCCATCCCCTGGCCTATCAATGGATCTATTGGGGTAGTCACAGCATGATCCCTGAGGGACTAGTCGTGACACCTATCACTTCCTGGATATTGGAAATTTTTAGTGTAACTACCATAACATACAATAAGAATTAGATATGTAAGATAATGATAGTGATTTTTTTTGTCTCTCATAATGTTTTATTTGTTTGTACAGGCCATCGATGGGGATCAGTTCTTTATGTTCTTTCCTCATGATTTTCTTTTGTTGAATATGAGATGTTGGATTCTTTAAGTTTTGCCTGTTTTGGCCAAAAAATTGGGCACTGGTATATGCTTTAGAATCCTAGTGCAACTATCTATATAG
This sequence comes from Viscum album, assembly GCA_963277665.1. NCBI lineage: Eukaryota > Viridiplantae > Streptophyta > Magnoliopsida > Santalales > Viscaceae > Viscum > Viscum album. The sequence continues at coordinate 100,850,144 of OY728132.1, read as the reverse complement.
GCTACCTCTAAATGGATAGTTTTGGTGATGAATTGGTCTTTCTACTACAAATTGCTATGATAAATCTTATTTGGGTTAGTTCTCATTTTATTTTCATCATTTTTAGTTAATCTTATGTTGGTGAAATATCATTCCACATCATGAAATCATTGTATTATTTCATGTTTTAATATATTCCAGGGAAGTGTGAATTTGGTTTTCCAATTCACAGTTCAATTTGGTCAAAAAAATGTAAATATTTACAAAGAAGTTAGGGTCTTGACTTAGTGGTTAATGCACCTAATTTTAATGGGTCATCTATGGAGTGGGTTAACCCTTGAAGGGTGTGTGGCATGTCCTTGTTAGACCAGTGGTGTGTGAGTTGTTTGTTTTTGTTGTAACCTCATGGAACTTCATGAATAAATATTTATAAATATATACATTTATTAGAATAAGAATATAAAAAAATATTTATTTAAAAATACTCACACTAAAAGTTATAAATTATAATTATTAAAAAAAGATAAAATTATATGTATGTGTAAACAAAAACATTTAAATATATTTTCTATAAAAAAAAGTATATTTTTGTGTGTGTAATTATTTGTATATGTTTATTTTTATACACATGCATATTTTATATTTGTAGTATAGATAGATAATATGTTTTTCAAATAGATTTTAAATCCATCCAAAATAATCAGGTACACTAAACAAAATTGGGATAAATTTCTAATTCATTCCAAAAAAAACTATAAGATTGGTCATCCAGGATAGACTTAAATCCATCCCAAATAAAAATTGGTAAGAAAGTGAAAAAAATTATTTGGGACAGATTTATGTTCATCCCACATAATTTGTCCCAAAATATATTAAGAGTTACTCATACAATATGTATATTTAATCTATCCCAAATAAAAATAATGTGTAACATCCCATAAATTCTAAGCATAGTTTTCCCTTTTAATCTATTTTTACTAAATGATTTTTTTATAATTAAAACAAATTAAAAAGTGTTTTAATACAAAGAACATTTTATGAAATTTGTTTTAATCTAAATAAGCTTTGATTATAAATTATGTTAAAATATTAAAATTACAAAAAAATGTTACTTTTTTATTATTTTTCTAGAAATACTATTTTTATTGAAAAATATAAATTCTATTTTAATGAAAATATATTAATTTTTATATATCTATATTCTTTAAATAAAATTTATGATTTAAAAAATCATTAAATATTATATATTTCATTATTTAAATTATTATTAATAATGATTCTTCATAAATGAGTATTTAATAATATTTTTGTAACGAATTTTTATTGATAAGTAATCTTGTCATAATATAATTAAATGTACTAAATATTATTTTGAAGTAATAAAATATAAATGTGTACATTTGTGATTAGATGTATTTAATATTTTTTAGAAATATACTTTATATAAAAAGTACAAATGTTTGTTAACTATTTAAAAAAATATTATTTTAATATGAAAAATCATAGTTTTCAAAAGATAATTTTCAATTTAAAATATTTATAAGCTTTGGTTGATTTTAATTTTTTTCGGGTGATAATATTTAATAATATTAATTGGTTTTAATACTTTATGTTAAAATTTTAATAAATAGCATATAAGTAACTTAATTTCATGAGAATAAAAATATTGAGACTAAAGTAGAAACATATACTTAATTAGTATATAATATATCTTAGAATAAAAATAATTTTAAATTAACTTAGTATAAAAAATCGGTATCTCATTTATTTCCAAGGAAAACCTCATCCATGCACTTTTGGGACCTTATCGGTCAAGCTTGTGTGGGATGCATTTGAAATGGACAACCTTGGGTGGCTGGTGTGAGGTTGGGCACATATAACACCTATGAGATCATGAACATGGTATATGCTTAGCATGCATGGGGTGTCAGTGGGACAGCACATCGAGTTGTGGCATGTGAGGCGAGTGTTTGTGTTATTTTGGGTGTCGAACCCCCCTATTGGCTTGAGAATTCAGAAGAAAAGAATCATTTATTAAGAATCCCCAGATCGTCCGAATGTTTGATGTGGGATTTGGATATCACAGGTACTATAGAACTATTAAAAACATACATTTATATCATGAGTTTTTCAATTGAATCAAAACTAGCAGTCTAATTTGATTGATCTTTATATTCTTCATCACGCTCGACCAATAGAACCTCAACATCATATTTTCTTCTTACTATCAACAATGATTTCATCCTCAGTAGGTTTATGAACCAGGTCGATGCCATCCTAAATCTCCATTATCGTCTCCTCTCCCTGAGAAACCTAATGTCATCAAATTTTAAAACCATGAAACTCTATATAGACGACATCTATAGATGTACCCATTTCACTACTCTTAGATTTTTAGTAGTAACCATCATCAAAAAATCATGGCCCATACTGAATAATCCATCAAGCCACTATATATGTTGCATGTTTTAAAATACTGGTGGGGTTGTTGTGTTATACGAAACTTCAATAAAAAACCTCAATGAAACTGAATAAAACAAGTTAAATAAATATATATAATTGAATGTAACCATAATATTTAAAACTAATATTATCTACAATTCATTTAAGATCTACAGAACTCATCATTTTCTCCTCATCATGATATACCAATAGCAATGATGAATTATATATATATATATATTCTATCAGTATAACACATAATTGTATTATGATTGTTGTACCCTTCATGATATTGTATTTTTCATAATCACAAATTATTTCAATATACAGATTCTACTCGTTCAAGAAATTTTAGAATCTCTATGTGAATCAATTTTTTCATGAAACAACATATACTTTAATAAATTAATTTCTTATATGTCCCAAATCAATATGTTTACAAGTGTATTTTTACATATACTTTGATTAAAAATTCATCTTGTAATGGTATATGCAAGACAGAATCTTCACAATCCTTCTTGGATTCCCTAAGACTGAATATCGACTCACCAAAGTCGACACACCAAAACCGAAGTCGACACACCGAAACCAACGATGACACACCAAAACCGAAGATTACACACCGAAACTGAAGATGACACACTGAAACCGAATATGACACACTGAAACTGAAGTTAACATACCAAAGTTCGACAGACAGATGAATGACAGACCGAAGAATGACAGACCTAAGTTTGATAGACTGAAACCGAAGTTCGAAAGACCAAAGTCAACAAACTAAAGTTCGACATACCGAAGTCGACACACCAAAGATAACACACTGAAGATGAAAGACTGATGTTATCAAACAAATGACAATAGACCAAATATTACTCACCGATTTATATAAATAATTGTTTCCATTTTATTATTTATAATGGTCATATGTAGACAAATTAATGTTTCTGACATTATTTAATGTTGTCTGTAAGAATATTTGTAAACAAGTACGAGGTACATGCACGTGCGAAGATCATTATGTCTAGAGGATCGTGGAGTATAAAAGGACCTCATATTTTACGATAAAGAGACGATGACGATAGTATCAATACACACTAAGACACATACTGTGCGGATATGAAAAGAGAAGAACTAAGTGCCTAAGATTACAAGAATATTGTGAAAATCTATATTCACCAAAAAGGCTCAATATACATCGAGACATCAATGAGCTAAACCTTTTCACTCCCTGAAGGTATATTATAGAAACTGCAATACTATGTTTTGAAGATATTATCCATAAAAAGACTCAAATACCAGTTTCTCAACATTCATTAAGTCTAGAGCCTCACTTCACAACACATAGAGAATTCTAAACTCTATTCTCAATCTTAACTCTGTTTTGTTTTATATTTTATATTTGAGCATTGTGAATATTTATTTGTATAAAACACATTGTATCCTGAGAATAAATTGAATATATAAAACTATCCCCGTACTCAATCACTTATTTCTTTTGTTTCCCATAAATAATTGTGGTAGAGGTCAAGTGTGACCTGGACAACCGAGTGTGCTATTGTAAACCCTGATCCAGGGTGTGGATCAAAAGTTTACTTATTTAAACTGCTTAGTGGCAGGTGATCACCAAGTAGAGAGGATTAATACTCTGCTTAAGACTGAACCTCTTGTTTACATTGTTGTACTAATCTTTAATTACTCCATTTTTTTATCCGCTGCTTATATTTTCTAAAACATAAAATTGTTTTTGTTTACACTTTTATAGTTAGTTTTGGTTAGTGTGTGTATTTGTTTACTTTAGTAGACTTGTTTCAAAAGTTGAATTAGTGTTCTGCACTAATTTATCTAAGGACTAATCACCCTTTGAGAAACATGTTGACCAATTGAACATTTACATTTCTACTGCCTTAATTAACTGGCCCGTTTTTAAAATTGGGGGTTTTCATAACTATAAAGTTTTTAACAAAAATTTTAAATTGGAACTCAATTAACCCACTCTTGAGTATCCACTCTGACCAACATTTGGTATCAGAGGTTTTATTTATTTTCATGTTTTTCAAATTATTTTCAACTTTGATTTTAGTTTTATCATAAAGATCATGAAATTTCTGTCATATCTAAATTTTTAGTTCTTTAAATTCTAAGTGACTATGGAAACTAGAGTTGAGGGTGCTTCTACTAACATGCAACCTTTATTTAATGGTAATAACTTTTCTCAGTAGAAATTAAAAATTAAAATGTATCTAGAGAGTATGGGACCTGAAATCTGGGACACAATTGAAGAGAAACATACATTTCATGCTACTGCTAAGGATACATGGTCTCAGTTGAACAAAGGTAAATATAATAATAACTATAAAGAAATGAATTCCTTGTACTGTTCTCTAGTTGATGATGAATTTAATAGAATATATTCTTGTAAAATTTCATATGAAATTTGGGATACTTTAACTATATCTAATGAGGGAACAAGTAATTCTAAAGAAATGAGCCTAAATACAAACAATATTAAATATGATAATTTTAAAATGAAGCCTGATGAACCTATCCATGAAATGTATCTTAGGTTCAACGAAATAGTGAACACTATGAGTCTGTTTGGAAAACGGGTGGCCAACAAGGACCAGATCATGAGACTGCTTCGATGCCTACCTGAAAAATGGAGGGGAACATCTGTTTCCATCTGAGAATCATGTGATATAAGCAATCTTCCAGTGAATGAACTAATTGGAAAACTTATGATTTACGAGTAAGAACTTATGGAGAATCAAGATGTATATGAGGAACTAAGGAAGAAATCAGTATCATTCAAGACTAATACCTCAAAGATTAAAAACAATGAAAAATCTCAAGTTTCTGTAGACAGTTCCACTAGTGAAGAGTCAGATTCAGACAGTGATGAGGAGATGGCTCATCTTGATAGAAGGTTCAAAAAGTTTTACCGAAATAATAAATTCTATAGGAAGTCACACTATAAAGGAAAGTGTTATAGTAAAGGAAAATGGAAGAAAGGTAGAAAATGGAATGAAAACTCAAATGAAATAATCTGCTATGAGTGCAAATGAAAAGGTCATGTGAAGGTAGACTGTCCCAAGATGAGATTCATGAATAAATATGAAGACAAAGGAAAAGGATATAAAAAGGAAATTATAGCTACCTGGAGTGCTTTATAAGATAGCTCCAGTGGGTCTGATGCTTCTAATAATGAATAGAACAATCATGAAAACTTATGTTTCATGACAGAAACATCTGAGGTAACACTTAACACTCCTATAGATAATGCCTGTTATTCTGGGAAAAAGAGCGAGTCACATAATTATGAAGATATAACTAAGGATAAACTATTTTAATATTGTGAAATTCTTTAGGATACCTTTAATGAGATCAAGGACATGTATAAATCATTAATGAGACATAATTCTTTAAATGAAAATTATAAGTCAAGTCTGGATATTGAGAAAGAAAAATGTTCTCAGCTGTTAAAAGAAAATACCAAACTCAAATTATCAAATAAATAATTAAAGAAATATCTTGAAAATTTTACTGCTGGTAGAGATACCCTGACTTAGTTTCTAGGACAACATTTTGCCCCAAAATATACAACTGGTCTAGGATATCAGCCATGACAAAGGAGGATCATGAAAACTAAATTTATTCCAAAATCTAGACAATTCACTACTAGTTCAAGTTCATGACCATTTCATGAAAAAAAATTCTCTAAAGGACCAAAAAAAGTGTTTATGTCTCAAAATATATCTTCTGATTATAGGAAATCTATGATACAAGTATGGGTTTTCAAAATTTTACTTGCTAACCTCTCAGGACCAAAGAAAATCTGGGAACCAAAGTTGCCCCATGTCTAATCTGTTTTGTAGGGATATTTCCTAAATAGTTCATGTAAGACTCTATGGTACTTGGATTGTGGATGTTCAAGACATATGAATGGAGACTACTCATGATTTAATATCCTAATCAAGTTTTATAGTGATCATGTATTTTTTATGACAATGGAAATGAAAAAATCATCGGGTTAGGCCAGATCGGTAACCATAATAAAGTATTAATTTCCAAAGTACTTTTTGTTGATGGATTAAAGTAAAATTTAGTTAGCATCTCTTAGTTGTGTGATGATGGATTCAATTTCAAATTTTAAAATGATGCATATAATTTTTTTAACTCCAAAAATGATTTAATATTTACTACTCTCAGAAATGAGAATGTGTATGTTGTTGGCTTAAATTCTTTAGCTATGAAAAATGTTTCTTTCTTAAATGTTTTTCATAAGGAATCCTGGTTGTGGCATAGAAGACTAGGACACTGCAATTTGCACTCTCTCAGGAAACTGACTAGGTAAGGTTTAGTTAGATACTTACCTAAACTGTAATTCTCATATAACAAAGTGTGCAATCCTTGTAAAAAGGGAAAGCAACACAATGTTTCTTTAAAACCAGAGAAAGAAGTTTATACTTCTCAACCACTTGAGTTGGTTCACATGGATTTGTTTGGACCATTAAGAGTTTCGAATTTAAATGGTAATCACTATGTTTATGTTCTTGTAGATGATTTTTCTAGGTATACTTGGGTATACTTTCTAGCTCACAAAAGTGAATCTTGTTCTTATTTTATCAAATACTCCACATCTGTGGAAAACCATAGTGGACTTATAATTAAGACCTTGAGAAGTGATCATGGTCGTGAGTTTGAAAATCAGATGTTTGAATCATATTGCTCACACAATGGCTATAGTCACAAATTCTCTGCTCCTATAACACCTCAACAAAATGGATTTGTGGAAATAAGAAATAGAACCCTTTAAGAAATATCTAGGACTATGCTTAGTGAATACAATTTACCTATTTATTTTTGGGCTGAAGCTGTAAATACAGCTTGTTATACCATTAATATAGTGTTTATTAGATCTGTTCTTAAGAAGACCCCTTATGAAATTTGGAACAATAGGAACCCTAAGGATAACTACTTTAGAGTTTTTGGTTGCAAAGACTTTATCCTTAACACTAAAGATAATCTTGACAAATTTTCTTCCAAGTGTGATGAAGGAATTTTCCTAGGTTACTCTACAACCAGGAAAGCCTATAGAGTATTCAATAAGAAGACCAAATATGTGGAAGAGTCAGTTAATGTTAAGTTTGATGAAACTGATCCACATGAACCTAAAACCTCTCTTGAATATCTTGAGGAAGATATGTCAATTCTGAACCTTAATGATAATGACAGTGAATCCCCTGTAAAAGTGACTAGTTCTAGGAATTTTCTAGAATCTGCACCTGTTGAGTCTGAACAAATAGACAATCATGAGGAGTCTAGTTCAAATCATTCTAGAGGTATTAAAACTCTCAAGAGTCATCCTTTAGATGCTTAAGTAGGTGATTTAAACCTAGGGATATAAACTAGAGCTTCTCTGAGAAAACAGGTTGAACATCAAGCTTTTCTTTCATAGATTGAACCCAAAAATATTAATGATGCTATCAATGATGAATTTTGGGTGATGTCTATTCAAGAAGAATTAAATCAATTTGAAAGAAACAAATTCTGGGAACTATTTGAAAGACCTAAGGACACCTTGACAATAGGCATTAAATGGGTTTTTAGAAACAAAGTTGATGAGTCTAGAAATATAGTTAGAAACAATTCTAGATTAGTTGCACATGGTTATAGTCAATAAGAAGGAATAGACTATGAGGAGACCATTGCACATGTATCTAGGTTTGAGGCCATTAGGATACTAATTTCTTATGTAGCTCATCTGAATTTCAAACTTTATCAAATGGATGTCAAAAGTGCTTTTCTAAATGGGTATGTAGTTGAGGATGTATTTGTTGAACAGCCCCTTGGATTTACAAATACAAATTTTTCAAATCATGTTTTTAAACTTTATAAATATTTATATGGTCTAAAGAAAGCTCCAAGATCTTGGTATGATAGAATTAGTTCCTTTCTTATTTCAAAAGGTTTTAATAAAGGAATAGCATATCTTTCTTTGTTTATTAAATGGATTTCCAAAGATGCTTTGATATTACAAATTTATGTATATGACATAATTTTTGGATCTTCTAAAAACTCTTTATGTACTGATTTTTCAAAAATAATGAAAAATGAATTTGAAATGATTTTAATGGGTGAACTTAAATTTTTCCTTGAATTTCATATTTTTCAAAATAAATATGGTATTATTTTAAATCAAAGTAATTATACTAAATATCTTTTAAAACATTTTGGTTTGGATGGTAGTAAAGTTAGTGATACACCTATGAGTACCACTTGTAAGTAGAATGCTAATGAAGCTAGAGAATCAGTGGATCAAACCAACTATAGAGGCATGATAGGGAGTGTGGTCTACCTTAGTGATAACAGACCAGATTTTATGTTTAGTGTATGCATATGTGCTTTCCATCAAGCTAATACCAAAGAATCTCAATTAAATGTTGTTAAAAGGATTTTCAAATATCTCAAATATACCCCCAACTTAGGATTATTTTATCGAAGAGAACAATCATTTGATTTAATAAGCTATTCAGATGCTGACTTTACTGGTTGTAACCTAGATAGAAAAATCACCTATTGGACATGTCACATGTTAGGCAAATCTCTAGTATCATGGTTTTGTAAAAAACAGAATTTTGTTGCATTATCTACTGCCGAAGCAGAATACATTGATGTTGGTAGTTGTTGTGCACAAATTTTGTGGATGAAACACACTTTACAAGACTATGGATATCAATACAAACATGTCTCCATTCACTATGACAACACAAGTACTATTAACATTTCAAAAAAACTAATATCTCATTCTAGAACAAAGCATATTGATGTAAGACACCCCTTTTTGAGAGTCATTATCAAAAAGGTGATATAACTCTTCAGTTTATTGGAAATGAACATTATCTTGAGGATATATTCACTAAACCATTAAATTCTGAGAGAATGAATTACATCAGACGTGAACTAGGAATGATAAATCAGTAAAACTGATCTTTATAAAACTGATATTTATAAAACCGATCTTTATAAAACCGATCTTTATAAAACCAATCTTTATAAAACTGATCTTTATAAAACCGATCTTTATAAATCCGATATTTATCAAACCGATCTTTATAAAACCGAACTTTATGAAACTGATATTTATAAAACCAATATTTATAAAACCAATCTTTATGAAACTGATCTTTATGAAACCAATTTTTGTGAAACCAATCTTTATGAAACCGATTTTTTTGAAACCAATCTTCTTGAAACCAATTCCATGACACCAATATATTTAAGGGATATTGTGTAAATTTCATCTGATTTAAGTGAAATGATGATGGTTTATCTCTTTCACCTTGCCGCATTTAAATTTTATGTTTTACTATTTACAATCCCTAAATGATATATTAAGTCCAATCCATCCCAACCTTTCACCTTCTCCATAGCCGTAAATCCCCCTACATTTAGTCACTCTCTCTCTCGAATCTCGACCTCTCAACACAGTTAGAATATGTAACTTCTCCATGGCAAGGACTAAGAGCGCAATTGAAGAGACTCAAAACTCTCTTCCTGGTAAGCGTTAAAAGGGTGAAACCAGTGGGACTGGAAAACCGAGCTTAGAAAGTCGGGTTTTTATAGCTGAAAAGGAAGTGTCTGCTGAGTGGCTTCTGTCAAGAAAATATTTTATGCTAAAGGTACTAGAATCTCAAGGGTGGCTTAGTTGGTCTACCTACAATGAAAGACCCTATTATACCCATCTAGTGTATGAATTATATCAGCATTTAATTATAACACTGAATGAAGCTGAGGAAGAAAAGAAGAGATCTATAATAAAGGGAAGTGAAGTGGTTTTCTCTTCTAAGGAATGGACTGAATGCTTAGAGGTACCTCATGAAGGTTTCTATGCTGACAATCCTAATAATATTCCACCTTCATCCAATTTGTTTTCATATGGAGATGCTCTAAAGTATCTTACTGGAAATGAAGAATCCAAGGAACTGTTGAAAACAAATTTTAAGGAGAAGTGAGATTGATTTTTATGTTCATACAACATCAAATCTACACTAGGAAGGGATATTTCTCTACGATAAAATATTAGGATGTGTTCTTGATATTTTTGTTGAAACATGGAATAAAGGTGAATCTATGAAAATATATTATGGTACATATTTCTGATTTGATTAATCCATCTAAAAAAGAAACCTTCTTATACTATCCAAGAATGATTTTTACTATGATGATGAAATTAGATTGTGTGGAAGATTGAGATAAAATGATAACTGCCTATAGTTGTTTTCTTCTTCAAAAGGACATTTCAAAACGAATGAAAATCTTCTGGAACCCAAGGAAGAAATTTTGGGTAGGAGATGAAGAAAGGTTGTATGAGGAATTCAATTCAGTTGACCATCCTTCTAGACCAAAGGACCAAGTTGATCCAGGTCCCAAACCTGGAGAAGTTCTTGTCTATTTTGATGAGGAAGATGAGGCTGAAGTTCCCAGGGAAGAAGGATATCCTTTTGATGATATTAGTGATCATGATATCGCTGAAAGTCCCAAGAATATGACTTTTTACCTACTAGTCCACCTATGGAACTGCCTTCAAGAGAAACTATTATAGGTGATGAAGAAGAGGACGAAACAGAAGTTACTGGAGTTGAATTTTATGTTAGAAAATATGATGAGTAATCTGATGATTATGATGATAATAATGATGATGATGATGATAGTGATAATGGTGATGATGGAGGAAGTGTTGAGCATGTGAGTGACTCTCTAAAAGTGGGACAACAAGTGATTGATAGATCCAGTGAGGAATCTATTCATGGAGCTGGTGATGGAGTCAAGCCTGCAGATCTACAGGCTGATGATCATAGAGATGATGGACATGAGGAAATACTATTTCATCCCAATACTGAAAACCAAGAGATCATTCTGGAGTTGAATAATATTATGGTTGTTGTCCAAGAGGAATTGGATCTAGTTCCACTGCCTCAAATTGAGGAAGTACATGGTGAAGTTGAAATAGCTGGAGCTCAGGCAGAACCTGAAGTTCGGTTGATTCCTATCCCCAGACAAGGTATTATGGCTAGAGAATAGGATGAAGAAATTGACGATATGGATGTTATTCCTGAGCCTCAGGGAAGAAGGGTAAGAATTGATACCGTTGATCTAAGAGATTAGACATGTTCTAGAGAGTGGGAAAGTAATCTACGATATATTCCTTTCAGTTTAGAATATGAATCAGATGAAGAAATAGTACCTCCTCCTCTTGTTCCTTAAGTCCATGCTAACCCAGAGCATGCTGCTCCTGTTCCAATAGTTTCACCTCCACCATTAGACCCAGTCGATCAGTTAGTTCCTAGTGACTATGTCACTAAGGCTGATTTGGAAAAGTTTAAGAATGAGATATGTGATTCTGTGCTAGCTTCAGTGGGCTCTATAAATGAAGCCCCCGCCTCAGTAAGTATCTCAAATACAGATGCAGCAAAAATTACAAGAATTTTGATTCAGGATATTCAACCGAATATTATTACTATAGTAGAAACTATTATTAGACACAATATTTTGTTGAGATAAGAACTAAGAAAGATGAGTAATGAGATGAATTCATTAACCTCTGACTTCAAGACATACTTTAGTTCTGTTCTGGAAGTTCTTGGGAACTTGTTAACTCATATACTTAGTGTTGACTTGAAAATTTTTAAAGAAGAGCTTGGAAAAATGTAGACTGGTACATCTAGTTCTAGGAGTGGAAGAAGTGATGTTGCTGATTTAGAGTCTCTAAAGGCTGTGATGAGAGAGGAGATTCAGAAACTCCATACTGTTTCAGATAAGAAACCCCATGAAAAGGTACATCAAAATACAGATCTTGTGTATAATATGGTAAGATAATGCACCAATTAAGCCTCTGCAGCTTAGAAGAAAATTCAGGAAAATGTGGATAAGTATTTCACTAATATATATACCAAGCATGACCTCATCAATAGTTTCAAATTTCTGGCATAAAATCTTCGAATTCCCCCAGTCATAGAAGCTTTCAAAAAGAAAGTTCTCTAGTTGAGAGATTTTACACCTTTAGTGAGTAATTTTATGGAGAATAAGGATGACTTTGAGAAGGCAATGCAATATGGAGGATAATTCATTAATGACTTCATCAACCTGCTCAAACCGTATCTTCATGTTTAGGCCAAGGCTATTGTCATCCCTCCAGCTGCTTCAATTAGTACTACCTCTCGGCCTCATGTTTTAATGACTATCTCTCAAGCTATTACACCGATTCGACCGATCATTATTGAGAAGTCTCCAAGTCATGTGCTATCAGAGAGAAGTCCTACCCTTCCAGCTATTGTTCCTACAAGTGTTGCTCTTCCTAGTGTTGTAATCAGATCAGCTCCATCCTCTACCCCTACTAAAGATTCTCCTTCCCCATTGGATCCTTTAGAAAAAGGAATAGCTCCTCTGCATACAAAACCTTAATTATGGATTGTTTCTTTTTTATAGGGATTTGTTCTTTTTGTTTATCTTGTACTCTTATGATTTTGAATGAAAATTATTGTGGTGTCTTTATTTTATCCTATTTTTTCATTTCTGCTTTTCACTTTTTGTTAATCTCAAAAGGGGGTGAAAGTAAGGATGGCATATGAGAAAGGGGGAGAAAGTAAGAATGGAATATGAGAAAATAAGGGTGGCATATACTCTTCTTAATCCATCTTGTGAGGGGAGATCTTTTTTAAATAAATTCTAACAATGTCAATCTTTAGTTATATTAGACAAATATATTCAGCCATGTTTATTCTATATATTTGCATATATTCCATAATTTGTGATTATCAAAAAGGGGGATATTGTTGGAACATTCATTATATTATATTTTCCATAATCACAAATTATTTCAATAGACAGATTCTACTCTTTCAAACAATTTTAATATCTCTATGTGAATCAATTTTTTCATACAGAAACATATACTTTAATATGTCAATTGCTTATAGGTCATGAAACAATACGTTTACAAGTGTAATTTTAAATATAATTTGATTAAAAATTCATCTTGTAATGGTATATGCAATACAGACTCTTCAATATCCTTCTTGGATTCCCTAAGACCGAAGTTTGACTCACCAAAGTCAACACACCGAAACTGAATTCAACACACCGAAACTGAAGATGAAACACCGAAATCGAAGATGACACATCGAAACTGAAGATGAAACACCAAAACCGAAGATGACACACCAAAACCGAAGATGACACACCAGAAACCGAAGTTAACAGACCAGATTTCGACAGACCGACGAATGACAGATCGAAGTTTGATAGACCGAAACTGAAGTTCGACAGACCAAAGTCAACACACCGAAGTTCGACAGAATGAAGTTGACACAGCAAAGATAACACACCGAAGACAACAGACTGATGTTATCAAACCGAAGAAAACAGACCAAAGATTACTCACCGATTGATATAAATAATTGTTTTTGTTTTATTAATTCAATTTTTTTTCTAACGGTCATATGTAGACAAATTAAAGTTTCTGACATTATTTAATGTTGTCTATAGGAGTATCTATCAAAAAGTATGAGGTACATGCACGTGGGAAGATCGTTATGTCTATATGATCATAGAGTATAAAAGGACCTCATCTTTTACGATAAAGAGATGACGACAATAGTAGCAGTACATGCTGAGATACAGACTATGCGAATAATAAAAGGGAAGAACTAAGAGCCTGAGATTACAAGAATACTATGACAAGATATCTTCACAGAAAAGGCTCAATATACATAGAGACATCAATGAGATGAACCTTTTCACTCCTTGATGATGGATTATAGAAACTGCGATACTCTGTTCAGAAGACATCATCCAGAAGAAGACTAAAATAATAGTTTCTTAACATTCATTAAGTATGGAGCCTCACTTTACGACACATAGAGAATTCTTAACTCTATTATCATCCTTAACTCTGTTGTGTTTTATATATTCTATTTGAGTAGTGTGAATATTTATTTGTATAACACACATTGCCTCTTGATCATAATTGGAGGATATCAAACTATCCTCGTACTCAGTCACTTATCTCTTTTGTTTCCCACAAATAACTATGGTAGAGGTCAAGTTTGACATGGAAAGCTAGGTGTGTTGTTGTAAACCCCGATCCAGGGTTTGGATCAAAAGTATATCTATATAAATTGCTTGGTGGAAAGTGATCACCAAGTGGAGAGGATTAAGTCTCTGCTTGAGACCGAACCTCTTGTTTACATTGTTGTGCTAATATTCAATTACTCTATAATGTTTTATCCATTGCTTATATTTTCTAAAACATAAAACTATTTTTTCTTACACTTTGATAGTTAGTTTTGGTTAGTGTGTGTATTTTTTTACTTCAGTATACTTGTTTCAAAATTTGAATTAGTGTTCTACATTTATTTATCTGAGGACTAATCACCCTTTGAGAAACCTGTTGACCAATTGAACATTTATATTTCTACTACCTTAATTAACTTGGCCATTTTTAAAATTGGGGGTTTTCTTAACTATAATGATTTTAACAGAAATCTTAAATTGGAACTCAATTCACCCCCCTCTTGAGTATCCACTCTGACCAATAATGGTCTTGATCTTAAGATCATTTATGAGAATCTTCATGTCTTTTTTGTTGGTTGTAAGATGCCTAAACACTCAAAGGAGAAGTTCCAAAGGGAGTTAGTTTGTTCTTCATGCTCTATGAAAGAGCATAGTGTAGATAGATGTAGAAGAAATAATAATGGTTAGAATCCTATTCAGTTGCGGGTATGTGGAAATGGCAGCACTGGCTCTGATCGAGTTAGTCCCTCTTGTTCTAATGGAGTGGCTCTAGAAGGTCGTGGTGCTCCCAAAGGTTCTGGTCAGCATGATATGGCTGATTATACTTGTAATTCAATTTTTGTTATTAACCAATGTTCTAGAAAGAAGCATACATGGTCTATATTATAGCGTGGTGAGGAGATGCAGGTGTCTCTAAATGAGGCCCTTGTTTAGTGTGATGCACTAGAGGATGTTCCTTTACAACTGGAAGGGAAATACGGCATTGTGCAGCCACTTGTAGTTCATTTATTAAGAAATGATACACATGAATATGAGTCCAGGAAATCTAATTTTGAGGGAGATGTGAATTATTCTCAACAGATTCAGAATGCCTTTTGTTCCTCAAGAATTGGGGAATGGGGTAACGTCTCTGATGATAGAGGTAAAGAGCAGTAGTTGGTTTTATTGAACACCACTCATCTTGGGCCTTCAGGAAGTGGTGGAAAAATATCTTTTAAGGATATTGCAATTAATGAAAAATAAAAGAGTGTAGATTTATCTCTGGTTCCTCTAAAAAGAAATTCATGGAAGGATTATTCCAATATGACAAGGAATGTGTCTACCAGATCTTCTTATATGGCTTCAAAGGTAAACCTCACCCTAGAGTAGGAATGGTCCAAGGAGAGGATACTTAGGATTCTTAATCAAGGTAATTCACAATCAGAGTGGGAAACTATTGATGATACTAATGATTCTGATTATGATTATGAAAATGATCCTATATTTTTTTATCCGTAGTTTTCTTTGTTGAATGAGGGCATGTCACTTTGTATGACCTTGTAAATTTTCTTGATTTCTAGTTCCCTTTTTATTCCACATTTAATAAAATTTTAGGATCTTTGGCTTCTGGATAGACCTTTTTCATATATACATTAATTTAACACACACAAATATTCATGTAATTAATGAAATCTTATATAGAAACACACATCTAATATTCATGTAATTTATTTGAATTTTAATATTAATTTTATAATTTCATTAAGTAACATAATATATTTAATATATTCTGTTTATATTTGGTAAATTTTGTTTATTCATTTTTAATATTTTTTAGTAGGTATTATTTATTCTTTTTTAAAAATAATTTTTTTTAATTAATTATTTTCTAATATTTTTTTATCTATATATTTAATATATTTTAATATTTTTAGTATGTATTTATGTACATTTTAATATATATCCATATTTTATTTTTTTAATAATTTTTATCATTAATAAAACTTATCAATATTTTAATATTTTTAAAGTTAACACATTTTTAATTATTCAATTTCACTCATTTTTAATATTCATGCATTAAATATTATATATTCATTAATAATGTTAAAAAATATTTATAAATAAATATTTATAAATATATATATTTATAAATGTATATTTACTATATTTATAAAATTGTATATTTATAATTATAAATAAGTATATATATATATTTAAAAAAATATTTAAATAATAATAAATAAATTATAATGTATTTAAAAAACTATAAATTATAATAAATATATTTGAATAATTAATATATTTACGTTATTAATATTTTTAGTTATATGTATTATATATATATATATGTAATTATATAAATATATGTAAATATGTATATAATTATATAAATATATTTATAACTATATAAAAATATTTATAAAAATATTTTTTTATAATTATAATTATAAATATACATCTATAGTTATATTTACAAATACATATTTACAATTCTTTTCTGATATTTCTATTTATATAAATTTGTATTTCTTTATTTATTTAAATTATATTAATTTAAATTTTTAATTATATTAATTATATTATTAAAATTACTTATATTGGTCCTTATTAGCACTCCACAAATACTGATAAAGATGTATTTTATTAGAAATTATTATTTTAGTGATGATAAAAAACCCTCTTCATCGTGGCTTTTTTGGAAGCGCTGATAAAACTCTTCCTAGTCTTTTAAATAGAACCCAAACCAAACTGCTTCCCCTCACATCATTAAAGTTCCCACAAAATTTCATTTATACTATCACTCTTCCTCGACCTTCTCTCAGACTAATCAACTCTCTCAAATCAAAAGTATGGTGTTATTTCTCCTCCTCTCTCATTTATCAATGTCATCGATAAACTCTCTCGTGCATACCTGGTTCAAACCATGTTTATTTCTTGATTTCTAACACCTCACATCCTCATCATAATTGTCTTCATCCCAATATGACCAACCACCTTTGCGATGCATCCCTCTAGTGACCATCCTTTATCCATCTTCCACTCCATCTACCAACCAACACAGCGAGACTTCCCTCTCTCCCTTCTGGATCTCCTCACCACCATCATTGTCTGAACATTTTTCTAAATGGATTGTTTTGTAAACCTAGCCAGAGGGAAGAATCTAATATGTATTTCATAATCTATATAAATTATAATTTTTAAATTTTTTCATGGTGGATTTATATAGTACTTTTTATATTTTATGTTTACACTAATTTTGAAATATTTCATTATTTTTACAATATACCACTATGTTAATTAAAATATATTTATATTCTACTTAAATTATGTTATTTACCTTGTGAAATGGAATTTTTTTGAATGTAATTGTAATGAAAATGATGAATATGATAAGAACATTGATGTGATTCCATTAATAATTATTTATGTGTGGTTTTATGATTATTTTATATTATGAATAATATTTGTATATATTTTCAATTTCATTAAAATAATAATAATATGTTGGATATAATATGTGTACTTGTACCTAAATTTATCTTAATAAGTTTTAATAAATTATGATTCTAAATATGAAATTATCAAAATAATGATAATGTAATAGAAGTATAATGGATATCTAGAATTTCGAATTACAAAGGATAATAATAAATAATG
This sequence comes from Viscum album, assembly GCA_963277665.1. Lineage (NCBI taxonomy): Eukaryota > Viridiplantae > Streptophyta > Magnoliopsida > Santalales > Viscaceae > Viscum > Viscum album. The sequence goes on along the minus strand of OY728132.1, from coordinate 100,832,012 downwards.
AATGTGTTTTTCTGATCCCCTTTTAACTTGCCACTTATTGTTTAAGTATTGAATATGTGTTTCCACATTATATTTTAATGTATATATAGAAAATGATTTTTGTATTCTTATAAGAGGACAATTAAAAAATAATGGAATTAAAGGTTTATAATTCATGTAGTTTAATTTGGGTTGATTAATTCATCTTTGGAAATTGTGGTTAGTGTTATATTTGGAATATCATGTGAGAGTATGTAATATAAGGTTGTTTTATAGATTTAAGTTGTTTTTTTAATCATGAGGTGATATTAAAATAAATAATTAATCAAATAATTAAGTGGGAGTAATGTATTATCATGATCTTATAGTAAAATATAGTAGTGATATGTTGTATTATGTTGTAATGTTTATTAGATAATGAATTGATAATAATAATTTTTTAATTATTGATTTATTTATACATCTAATAACTCACTATGATCATTCAAGTACTTTTATTGTATGCCTTTGTCTGCTTGATTGATTTCATGTGTGATTTTTGGGTTAGATATCCCCCTGATTAGCAATGAACAGGTGGAGTTTGATGATTTTGAACTTATTTTCGTTTTCAATGAAGAATACATAGAGTAATAATTAGTGGTAAATGAAATACGTCAGGAGTTAGGCACCTACAAAAATAAGATCTTCATAGAAGAGTTTATCCAAACCTGGGACAAGGTGGATGACAATATTGAAGATCTCCTCAAAGAGGATCTATATGAAAAGGCCAACACTCTACAATAGAATATTTAAATAGGTAAGGTTTCTTAAAGGCTTAAACTTCAATTTTAAGAGTCATCTATTACTTATGATTTTGGTTGATTGTCTACTTTTATACCTAGAAGGTTTCCCATTTTTCCTTAAAAGTGATTTCTTTAATGAATAAAAATATTATGGTGGTTATGGTTATCTTATAGGATGGACTTGTCAATTCTTAGAGATGTTTAAATGTGTTTTAGAGTGTTCTATTTCTTTTTGTATTATAATAATACTCCAAGGATTAAAGGTGTTGTGATTTTTCCTTAGTTAATATAGATTTTTAGAAAATTATTTTTCATATTCATTTTATTTTCTAGTTGCCTTAAATATGAGGGGTGGACAAGGAAAATTTTAGTTCTGGTTTGAGGTGTGTGGGTATGTATAAGTTTTATCTTCTTATTTATAAAATTATTTATTTTAATTAATCCATGTACATAATATTATTTTTATTTTGATCTATTGGGTGTCATTCGAAATGGTTTGAGTGTCTCCCATAAAAAATTCTAATTAAAAGTACATTTATCTTGGGCACATACAGGATTAAAAGATAATGGACAAATTTTATAAAGTTTATTACAATCTCCCCTAACCATATATGTGTTTTGGATATAATAAATAATGAGTATACTCATTTGGATATACAAATAAAGGTTTTCACTAATAGATGTGGTAGATAACTTATAGTGATAAGTGTCATTGTTAAAGGTGGAATTATAATGTTTTGGATGTCAATGATGTGAAATCCATGAAAACTAAATTTTTAGGAATTTTTATTAATTGATAGTATTGTGGTATTTTTAAAGAAATTGATATTGTAGAATATGTGAAATATTCCTCATATTAATAACACTATTATTTTTAAAACAGTGGTTTTTTAGTAGGATGTATTACAAATATATTTGTTGGTATTACTATAATACATGGTTTAGAATATTCTACAAAAAAAGAGATTAACATGTAATCCAAATTCACTTAGTTCATCATTAATAGTTTCACCAATTCATTTCATTAATTTACAAGATCCTTGACCCTATCTCAACATCTAATTGTTTATCCCCTTGTATGTTTCGAGAAAAGATATTTGTATACAAATTTTGATATCCAGATCACAATTAAATGACAATAAAGTAAAATAATTTTTAAGGAAATAATTTATCCAATAATAAATAATTTTTTCCCAATATATTTATTACCATCTTTTTATCACAAACAACATCAAATCAATAACCTAAACCAACAACCACATGTTTACCCTAGTTTTTTTCTTTCCTTTTCACCCTTGTGTAAAATGATAACTCGTGTGGAATCATAATTGATAACATTCAAATGTTGGGTTCCCCTTAGTATATTTATCTATAACTTTTTAATTTTATTATGAATATTTTATGTGTAATTGTTTTTTTAAATGAATCTTTTATTAACCTAATAGGATGGATATGAATCAAAAATGGATGCACGATAATTATATGACAAAAGAGTATCAATATAGAGTTAAATAGTTCATCAAGTTTACAATAGAGCATGAATATGACCCTTTTCAAATCCTTTTCCATATTTACATTATTTTTATTCAATATAAATTAGTTCAGAAGAGTTTGAATAACATTTGATTTGTCACAAAATAGATCAGATCTATAAATTTTGGTATAAAGATGGGTTAAAACTGAATTTGCACACCGATTTAGATGATACTATGGTTTATAGATCATTTTATATGAATAATAGTGTAAATGATGATGTATATTTTATGGAAGAAATAAAAATGGTAATTGAATATGACTATCATGATTTTAAAAAGTTGTTTGATGAGTTAAATATTTTTTTCTAAGAGGTCATTGTATACTAATTGTACTAAATACAAAAATTTTTCAGCTATATTGATGTTATATAATTTGAAATCTAGCAGCAGGTAGAGAAACACCAGCTTTACATTACTACTTGTTCTCTTGAATGATATACTATCAGAAGAAAATAAACTTCCTTGTTTAACATATGATACTAGATGAATTCTGTATTCAATGGTAATAATCTATAAAAAATACATAATTCTCCAAATTGTTTAATATTGTTTCTCAAGGACCATTAATCCCTAATAAAATTTCTTATGTGTGGAACGAATCGATAACAGAAAGATGAATCAATTCCTTCAAATGTTATATGGTACTTTCAAATCATTACATGGTTTAGATGATTTTATGGATATTAGGAAACCACAAGGAAATTAACATGTAACGTAGATAAAATAATTAAATATCTAAAATACATCATCCAACAACCTCTCCTTAGTGGCAGAAAATTGATTATGATTATCCTAAATTTGGAAACGATTTGAGAAACATCTATCTTCATTATCTATAGATGGAATAAATAATTTTGGTTTATAAAGTATTAATCATTTTACATGTCCAGTTATATTGGTAAATTATAACTTTCCACCATGGTTATGCATGAAGTGAAAATACATTATGTTTTCTCTTATTATATCTAGACCAAAATAACCTGGTAATGATATTAATGTCTATTTAGATCCATTGATTGAAGATCTAAAATATATTTGAAATCCATGTGTTAAAATGTATGATGCACATAGCAGTGAATAATTCACATTTATGTCCATGTTGTATGGAAAGATAAATGACTTTCTTAGTTATGTAAATTTTGCAGGATATAGTATTAAAGGAATTTTGTGGTGTCCCATTTTTGAATAATACACACACTATGTTTGGTTGGAATATTCCTTTAAGACTGTGTTTTTAGGACATCAGAAATTTTTACATAAAATAAATAAATATTGATCCTTCATGACATTATTTTATGGGAATACCAAACAAGACAAAACATCATCTCCACTAATGAGTGATCAACTATTCGATAAAGTAAAATATACTGACACTATTTTTGGTAAACCATTTTCAAAAAACCTTATGAAATTAAGGTGGAAAAGGAGATCAATTTTCTTTGAATTACTATACTATAATTTTTTATACAACAGAAATTTTCTTGATTTCATTCATGTAGAAATAATTTATTTGATACTGTTATTGGCATATCAAAAAATGTTCCTAGAAAAAAAATGTCATCAAGGCTAGGTTTGACATGATAGATATAAGGATAAGGGAAGATTTGGAACTGGTGAAGGGTAAAAAGTTGACTTTTCTTACTCCATTATATTACACTCTATCTAGAAAAGAAAATTTATTGTTTTTTCCCTTAATAGTGTGAAAGTTTCATAGGGGTATTCATAAAATATCAAGAATTTCATGTCAATGAATAATTTGAAGTTATAGGAAATAAACCCACATGATTGTCATGTTTTGATGTAATATTTTATGATAATTACTTTACATTGAATTATTCATAAAAATGTATGACATATATTAATTTGACTCAAATTAATTTATAATTCCATATAAAATAAATTTATAGACCTAAAAAATTTTCCAATCAAAAATAATGAGGTTGTAATCAAATTATGTTAATTATAGATGTTTTCCACCATAATTATTTGATATAATAATCCACCTGACAGACCACTTGGTTAAAGAGGTTAAAATATGTGTTCTTCTACATTATAGATTGATGTACTATAGTGACTAGTATTTAATGAATTTGAAAGGGTACATCAAGAATCAAATTCATCCAGGAGGTTGAATTACATAATGATATATTTTTTAAGAAGTGGTTGATTTCTATAATGATTACCTATTAGATGTTGACAGTATAGTTATCTCAATGTATCTTCATTGAAGATTCATTTTAGGAGAAGTTATTTCTAGAATAGATTTTCATAAAATTATCATTACATAGAGGGAGCACGGTCACCTTTACATTTTATAATATAATGAAGATGTTGATCCATATATTGAATCCCAAAAAGTAATTTTTTAAAAATTTAATCCTTTAAGGCATGAATGATGGATATAAAATACACATAATCAATGATTTATAGGATGCCTCTAAGAACATATTTATAATAAGTTAGATAAAAAACAAATTTTTGTAGCCAAAGGACTTCAATGGATAGCCATGGGACCAAATGAAAATGGTATATATTACACTGGTTTTGTAATTAATGGTTATATATGTTTATTATAGAAGAACATTATAACTATAGTATGATGAAAAACAGTGTAGTTACACTTCTGGTGGAAGTGATAAACATATATGGCTCTAAGGATAGAAATCCAATTTATGTGAATATATCATATTTCAGTATCATAAAACATATATATGAGTAGGATTACAAAATATTTCAAGTGTTGATTTTCCATTTAAAATGGGTTGAAAATAATATTGTAGTGAAAGTTAATGAAATGATCTTTATAAAGGTGAATTTTGGTGTGGAAGGGTATAAGGATGATCTGTTCATAATGGAATCCCAAGTAGTGTAGGTATTTTATGTCTCAGATCCCACAAACAAGAATTGGTCAATTTTTTTTACTTTTGAATAATACAATTATATGGTTAGATGATCATTCAATCAAGGATGAACCTTTCACAATCCTTTCATACTAGTTCTTAGTGTATAAAATTTCTTGTACATTAGAGGAGAAAATAAATAGTGGATTTCAATTATCGATAGAGGATACAAATCCCTTCAACCATTGAAGAAAAAAATAGAGCACAATCATCATGTTAATGTGTTTTTTAATATATCATTATTTTACTCATAATATTATGTGTTATTCATTATATTAACATAATAAAAATTAAATGATTAACTAACCAAAAAGGAAATGACTTCCCCACATGAATATATTACCAATCTCATGGAAGAATATACAGTTTATGCTAAAAATATAGAATTATTAAGTGATCAACAACATTTTCATGAAAAAAAATATGTATCACCATTTTGATGACTAAAATTATCAGGGTAGAAGTAAGGGTATAAAATTTGAGTTTGGATGGAATCAACACGGCAAACCTATTAACCCCAAAAAGTCAATGTCCATTAGTTATCTTAGGTCCACAATGATAATTATTGTGAAAATTGATATATATTTGGGATGCCACGTCCAACCTATATTTAAATAAACCCTTCGGGAAAATGTTAATGTAATTTTGTGATATAATTTCTCAATTTTACCAAAAAATTATATAATGAAACATTGATTTACTTTTCATTATCCCTTATATGGTTCATTTATATTAGTAGATTTTCATATGAAATATGTATTAATGGCTACTAGAAAATACCATATAGGATTATGAAAACTTCTTACCAAGATTAATCTAAGGGATACTGAGGGGAAAGAAAATCCCCACCCCCCAGTTATATATGCACACATTATAAATCAAGAAACATGGAATTCATTCATCAGTCGTCGTGATGAGAAATTATTTTGGTTGAATAGTAGTCCATAATATATTATTTTATATTATATATTTTATCTAAATTTATTTAAAAAAATTAATTTATGAAATAGAAAATGAGTGTTGAAAATAAATAAAATATATCAAAACCAATGTACCCATATTCCAAGAAATGATGGGGTATGCTTCACTGGAGAAGAAAATGGTATGTATTTTAGATCTATGATAAAAAATTTATTTGATATAGAAAAACATATGTTCCTTTTTTATATTCATATTGATGAATAAAAATCTAAAACCACTTTAATCCCGCATCAAGTGTTATGGAAGGAGGTTTGCATAAATAAATAGGGAAAATTAGTTCATGAAAATATAAATAAAGTATGGAAAACATTTGTAAGTATAAAATAATAGTAATTTTTTATGATTTATAATTGTATTACATAAAAATATATATTTATGTTCATAATTTTTTTATACGGTTTAGATACAAGATTATGTAATTACCGTACCAAACAACTTTCGGTAGCTTTAAAGTGCTCAGAACAATATGGTTGCGTTAGAGGTATAGGTTTTGGAGTGTCACCTTGAAAATATTTTGAGAATACCAAATCGTAAGAGGATACATATCAAATAATGAAAGGATTGGGGGAGAAAATAGATACTCTACAATATATTATGGTTCAATCTAGTTTGGAAGACCCATATATATTAAGGATCAAAGAGAATCGGCAGTGGAACAAATATCAGCACATGAACAACCAAAAGGCCCCACTAGCTTTGAGACTAGTCATTCCCCTAAAATGTATAGATTATCTGAGATAATAAATTTTTTCATAACTATTCTAAATAAATGGAATCAAATAATTTTGGATAGATTTATATTACTAAAATTCTATAGGGTAATGTTTTATGTTATTTATATCAATCAATGCCCACACAACGCCTTATTACAAGGGGTATGATTTATAATATCTTTGGAGATATTCTACATAACAAATAACTCCCAAAAAAACAAATGATATTGTGGATTGAAATATCTCAAGAACCTAGAACTAAGTTTCCCATAAAACTTGATGATCTGGATATTACAATAATCAGTGATGCTATTAGAACTTTCATAGTATAGTCATATAATCTAATGAAGATACATAATGTATGTCCTTAACAATTTTTTTTTCAAATTAAAATCCTATAACAATTGATGAAAAAGGTTTAGAAGATAGGTATTGTATTACATATAGATAAAATGACGAGGAAACAGAAGGTCATATTAATAAAATATAGTGAATTAACCAATAAAACAAAAGGACCATCCAAGAGTACCTTTTCTCTTCTAATTACACTATAGCATATATTAACATTACAACTTTATGAAGGCACAAAATTCAAAGATAGAGTTTTTTCAATGATTCAGTGGAAATATGAATTATTTCAAACTATCATTATAGATTTTTCTGGTCTCAAGAGTATAAATTATATTCTCAAGTATGAATGCATGGGAGTCTCAGTTGTGAATACACACATGAGGTAAATTTTCATAATTTATATATCCAAAAAATGATCTACTATATTCATTAAAGTTAATAAATATTCATATTTTCTATAGTTGTTTATATTACTACAATATAAAGGTAAAACCTTATAAATCGTGATTTGGATTTATTAATCCTTGTATCATTTATATGGATGAAATTTATTTGGGGTTAGATTAAATTGATAAGAAAAAATATGGTCTAATTAATATGTTTGAGAACAAAATAACAGACTATAGACTCTTATTGATTCCTATAATGCATGGGTAAAACTCTACAATCTAATCATATAAAATATATTTTTATTTTATTCATTAACTATTTGGTTTTATTTTTTTAGGAAGTACTGTATGTTAATCATAATCAATTTGGATACCCCAAATATTTATTTTTTGGATCCAATGCATGGATTTTGAATAAACTGACCACACATGATGTCTATTATGAATATTTAATGCACTGCAATCTATATTTTACAAATAAACATCAAATTATATGTTTTATTTTTTGTTTTAATGATAATTTTGTTGTGATAGGGTGATATATATATATAAGATAAATATTGGTATGTGGTCGATCATTGAACATAATAATCATATATATGTATTCAAATGGAAAAATATTAAGGTATATATAAAATATTTAACTATTAAAACATATTTCAAAAAAATTACATATTTTGGTCAATGTTTTTATAGTTTCTAAATAAAGATAACGAAAATGATTATAGATATTATGTCTGAAAATTTATGAAATATATTATATAACATCAAAATAATAGAATCCCTAAAAGGGTAATTTACTAAGGAAATTATAATTTCATTAAAAAAATTATTAATCGTTTCTTTTTCTATATTTTCTAAGGACTATTTGGATTTCCAAAAATCTATGTACTCAAAAGAAGAAGTAAATTTTGTTAGAGATGAGTGGGAAGAGTATATGATGTCATAATGTTTTCCAATATCAAATTTAGGTGATTACATATTATTTTTGTGATCTTTTATAGTCTATTACCATAGATATACACTAAGGTTGTGTAGAATTAGTATCATAATGATTATATATTATTTTTGATATTTTTCTCAAGGAGAAGTATGATGGAGGAAATCAATTTGTTTATAAATGAATGGGAATAATACTTGGTGTCAGAAGGGATACAAACATCATGAAGAGGAGACTTCTTACTACTTATTTTGTTAATTTTATCATAATTTTATCTAAATATTTTAGTTAATTTCTTTATCATTTTTATCTAATAATTATTTTGTAAAATTTACACTAAATTAAAAACACACATTATATTCTCAACACCAAAAAAATCATATTGATTTGATACATTAGAACACCAATCCATATATCATGTTTAACATGTAAAAATAAACTTCATATAAATATGATACATGATGTGGTCAGTATGACATAAAGTTCATGGTTTCAATAAAAAATTGTTATTTTAGTTTGAAACATGTATCACATAGCTAGAACTAAGAAAAAAAATCTCATCTTATTTTCAAACTTTAGGACAATGATCCATAATTTATTTTTTATGTGTAGGAATCGACCGCACATCAATCTAACACCCAATGTTGTTAGTATGACTCTAAGTTTTTTTCAATATAAATGTATCATTTTAGTTTAAAACACACATCACAAAGAAAAAATAAAGAAAATTAATTTGTATTGTTTTAAAATTTTAGGAAAACGTTCCATGATTTATTTTTCATTTGTAATAATTGAACACACCTCAATTCAAAAAATGATGTGGTCAATATGACTCATAATACATTGTTTCAATATATAAGATTAAATTAAGTTTAAAATGTATAAAATAGACAACACAAATGAAATGATTTCATATTGTTTTAAAATTTTAGTAAAATATCCAAAAAATATATTTTTGACATGTAGGAATCAACCACATGTCAATCTAACACTTGATGTGGTCTGTATGACTCTAATTGTGTTTTTTAAATACAAAAGCATCATTATTATTTAAAATGTACATCAAATATCCAAACTTATCAAATGATCTTATATTTTTTCATACATTAGGTAAATTATCTATGATTCATTTTTTATGTTTAGAAATCGATCGCAAGTCAATTTGAAACCCAATGTGGTCGGTGTGACCCGAAGTGCATGTTTTCAATAAAAACGATCCATTTTAGTTTAAAATGCATATCACATATCCAAAAACAAAAAAAAACAATATTTTCAAAATTAAGGGAAAATATCCATAATTAATTTTTCACATGTAGTAATTGATCACACACCAATCTGAAAAACGATGTGATTGGTATGACTTGAAGTACGTGTTTTCAATACCAAAGTGTCATTTTAGTTTAAAATTAATCACATATACAAAACAAATAAAATAAAATTATATTGTTTTCAAACATTAGGAAAAAATACCTAATTCATTTTTGAGCTGTAGGAATAAACCACTTGTCAATCTTACACTCGATGTGGTCAGTATGACTTGAAGTGCTTATTTTTAATACAGAAGTGCCATTTTATTTTGAAACATGCATCAAATATCTAAACCAAAAAATATGGATCATTTTGTTTTCAAAATTTAGTAAAATTATATTTAATTTATTTTTGATGTGCAGGAATCAACTTCATGTCAATCTGACACCCGATGTGGTTGGTATGACTTCAAGTGCATGTTTTCAATATAAAACTATCATTTTAGTTTAAAACGTGTCTCAAATCACTAACACTGAACAACCAATATTTTATTATTTTAAAAAATTATTAACATTATCTATAATTCTTTTTCCATAAGTATGAATTAACCTTACATAAATATGGCACACGATGTGATCGGTATGACTTGAAGTACATATTTTCATTAAAAAGTTTCATTTTAGTTTAAAATGAATAACATAGAAAAAAATGATAAAATCATCTTTAATTTTTTTAAAACTACTATAAAATTATCCATAATTAATTTTTGACCAGTAGTAATTTTCCACACATAAATATTACACCTGATGTGGTCAGTATGACTCGAAGTGAATGTTTTCAATACAAAAGTGTCATTTTAGTTTAAAACACACATCAAATATCCAAAACTGATAAAATTTGCTCATATTGTTTTCAAATGTTAGTAAAATGATAAATAATTCATTTTTTATGTGTTTGAATTAAATTTACATCAATACGACACCTGATGTGGTCGTTATGACTCAAAGTGGGGTTTCTTAATACAAAAGTTTTATTTTAGTTTAAAATTCATGTCATGTCACCAAACTTCTTAAACGAGCTCATATTTTTTTAAACATTAGAAAAATGATCCATATTTAATTTTTTTACATGTAGGAATTAACCACATTCCAATCTAACACACTATATGGTAGGTATGAAATGAATTACATGCTTTTAATACAAAAGTCTCATTTTAGTTTAAAATTAATCACACACCCAAAACCAAGAAAATGAAATCATATTATTTTCAAAATTTAGGAAAATGATCCATAATTCATTTTGACATGTATGAATCGACCTCACTTCAAATTGACACCTGATCTAGTTTATATGACTCAAAGTGCACATTTTCATTACCAAAGTGTCATTTTAATTTAAAACTCACATCAAATAGCCAATATTGAGAAAAATATCTCGGATTATTTTCAAAATTTATAGAAATAATGAATAATTCATTTATGAAGTGTAATAAATAACCACACAAATTTCTGACACTAGATGTGGTTGGAATAACAAAAACTGCATGTTTTTAATAAAAATGTGTCATTTTAGTTTAAAAATCATTTCATATCACAATAACTGAGCAAATGAGATTGGATTGTTTTCAAACTTTTATAAAATAATTCATTTTTCATTTTTCATGTGTATGAACTGGCTTCATTCCAATCAGACACACAATGGGGTCGGTATGACTCAAAGTGCATGTTTTCAATACAAATGTGTAATTTTAGTTTATAACAAGTACCAAATATCCAAAACCAAGGAAACAAAATCATATTGTTTTAAAACTTTAGGAAAATATTACATAATTAGTTTTTAATGTGTAATATTTAAGCACACATCAATCTGACACCCAATTTGATCGGTATGACTCAGAGTGTGTGTATTCAATATAAAGGTGTCATTTTAGTTTAAAACGTATATCACTAGCCAAAATCGATCAAATGAGCTCAGAATGTTTTCAAAATTTTGGGAAATGACCCATAATTAATTTGTGATGTTTATAAATTTACCACATATCAATATAAATATTAATGTGTTCAGTATGACTCAAAGTAAATGTTTTCAATATATAAGTGTCATTTTAGTTTAAAACACACATCACATTGGAAAAACTAAGAACAACATGCTCAAATAATTTTATCAAAATTTTATCTTCTATTAAAAAACTAATTTCCCTATCATTTTTATCATATATTTATCTATTTAATTTTAACATAGATAAATGTTGAAGATGAACATGAAATTTTGTGATAGTTAATGCTTTTTCTCAAAAAGTGATATTAAATTGGATCACATCCATGGTGAGTTTTTTATCAACATAGATGTGATCTAATTAAATATAATCTTATTTTAAGGATAAAAATAAATGGTGTGATGTGTAATAATCAATTGTAACTCAGTATTATACATTGTGTTCCTTGTATGAATCACTATATATGTTTTTAGTTTAAAATTTACACTTTTTGTTTAATTTATTTCCTTATAGTATTACTAACAAAAAAGTATTATATATGTGAATTATTTTTCTCAAGTTGGGGTGGTGTGTTCAGAAACTAATATAATGATTAGGTTTTGGGAACAAATACAAAGGAATGATGATTTTTTGAATTTTTGTGATAAATTGTACTTAATCATGTAATTGTACAAAAAAAATTAAAATGTCTATAATATAGTGTTTTTTAGTATATCTTTTTTATAAAATTTATTACAATTAAATTTTTTATTTTTTTCCTTTATTTGTTCATGTTATTTATATTGTTGTGTGTTGTAAATTTAACTGTATACTATAGTATTATTTCCCTTTATTAGCGCTATTAATATCACTAATAAAGGGATCCTTTATCATTTCTATAAAAAGTGATGATAAATGGATCCTTTATCATTTTTAGAAAAAAATTATAAATTAATTCTTTATCAATGCTAGGAAAAGTTCTAATAAAGGGATCATTTATCAGTGCCTAAAGAACATATTATAAAGGTGGACTTTATCAACCCCTTTTTAGTGCGGATAAAAGAATATAGATTTTAAGGGTTCTCTAATTAATAGTGCTTTTTTGGCTCTGAAAAAGCCCAATTCTATCATTGTTAAAGGTATAATTTGTATAAGTGAAACTAGTCAATCCTTAATGGTTTGGACTAAGAGATCAAAAGTGATAAATTATCTTGAAGAATATTTCTTCTGCAAAAATTTATATAAGAAAATTATTTTTTAAAATTATATATTATTTTTATAGAAAATTATTTTATGATTATATATGGGTTATTTATTATGGAAAAAATATTTAAATTTTATATTTATTTATAAAAATCCTTCTTATTTAAGGGATTTGTATTTTTGAAATTATTATTTATTATAAAGGGATTTATTTTTTAATAACTCCTCTATTTTCAAGAAAAGCTATAAATTTATGTATATTGTGATTTGATTTCTAAATTTTGTATAATGGAAATATATTATTTTCAAACTCCTATGGTTTAAATTATTCTTTTTATGTATAAATATTTTATTCAAATTTTTAATTTCCATTTATTTAAGGAATATATTTTCCTCTATTAATCTTTTATTTTTCTCAAAAACCCTACTCTAGGATACATTCTATGTTTTCAAAATTTATATGACTTGTATATTTTCATAAAAAAATCTTTTGTAAGAATTATTTTTGTTATAATTTTTTTTTCATGTTTAATTTTAAAACCCATGTTTTTAAGGGAGTTTTATTTTTATTAAAACCTTCATGTAGAGGAATATGGATTTATTATCAATTATCTTTAAAATTTTATATTTTAAAGATAAACAGGTTATTTTTAAAGGATGTGTGTTTTCTTTTCCAAGTATTATTTTTAAATGATAAAGTATATCATTTTATGAGTAAAATTTTCTTTTAGGTAAATTAATGTCATCCATAATAATAGTTCTGATCATATACTATAATTTTCAATAACATTTCATTCATTATAGAAAAAACTTTTGGGTAAAGTTCATAATTTCCAAATTTTTTCTGAACATTGCCTTTGAATTTATGAATTTACTATAAAATTATGAATTCTCATAATCCATATGGTGTTTCTAAAAAATATCTTTTACTAATGTTTATAATATATAAAATTATTTTATTATATAGAATGATTTTTTTTAATTTCTTAATGGTTTTTAATAGATTATAAATGAGAAAGGAAAGTCTAAAAATATATATTTTCTTAAAATAAAACCTGACACTAGGGTATCAAATGAGATTATAAAAAATGGATAGTAAACCCATGACCTCAAGGGTGAATTTTCCTAAATATGATTCTATACGTAGCCTCATAGATTTATTAATGTTTTTTAAATATCATTTTAGTCGATAAAAAGTTATTTTTTGAACAAAAATTTTAATTTCTTAAGGATAATCCCAAGTTTGTTTTAAATGTTATTTATTTTTAAATTAAATGGGTTTTCAAAATAATATACCTTTTAAAGGTTTTTTAAAAGTATTTTCCAATTAATTTTTTATGAAAACGTTATTTTATTATTTTGAGAAAACATATTTATTATATAAATTTTTTTATGTGATATAAAAGGAAATGATTTCAAAATAGTTTTAAAATGGTATTTATAAAAGTATTTTAACCTTAGTTTTAAAACCACTTACTAGAAAATTTCATGATAACCCAATGTTTTTAATTTTTTTCACAGGATTTTTATAGTGTCTAAGGGTGTTTAATTTCATTTAAGGATCTAGCATGAGTGAGGCCAAATAATTATTTTATATAATTTTTTCTTAAAACATTGATATATTGTAAGGTTTTTACTAATCCTCCAAAACCTAAACCAAAAAATATCATTGTTCATGCAAAGTCTATAAATTTTTCAGTTACTCTTATAAAAATTATCCAACATTTTTTGGCACAAAATTTAGGTGAACGGGTCTTAGGTTGTCACATCATGTGTTTTATTTAGGATGGATATGATATTCAACATGGAAATTCCATCCCACATGGATGGATTTTTATTAGTGACCTTATCAGTGATCGTACAAATTAGGGGAAGTTAAAATGTTAATCTAGTGAAGTGTATCAATTCTGATGTATTGTTGGGGTTTCAAGAAATAGTGACATCCTCTTTGGTCAATTTTTTTCCCATATTATGGATTTAATCAAAGTGGCATCATCATCATGATTCTTAATGTTTTTAAAATCTCAAAGGTTGGTAAGTCAATTTTATAAATGATAGGTCAAGAATTTAATTGTAATTTTTTTATTATTTTTGTTGTTATTTTTTCCAAGCCACAAGCATAACTTTTGCTCACACCCTTCCCTTTAGAGCATGGAAAATGGGTCGACCCTACCCAAATTGACCGCCTATGAAGGTTTTTATTTTATATAATCTGGGATTTTAAATTCATTTTATAAGAGGACTAAAATTTTATAACTCAACCTACATAGCATAGGCTTTTGGGATGAACTGGATTTCCCATTTTTTTATCTAATATTAAAAATAGAAAAATTATAATTATATAAATCCAACACAATTAAATAAATCCTTAAAAAACCAAAATCATTGATCAAATATTTCACGGACTTTGTGAGTTGAGAATTGAACACCTGGGAATGGTAGTGTTAGAGGTGTGGCATTACTACATTCCTAGATAACTCATGTGAGGATAGTAGTTACCAGACTTAGAACATTCATGTTACATGAAGAGAGAAGATTCCACTACCTAGATCGTTACCAATGCATGAGAAGAAGATATGTCATTGATGGCTAGATTATTTTCATCACCAAGAACGCTACTCTAGATTTGTGAACAAATAATGTTACCATTCATTAGGGCTAAAAAATGATGGTAAATGACACATTCTATTCAGAATTAAATAAAATTTCTAATAATGTAAGTCTTATTGACGCTAAAAAACATTAATAAAAAGACACATATTATCATCGTTTTTTAATATTGATAAAATTTTGATCTTTATCGACACTAATAAATGAAACCTTGCATAATATATTTTATATATACATATTTATATATTCCAAAATATGATTTATATGATAATAAAAATATATTTTTTTATAAATAGAATTTATATATATATTAATAATTTATACTATTGTTTGTAATATATTTGTATTCATATTACATAATTTATAATATACATATATTTTTATTTTTATTTTGTTATCAAATTATATAATTTATAATATAAATATATATATTCACAATAAAAATATATATTTATAATCATATGTGCATGTGTTTACATATATTTATGTATACAATAATATATTATAAAATATATAAATAATCTATTGAAATTTTTTTACATATACCGTTTATATGTAAAAATATAATTCATAATAAAATAAAAATTTACTATTGATATTATTTTCTAAATTTATATAAATATTATAAAAAATTTACATTAATCAATAAAAAATCAAATAATGTATTTAAATACTTTAAAAAGTGAACATGTAGCTATAATATATTAAAATTTTATTTAAATAATTATATAAATATATAAATGAATATATATTTATTTAATTATATTTATATTAATATATGTATATATATTTATTGTTGTTGTGACGTGAATCATGTTTTATATGGCCTAAAAATCCCATAGTGTGACAAAAGAGAAAATGTGTTGAAAAATAACTTGTTGATGTATAAGTGTATATAGAATATGTGTGTGTGTGTGTGTGAGCATGGATATATTAATGCATGTGTATGTCTATGTATGTGTGTGTGTCTTCATGAATGTATGTATGTATATAAGCGTATACATATGTATGTGTATGTATATGTGTTTGTGTGTGTGTTTATGTGTATGTGTATGTGTGTGTATTGATGTGATTGTCAGTGTATATATGTGTATGTGTATGTGTATGTATGTGTATATGTATGTATGTCTATGTGTGGGGGTGGGTGGGTGGGTGGGTGTGCATGTGT
Source organism: Viscum album (assembly GCA_963277665.1). Taxonomy (NCBI): domain Eukaryota; kingdom Viridiplantae; phylum Streptophyta; class Magnoliopsida; order Santalales; family Viscaceae; genus Viscum; species Viscum album. Next base: position 100,815,238 of record OY728132.1, on the reverse strand, counting down.
GTGTGTGTGTGAGTGAGTATGAGTTTATATGTATGTATATGTGTGTATGTTTAAGTTTATGTTTATGTATTTGTGTGTGTGTGTGTGTGTGTTTATATGTATGTATATGTGTGTGTGTGCGTGTGTGTGTGTGGGTGGGTGGGTGGGTGTGCAGGTGCATGAACGTGCATGTGTCTGTGTATTTGTGCGTGTGTGTATGTGCATCTGGTCACATATTCAAGCATGCATGGGTGGCTGGGTGTGTTGAGTTCACCTAGACACATGTCCTCGGGTTCTACACACATGTTCACACACACACACACACATTTATGCATAATTAAATATGATCATATATGTAGATCAGTAATTGAAAAAAAACAACTTCATTTAATGAATTTATAAATTGAACTTATATTTATAATTTTAGAAATTTTATAATTTAAAAATAATTTATTTATAATATTAGAAATATTAATTAATATTTAAATATGAATAATGTGTATTTAAAATATTTTTGTATGTTTATATGTAATTATTTATGAATATAACTATACATTTATATAATCAATTATATGTTTGAAAAACATGTTATGGTGGTGTATCTCGATGGGGTGTGGCTTCTTTCATCTTTCTCCCCTCTGTGGAGTTGAAGGTGAAGGCTTGGGGGATTTGGTTGATTTCCATCAAGCCAAGATATCTATACATTCAAGAATTAGATTACAAATTTAATCTCATTGATCACAAGAATTCTTTTGTTCAAGCCTAGGTAATAATTTATGAACTTAATTTGATCTTTTAGAACCTAGGAATCCTTCATGATATTGCACTTACCATTGGTGTTCCAATTAAAATGTATAAATAAACTGATAACATCATATTTGGTCATTATGTGTGTGTATTAGTGGAATTTTATCTCTCCTCAACTCATGTTGACAATGTTTTCCTCTTATATCTTAAGGATGAATTCTCAATGAGAATTGTGTATGAAAATGTCATAGATTTTTTTTGGACTGTAAGGTTATTTGTCATAATAGATTCAACCATAGGAGGGGTTTTTTCTTGCGACCACCATCATTTTAGTGGACATTTGGCAAAGGATTATTGCAGGAAGGGAAAGGCGGTTAATCCTAATGATGTAGGGAGAGGGGGTCAGGGTCACACAACTGGACATGATCTTAGTGCCTCTCAACCTGATGATGTAAATGTAGTAGGTTATTTCACCTGACATTCTATGAGTCATGGTCACCCTTCTGTTCAGGTTTCAGATCTTGTTCATCCTGCTGGACAGGATCAAGGTGTTTTTCACATGTACTTCTAGGTTCATCTCAATCTAGTGTTAGAAATGTGGTTGGCCTTCAGTATGTTGCCCAATGTATTATGATGATTATTTCTCCTTCACAACCTACTAAGAAAGGTTATATTATGCATCCACTAGCCATAGACTACTTAAGACATGTTTCATAAGAAGATTGTGTTTAGTATAGCATGGATTGATATCAAGAGATTCGGAATGTATTCAGGTCTTTTGAACTGCCTAGTAAATGGAGTAATGTCTCGGATAATGGAATTGAAAAAGAGAAGCCAATGGTTTTATTGAACACCACTCATCTCTGATATATAAGAAACAGTAACCCTATTTTTTTAAGGATTTTGTTTCAATGGGAAAGGGTAAAATGGTCTGTAATGAAGGCTTGACTCCCAATCCTTCAAAAAGAAGGCCACTGAAGGATTATTCCAATATTCCAAGGAATGTGTCCACCATATCTTCCAAGGCATATTTGATCAAGCTCAATATAGAGCAAGAAAGGTCTAGGTAGTGATTCTTGGGATTCTTAATCAAGGAAGTTCACAGTCAGGGTGTGAAACTACTGATGATGCTGATGATTCTAACTATGATTATGGAAATGATGCTTCATTTTTTGATCAGTAATATTCTTTTCTTTATGAGGCCATGTCTCTTTGTGTGATCATGTTTTCTCTCTTCATTGCATGTTTTATTTTTCTATCACTTTTAATATAAGTTCCGGGGATTTTTCTTTCAACTTAGACATTTTTTGTCACATATATATATATATATATATAATTATTGAAATTTGTACATTTAATTTTATAGTTTTATAATTAACAATATATTGTGAAAAATATTTATACATTTATATTTTCATGTATTTGATAATAAATATTATATAATTAATTAATATAAATTTTCTTAAAATAATAATAATTTAGTATTATTTTAAATATAGTTTATAGTAAATTTAATAATAATTATTAATATATTAAACGTAATCCTCTACAAATTAAAACATAATTATTAATATTTTCTTAATATATACATAAGTATTCATTTTTATAAAATTAAATATTTACTCATTTACATAATTAATAAAAAATTAAATATTATTAATAACATTTAAATATAATAATTATTAATATTATATAAATAATACTATATACATCTATATAATAATTAATTTTTTATTATATATTTTGTTATTGAATATATTTTTAATATTTATTCTTTTTTATTATAATATTTATTTATTTTAAATATTTTTTTAATCTATATATTATTATTATTATTTAATTTTAATATTTTATAAATTTATTAATTTTTAATATTTATTAATTTAATATTCTTTATTAATTTTTAATATTTATTTATTTTTAATAGTTTTTAATTTATTCATTTTAAATACTTATACATTTTTTATTTTTTGTAATTTTTTAATATATATATATATATATTTATTTATTTATTTATTTATGTTTTTCACTATTTGCATAACTTATATAATTATTATTTATTAATATTTATTTTAATATTTTTGTATTTAAATATTTATACAATTATTATTTATTCACTTCCAATTAGTAATTTATTGTAAATCATATGTATTTAAAAGCATTTTTATACTTGTTCATTTTTATTTTAATATTTATTCATTTTTTATATTTTTTTTAATTTATATAATTAATATTATTTATCCTTTTGTACGTACACAAGTAATTATTTATAAATACAATTAATATTTATATAATTAATGATATATTTTAAAAATATATATTCATTTGTATAAATAATTATTTTAACTTTATCACTGCTAACCTTAGCATTGACAAATCTTTCCATATAAGCGTTGAAGTCAGCATTGATATAAACCTGATATTTATGGGTCAACCCTTACGTATCACGTTTTTATTAGTGTTAAAGAAAAATATATCAGTGATAAAGTTTGTGTTGATACAACAAAACTTTTATGAGTGATGAAAAAACCTTATTTTTCAATGATTAACGTTCTAACACTGATTAATCCACTTTTATCGCTACTAAATTTAGCACTGATAAAGGTTAATTTTATCAACACTTTTGGGTTAGTGTTGATTAAACTCATTCTCTCTTTTTAAAAGGACTCTAACATTTGTGCCACTCCTTGTCATTCAAGATTTCACAAAACCCAAACCTTGTTGCAACCACTCTCAAACGTTTTGGATGAATCAATCATCAAAATGAAAGGTAAGTTATTCATAGCTTGTTTTTTAGGACTTATCAACTAATCTATCATGAGTTTTTCACAATTTTTTATTAGTGTTATTCTCATGTTCTTCTATAAATATATGTGATCTCTGATTCTCTATATATGTAAATCTATATATATTTGTGTATATGTAAATTTATATATAAATAATAGGATTAGTTTGATACCTATTTATTTTAAGTGTTATTTTCATAATTGTCTGTATATATTATTGTATATACACATATATAAAAATATATTAATATGAATGTTTTATCTATTTTTTTATATAAATATGTATATATGTTTTTTTTATATTTGTGTGTGTAGAAATTTATACATTTATATATTAAAATTACTTTTTATTATATTTAATATTTTTATATTTATATTTATAATATTATATAGTTATATATACTAAAAAACATGATTCAAATACGTATATTATCTTATATATAATATTTATGATATGAAAATATTATTATTATTATTTATAATAATCTAAAATAGTATAGTGTCAAACCCCTTTTTATTAACATAGGAAATCACTTTTTAACTGGGCTGAGAGGGAACTCTTATATGACCTGAAGTCTAAGAAAAAGAAAAGCCTTAAATACATTTTTGAGGGCTAGAAACCCAAAACTACTCTTTGGCTGACCATCCTTGCGTTGTAGCACCCTACAAGCCATGTCATTTTTTTCATGTCCCATCCTCCTGCATCGTAGCACCTGCAAGTTGTACTGCCTACATCATAGCCCACCATCCTATGTTGTAGAGTCTTTATCGCAATGCCTCTTACACCATGGCCCACAGTCTTATGTTGTAGCACCTTCCCTCATGTGTCGTTGATGCCTCCCTTATGTCGTGGTGACGTCCAGAAACACCCCAAATGGGTTCAATGATCAATTTGAAAATTTTATTTTAGATCATTAAAAAAAAATTGAAAATTGGTTTATTTAATTAAATTCTCATAATGAGTCATATATCGAAATATAAATAAATAAATAACCCAACATAATAATAATTATTAACACATTTTGAATACATTGACATTCCATGATAATGTATAAAATTATATGAAATATTTCAAATACAAACTAAGATAACTAATAAGTGGTTGACGATCACATCTACATTAGGTAGAGGAGATTACAAACCACAAATACACACACACTCAGACACCCTAGTGGGTTAATCCTCAACCCCATAATAAATGATAAACACCCACTACACATATTTCATTACATAGAGTGTCCTGAAGGAATAATTCCTGAAATCCGTAATGTATGCCTGAGTATGAATAGAAGGCCCTTAAAAGAGATGACCTAGAGGCTGATTTGACTAGCTTACATCATATTGTGTCACTATTCTTATGTCGCACTACCCCCAAATGGCAGGCATCACATCGTTTCACCTGTATGAATTTTGTGTCCCCCAGCTAACAAATATCATATCGTACTGCCCTCTATAATTTCATGGTATGTTACCCATTGCAACTAAAAAATATACCTTTAATAGTGCAAAAAATGACCTTTATTAGCACTAGAGAAAGTATTGATTACCATAGAGATATTAAATCCCTAGGATTTTATCAGTGCTAAAAAAGTGATAATAAAGGAGAATACTGTAGTGTGCTATTATAGAACACTAAAACACCATAAACACCACCATAAATCAAAATCTCTAATACCAATATAGAAACAACACACCTATATAAGAAAATTGTTAATTTTAAACTAAACTTTGAGTCATACTAGGAACATAGTGTATATGATTGAGTTATAGTTGATTCTTGTACATCACACCATTTTTTGTTCATCTTCAAACATTATCTATATGAAAATTAACTAAATAATTATAAGATAAAAATGATAAGGAAATTAATTAGGTAATCATAGATATAATGATGAGAAAAAAATCTAGCCTCATTTTCTCAGGTTTGGTGATGTGATGCACGTTTTAAACTAAAGTGAAACTTATATATTGAAAAGATTCACTTGGAGTTATACATGTCTCACTGGGTGTCATATTAAGGTGAGGATAATTTCTATATGTCCCAAATGACTTATGATTCATTTTCCTAAATTATCAAAACAATCTGAGTGCATTTTCTAGATTTTGAGTATGTCGCTTGTCCTTTTTACTAAAATTTCATTTTAAAACAGAAACATGCACCTTGAGTTATACCGATCACATCATATATCAGTTTAATGTGAGACCAATTACTACACATTAAAAATGACTTATGAATCATTATAATAAATTATCAAGACAATATGAGAATGTTTTCTCTATTTTTAATGAGTGGCACTTTTTGAACTAAAATGTCGATTTTAAACTAATAACAGAAACTTTGAGTCATACTGAGCACATCATGTATCAGATTGAGGTGAAGCTAATTCCCACACATAAAAAGCATTTATGTATGATTTTCATAAAGTATCAAAATAATATAAATGTGTTTTATTGGTTTTTAGTAGGTCAATTATCTTTCTTACTAAAATATATGTCAATTTTAAACAAAAGGATGCACTTAGAGTCATATTGGTAACATCATGCATCGAATTGGGGTGTTGATGATTCCTACATGTCCCAAATGACTTATGGATCATTTTTGTAAAGTATAAAAACAATAAAAATGTGTTTTATCAGTTTTGAGTATGTCACTTGTCTTTTTTACAAAAATGTCATTTTAAACTGGAAACACACACTTTGAGTGATACATGTCACATCGTGTATTGGTTTTACATTATATCAATTAATACACATCTCAAATGAAATATTAATTGTTTTTCTGAATTATCATGACAATTCGTGCGCATTTTCTTAGTTTTCAATTTATGGAACTTTTTCAACTAAAATGTCAATTTTAAATTGATAATAGATATATTTTGTCATACCGGGCACATCATGCTTTAAATTGAGGTGCGGCTGATTCATATATGATAAAAATAACTTTTGGATATTTTTCCTAAAGTATCAAGACAATCCAAATGTTTTTTCTTGGTTTTGAGTAGGTCATTTGTTTTTTTACTAAACTGGAAGTCAATTCTAAATATAAAGACACACTTAGAATCATACCAACCATTTCATGAGTGAAATTGAAGTTTAGATAATCTTATATGTCCAAAATTAATTAAGTACTATTTTACTATAGTATCAAAACAATATTAATACCTTTTATCAATTTTTCGTACGTCGCTTTTCCTTTTTACTAAGATGGATGTCAATTTTAAATAAAAAATGCACTTGGAGTCATATCGGTCACACTATGTGTCAGATTAAGGTTAGGATAATTCATACACATCAAAAAAAATTATGGATAATTTTACTATTGTATCAAAACAATCCTAATGTGTTTTCTTAGTTTTAATTATGTCACTTATCCTTTTTACTAAAATGTCATTCTAAACTAGAAACATACCCTTTGATTCATACTGATCACATCGTGTATTTGTTGGACATGAGACCAATTCCTATTTAGAAAAAATAACTTATGAATAATTATACTAAATTATCAATATAATCTGAGTTCATTTTTCCTGAATTTTAGTGAGTGACACTTTTTGAACTAAAATGCTGATTTTAAACTGATAACAAAAACTTTGAATCAAACTAGACACATCTTGTATCAGATTGAAGTGAGGATGATTCCTAAACATCAAATATGACTTATGGATTGTTTTCCTAAAGTATCAAAACAATATTAATGTGTTTTATTGTTTTTTAATAGGTCAGTGGTCTATTTTACTGAAATATGTTGCAAATTTAAATAAAAACACACACTTAGAGTCATACCGGTCACACCATGCATCAGATTGAGATAAGTCTGATTTATACACATCCCAAATGAATTATTTATCATTTAATTGAAGTATAAAAATAATATGAAGGTATTTTCTCATTTTTGAGTATTTCATTTGTCTTTTTTTACTAAAATGTCATTTTAAACTGGAGACACACACTTTGAGTCATACTGGTCACATCATGATTCGTTTTGATGTGAGAATGATTATTACAAGTCAGAAATGACTTATGAATTGTTTTCCTAAATTATCAAGACAATACAAGCATGTTTTTTTAGTTTTCTATGAGTGACACTTTTTGAATTAAAATGTCAATTTTAAATTGAAAATGGACACTTTGAGTCATATTGGGAACATCATGTATCAGATTGAGGTATGTCTAATTCATAAATGTAAAAAATAAAATATGGATAGTTTTCCTAAATTATCAAAATATTTTTAATGTGTTTTCATGGTTTTGAGTTGGTCAGTTTTTTTTTACTAAAAGAGATGTCAATATTAAATAAAAAGATGCACTTGGAGCCATATCAGTCACATTGTGCATCAGATTTTGGTGGGGATAATTCTTACACATCCTAAATGAATTATGGATCATTTTTATAAAGTATCAAAACAATACTAATGTGTTTTCAATGTTTTGAGTAATTCAATTGTCTTTTTAACTAAAATGGATGTCAATTTTAAATAAAAAGACACAGTTGGAGTCATACCGGTCACACCATGTGACAGATTGAGGTGTGGCTAGTTATTATATAACCCAAATGACTTATGGATCACTTTTATAATTTATAAAAATAATAAAAATACATTTTTTCAATTTTTAGTGTGTCACTTAACTTTTTTACTAAAATGTCATTTTAAACTGAAAACACGCACTTTAAGTTATACTGGTCACCTCAAGTATCAGTTTTACATGAGACCAATTCATAAACATCAGAAATGACTTAAGAATCATTTTAGAAAATTATCAAGATAATATAAGTGTTTTTTCTTTGTTTTTAGTGAGTGACACCTTTTGAACTAAAATGTCGATTTTAAACTGATAAAGGAAACTTTGAGTCATGTTAGGATCATTGAGTATCGGATTGAGGTTCAGCTAATTAATATACATCAAAAATGACTTATATATCATTTTAATAATTTCTCAAAAAAATATTAATTTTTTTCTCGGTTTTGAGTTTTTCACTTGTCATATTTACTAAAATAGAAGTCAATTTAAAATAAAAAGACACGCTTGAAGTCATAATTGTCATACCATGCGTTGAATTGCATTTAATATGATTCCTACACATCCCAAATAACTTGTGGATCATTATCTTAAATTATGAACACAGTTATAATGAGTTTTATTAGTTTTGATCATGTTAACTTACTTTTTTACATAAAAAATGTCAATAAAAAGAAGTACTTGGAGTCATAATGGTCACACCGTGTGTCCGGTTGAGGTACAATTGACTCCCATATTTCTTGAAGTCTCAAAATAATCCCAACATCCAATGTTACCAAGTTTTACATTTTTTTTCTTTGTCGAGATTCAAACACTGCATATTGACTCAATATACTATATTTCCATTTCAACAAAGAAAGACAGTGGAAAGCATGGTAACATTGGTCTAAAGGAATATGTTATCTCTTTTGTTTCTTTTTTCATACAGTTAAATGAAAAATATGACTTCCCAAAATATCTTTAAAAAAAATAAAAAAATATTTGATAAATATGATAAAGAAATTAATATACAAATAGTAGATAAAATGATGAAAAATTAATTAAATAAGTAGTGGGAATTCACCTTTTCGTAATGGTTGTCTTAATTCTTGACTCATTTCCTTGTTTTCATTATCTCTGTTGAAGGCTCAGAATCCAATATCTCATGAGCGTGATCTTCATCAAAAAAACCACCCCAACTCAAACAATAGAATCCACTAGTACAATAAAATAATTATTATATGAGTAATATGAAAAATAGATAAATTAAACTAAAATTTGAAGAAATAAATTAGTTTTATGGAAAATGATTTTAATATGAAAACATCAATATTAAATGTGTGATTGAGAATAGGTAGTTTCGTTTATCTTCCTACAAAGGAAGTGGAGGGAACATGAAGGAAAGTGATAAATTTCACAAGAGTAACACTGTTGTTTTTCACCATACTATAGTCATCATGATTTTTTTACAGAACATATAACCATTGATTATGGAACCAGTATAAGATAAAACATTTTCATTCAGTCCCCTGGTTAGTCATCAAGTTTTTTGAGAAATTGAATTCAAATTTTTAGATAACTCCTTATTAATTTGATCTGAGAACCATCCTATAAACTATTGATTATGTGTATTTAATATCCATCCTACATCCCTTGATTGATTCAAATCTCTAAGAATTTCTTTTTGGTGTTTAACATATGGATCAAAAAATTCAATATTATATAAAATTTACTAGTATTTGTGTGGCTGATGTTTTCAACATCTGATAGGTAAACAGAACATAATTCAACAGCTCTTCAACAATATATCTTTCTACAATAAAACCTTTTGGATTCATTGATTGAATAAAAAAATATTTTTGAAAACATTTTATTTGTATTATATACCATTTTAATGATTGAATTTGTGTTTTATGACTCTCAAGTGACTATTGGATCCACTACTATGACCCTTTCTTTTCGTTGTAGAGAAGTCATGGGAAAAAAATTGCATCTATTTTGTTTTGGCTGTTCAGTTTGTTCTTGGAGAGGGTTTTTTATCAAACTTTAGTAATATTTGATAGTAAAATAAATGTGATAATAGAAATTTTATCCTATTATAATCAATTATAAAAAAAATAAGTTGATTTTTTTATTCTAAAAAAATCCATCCACTTAAATTCTTATATAAAATCACTTAAAAAAGTCGTGAAATCCACCTAAAACACTTTCACAGTGAATCTTATTTGAAGTGACAAGTTTTGTATTCATATTCTCACAATTTATCTCAAACAAAATTTTGGTATGATCCTCATCATACTCCATTACCCAATAATTTTATTATTTTCAAGTCAGTGCTTTATCTCCTCTTTTTCCTCAGTCTCCAACTCTGACTCTACCTACACCACTGCCTCTACCTCCGCCTCCACCTATGCTTCCATCTCTGCCTCCACCATTTCCCAACAATTTTTTTATTTGTAGGTCATCCTTCTAAATAAATAAATTTCCTTCATTATACTTCTCCTTGATAAATAGATCAAAAATAATATATAATAATTCTAACACTAATTATTCACACCATAAATATATTTATAAGGTTATAAATCATAATAGATTACAAACATATTATCTAATCATCTAATTTTTTTTTTGGAAAACATTCTGAAAAAATGTATGCTTCTCACTCATCTCTAAATAAGTTTAATTGTTATTTTGAGTATAAAGGTTGTTAGCAATCTTGATAGTATTGATAAAATATATACAAACAAATGATTATGAAATATATTTAATGAAATTGTAATAAACTTTTGAAATTACCTATTAGTGGATGATGAACATTTTAGGTTTTATGATCTCTCTCATAAGTTTTCAAACATAATATACACAATTGATGACATTATCTTTCTTGAGACTCTATAGAAATTTTGATCAAAATTAGTAAATTGTTTTGAAATGTTTTGATAGTGAAATATCTCTATATATACCTTATTTTTTTCCCATTTTTAGTAATCCATAGGTTTTATATCTTTAGACGCTGACTTCATGCAATTATTTATCCTATATTTAGAGACGGTCCTATCATAAGAAAAATTATTGTTAAAATATAGAATAAAACATATAATTCGAATTTTATCTATAAATTTTACATTTCAATGTATTAAGAATTTCTCAATACACGTCATGTGTGGTTGGTTGGTTGGATATCCATGCATTGGATCCAAAAAATACATATTTGGGGTATCTATATTGACTAAAATAAGAATCTAGTGTTTCCAAAAAAACAAAAACAAATAATTCAGGAAAAAATTAAAAATATATTTTATGTGATTAGATTGTAGAGTTTTCACTTCTAAATTATAGGCATCAATAAGAGTCTGTCATCTGATATTTTTTTATTAAACACTTCGATTAACTCATCTCCTTTCTTCTCAATTTCATTATTATCTAAATTATGTTCTTTCATAGAAATTATACAAGTATTAATGAATAAAAATAATGATTGACACGATTTTTCCTTTATATAGTAGTAACATAAACTCTTGTATAAAATATTAATAGTTATTAACTTTAATAAAAATATTATCTCACTATTTGGACTGAAATTTTATGAATATGTACCTTATTTATGTATTCACAATTAACACACCAAACCATTCATTCTTGAGAGTCTAATTTATAATCTCAAGAATAATTATTTCTATTATGAATGTTCTATATATTTATTTTTCATAAATAATGTAAGAAATATTTTCATCTTTAGATGTGGTATCTTCATGAAGTTGTAATGATAAACAATTTTTCTCTGGAATTAAAGGGGAGAAGGTACTCTTGGAAAGTTGTTTTTGATTTCTTAGTTGATTCACTAGATTGTCATTATCTATCCTTCCATTTCACTGGTGATTTATTCATCTGTAATATCATACCTCACTCCATACCTTTTATTATCAGCCATTGTAGATTTTTCATATAAAACAAATTTGTTAAATACTTACCTCATAAATATTTTTAAGATTAGATGACCATGAAATGAAAGATCCAATATCATCATGATCATTGTAATATCTAGATCATCAAGTGGAACAAGAAACATAGTAGTTAGATCATGATCTACCTCAGTAACCACAATCATGTGATCTTTTAGGATTTCTTTATAGTGTAGTTTTTCTCCCAGGGTATTATAAAATTTACCCATCACATAAATGAGGTTCATGGGTGTTGAAAGATATAAATTAAATACAACCGTACCCGGCATAATTTTAGTAATATAAAGTTATCTGAAGTTATTTGAGTCAAATTCAGGAGAAAGAGTTATGAAAAAATTGATTACCTCGGGTAAGGTATTCGGTTTTAGGGAATGAACAGACTCAAAGCTAGTTGGATCATTTGGTTAATTTGTGTATCTTTGTTCCACCACTAGTTCTCTTTGATCCTTTCTCAAACATTGGTCAGCCAAACTAGACCGAACAATAATATCTTAAAGTGGGTCTATTTTTGTCACCAATCATCTCACCATATTATACATATCTTCATATCATTTAATATTCTCAAAATATGTTGGAGGATAGACTCCCAAACCTAATCCTTTAACATTACCATATTTATCTAACCACTTTAAATCTATTGAAAGTATTTTTTCTTCTAGTAAAATCGCTACTGATTCATATATCTAAACTATATAAAAAACAGTAACATAAATTTTATTTTTATGTAATGTTATTATAAAGTATAATGAATTATAATTATTTCATACTCGCACATGTTTCCCATATTGTTTTTGTATTTTCATCAACTAGTTTACTTACCTTATTTACATGAGCATCTTTCAATAGCACATGATGTGGGATGTAATTGGATTCATATTTTGATTAATCAATCTATATATTAACAAATGAACATATGTTTTTTTATATAACATAATTAAAATTTTATTTTTTTTATTTAAAATACATACTAATTTCATCACTAATGAAGTGCACCCCATCCTAGCATTATGATAGGGGTATATTGGTTTTGATGCATGTTCTTTATTTTCATCACCCTTTTTTGTTTCATAAATTAACAATTTTGAATCAATTTGGATAAAATATTTAATTTCAAATATTATATTGTTGACTACAATGCACCTGAAATTATTTTTTATTACAAAGATTGATTAAAGGGGTCCATGTTTCATGCTTTATACTGTGTGAATAACTAACTAGTGGGTGGGGATTTACTTTCCCCTCAACATCCCTAAGATGTAACTTCGTAAGAATACTTTCGAATCCTATATGGTCTTTTCAAGTGGTCATTAAGAAAAATTTCTTATGAAAATATTCTAAAATAAATGAAATCTAAAAGGAATAATGAAAATTAAATCAATGTTTCATAATATAATTTTTTGGTAAAATAGATAATGTGTATTATAACATTACCATTATGTCTTTACAAAGGATTTCCTTCATTATAGGTTGGATGTGGAACCATGAATCAATATCAATAGGTATATTCATTTGTGTTGTGACCCCAACATTACTAATGAACATTGACATGTTGGGGTCAATAGGTTGGCCGAGTGGATTCCAACCAACCTCGACTTTTATACCCCGAATTCTTAACTTGATAGTTTTACTTAACATTGTGATTTTGTGTCGTTTTTTCTTTATTCATAAACATATTGTTGAACCCATAATAATTTTTTGATTTCATAATCAATAGTCTCTTCTTCCTCGGTATTGGTAACATCATCATGTTCATAAGGCATTTTTTTCATTAGTAGTCAAACATTTAATTTTTTTTATAAAAACAACTTAAAAATGGATAAAGGATTTGAGAGGGGTAATATGAATGCTCTATTGCAAACTTGATGAACTCATTAACTCTATATTCATAATCTTTTGTCAAATGATTAGTGTGCATCGATTTTGAAGGAAATTAGTAATTAAATTTAACTCCATCTGCACCTATGTTTATTGAACTACTCTAAGAAGTAGTCATCCCATTCTGGGTGCTGGTGATCATTTTGGATGACTACTTCTTAGAGTAGTTCAACCAACATGGAATAGATCGGGGATGATTCTAAATCAAAAAAAATGAAATAATAACTATTTGGGAGATGAAGCTGGTGATGATGACAGTTTCATCCTTAAAACTTTTTAAATTACCACATCTTAATTTAAAATTTCAAATCGCATCTCAAAATGATAAAAGGTCTCTAGAAATACTATGAGAATATCCACTCATCCCTACTGAGGTACACTGAATCTAATCTATGTTACTAGTCATATTATCTCTCATGTATCTCAGATATAAGAGCTCTATATCTGCTGTGGTTAATGTGTAGGGTGTGAGTATAGAAATAAAATATAAATACTAGCAAGGCCACTAAAATATACAATAATTCATATATTTGAGTACATGTTTAAAGTAGTAGCACTCAAAATACACATGTAATTCAATTCATTATCTACTAACCAAGACACCATGATAATCAATTGTACTGACTTCATTTCATTCCAGTGAATTATACCAATCATATCATACGTTTATGAAATAATTGTTACCTAACATTTAAATTATTTCACAAATAAGATATTAAAATTTTAATGATAGGAGGAGAAAAAATTATTTATCTGCTTAAGCAAATAACTACACTATAGGTACCATGAGATTCGACCTCATACCCCTATAATATAAGACTTCCCCTCATGGATAACCATCACATGTACTTATTGATTCCAAATCATGAAATGGATACAACATATCCTTATTTCTTAGGAAGTAAATTTGAAATATGGGGAAGTCTTAACATAATTGTCTCCCTCAGGAATGAACCACACAATCGGTGCCATAATACATTAGTTAAACCTATCTTCTAAAAACCCATAAAGAAGAACTAACTACAACACAAATGTCACATCATCATTACCCTAGCCATCAATGAATCACTAACATGTGTATAGAAACTCACATTCTAACATACCATAGCTAGCCCTAACATAATACCAATAATATAATAATATATGATAAAAATTATTTATATCACATCCACATGTGTATTTATTATAGAAAAATATTTTAATCAAAAATTGAGATGAATATTAAAAAACATTTCAAATAATATCATGTTATTATTGAAAGAAAATATTATAAGGCAAGATTTATCAAACTTTTACAAAATAATTAGTCACATATTACATTTAAAACAATATTTTCCAAAAACAATACTATAGAAAACAAATTATTTGACAATTGAACAAAACAATTAGTTAAAAAATCAGTAAAAATTTTATTCAAAGATAAAAATGGGGAGTTAAAGAATTAAAGTCATGGAATTTTTCCATTTCCTAAAATTCTAATGTCTAGAAAAAAATTATTCAGAAATGTGTATTCATTCATTTTAAAATATAAATATTATTAAAACCATATTTTTGTATGATTATAGTAAAATAATTTGAAGAATATATTTATTCTGTTAATATATATATATATATATATTATGAACCATTTCAACGGAAAAATAAAATATCAGATACACATATAAAAACTATAACTAATCTAGTATCCTAAACATCAAATTCCTTAATCGAATAATAAAATATAATAATTACTTAAATATTTCTATTATAGCATGTTTAATATAGAGTAATTGATCAAGATTCTATATAACCTACATTTTCTCAAATATAAAATAATTAAATCCTAACACTTATTATTATTATTTTAAATATGTTTATCCCATGTATACTTTAAACCCACTCAATAATATACAAAAATAACCTAAATTAAATTTTAATTATCATTTTTGACATATTAAATTTAAAAATATATTTCACTTTCCATCACAACAAACCTCCAAACACAATGCAATCCCAGAAAACATTTTTCCAGAATTTAACAATTCATTTATGGTAAAATTTATTGTAATCATAAATATAATATATTACATTTTGTGTGTGTGTATTGTACATAAAAATTAATTAATTATGTATATGTATGTGAAATCAATGTAACACACAATGTTCAATATTTGTTAAATTGAAAAATAAAACAAAATTGAAAATAAATAAGATATTAATATGTTTTTAATTATTATATTTTATTCATTATATATATTTATATTTAATATATATTATTTAATACTATTTATAATTAATTAATATATATATATTATACTTATTCATTTTTATTAATAATTGTTTCATTAATAAAATTTTAAAATAATTTCATAATTTATTCATTTTTAATTTTTTTAATTATTATAATGTATTCATTTTATATATCTATATTTAATATATAATATTGTTTAATATTTATAATTTATATATAAATATATTTATTTTATTCATTTTTACTAATAATTATTTAATTAATAAAATGTTTAATATCTTTCTTAATTTAACCATTTTTATTTTTTATTTTTTTAATTACTTCATTTTATTCATTTTACATATATAAATATATATATTTAATATATACTATTTAATAATTTTAATAATTTATATATGTGTATATTAAATTTATTCATTTTTATAAACAATTATTTAATTAATAAAATTGTTGATATTTTTTAATTTTAAATATTTTAATTATTTTATTTTATTCTTAACCTTTATCAGTGCTAAAAATAAAGGCGATGATAATGGTTATCCTTAATCGTCACTAAAAATAAAGCACAGATAAAGTTACCTTTTATCAGTTCTAAATAAAAGCGTTGATAAAAGCTACCATTTATCATCACTAAAACAATATATGATAAAGGGTACCTTTTATTAGCATTTTTTAGCACTGATATAGGGTAGCACTGTTAAAGGCCTCTTCCTCAGTAGTAAATCCATGCCACTTTAGAAATCCATGTGGGAAAAGGGAGGGTTGATGCATTCCACCACACTCATCTCTCTCGACCATTTCTATATGTCACCCTGTTGCATTATCTGCCTAACGCACAACACTGCCAGACTGGTATCATTTTATTGATTATCACATGTGAATGTACTAATCCATCCCACATCTGAAATATGAGTGGGTATAGGGTCAATTGATAGGCATTGACACACTCTTCAATCTTTCGAGTTACACAGCCAGCAACTCCCACCTATTGTCAGGTTGCACCATCTTCCTATTGCACCACACCATCCTCTTAGTTGTACTTAGTGACACCTTGTTGTATGATGTTATGAATCCACATTTTCCATGACCATAGTATAGGGATCCTTTGTAATTCCATAATGACGAATATAATTCCCCCTAAGGTGCCTTCCCTGATTCGAACCCTGGTCCAATGCAGAATTACAAGGTGACTTTACCACTCAGGTAAACCCAACCATAAAAACATTCTGATCCAAATGGTTGGAGACCATACATTCCATCATACACAATAACTAAATCAAACTATAAATATAAATATATTAATAATCTCTATCCACTATCCTTTATAGTACATTATCAGTATTTCTTTCTAGTCCACCATGAGCATACCCATATACCTACATGGTATGAATATTTGAATATGCATTTGGGTATGAATGAAGGGTGTGAGTTTGAATGACTTGATAGTATTTCACAAAAAGACCTTCAACCACCCATCATGGTGTAATAATTTATTTCTGTTCTTAGTAGGGATTTAATATGCATGTGTATCCAATTTCACCCCAAAATTCATTCCAAGTAAATATACAACATAAGTAACATTAAAACAAAATGGACAACCAAGATAAAATATTGTATAAAATAAATTTGGCTCTTGTTTTCTTACTTTCCCATCATGAAACTTGGAAATAAATACCTCAATTTTTACTTATAAGAAACATATAAATCATAATAGAATTATATTTAATATCCTCCCTCTTAGAGGGAAATAAACTAAATTGTAGGTAACATTTCTCTTAGGTGGAAATATGACCATAACCATTGAATAATATATAACCTTTCTTATATGATCAAATCTACTCTGAGTTGAGAAATAAAAAATAACCTCTCCCTTGAGTTAAAAGCAACACTGAGATGATAAATAGTTGGTAACCACTTCCTTAGTTATAAATCCACTTCAACATAATAAATAATTGTTAACCTCACCACTAAATGGAATGGAACTTTAGATGGATAAACAATAGGTAACCTATTCCTTGTTGGAGGTAAATAAACATAGATTGTGACACCACTTATCATAACCATTAAATTAATTTCATCACCCCTTACTCTATAACACATATATACATAATAATAAGTTTGTTAATTAAATCTATATATATTTATATGTATGTATACATATTATATACATATTTTATGTATGTATCATAATTTTAGAGAACATTTTTTAAATTTATAGTTTATAATTTGATTTTTTTTCACTCACTCTAACTCTCTCTCTATATATATATATATAATATTACACACTTGTATATGTACATAATTATTAATTTATGAAAAAAAATATTTAATTGGTTAACAGATCTATGTGTATATATTTATTATATAAAATTATATTTATATATACCAATTTTATTATATGTATATATTTTTCAATGTGTTATATAATATAATCTTTGTATCTATTCTTTTATATAATTTATAATTGTATGTATTGTAATTAATAATTGTGTTTTTAAAATTTATACTTTATATAATTTACGCACGTAAAAAATGATACATTATATGCATACCTTGTGTATATTTATTTATTTATTGATAAATATGAATATTTTTTAACCAAATACAATGAAATTGAATAAAAATGAAATAATGTTTTATCATATGAAAAAAAAAATAGTATGAGTATGAGGTTAAAGAGTTCATCAATTTATCAATAGATCGTGGAAATAGCCCTTCTCAAATCATTTTTCCATGTTTATATTGTTGTTATTCAAGATGCATTTTTCTAGACTAGTTGGAAGAATAATTCATCTATCATTAAATAAATCAAAGTTATAAATACAAGACTAAACATGAGGAAGAATTGAACTTAGTAAGTGTGTGAGATAACACTATGGTTTACAGATCATCTAATATGAGTACAACTGTAAACGATGGTGGAGATCAGATTGAGAAATTGAAAATGACTGTTGAAGAAGACCTTCATAATTTTACAAATCTATTTGAGATGTTAAATAATTGAGAAAATATTACATTATTTGTTGTTGCACTAAATATACAACATTTTCATCCATATTGAAGTAATATAATTTGCAAGATGGAAAAATATAGAGCAACATCATCTTTACATAACTACTTTCTCTCTTGTATAATATGTTACCAGAAGATAATGTACTTCATTTTCAACTATATGATGCTAAATTAGTGGTATACTCAATGTGTATGATTTTTAAAGAATTTATGCATGTTTTAATGACTTTATATTGTTTTACAATGACCATGAATCACATAAAAAATACCCTAAGTGTGATGCGGATCAATAAAAGAATGATGAATAAGTCCCTTCAAACGTTTTATGGTACTTTCCAGTCAGTCAAAGGGTTATAAGATTAAGTGATGAGATTGTAATACAATTGACTTGGAATGAAGATATAATAATTCAAGATGGGAAACATCACCACCCATCAGACTCTCTTTAGTGGAAGAAAATGTATCATGAGTTTAGTAAATTTTGAAATGTGTTGAGAAACCTCTTTCATTCACTATCTACAGATGGAATGAATCTTTTTGGACTATAAAGTATCACTCATAATAAATGACCAGTTATAATGGAAAATTATAACTTTTCATTATGGTAATGCATTAAGACCAAATACATTATTTTTTATATACTGATATCAAGACCAAACAAACATGTTAATGATGTTTATGTTTATTTGGATCAATTGATATGAATATCTAAAATTGATATGGGATTTAGGTGTTACGTTGTATGATATTCATAGAAATGAAGATATTAGGTTGATATCCATTTTTTCAGGATGATAAATGACTTTCCTTCTTATGGAAATTTCCCAGGATGTATAATAAAATGAATTTTCGGTTGACCTATTTATAAAGAAGGTGTGCACTCAGTTAGGTTGAAACATTCTTTGAAGATAGTTTTTCTAGGAAATTGTAAATTTTTACCCTAACAATATCAATACCAATCTTAGACAAAATCATTCAATAAAATTTCAAAAGAAGGTATAACACCTTATCTATTGACAGGTGATGAAAATTTTGATAAATAAAATTATATGGTCACCATTTTTGTTAAAAATGAACATTACAAAAATGGGTTGGAAAAGGTTTTTTTTTAATTTTCATGTTCATACTATTTTTACATTAGACATTTTCTTAATTTTATACACATATAAAAAAGTATATGTGATAGTTGTCATTGGAACATTACTAATTGTTCTCAAAAAAAAATATGAAACTAAGGATGGGTTATACATGATTCATATGGGGATAAAAGAATAGTTTGTTCCAATTATGGGTGAAATATAGAATTTTCCTCTTATGTAATCTTATACTCTTTATAGGAATGGGAGATTTCAATTTTAAAACTTTCTTAATAGTGTAAAGATTTCATAGGGGTATTCATCAAATATAAATATTATAATGTCAATCCCTATTTTGATGTTAAAAGAATTAAAATAAAACTAATTTCATGTTTTTTTCAAATGTTTAGTACTTATGGATTCACATTACATTATACCTAAAAATTTCTCTCACACATTAACCAAGAATTTTTTCTTTACTAAAGGTATATGAAGTAAAGTTATAGTACCAGAAAAATTTTCAGTGGCGGAAAATGGAATTTCAATGATATTATGTGATTTGAAAATATTATTCCCACTATCATTCCTTGAAATAATTGTTCACTTAGTTATAGAATTTTGAATATGCAGTCATGTACATTATGATGTATATACCCCATTGAATGGTATATAGATATTTTGAAAGGTTATATAAAAATTTGATGTTGTCTAGAAGGTTGTATTATCAAGAGATATATATTCAAGGTAGTTATTTAATTCTTCCCTAATTACTTTTCTGATGTGGATAACATTGGTCTACCAAAATCTTGTCACAGTGGGAACCTTATGGGTGAAGGAATTTCTTGAAGAGATTTTATCACAATTTACATTAAACGGTGATAGAAAAATCACATTTACATTTTTCATAATAGCCCATAGGTTGTTCCATTTGTTGAAACTCATAAAGTAATTTTTATTTATTTGAATCCATCAAGGGATGAAATATAGATATAAATTACATATAATCAATAGTTTATAGGATGATTTTGAGAAAATATTTTTAATGAGTTGTATGAAAATACAAAATAAATTTCAGAATGAATTCAATGTATAGTGGTGTGTCTTATTTTGAATGTTTTTTCTACATCTTTTTTGGAGATTAAATTGTGTTTATAATAATATAATGAGATGTTGATGGAGTAATATTGAGTTTTACTTTTTTTGGGTGAAAATTATTATTCATTGAATATTTGATTAATAACTATAATTTTGTGTTATTTTTTTATTAATTATTATTAATTTTAATTTTCATAAAATTTTAGAACCACTTTTCAGAATTATTTTTTGTACATTAAATAAGATTCAATTATGGAAGTTTTTTTAGAAGTGGTATGCATATGTTTTGGGTGCATCAGAAGTGTGTGATGGGTGATATTGAACTTTTCTTTTTTCATTATAAATGATAAATCCAATATTTACCTGATGATAAATTTCATGATCAATGAAATTGAATAAAAGAATATATAAAATGGAAACACTTGAACTAAAGTGTAAGATCATCCCATATTATTTATAATTAATTTATGCAATTAAAGAATTTAATTATGAGAAATTATTTCTTCATTGATGGATCTGAAAATGGATCCAAATTGTATCATTGTTTCATTGTACGAATCAAGAATAGACTCCCTTTAGTGGTGATCCACACATGTTCCACAAATCCTCAAACATAGTTGTAGGAATCTCTAAGTGCTAGCATGGAAAATCCTATCACTTGTGTCATTCGCCTCTGATCGCCCCAAGAATCACTTTAAAATTATTCACTTTAATATCTATTAACTTGATAGTGGAAGGTGGAAGAAGATTACCCTCTGTTCTTGGGAGCTTTTTGGGAGAAGGTAACTATTTGGGGTTTCAAGAGGATTCTCTAGATTTTGTTGGCACAAAAATGAAATGAATTAGCTCCCTCTGAAAAATAATATAATTGGGTTTATATACCACTAGGATTAAAAATAAAAAATTGTAAACGTACCCTATAATATTTATTTAATCCCTATAGTACCCAGTGTCTAAAATAATAATATTATTATTATTTCTCGACATGCGCTAAACTCAAAAAATAAATTAAATATTATTTAATCAAATAATATTAAATATATATTATTTCTCACTTGACCATTAAACTTAGTCCATCGTTCCTCTAAAATATTTATTAGGCATTTATTAATGACACTTTATTTAATAAATAACTATCTTTTCATTATTCACAAATAAATAAATATATATTATATTCCGTAAAAAGAAAATAAATATTTTTTAAATATTCTGATCACAAAATATTCTCTCAAAATAACTGGGGATGGATTATATAAGATCAATAAAAATGAATAATTATTAAACCACATGTGAGAATAATATTTATTCAACTTGTTAAATAATAAATAATAATATATTGTTTAACAAAAAATTTGGATACACTTAACATATGACCCTCTAGTCCTCTTTCTCGGTGGCATTAGGCGAAGCATCTTAAAGTCTAAGGTTAGTATCTTGCAACATGACAAGACACAAATAAATAAATTTGTTAATTTCATAATGACATTATACCTTATATAGAAACTTATTGTGTAATATAATCCCTTCATCACAATATCTCTAATCAAGTAGATTTCATGGTGGTGTCATCAACATATGTGTTTGATGTCTCTTTCTTTAACTTCCCAGAAATCGAACTTGTCTATTGAACACCATGTCCATGGATTTATTTAGTCTATATCATTTCCATAAAAGATACTTAGATATCAAATTCGATTAAAGAACCAAGGGTATAAATCCTCTCTTGTATTATTCATTAATGAAATATTACTCGTGATGCACCCAATATATCCTACATCACTATAAACATATGTGATCATAGTTTTCATCAATACAAAGAAGTACACAACTTATAATAATCCTTAATAATAATACTAAAGAATAAGGACCAATACACATATCCTTATATTGGAACATCCACTGACACATATAAATGTTGATTTCCAACTAGCGGCCATCATTATCATAATACCCTACATTGAATATTACCAAGGGCGTATTCTATGAGAAGGTTCCTCAAAGTCCTATGAGTCTCCATCCATGATATCCTATATCATTTGTGTCCCTCAAATGATTTAATCCATCTATATAACATATATTTAAGTATACTATTGAGGAAATTTTGGGTTCTAATCATAGTGGGGAACTGTTATGACCTTTCATTGAGACAGTTACTCTTAGGATATTATCACACACTATTTCACACAAAAGAACAATCATGATGTGATAAAAAGTTTATTAATATTAAAAAATGAATATATGATATCATAAAGTACACAGAAGTTGGTTCTAGGGAACCAAATACAACAAACTCCGACTTGCACTAGAGAAAACTGATAAAAACCTTCAATCCAGTTTCTCTAACATGATAATCATGATTTTTATAAGATAGGACTTTTGTCAAGGGTTCCACCACGTTTTCTTCTATGGGAACTCTGCTTACTACAACTTCACCACTATGATAAAAATCCCTCAAGAGGGGATACTTATGAATTATGTTATTTGTCCATTAACTACTATAAAAGAGGCCTTTAACAACACTAAAATAGGGATTTATTAGCAATAAAAAAACTAAATACCATTATATGATTAAAAGGCTATGTTTTTTATTAGGGATGATAAATGATTCCATTTATTAGCGCATTTAGTAGTGCTAATAATGGGGAATAATGTAGCATGTTGTTACATCACACTACAGAACTAGAAATATGGCATATAGCAGTGTGCTATGATATCACACTGCATCACCATAAGAATCACCATAAATTATAAAAATTAGATAAAAATACAGAATTTAAATGAAATAAAATTTCCAATACAAATACTATAAAAAACAATATTATAGAGAAAAATAATGCACCTATATAAAATAAAAATCCACCCCTACTTGAGAAAAAGAAAGAACCTATATAAGAAAAAAATTCTAATGTTAATAATATTATAAAGAAATAAATTAAATATAAAGTGTTAATTTTAAACTAAAATTTGATTCATACTAGGAACATTGTGTATCGAATTGTGTTGCAGTTGATTTTTCAAGTCACATGCCATTAATTATTCATCTTAAAACATTATATCTATAAAAATTAACTAAATAAGTATAAGATAAAAATGATGATTAAATTAATTAATTAATAGTTGATAAAATGATGAGAAATCAATCTAGGCTCATTTTCTCGGTTTTGGTGATGTGATGCATGTTTTAAAGTAAAATGACAATTATATATTGAAAAATGCACTTTGAGTAATACTCGGTCACACATTGTGTTAGATTGAGGGGAAACTAATTATTATATGTCCCAAATGAATTATGGAATGTTTTCATAGAGTATAAAAACAATCTAAATGAATTTCCTTGGTTTTGGGTATGCCACTTTTGTTTTTTACTAAAATGTCATTTTAAACTGGAAACATGCACTTTGAGTCATAAAAGTTTCATCATGGGTAGGTTTTATTTGAGAATGATTTATACATGTCACAAATAAATTATTAATCATTTTCCTAAATTATCAATACAATTCAAGAAAATTTTCTTGATTTTCAATGATTGACACTTTTTTTATTAAAATGTCAATTTTAAACACATAACAGACACTTTGAGTCATACCGGGCATGTCATGTTTCAGATTCAGGTGTAACTTATTAATACATGTTAAAAATGACTTATGGATCATTTTATTAAAGTAATAAAACAATATGAATGAATTATCTCAGTTTTGAGTATGTCAGGTAAATTTTACTAATATTAATGTCAATTTTGAATAAAAAGATGTACTTGGAGGAATACATGTCACGTCGTTCATTGGATTGAGGTGTGAATGATTTCTAAATATCGCAAATGACTTATGGATCATTTTAAAAAAATTATCAAGTAAATTTGAATATGTTTCCTTGGTTTTGAGTACGCCACTAGTGTTTTTTAATGAAATGCCATTTTAAACCAGAAACACGCACTTTTTATCATACAGGTCACATCATATGTGGGTTTGTTATAAGACTGATTCCCACACATCACAAATGAGTTATAAATCATTATCCTAAATTATCAAAATAATTCAAGAACGTTTTTTGGTTTTCAGTGAGTGACACTTTTTTTATCAAAATGACAATTTTAAACTAATAATGGATACATTGAGTCATATCAGGTTCATCATGTATAAAATTGAGGTTTGTATTATTCTTAAAATTAAAAAATGACTTATGAATTATTTTATAAAGTACCAAAATTTTAAAGACCTGTAATTTTCCCTATAAAGTTTTTTTAATCATATGGAATTATTACGAGTCTGAAAAACTGAACGTGCATGATTCTGAGGCCTGGTGTGCCCGAAATGAATTTTTGAACTTTTTTTAGGTACGTTCAGTAAACACACAAGCGACGTTTTTTAAATTTTTGAAATGGTGCTCAGAATTAAAATCTGAGGACATTGTTGAACTCACATCACCAATATTCTCTTAAAGAGACCTTCACCTCATCCACAGTAGGTCAAGGTTAGAAGTTATTTTTCTAGATTTTAGTGGAAGAGTTAAAATGAAAATAATAAAATAAAACAATAAATTTTATTTTATTTATCTAAAACCTCTCATTTGAATTTTTCATTGGGGACCACCAGACCTTGAAACCAATTTTTTTAATGTGAGGTAACTCTTAGAATTCCCCCAACTAATGTGCCAAAATTAAACTTAATTAAGTTATCTCCTATATTCCTATGGTTGGGGGATCATTAGAAAAAACTGTTGCGGGAGAACTCTTGGTGGAAGAAACTTGGAAGGTCCAACGAAGAATGAACAACTCTCCAGATTAATAACATTAAACCGACATTAGAGCATGGTTTGGAAGAGTGTTGCGGGAGTGACGAACATCGATGTCTTCATCATCTTCATCTTATTTATTACTCCACCTCCAATGATCAAACAAGTTAGGGAATTTTTTAATTTTGTTCTTCATAATGAATTATTGTTTCTAATCAATGAACCACCTACTACCGACTTAGCGCGTAGGGTACGGACCAAACAAACACGGCCTGATCCCTTCGCTACTTCAGTGTTGATGTGTTCTTCATGGGAGAATAAACTGGTAGAGCAGAAAATGATCAATTCATTGTCAACCAAAGCTAGTAGGGAACAAGGCGGCGGCCATCACTTCGGCTGGCCGCGATAGTGGCGGCAGCGCAACCGCACTATTGAAGGAGGCCGCAATCTATCAGCTGCGGTAGTGGAAGAGGTCAGTTGGAACCCAGCTCGGTCGTATGGAGGCAGGGCGGTGCACATCTGCGCCATCAGTATAGGAGGAGGCCGAGGCTAATTAGTCGCGGTGGTGCACCCGATGGGCAGATGGCACCCGGCCGACCATTGGAGGACAGCGGTGTCGTCGCGCCTGTAGAAGTGGAGCCGACCGGACTTCCAGCTGGCCGCGTCACGCCGATCAGGACTGCTCCGGCTGGTCCTGCGTTCCAGGAGGCAGTGCCATATGGCGCCACCGGTTTGGCCAAGCCGAATGGTCCACTGGACCATTCGGAATTTGTTAATTCTGTTCTTCGTAATGAATTATTGTTTCCAATATATGGTCTGCCTGCTATAGAATTAACGCGGATGGTGCCGGCCAAACGAACACGACCTGATCACTCCGAAACTTTAATGTTCACATGTTCTTTGCTGGAAAATAAACGGGTTGAGTGGAACCTGACCACATCACTAGCGACCAACGCCGACAGGGCACAAAACGGAAATCAACACTCTGGTTGGCCGCGATGGCGGTGGCGGCGCAACCGAACCACCGAAGGAAGCCATGGCCAATTGGCCATGGCAGTGGAGATGGTCGGTCGGCACCCGGCCGGCCGCTTGGAGGCAGGGCAGTGCGCGTCTGCACCCCCAGTAGAGGAAGAGGTCATAGCTACCTAGCCATAGTGGCGCACCCGGTGGGAGGCCAACACCCGACCGGTCATGGGAGGATAGCGGCGTCATCGTGCCGCTGCAAGGGGAGCTGGCTGGACTTCCGGTTGGCCACGTCATGCAGAGTAGGAGCGCTCTAGCGGGTCCCGCGTTCCAGCAAGCAGTGCCACATGATGTCACCGGGTTGGCCAAGCTGAACAATCCAGTTGACTGTTCGGAATTCTGGGGGGCACCTCCCCCCGGGTAGCGGCTAGGGCGGGCCCCACCACGGTGGACCGCACCCATCTGAGTGGGTCACGCCTAGTAGGACGCACCGAGCTGGTCGGGCCTTCTGCGGCCCAGTCCCTCGAGGTCGCCCCGGACCGGGCGGGTTGTCCTGGACAGGGTCGAGCCGCCGGACGGGTTCGGGGCGACCGGACCAGGGTGCAGTGGCCCGGACTGGGGCGGGGTGGCCCGTACCGGGGTGGGGAGTACCAGACCATAGACTAGGTCGGGCGGCCCAAACCGGGTCGGGCGGCTCGGACCGGGTTGGGTCGGCCCGAACTGGGGTCGGGTCAGGTCGGACCCGGGTCCATTTGGACCCAGATACACCTTTTGGATATATCTTAAGAACCAGGCATTCGTTTGATGAATCGTCTATGGCATCAGAATCATTGGATTGAGTCGGTCCTTTTGGTTCACTCCACTTGAGTTTTGGATAAATTTAGTGTATGTCCGGGTCGGATCGAACCTGAATGCAACCGAGCCCTCGAAACAGAAACGCTGACAACTTATAGATTGGGCGTCCAAATGACATGTTGCCTATCGTGTTGGGTCCCTTATGAAGTGACAGACCTTTGGGATAATTCTTAGTGGGACTTCATGACATTTTAAGTATCAACTGATGTCTTGAGGAGTAGATCCTCTCAGAATCAAGCGTGCTTAGTGGGAGAACCATGTGGCTGGCTGTACATGAAGCATCTACTGATCATGTGTGGGTCATCTACAGATATTCATCTATATATACCTTGTGTGAGATGATTCCTTACCTTTGTGGTATTCTACTGTGTGGTATACCTTTGTGTTACTTACCTTTGTGGTACACTTCTTTTTGGTGTTACCTTTTGGGTACATACCTTTGTGGTACACTTCTGTGTGGTGATACCTTTGTGGTATTCTTCCGTCTGATGTTACCTTTATGGTACTTACCTTTGTGGTGTTACCATCATGGCATTCATTCCTTTGTGGAATAGTTGTTCTTTTGGATAAAGAGTGCGGCCTTGTGTTTCCTCGTTAACGAGATGGGTATACTTGGTAACTTAGGTATATGTATGGGCATATACCTATGTAGAATTGTTTATTGCTTCATGCTTTGAGATTGAGGTATTGCTTTTTGGTTTATCCTTTGTGGATTCTGAGAGACCTTCGGGGGTCTTAGGGTCCCTACTGAGTATTGTTATACTCACCCCTGCATGGGCTACGCTTGCACCTTGCTGTGTCTTATGTACACGACGGACAACATTGATCAAGGCTGAGGGTTCCAAGACTTGAGGCTGCTCAAAGGTGGACCATTAGAAGAGATGTATCATAGAGATGACCATTCGAGGGCTGTACCTACCCATCAGGTAGGATTCTTGGCGGGTGTTCATAGGATTTATTTTCATTTTTACTTGTACTTTTCAGTTGGGCTTGTTTTCCAGCCCCCTTTACTTTCTGTACTCACTCTATTTACTATATAGTTAACTTGTTCTTGTATCTTGTTGTGTTCTTGGATTGTTTGAGTTGTAGGTTAAAATGTCAATGCCTTCCTGGTTTTAGGGATATGCCTTTCCAGTGTTATTCCCCAGTCCTAGGCCTATGGAAGGCGGGCTTGGGTTAGTCATGGAATGGGCCCCGGGGGACAGGTCGTGACAAAAACAATATGAATATGTTTTCTCAGTTTTGAGTTTCTCAGGTTTATTTTTTACTAAAATTAATGTCTATTTTGAATAAAACGATGCACTTGAAGTCAAACCAATCACACCGTGCACTGGATTGAGGTTTGGCTGATTCCTACATGCCCCAAATGACTTATGTATAGTTTTACTAATGTATCATAACAATATGATTGTTTTTTCTATTTTTTTAGTATTCCACTTGTGGTTTTTACTAAAATGTCATTTTAAACAATCAATATGCACTTTGAGTCATATAGGTCACATCGTTTATGTTTTTTATGTGAGAATAATTCATATATGTCACAAATTAACTATGTATCATTTTACTAAACTGTCAGGCAATTCGAGTATGTTTTCTTGAATTTTTATGAGTTATAGTTTTTTTATTAACATTTCAATTTAAAACTAATAACAGACACATTGAGTTATACTGGGAACATCATGTATCTGATTCAGTTCTGGTTGATTCCTACTTGAAAAAATTGACTTATGGATCATTTTTTTGAAGTACCAAAACAATATGAATGCATTTTCATGATTTTGATTTTTACAATTATCTTTTTTGATAAAATTAATGTCAATTTCAAAAAAAGTTGAGTTCTTTTTCTAGATAAGTAAAAAAGATAACATAACATCATAATTATTTTTCTATAAAAATGGGAATATCCCTATTCCCATTTTTTTTCTTGATAATGGTGATGATTTTGTTTAATTATCTTGTAAACATGGATCATTTTACAAAATGAATGTTACTTGTATATATTTTACAAGAATTTTTTATATTATATCATAAATATAATTTATGATCTAATAACACAAATAATTCCACCACCCACCAAAGTGAAACCACTTTATTTTTATTTTCTTAAAATTCATGATTCGATCAATAAAATTTTGTTGTTTATTATTTTTTAGATGTTTTGGATCAAATTAACATATTATTTTTCAAAGTGGTGTTCATTTAGATTCTAGGTGATTCAAAATTTCATTTGAAGTGGGTTTTTCATTTTTAGGTATTTCTTCAAAAGGTAATTTCTTTCATTTGATGTTATGTTTCCTTTAACACCATACCACCTCTCGATGACCACGATCTCTCCGTGATGGTTGTACTCAAGTAGTTCTATCACACACCTTCTGGAATTAGTGATTGATTACACACATTTTT
Organism: Viscum album; assembly: GCA_963277665.1. NCBI lineage: Eukaryota > Viridiplantae > Streptophyta > Magnoliopsida > Santalales > Viscaceae > Viscum > Viscum album. The sequence continues at coordinate 100,785,027 of OY728132.1, read as the reverse complement.
ATTCAAACATTTAAGTTGGATTATATACCTTTTTAATGATTAGATTGTTGTTTTATGAATCTCAAGTGACTATTGGATCCATTACTAAGACCCATTATTTTTAGTGTAGAGAAGTCATGGGCTAGAAAATGAATTTGCATTTTTGTTGTTCAGGTAGTTATTAATGAGGGTTTTCTCTCACAATTCAGTAATATTTTATATTACATTGAATGTGATAACATAAATTATAGCCTATTATAATCATTTTAATAAAATAAGTTGTGTTTTTTTGGTTTAGAAAAATAGTCCACCCCTTAAATTCCTATATAAAACCACTTAAACAAGTGGTGAAAAACAATATTCAATAATACACTTGAAATAATTGCAAAATGTCTATTATCTTAAGTGAAAAGTGTTGTACACAATTTTCAATAATTTTCCTAAAATGAAATCTTAGCATGATACTCAATCTACCCCATTCCCCAACAATTTTATTCTTTTCAGGAGAGATCTTCGTCTCATATTATGCTCTGGTATCCATCTCCTCCTCCTCCTTGACCTAAGTCTCTGATTCTGAATCCACATCCACCTCCAGTACCTCCTCCTCCTCTACCTCAACCTCTACCTCCACTTCTGCCTCTGCCTCTACCTCTTCCATTTCCTCTGCCTCCACCTCTTCCTCTTCCCCCACCTCTAACTATGTCTTCGCCTCAGCCTCCACCTCTAGCTTCGCCTCCACCTCTGTCATTTCCTAACAATTTTATTGTTTGTAGGTGAGTGATTCTAAAAAAATTGTTTTCCTTAATTATAATTATCCTCAAGAAATAGATCGAAATTAATATATAATCATTCTGACACTAATGTTTCACACTCCAAATATATTTCTATGATCATAACTTACACTAGATCACAAACCTTGCAAGTGATCACCTAAATTTCATTTTCACATACATTCTGACAAAGTGTATGTTTCTCACTCCTTTCTAAATAAATTTATTTCTTCTTTTGAGTATGAATGTTGTCGATAACCTTGATATTACCAAGAAAATATAGAAAAAAATGATTATGAAATATATTTAATGAAATTTTAATTACCTTTAGAAATTCCCTATTGGGGATGATGGACATTTCATGATATATGATCTCATCATAAATTTTTAAAAATAATATCCAAAATCGATTTCATTGTCTTTCTTTAGACCCTATAGAAACATTGAAAAAAATAAGCACATTATTTTGAAATGTTTTGATAGTTAAATATTTATATATATACCCTAATTAGTTTCCATTTGTAATAATACATAGTCTTTGTATCTTCAGAAACCAACATCATTCCATGATTTATCATATATTTAGTAACCAACCTATCAGAAACAAATTATTTTTAAAACATAGACTAAAACATGTAATTTAAATTTTATCGATAAAATGTTGATTGTAGTGTATTAAAAATTCACAATAAACGTCATGTGTGGTTGGTTGGTTAGATATCATTCGTTGAATTCAAAAAATAAATATTTTGGGCATCCATATTGACTGTGATCATTATCTAGTGCTACCTAAAAACATAAAAACTAATTAGTAATGAAAAAATTAAAAAAAAAATTTATGTGATTAGAGTATCTAGTTTTACTTCTGCATTATAGGCATCAAAAAGAGTTTGTCGTCTAATGTTTTTTGATCAAATGATTTGAGAAACTCATCTATTTTCTTCTCAATTTCTTTATCATCAAAATTAATATTTTCCATGTAAATTATTCATGGATTAATGAATCCAAATCATGATTCCCATGATTTTTTCTTTATATAGTATTAATATAAACACCTTTAGAAAATATGAATAGTTATTAACTTTAATAAACATATTAGCTCATTATTTGGATAGATATATTATGAAATTTTACCTTCTGTATTTATTTTGTAACACCCCAATATTTTATGGTGTATCTCTATTTAAATTTAATTTCTTCGACAACATAGGTTTCACACAAAACCACACCTAAACAAACAGTGATATATAATTAAATATCATTATTTTAAAACGATTATTATGACCTAGTCATTAAATTTTTTGGAAATAATAGTATTAACCAAATTATTAAATTTATATATTATATATTTAATCAAATTTTTTTACATTTATCCAAATTATTTTATTGGTATAAGATAAGAATGAATCCAATTTTACTCATTAAAAGACTTTATTTTTCTAAAGATAGTTTTACACCCTTTTAATGGAATACTTGTTTAAAAAATCAATTTTGAAAATTTTATAAATTCTATTGAAAATAATAAAATTCATTTTTAAAATCATAATTTCATTATTATCTTATTGTAAAATCTTGGTATCTTTCTGAAATATATATTTTTTACAATGAATACTTAAAAATCCCATTTTTTATAAAAGTTTTCCTTTTCATTATATTAATAATATATTTATAATTAGAATAGTAACATCACCTATGAAAGTATAAATAGGATTTGGATATATTATAAATGAAAATATGTAATATTTATGTCATGTAATATTTAAATAATTCTTTAAATAAAGAAATTAAGTGTTGATAATTTTTTGTCAAACGTAAATGTTTCTTTACAATTTTATAATTAAAATAATGATTTAAAAGAATATTTATTTTCATAAAATATATCAATAAATTAATATTTTTTATTATTATTATAAGATAATTTTATGATACATTAATACAATTTTCAAAGTATCATAAAATCAATTGTAATTTTAAAATTTGTATTTTTAGAATAAATGATGATTTTAATTAAAAAATAAATTTATCATATTTAAAAAATTATTTTCAAAAAATATAGTCCTTTTTTTAATTCTACGCATCAAAAAATGGTTAGGGTGAGTTTTTTGGATTTTTCTCAAATAGTTGAATTTTGTGAATAGTGAAATACGGTAATTTACGGTACTTAACTATATAAGTAAATAAATAAAATATTGAGTCATTATTGAGTCATGGATGATGTAAGAGGCCATTATCTATAACTCGCATTCTATAGTTATTGTATAAAGTCATAATTGTCAATACTATGGCTTGTCTTGAGCAAAAATAATAAACTAATGAATTAAATACTAAAAAACGCCTCTTTCCTCCACTATAAATACAACCCCTCACCACCTCTTCTCCTCACACATACAAAGCTTTTAATATTGTTAAATTTCTACCCAATACATCTCCCCCATGTTCAGGTCTTTCTGGTCTCACAAAAATACCATTTCTAAGTTCCTTAAGGAGGTTCTAAAGGAGAGGAATTCAAGAGGTAAAACTCCCTTTCGTTCTTTTAATTTTCTTTCAATTTCTTTTATTTTATTATTATTTCCTTACCTCCTCTATAAAAACATGAATTATAACTCCATAATATTATATATAATATAATTTTATTATGATAATGGTATATCCACCATTAATTCTTTTCTCTTACCCTTTTTGTTTTAAAAATTAAAATGTTACCCGAGAGGTGTCGATTCACCACCTTTATTGATGATGACTCTTTAGTTTTCTAATACCACCTTCAAAAATGGTCATAAAACCATTTTTTATGGTTATATTAGATTATAATATTTCTTCTACAACTTGTTTTGTGTTTTTTAACCAATATATATAACTAATATTAATTATTAAACAAACTAGTGTGTGATGATCGAAAAGGCACCAAAATAATCCAAACAATTATCATTAACATTTTATCTAGTGAATCATACCCATATATAGAAAAAATGATATATAGGGACATTAAATATCCTTTAAGTTCATTAATAACATATAATTTCAATTTTTGATTAGTATTTCCATTTTACATGATCTTTTGTACATGTATACAAGTGAACCAATCATGAAAATCAAGGAAACGAATAGTCCCAAATAATGAAATTGAATCTTATAAATACTAAAAAGGGATATAAATTAACTTAAAAAATTATAATAAATAAAATATCTGTTTAATAGGTTATTAATTAAATTATTAAATAATCTAATTCAATTTTATCAGATGTTAAGTACAAGTAAAGAACGCTTTCAGACATAAGGTAAGGGTTTTCTTATCTCACTTTCAATTCTATGAGATATGCCTTATTCAACACTATTTATAATATTTGGTTTCTTTATACTACCCTTTTTTGTTTCATTTCATTAATCTATTCATCATCATGTTATTAAATTTTACTTTTTATGTTCATTAATTTTATGATGTGTATGGTTCTATTGTTTGCAAAGTGGTAAGAGATTCTCCCCGAACCTCCATTTTTCATTCGGGTTATGCTTTCTCTCTCATTACCCAAATTTAATTCTTATTTATTTTTATATACTTCTCTTAAATTATATTTATATGTTTAAAAAACATTTATATATAAATTTCATCTTTCTTTGATAGAGAAATATATGTTTTATAAGGTTCCATTTTTAAATCCTCCTGATAAGAAAGCAAAATTATAGGGTACTTATATATTTCTTACCCATTTTCATGTACACTCCATAATCATTTTTTAGGAACCATTATCTTCCAAAATCCCTATTTTTATCATGAAAAAATATCTTAGTTCATTTCTAGTTTTATGCAAACAATTATATCTTTTTGTGCTTTAAAGTATCATTTATATTTTCCCCTAAACCCCACTAAAGTGGCTCATTTATAATGTTTCTTAAACACACTTTTTACATGTTTTCAATTAAATTAAAAAATTTCATTATGAATATTATTTTAATATTCCTAAAAAATAATTTCATTCCCATTTATTTTTTGGATAAACATGTTTACAATCTGATTTTTATGACAAATACAAATAATTTCCCGTAAGATGTTTATCTCAATAATTTCTCAATGATTTTATTTTATTATTTTCATATATTTTAATACCCTCTATTGAATCTTATTATTAATTGAGATTGATCTCCTATTATTAATCTACTATATTTTATTGAATATTTTATGATTATTTTGGTGGATGCACTATCTTGATACAATTTTCTATATTACTCTGGATCGTTTAGGATTACATTTATTGATTGGGGATATTATTTAAATTTCATATGCTAGTTTCAATATGAATTTATATGTTAATTATGTTTCTAAACATTCATATGAGGAATGAATTGGACATAGTAAGTGATGGTTTGTCCTGCTATATCCCCTTGATGCATCGATAGGTCTCATGAGACAAACTAAACCAGGTTTTTACCCATTTATGTATGGTTTCTTGGAAAAAGACTTGATGGCATGTTTATGATGTCTGAAATTATAGATTCCCTCATTAGGATACTATTAATTGATAGTCCATGTGATTATTTGACTAGTAAAATATCCATGGTTAAGTTTTTTTCTCATGTGATTATTTATGGAATTATTTAATCATCTTTTATTCCTTCTATATTATGCTCAACATTAGGTTTTAATGGTATGTGTTTTTAGTTATTCACCATGAATTATTGTTTATGATTAGTTATGATAGCTTACACTATATTTTTTACTCTTACGGATCATATAATTTCACCCCTTTCTTGTTTTTTATTTTTTGGCAGGATGTGAAGATTTATATGATGAATGACTTGTCGGGATAAACTATGTGTTTATGAGTATTTTCAATTGAGTATTTATGATTCATTTCAATTCAAGTTATAACGTAAAACATATATTTTTATCTATTTTTTCAAAGATACTAAACTACTTGGTCCTTTAGTATATGACTTACTTGTTTATTATACCAATGTAATTAATTAAGGCACTAGCTCAAAGATACTATATTCAGGGTCTTTACATATTTAAAACTGAGATGCCCAACCATTCTTGCTTGAGAATCTCATTTATAGTATCGAGAACAATTATTTCTATCATGAAAGATCATATATTTATTTTTCATATGGAATGTAAGATATATTTACATATTTAAATGTGGTCTCTACATGAAGTTATAATGAGGATAAATGTTTCTCTAGAACCAGTGGGTAGAAGGTACTCTCAAAATGTCGTTTTCATTTCTTGGTTGATTTTCTAGATTTTCTTAATTTGGCCTTATATTTCCACACCTCTCTATCTATTTGTCATATCATACCTCACTTAATTCCTTTTATCGTTAACTGTTATAGTTTTTTCATATAAAAAATATGTCAAATACATACCTCCTCAATCATTATAAGATTATATGGCCATGCTATGAAAGATTTAATATCATCATTGACCATTGTAAAACCCAGATCATCCAGTGGAACAATTAACTCAACAATAAACTCATGAACCACTTCAATCCTCACTCTCAAGTGATATTTTGGGAGGTTTTTATGGTGTATATTTTATACTAATATATTGTACATTGTACCCATCACAAAAAGGTGGTTCATGGGTGTCGACAGAGACAAATCACATATAACTATACCATGTATAACTTTAGTAATATAAATTTATTGAATGTTTTTTATTCACATTTAGGATAAATAGAAATGAAAATATTAATTACATTGGGTAAGTTATGTTGTTGGGTGGAATAACTAGCCTCAAATCTAGGGATATAATTTGTTTCATGTGTGGATCATTATTTCACCACCAGTTCACTTTTTTCATTTCTTATACACTGGTCTTACACACTAGATAGAACAATAATATCTTATAGTGAGTTTAGTTGTGTCTAAAATCACCTCACTATATTATATGTATCTTCATGTGGTTTTATTTTCTTGAAATATGTTTGATGATAGACTTGAAAACCTAATCCTCTAACGCAACAATATTTTTCTTGCCTCTTCAAGGCTACTAAAAGTATATTTTCTTCTATTACATTCATTTTTGATTCGTATGTCTAATATATATAAAAAAATATGAACATAAATATATATTTTTATGTAATATTTTTATAAATCATAATGAATTAAAATAATTTCACACTTACACATGTTTCCCATACTATTTTTAGGTTTTCATCAACAAGTTTACCCTCCTTATTTACATGAGCCTCCTTCTATAGTACATGATTTGGGATAGAAGTGTCTTGAGATTTTGATTCGTAAATCTTCATATAAAAAATTGAACATATGTTGTTTTATATCATATAATTAAAATTCTATTATTTATTTAAAATACAGACAAATTTTTTCTCTAAATAAGTGTACTCTTTCCTTGCTTTTCAATAGGGGTTCATTGGTTTAGATGCACATTATTTATTTTCAAAACTCTTTTATTGTTTCATAAATTTATATTTTTAAATAAATTTGGATAATATAAATAATGTATAATAATATATTATCAACTGAAATTCACTTGTAATGATTTCTCATTGTAATGATTGATGATATCATCCCATGTTTCTTACTTTATAATCTCTGCATAACAAGTTGGTGGGTGGGGATTTACTTTCCCCTTAGCATACCTAAGATGTAACTTCATAAGAATAGTTCAGAATCCTCTATTGTCTTTTCTTGAAGCCATTAAGACAAATTTTTTATGGAAATATTCTAAAATAAATTAAATCTATAAGTAATAATTAAAATTAAATCAATGTATAATTATATAATTTTTCATTAAAATAGACAAAGTAAATCATAAAATTACCGTTATATCATTTAAAATGATTTCTTTCATTATAGGTTGGACATGGCACAATGAATCAATATTAATTGGAACATTCATACTCTCTGTGACCACAATATAACTAATGAACATTGACTTGTTGGGGTCAATTGGTTGGCCATGTTAATTCCAACCAACCTCAAATTTTATACCCTGACTTATTTCCTTAATAATATTTTTCAACATTATGATGAAAAGTTATTTTTTTTCAAATCAACATGTTATTGATCCCATAATAATTCTAAATTTTCATTATCAAAATTTTTTTCTTCCTAGAGATTGGTAACATAATCATGTCCAGAATACATTGTCTACATGAGTATTCAAGCATTTAATTTGTCTTGAATAACAATAATGTAAACACTGAGAAATGGTTTGAGAAGGGTCTTCTGTATGCTGTATTACAAACTTGATGAACTATTTATCTACATATTCATACACTTTTCTAAAATTATTAACATGGATCCATTTTTAAGGAAATGGGTAATTGAATTTAAGAAAATAATTACCCCATTATGGTAGGTGATATCCTCCAAATTCATCCAAAGGTAAATGTAATAGAAAAAGTTCATACTCATAAACTTCATCTACCAAATAATTATTATTGCATTTTTTTTATTGATACTCATACCCCATTTCTTGTGGAAATCCACCAATTTTTCTTTAAATTCTCCAACCAAAAGTCATCCCATACTGGGTACTGGTGATAATTTTGGATGACTACTACTCAAAGTAGTTCAAACAACATAGAAGAGATAGGGGTGATTCTCAATCCACAAAATGAACTAATAATTGTTCAAGCAATGATTCTAGTGAATATGAAAATTTTCTCCTTAAAATTTTTTAAATTACCATATCTTAATTAAAATATTTAAAATCATCTAAAAAATCTAAAAGGTTTTTAACACTACCATGACAACATCAACTCATCCCCCACTAAGTTTCACTGACTCTAATATATGTTACTATTACTTTTCTCTCACTCGTATCTCAAATATAAGATCTCTATATGAATTGTGGTTCATGTGTAGCTTGTGAGTATAAAAATAAAAATTTAAATACTAAGACGTCCCCTAAAATATAAAACATATATATTTTAGTATATGTTCAAAGTATTAACACTCAAAATACATAAGTAAGTCAATTCATTTTTTACTAACCAAGAAACCATTATAATAAAATGTACCAACTTCATTACATATCATATAATTATACTAATCATACCATAAGATTATACTATGTTTTCTCCCTGACATTCAAATAATTTCACTAATAATTGGATAATATTTTAGTCGTAGAAGGAGAAAATTTTATTTATCTACCTATGTAAATAATAACATCATAGGGACCATGAGATTCAGAATTGGTCCCTAGAATCTATGAATATCCCTCAGATATAACCATAACATGTACTTATTGTATCCAAATCATGAAATGGGTATAACATAGCCATTTTTTTAGAAGGTGCATTTGAAATATGAGGAATTATTAACACAATTTGTTCCCTTAGTAAAGAACCACATAGTGGGTGACATATACATTAGTTATACCTAATTTATGAAAACAATAAGGAAGGAAAAACACCAACACAAATGTCACATAACCCTCACCATATCCCTTGATGAATCAATAACATGTTTATAGTAACTCACATTCCAACATACCATACCTAGACCTCACATAAAACCTAGCACTTATTATTTTTAAAAAATATTTCTATCTCATGTATACTCTAAACTCACTCATATTAAATTATAATATAAATGAAATTTTAATTAGGGATTCTAACATATTAAATTTTAGAAATGATGGAATGTAAATTCAAATCCAAATTGAAATAAATTTTGATTCCCTTAATATATAAAATTTGATATTCTCGAATCCATTAATTTTTCTAAATCCCTATTTTTCTCCACAAATATAGCCTAAATGAAATATTATATTAGCCTTTATGGAAACCATATTCATCTAACTACAGGTAAACATGTTCTCGACTTTCAATCATTTACTTTCACTCACAATCATTTACTTTTTTCCACTTCCTCTAAAATGTTTCTTTTTTTTGGAATTTCTTTCCTAGTGAAGATTTTTAACACTTTTGAGATGTTTTAGTGGAAATTGATTTATATAAATATAGGTTTTGTAAGAAAAAATGCATAATTTTTTCTTTTTATAATGCTTTAAGAAATTTTTTACTTCAATTGTCATTTTGGAGAAAAATAAAGTTGATGAAAATTCATTCAAATTAGCTAAAGATAAGAAGGTTAGATGGTATTTTTTTTCTTTTGAGTGTCAATTTTTTGTATTGATTTGATCAAATTTTACCATTGTATATTGTTTCTATAGGTATAAGGATATTCTTCTCCATGTAATAGTTCAACTAGAAACACAACATGATAGAAAATAGGCATTGGAGTTGGAAATTGATGGGTTTAATGAGACATTAAAAGTCATGAAGCACGTGAAATATGAAAGTGATGTGGAAGTTATGAAAAATATGAAGGGAATACTAGAGTTGTTGAGACAAAATAAGGAATCCCTTGATGTCCTAGAATCATTGAACAAAAATTTAAATATATATTCATTATTCAAGAATTGGTAAATACACTGTATTAAACTCAATCTCTCAATCATCCAATATATTTACCAATTCTTGAATAATAAATATATATTTAAAGTTTGGTTTAATGATTCTATTCTATCAAGTTATTCCTTATTTTCTCTCAATATATCTAAGATACCCTCTATTTTTTTATAATTACCACATCACCTTCAATTTTCATGTGTTTTATGACTTTTAACTTCCCATTTAACCTCTCAATTTCTATCTCCAATGCCTATTTTTTACCAAGTTGTGTTTCTAGTTGAATTATTTTATTGAGAAGCCTCTTATTTTACCTTTGGAAGCAATATACAAGGGTAAAATTTTATCAAAGAAATACAAAATATTGACACTCAAAAAAAATACCATCTAACTTACTGATTTTTAAATAATTTGAATACATTTTCATTATCTTAATTTTTCTATAAAGATTCCAATTGTACTTAACCATTTCTTAAAACATTCTAAAAAGTAAACACGATGAATTTTTTCTTATAAAACCTCTATTAATAGAAATAAAATCCTATTAAAATTGTTCAAACATATCATTTAAATATATAGTCATTATTCAAGGTTTCTAAATGTAATTTTCTTTTCCTTATACAATTTTTTTTCTTATATTACCCTTCTATCTACTATGTTTTTTAATCTGTTTGAGGTATCCTTAGCTCTGTTTGGAAATATATTTTCAAAACAGCTTAAATAATTTAGGCATTGTTTGGAAGCACTTACTGAGACCTTCATATAACACCTATGATAAGGTATTATTTATAAGTTTTTTTCACATTTCTTATAGAAAATGTGATTTTAAGGTCACTTGTTATGGATTTATGTTGTTCATATATTAGAGAAGATACAAAATTGTGTGTTATTGGTGTAAGATGGAGGGGAGATATGGACAACCAAAAATTTCTCCAAGATTCCAAGAGAAAATATCATGAAGATAAATCCGAGAGTAGGGTCAAAGAGATCTTATCATTGTGGGAAGAATACCTTTGAGATTCAAATCCGAACCATTTTAAATTTAGAAAGGTTGAAGGGGAAGAGGATCCAAATGTGTTTTTGGTGTGTGTTTTTTTTGACAAAAAATACACAATACGAGTATTTTCATGAGGTCACCCATAATGGTAGTTTTCTCAAACAAATCTTATTAACTATAGAGTTATAATATGACTCAATGTGAATGCATTTAAATTAAAATTAATTTTTGATAAAGTGTTGTTAAAATTAACTGAGTGAGTCACATAATAAAATTTAGATCAAGAAACCCAAAAAAATCATTCATTATGTTTTGATTAATTTTTAGGTTTCATTTTTTGGTGTTCTAAAAAAGTAGTAAATGAGGAGGATGAAAGGCTTAAAGATCTAAAGAATGGGTTAGTAGATGCTGTATTCAAAGCTGTGGCATTAGAATTTATGGAGATTAATGAATACAATTTGAGTTGTAGGTACATCATCATGGAACATTGGAACCACAATGATTGGAGGAAGGTTGTTTTGAAAGAGGGAGTCTAATCCATCATCAAGAGATGGAAGGAAAACATGTGTCTTAGGATAGATGAAATAAAGGTAGTGAAGGTTGGTTTTACTAGAGTATTGTGGTATTATAACTTTTTTCGACACAAAAACAATTTTCATGAAAGATGCATGAAAATGTGGACTTTTATTCATGGAGTATATTGTATTGTATATCTATCTTACAAATGTAAATACTTATTTACACAACCATATTTTTAAAACTTGTGCTCCTTTATAACATTAAAAATGATTATAAATTCTTTATCTATAATCATAATCAAAGAAAAATATCAAACAACACATCATTGTTACTCATGTTTCAAAGGTTTTGTAACCTCCATCAAAAATATAACTCACTTTCTATCACAACATACCACCAAACCTAATGTAAAACTAGAAAAAACTATTCCATTTAACCGGAGTGAATTTATCAATTCATTTATGGTAAAAATTAACACAATCATAAAAATAATATAATAGTTCTAAGCAGTACTGAATTTTCTAATATTTCTCACAAGATTAACTTAACACCTTTAATAATTCTTACTTGTGGTATATCATCATCTCATTATTCAATAATATATTCAACATGTGAAATTATATTCATATTTATATTCAAATTGTATAAGAACAATAAAAAATAATCAAATGAAAGAAAATATATAGAACCCACATGACATATGAACAAACTTCATTTATTCATTCTACTACATCACCTATGTGACACTAATAATCGAATGCTAACTAAGAGAAAATCCACACCTACCATTCTATGAAATTTTATGAAGATGATTTTCTCAATAGATACATATATATTCATAATTATTCTTATTTTATTAAACTATTTTTCATCTTCATGTATATACCACACTGTGGAAATAAGATTCAAACAATTAAAATCCACATTATCAAAAAAGGTAACAAGAAATAATAAAATTAAAACTTCAAGAAAATCACCATCAGTTGCAACAGTGGATGGAGATGTAGTATGCAGTAGTCTCGTATGAAGTTGGAATGAGTTTATAGAGTAAATTTGGGATTGTGTAGGTATAGGTAAGTGAGATTGAGAGTGAGATATGAGATGTAGGTTTCTTCATGGTTAATAGTAGCACAAAAACACAAACTTTGGATCCCAAAAAATCAAACAATAAGAGAGGAAAAGGATAAAATAACAAACCTTGGATTCTAGCCTTGATTTGTCTGAGAGAACATAGAGGAGTAGCACTGACAGCAAGGGAGTTCCATTAGAGCTTGAGAATCATGACTAAATGATTCATGGTTAGGGTTCTTTTAAATAGATCGAAGACACTTTTATTAGCGCTTTCAAAAAAGCACTGATAAAGAGCCCTTTTATCAGCACTGAATTAATAAGCGCTGATAAAAGGAATTTTATCACTGCTAAAACTTTATCACTAGTAAAGGATTTGTAATTATAATTATAAACAAAAAAATTGTAAAAAAACTGTGTAAATATATATTTTTTATTATAATTTTATAATTATTTAAATATTTATTTATTTATTTATAATTACATTACTACTTTGTAAAAAAATTATTTTTAATTATAAATATATAATTTTATTAACATAGTAAATGTCTATTTATAAATATATCTATAATTATTTATCTCTAATTATTTATTTATAATTATAAATATATTTATATCATTATATATATTTATATAATTATATATATATTTAGTAAATAAATATAAATATAAATATATTCATTATTTAAATATATTTATTATAATTTTATAATTATAAATATATTTATATAATTATATGTAATTATATAATTATATGTATATAATAAATATATATAAATATAAAAATATCCATTATTTAAATATTCTTATTATAATTTAATAATTATTTAAATATATAATTATTTATTTACAAATATAGGAATAATACTTAAAAAATATTTATATATTTATATAATTATATATTTATATATATATATCCCCGAGGGTGCAGCTCAGTGGTAGTTTCACCTATTGGTCTCAGTTAGGTCTTGAGTTCGAGTCTCGCTGAGTACATTGTTGCACTGTATGTCATCTACTTTTCTTAGTAATGTTGCTCCTTTCCCCGAATAAACTAAGGCTTCTACCTTAACTTATATATATAGTAAATATACATTTATAAATATTTATATTTATTAATATTTTTAAAAAATATTTTTTTAACATTATTAATGAATATGCAATCCTAAATACATTCATTTTATTAATGAGTGAAATTGAATAATTAAAAATGAGTACACTTTGAAAATATTAAAAAATTGGATATGTTTTATTAAATAAATATCAATTATTAAAAAAATGTATATATATATTGATGTAAATATGAATACATGTTGAAAATACTAAAACATGGTAGATAAATATATATAAAAAATAATAGAAAATGATTAAATTCCAAAATAAAATAAAAATAAAAAATATTAAAAATGAAGAAATAATGCCTGACTATAATAATATTAAAAATAAATAAATAAAATTTAATGATTAAAAAACTAATATATTAAATGTATCAGGTTATAATGAAATTCTAAAATATACTAAAATTTGAATAAATTACATAAATATTAGGTGTATGTGTTTCTATATAAGATTTCATTAATTGCGTAAATATTTGTGCGCATGCATTGCATATAAAAATGAATTAATTACGTATATGTTTCCGAAATCAATGTAACACATGGTTGATATATGTTAATTTGAAAAATCTAACAACATTAAAAATGAATAAGACATTAATATGTTTTTAATTATTACATTTTATTTATTTTATATATATTTATATATATTATATATTATTTATTACTATTTATAATTAATATATATTTATATATATATATATTATAAATAATAATTTTATTAATAATTTTTTCATTAATAAATTTTTAAATAATTTTTTAATTTATTCATTTTTAATTTTTTTGATAGATTATTAGAATTTATTAATTTATTCATTTTTTTGTTTAATTTTTACAATTTATTCATTTTATATATTTATATTTAATATTTAATATTTGTTAATATTTATAATATATATATATATATATATGTATATTAAATTTATTCATTTTTATCAATAATTATTTAATTAATAAAATTTTTAATATTTTTTTTAATTTACTCTTCTTTAATTTTTACTTTTTAAAATTATTTTATTCATTTTACATATCTACATATTTATATATAATATTTATTAATTTTCATAATTTATATATATGTGTTCAATTTATTCATTTTAATCAACAATTATTAAATTAATAAAATTGTTAATATTTTTTTAATTTTTATTTGTTTAATTATTTCATTTTTTTCTAGACCATTATTAGTGCTAAAAAACTATTAAATTATACCCTTTATTTGTTCTAAAAATAAAGTGTTGATAAAGGGTACCTTTTATCACTACTATATAAAACACTAATAAAGGATACCCTTTATGAGTGCTAAAAAAGAACTGATAAAAGTGACCTTTATTTGTGCTATTTTCTAGAACTGATAAAGGCCAGCACTATTAAAGGTCTAAATTGTAGTACTGGTTATTGTTACCTTGGATATTTTGAAACATCCACCAATGTCTTATCATCACAATACAATGTGATAGGGTCTTTACTACTAGGTACCACATCAAGCTCCTAGACAAATTTTCATATCCAAACAGATTCCTTGGATGCATCATAATCTACAATATACTCAGACTCCACTATAGAATCAGTGATAGCTAGTTACTTTGAACACTTCTAGCTTATATCTCCTCCATTGATACAGAAAACATATCTTTACTGCAACTTCAGATCATTATGATCTTTTTGAAAATTAGCAACAGTATAACCCTTGATGACTAGCTTCTTGTCCTCTCCATACACCTTGAACATATCATTAGTTCTTCTTAGATAGTTAAGAATATCCCCAACAGTATACCAATGATATTCTATTGGATCTTCTTGATATCTTCCTTCCATTTTCAATGCATATGCAACATCACACCTAGTAAATAACATGTAATACACGATTCATCCTATCGCTGAAGCATATGGGGTCTTATTCATTCTCTCTTTCTTCAATTGTGTATAGAGACACATTTTCTTAGAAACATTCATACTATGTGACACTAGAACCAATCCCTTCTTGGATTTTTTTCATACTAAATCTCTTTAGTATCTGGTTAATGTATGTACTTTGACTTAGTCCACATAGCCTCTTGGATCTATCATGAATGATATTGATCCCTAGAATATAGGATGCTTCACCTATGTCCTTTATAAATAACACTTTTTTAACCAATAATTAATAGACTATAATAATTCTATGACATTTCAAATAAGTAATATGACATAATAATATAGTAATAGGATATGGAATTCATTTCCACTAAACCTCTTTTAAACACATGGATCACATTTGTTCTAAATAAAACCAAATTATTTTACAGATTTATCAAATCAAATGTTACATGCCCTAGATGATTTATTCAATCCATAAATGGATATGTATAAATTTAAAATCCTTTTGGCATCACCAAGAGTCATAAACCCTTCTGGTTATGTCATATAGGAATCTTCCTAAAGGTTCCCATTAAGTAAAGCGGTTTTTATTTCTATCTTCCAAATTTCATAGTCATGGTAAGTTGATATATCAAGTAGAATTATGATGGATTTAAACATGTAAAATGGTGAAAATGTATCATTGTAGTTAATTCCTTAACATTTCTGAAACCCTTTATCCACTAGACTTACTTTATAGGTATTTATTATACCTTTCATGTCCAGTTTCCTCTTGAATACCCATTTTCACCCCATGGGATTTACATCAACCAGTGCATCAAATAGAACCCAAACCTAGTTCTAATACATGGAATCCATTTTATAATTCATGAATTCTTTCTATATTTCATCTTTTGATATTTCTACTACCTATTTTTAGGAAATTGTTTCATCATTGTCAACCAATAATGAGTCACCATATTTGGTGACTAGAAAAACATATATGTCTGGTTCTCTTACCTCTCTAGTGGTCCTATACAGCACTTGTGTTTCAGGAACTACTTCTTCCATGAGGACTTTTGGAATATATTTTTGTACCAAATCATGTGTATATTGAGCATTAACTTCATCAAATTCATTCTTTCTCCCACTGTCCATTTTGAGGATGTGCTCCCCCTTAATTAATATGACTTTTCTAGAGACGGTCACTTTCTTGTCTGAGGGTTTGTATAGGTAGTATCTCTTTTTTTATTTTGAATACCCTATAAATATACATTTTATGCTCTGGGGTTCTAGTTTATTTCTTGATAAGGACTTAAAAATTAATCGCAACCCCATACACATGTATGCAACAAAACAGGTTTCTTTTCACTCTATAACTCATTGGAAATTCTATTTTTTTCTTTAGTTGGTGTTCAGTTTAATGTATATATATTAGTTTTTAATACATATCCCCAAAATTATAATGGAATATATGCATGACTCATGATTGACCTTACCATGTCTAACAAGGTATAGTTTCTACTTTCACTAACATCATACCATTACGGTGTGTAAGGTGGAGTGACTTGAGATAAAATCCCGAACACCTGTAAAAGGTTGACAAATTCTTATTAAAGATATTCACCACCTCAATCCAATTGAATATTATTTATCTTCTATCCAAGTTGATTAGCTACTTCATTCTTGAATTCTTTGAATTTCTCAAAGGACTCAGATGTAGAGACCCAAATGTTGACGTACATGGACATTACATTACTTTTATGGAATAATTAATACATAACAAAAATAGACACACAAGGACCGTAATATTTTAGTGTCTTTGGAAACTCAGAACATAATCTTCTAATCATGGTGAAAGACTTTCAAAATCTCCCATAAAGATCTTCCCCTTTTTGTTTTCTTACCTAAAAACCTTTATTTATATCCTGGGGAAAAGAAAACATATAAAGGTGAGATCAAATGCTCAGTAAGGGTACGAATGGATAAAATAAAACACACCATATGCATTTGAACTTAAAAACATGAACACAATGTTTAAACATCAAGATCTTGAGAAATGACATAAAACATGGCAATACGTAAGGCATAGATCATAAAGAAACATTAAAACTGATAAAATAGCATGGGAATAAAATATGTGATTTTGGAAACCATTAAGAACATGATATGATTTCCATAATAGGTAAGGCATTGCTTCCAAGACCATCTTAGTGGACAAAGTCCCTTACTCAATCGGGTTTACTTGTCATTCCAGCCCTGCATTACTGAACCGGATTTACTTTCCGTTTCAGAAATTTCTATCTCATGAGATATAAATATTTACCTAATGCATTAGATGGAGATATAGTTCTCACCCATCTCATAATTAAATCATTCTTACTTATTCCACAAAATAAACATAAAACATTCGTCATAACCCAAAGAATAAAATGGGTTTCATAAACATCATCCCATCATCTCATAATCCATATAAAACAAATGGATATTTCATCATAAGAAAAGTGAAACCATGTAAATCATAGATACATTATACTTGAAACATACACATATGAAAAAATGTCATCTTATATGTAAAATGGTTTTGATAAAACACTTGAAATGGATTCTTGAAGAAAAATATCCTTTCTTCTTCAAAATCAATTTCTTTTCACAAAATGTCATGAAATTTTAAAAGAAATATATTTTGTTGAAAATAGTCATGAAATATATTCGAGGAGGCTTCATGAAAATAAGGCATTATAAAACAGTAAAAATCTTTTCATGTCGTATAAGTTAAAAAAAACATTCTTCTCGTACTTTTACCGGAAAAGTGAAAACATGCCTTGTATATTAAAAAAAGAATAATTCCATACATACCATTTTTTAAAAGTCAAAAATGGGTAAAAAGGACTTTAAAAATAGATAAAAAAAATTTAGAAAACATGGTCTTTGATGATAACAATAACCCAAGTAAATACTTACGAATAAACAATCTCGGATAAAAAACGAGATTGGAAAATTTATCCCTTACCTTAGGTCTGATATGCTTCGTATGTATCCGAAACTCTTGTATAATGATTTAAATAATGTAATTGACTTATTATAGAATAATATTAATTGTTATGATATCATATATGGTTCACTTATGACTTTATATTACCCGTTCTTTTGTAAATCCCATGTTAAAGCAACGTTTTGGGTAAAATTATCTTATTTATCGTATGTGTTTGGACTTGTTGTTCTTGATGTTATTATTACTTATATCATGATTTACTTACTTCCAGAATGTAAATCATGGTTTATATATCATATATATTCATTATATATCCATCATATACATGTATTTATAATATTACATAACATATGGAGGTAGGAAATGAAATGCACCGTTCATGGAGACGGTAAGTCGTATGTACGCATGAACGCTACTTTCATTTCAATTTATTATTTTAATGTAATTAAAACACAATGATACATAGGTATATTATAATTCCAGTATAATATCATATATAATATCATTAAATACATCCTTTATACATCCCACATAAGACATTAACGAATCACATCACTTTGAGGGGGCGGTAGTCCGCACATCCTTAAATGAGATTATCGTATTTACCCACTATGGAAACCATAAAGGCTTGATATAATTGGGAAGTAAATAATCATAAGGAAATCATAAACATAATATTTATTATATATAAATAAAGTTCCATCGTAATGGCCACCATGAGAGGTGGTAGGAGAAAATAGAACAATCATCATTTCGTGAGGTGTTAGTTTTCCATCCACATAAACATTATGTTCTTCATCCATTAGATGGAGGTGTGTGTAAGTTAAGTTCGAATAATTCTCATAAAAACACCCTAGTATATTTGGGATACTTGTTTTGTTAAAAAATAAAGTATTAAAAAGATTTTATGGGTTGGAGAAGTAGAATAAAATAAAACAACTTAAGAGAAATAGATACCTTTAATTTGGGTCACTTCCTTTGGTTTGAACCAAAAGGACTTCTTGAAGTGCCTTATTCCTAATGTAAGGATTCTAGGGGGAGGAGAGAGATGTATAGAGATTAATTGGGTAGAGGTTGGATGATCCAAATGGCTTGATAGGTGTGAGTAATTGGATAGAAATGGTCTCCTTTTATAATGCGGAGGAGGGGCTCTTTAGGAAAGAGTGAAAATATTATTTTATAATATAATGATATTCGGTTTCTAATGGTATTAAAATCATTACAGTCTAATATAATATGACTCGTGGTCTAAATATAGTCATAAAATTAGAATTGTACATGTTTTGGATAATATTTTAATCATTATAATCTTATTTATTTAAATCATTTATTAATGAGGTAAACAATGCATCATTATTGTGTCATAAATAATTTAATTCATTTGATGTCTGAAAATTATAAAAAAAACCATGATGTAGTAAATATTTTTATATTTCCAATGAATATTTATAGTCTAAAATATAATTTATATATCCCCTTATAAAAATTAATTACTTAATGATTTTTGTTAATGTCAATTTTGTCTTTACATTAAATTAATTAATCTAATGTGTCATTATCTTTCATAAGTGGCTCCATGGGGTCCCAAAATCGACCCAAAAATTTCCATATTATACCATTACTCATACAATAAGGTTTGGACAAGTGTTAAGGTAATTTTGAATTGTTATAATATTCTTTTAACCTTGAATTACCCTATTTACCTTTAACGGCAGTAAATAAAAGTCAAAAGTTACTATTCACCAAAAAAAATATTTTCATCTTATTGAACAACATTTTACTTCTTTATAACAACCATGTATGTGAGATTTTTGAAATTAAATTCACAAAAGTGGTAAAATTTCATTTAAATGAAAGAGTCAGTTTTTTTTAACTACCACTAAGTGGTTTCACTATTCATCAAAAATTGAAGTTTTTCAGAAAAATACCAAAAAATCAGCCTAAGCTATATTTGATATTCCGAATTCAAAAATGATGTCTATTTTTCCAAATTAAAAACATAGAAGTGCCATTAATTAATTTTAAAAGTAATTCATGTTATAAAAACAAATAGCGTGTTTTTAAGAAACAATAAGTATCAAAAGATCGACACTTGTTTATGTCCAATTTCAAAGTGAAATTAATTCCAATTACTAACATTGAATTAAATGGTAAAAATATATTCTAATTACAATTTAAAACCAATTAAAAATATAATCTAACCATATAAATTATTGCGATGAAAAAAGTTTTTTTTAATTAAAATATAGTGTGTTTTTACTATTCATTAAAATATGAAAGTTATCAGAATAATATGAAAAATTTATCCAAATTAAATTTTTATATCTTGATTCCAAATAAGAATTTTAGTTTGTCAAATTGAACTTATAAACACGTCAAAAACTAGATTTAAATTGGGTGTGCCATCAAAAGGCGGCAAAACTGTATTTTCTGAAAAATACTTATTTTACCTGAAAACTTTATTTTTTTCTCATACCATGTTCTAAATAAATGTGTAAGATGAATAATAATGTTATGAAATTAAAAATTTAGTTAATACTATTCAAAAGGCTAGTCCATAATAATATTATAACAATATATCGTTTTTTAGTGAAACCTGGTATTGTGTACTACACACGCTATCGAGGAAGGTCGCGATTACGTGTAGTGCAATCCAAGTTAGGGTGACGTGTAGTGAAAGACTCCTTTTTTCTTGAATATAAAAAAAATACAACAATATTTCCTTTATACATTAAACAAAATCTATACTTAATTTTTCATAGAATAATTTCTACAAATCAAACTTGAAATTGTGTGTAACACGAGCCAAGAATAGTGTTTCCTATACTGCAAGCTAATACGGTGTTGTGTATAGTGCAAGATAATCTTGGTGTAGCGTACAAAAGAAGACATCAATGAAATTAAAAAGAATAATTCTAATAAAATCTTGGGTTGTTACATTCTACCCCCCTTAAAATGAATTTCGCCCTCGAAATTCGTCGGGGTTATAAACGGTTTACTACATGAAAGTTTCTTTCATAAAAACCCACATCGTAAAAAGAAATACCAAAACATAACTTTAAAAACTAAATTATGAAACATAACGGTTACCCAAAGTAACTCATCACTGGGTTTCCACATAGGAGAACATAGGTCAAAATATGGATATGGAAGAAAAATATAACCATCAAGTTATGATAGATAGTGGTAAAGAACACGGCTATGAAAAACCCAACAATCACAAAGCCATAAATTTGTGATGATATAAGGTACCATCTGATTCATCAGATATAAGATAACTATGACAGAATTTTGTTTTCAATATCATTTCCTAATGTTGAATAATTTGAATTAGAAGAAATACTTACTTTATTTCGGTACATTCTCACTGGTGTTTTTTCCTTGAACAATTTCCACTTCATCTCTTAAATAAATGAAGTTGAATTTGTCATTCTTGAAGTGTTAGAAGATCATGTGATAGAATGATGGGTCATTCTATTTGTATCAAAGAAAATTTTATAAAAAGTTATCGAATACATAAGTCCATGTATGGTGAGGTTAATCATATATGATTCCAAAATTGGACTTATAATTCATCTATCATACTGCTTAATAAAATAAAACTAGTTTCTAATAACCAGGGACTTCCTGTTGGCTAGTGGTAGGCGATAAAGGCATGTCGCACTTTGGTTGTGGGTTCGATTCCCACAGCCTTGTCCGACGTTATGGGTTGTCGCCCGTCTTTCAAGTTGTCCCTTTTTCTAAAACTACATTATAATAACATTCCTACAATAATATTAAACAAAAGTTCTAGCCTTAAACAATACTATCTTATGTCTAACTTAATTCATTCAAATATTTAGGCTTATCCAAAATACATCTGTCCAATCTCATAGTATATAGAAAATGATTACTGGAAAGGTAGCATAACAAGAACGTGAATAACATCATTTATCATACAAAATATCTTGTTGGTCACATTCCAAACATGTGAATTCCTTAATCATGTATTCTATTGCAATATAAATTACAATAGAACATTAGTTGAAAACATTAATGTTGTCAAAAGTTGTCTCTTTCCACATTCCAAAATCCCAAAAATTCTTTATACTCAAACCATGATATCACTTTGTCCTTATATTAGTCATGAGCTCATTAATATTATCAAACATCTCATTATATTTTTATCCCTTCATTATGCGCAAATCATCTATTTTCCAAAAATGTCTGAATAACCTTTCATGGTTACCGGTACCATTCATCATATACTTTCAAAACTCAAGAAAATGCAATAGTGTAATAATCTTTAGATTTTTCTTTATTCCATAGTACCATACATTATTCTTGATAAACATACAATCATTACACTACCTTCTTAAACCACTGACTGAGCTTTATCATTTCTTCCATCTCATATATCATTTTTAGTCTCTCCATCATCATCCACATAAATACTACCCATATGACCATGCTAATTCTCTTTATGAGATTTTCCCTTAGGGAATTGGTTTTCATAATGCCCGTACATTCCACATTTAAAACACTTAACCATTGTTTATGTCTTAGAAATACCATTATCCTTGTCTATGGTGTTAACTTAACCTTTTCCTTTATAATTACTAGCTTTGTGTCCTTCTTTTCCACACCCAAAGCATCTTCCAGTTCCTTTGAAACATTCTCTCTGATGCCTCTTCCCACATGACTTACATGAGGGAAATTTAACTTTATTTCCTCTATGATCATCATGAAACTTCTTCTTTCTCTTATTAACTGAGTTAGGAAACTTACCAAAGCTGAGATTATTGATCATATTATGAGATTTCTAATTAGGCATAATAATGATGTTTTGCCTTCCAAATCCCATTTCATTTTCTTGATCACGAAGAATATCATTCCATTGTCCATCATATTCTTCATTATCGTGAATCTTCCTATTTCCATCCATTTTCTAAAACCCAAAAAGAATAGTGTGAGAGGAAAAAATAATGATAGGTAAAACAACATAATAAAGGGGGAGTAACTTCAATATCTAACATCTTAGGTTTAATTATAAGATCGTTACCGTAATTCTAGGACTATAACCTATACGTATACTTAACCTTAGGAACATCCCTAGACATACCTTAGAAATATCTCTAGGGATCTCACTACATTTTTCGCATCTTAGTTTCCAAAGGTTGACTAAACCTTTCCTCTGATACCAACTGTAGATACCCAAAGCTTGACGTACATGGACATTACATTACTTTTTCGGAATACTTAATACATAACAAAAACAGAAACACAAGGACCATAATAGTTTAGTGTCTTTGGAAACTCAGAACATAATATTCTAATCATGGTGAAAGACCTTAAACATCTCCCATAAAGATCTTCCCCTTTTTGTTTTCTTACCTAAAATCCTTTTATTATATCTTGGGTAAAAGAAAACATATAAATTATGAGCTCAAATGCTCATTAAGGTTAAGAATGGATAAAATAAAACAATCCATATGCATTTGAACTTAAAAACATGAACACAATGTTTAAACATCAAGATCTTTAGCAATGACATAAAACATGGAAATATGTAAGTCATAGATCATAAAGAAACATTAATCCTGATAAAATAGAATGGGAATAAAACATGTGATTGTGGAAACCATTAAGAACATTATATGATTTCTATAGTAGCCAAGGCATTGCTGCCAAGACCATCTTAGTGGACAAAGTCCCTTACTGGATCGGGTTTACTTGTCGTTCCAACCCTGTATTACTGAACTAGATTTACTTGCCATTTCAGCCATGTCTATCTCATGAGATATAAATATTTACCCAATTCATTGGAGGGAGATATAGATCCCACCCATCTCATAATGAAATCATTCTTACTTGTGCCACAAAATAAACTTAAAACATTCATCATAACCCAAAGAATAAAATGGGTTTCATAAACATCATCCCAACATCACATAATCCATATAAAACAAATGGATATTTCATAATAAGAAAATTGAAACCATGTAAATCATAGAGAAATTATACTTGAAACATAAACATATGAAATAATGACATCTTATATGGAAAATGGTTTTTATAAAACACTTGAAATGAATTCTTGAGGAAAATATCCTTTCTTCTTCAAAATCAATTTTTTTCACAAAACATCAAGCAATTTTAAAAGAAAGAGATTTTGTTGAAAATAGTCATGAAATCTTTTGAAGGATACTTCATGAAAATAATGATTTATAAAACCGTAAAAATCCTTTCATTCCATATAATTTAAAAAAACATTCTTCTCGTACTTTTGTCGGAAAAGTCAAAAAGTACCTCGTATGGTAAAAAAAGAATAATTCCATACATACCATGTAGTAAAAGTAAAAAATGGGTAAAAAGGACTTTAAACATACATAAAAACATTTTTAGAAAACAAGGGCTTGGATGATAATAATAACCCCAGTAAATACTTATGAATAAACAATCTCGGATAAAAAAAATGAGATTGGAAAATTTATCCCTTACCTTAGGTCTGATATGCTTCGTACGTATCCAAACCTCTTATATAATGATTTAAATAATGTCATTTATTTATTATAGAATAATATTCATTATTATGATATCATATATGGTTCAATTATTACTTTATATTACCCGTTATTTTTTAAATCCCATGTTAAAGCAACATTTTCGGTAAAATCATCTTATTTATCGTACGTGTTTGGACTTGTTGTTCTTGATGTTATTATTACTTATATCATGATTTAATTACTTCCAAAATGTAAATCATGGTTTATATATTATATATATTCATGATATATCCATCATATAAATGTATTTATAATATTACATAACATATGGAGGTAAGAAATGAAATTCATCGTTCATGGAGACGGTAAGCTGTACGTACACATGAACGCTACTTTCATTTTTATTTATTATTTTAATGGAATTAAAACATAATTATACATAATTATATTATAATTCCAGTATAATATCATATATAATATCATTAACTACATCCTTTATACATCCCACATAAGTCATTAACGAATCACATCACTTTGAGGGGGCGGTAGTCCGCACTTCCTCAAATGAGATTATTGTATTTACCCACTATGGAAACCATAAAGGCTTGATATAATTGGGAATTAAAGAATAATAATGAAATAAAAAACCTAATATGTATTATATATAAATACAGTTCCATCATAATGGCCACCATGAGAGGCGGTAAGAGAAAATCGAACAATCATCATTTCGTGAGGCGTTAGTTTTCCATCCACAGAAACATTATGTTCTTCATCCATTAGATGGAGGTGTGAGTAAGTGTAGTTCGAATACTTCTCATTAAAACACCCTAGTATATTTAGGATACTGTTTTTTCTACAAAATAAATTATTAAAAAGAGTTTAGGGGTTGGAGAAGTAGAATAAAATAAAACAACTTAAGAGAAACTGTTACCTTTAATTTGGGTAACTTCCTTTGGTTTGAACCAAAGGGACTTCTTGAAGTGCCTTCTGCCTAATGTAAGGCTTCTAGGGGGAGAAGAGTTATGTATAGAGATTAATTTTTCAGAGGTTTGATGAGCCAAATTTATTTAGAGGTGTGAGGAATTGGATATAAATGGTCTCCTTTTATAAGGGGGAGGAGGGGCTATTTAGGAAAGAGTGAAAATATTATTTTATAATATAATGATATTCGGTTTATAATGGTCCAAAAATCATTATAGTCTAAGATAGGATGACTCCTGGTCTAAATATAATCATCAAATCAGAATTGGAAATGTTTTTTATAACATTTTAATCATTATAATCTTATTTATTTAAATAATTCATTAATGAGGTAAACACTGGATCATTATTGTGTCATAAATAATTTAATTCATTTGATGTATAAAAATTATAAAAAAAATACCTTGATGTAGGAAATATTTTTAGCTTTCCAATGAATATTTATAGTCGAAAATATAATTTTTATATCCCCTTATAAAAAGTAATTACTAATTTTTTTTGTTAATGTCAGTTTTGGATTTACATTAAATTAATTAATCTAATGTGTCATTGTCTTTCATAAGTTGCTCCATGGGGTCCCAAAATCGACCCAAGAATGCCCATGGTCTGCCATTACTCATCCAATAAGTTTTTTACAAGTGTTAAGGTAATTTTGAATAATTATAATATTCTTTTAACCTTGAATTACCCTATTTACCTTTAATTATGGTAAATAAAAGTCAAAAGTTACTATTCCCCAAAATTTATTTTCATATTATTAAACCAAATTTTACTTCTTGATAACAACTATGTATGTCGGATTTTTGAAATTAAATTCACAGAAGTGGTAAAATTTCATTTAAATGAAAGAGTCAGTTTTTTTAACTACCACTAAGTGGTGTCACTATTCATCAAAAATTGAAGTTTTTCAGAAAAATACCAAAACATCAGCCTAAGATATTTATGATATTCTGATTTCAAAAATGATGTCTATTTTTCCAAATTCAAAATATATAAGTGGCATTAATTAATTTTAAAATTTATTCCCGTTATCAAAATAAATAGAGTGTTTTTAAGAAACAATAACTATCAAAAGATCGACACTTGTTTGTGTCTAATTTCAAATTGAAATTAATTCCAATGACCATCATTGAAAATGGTAAAAATATATTCTAATTACACTTTAAAACCAATTAAATATATAATCTAACCATATAAATTATTGCGATGAAAAAAGTTGTTTTTAATTAAAATATAGCGTGTTTTTACTATTCATTAAAATATGAAAGTTATCAGAATAATATGGAAAATTTATCCAAAGTAAATTTTCATATCCTGATTCCAAAGAAGAATTTTATTTTGTCTAATTGAACTTATAAACATGTCAAAAACTATATTTAAAGTGGGTGTTCCATCAAAAGGCGGCAAAACTACATTTTTTGAAAAATACTTATTTTACCCGAAAACATTATTTTGTTCTCATACCATGTTCTAAAATATGATTAAGATGAATAATAATGTTATAAAATTCAAAATGTAGTTAATAATATTCATAACGGCTAGTCCATAATAATATTATAACAATATATCGTTTTTTAGTGAAACCTAGTATTGCGTACTACACACGCTATCGAGGAAGGTCGTGATTGCGTGTAATGCAAGCCAAGTCAGGGTGACGTGTAGTGCAAGACTCCTTTGTTGTTGCGTATAAAAAAATACAACCATATTTTATTTATACATTAAACAAAATCTATACTTAATGTTGCATAGAATAATTTCTACAAAACGAACTTGAAATTGTGTGTAACACGAGCCAAGAATAGAGTTGCATATACTGCAAGATAATACGGTGTTGCGTATAGCGCAAGATAATCTTGGTGTAGCGTAAAACATTAAAAATCAATGAAATTAAAAAGAATAATTCTAATAAAATCTCGGGTTTTTACATCAGACTTATACATAATCAAGTATACATAGACATATCTACTCAAGTCATTAGTAAAAGTTATAAAGTAAGAATACCCACCTATAGATTCTACTAGAAATAGTCAACACATATCAATGTGTGTTAATTCTAAAATATATATGTCCTTTTCACCCAATACATTGAATGGTAGTTTGGCCATTTTTCCTTCTAAACAATCTAGACATATTTCAAGTGGTTTTATCTCAAAAGAGTATAAATAACATCTTGACAGAGCTATGTCAAACGCTTCTTGCTTATATGACCGAGAAGATGATGTCATAGTTGGGTGTTATATGATTCATGTGAACATGATTTACTATCTATTTTTAATACTTGATATTCATAATTTAATACATAAATACTATTATTTAAATGTTCCATACCATAACATATGTTTTCTTTATACAAGAAACAAATTTTATTTCCAAACACAAAAATAAAACCATCCACATCTAGGTATGATATAGAAATTATTTTATTATTAACAATTGGTACATAATAAAAATACCTTAAAACCAATATCATTCCTATTATAAATGAATGGTAGTAGTCACAAATGGATAGAGAACCCAACCTCACACCATTGGTAGCTCAGAAATCCTCCTCTCTTCTAGCAATCTTTTTAAATCTACTTGGTTCTATAATTTGGATACATATGTGAGAACCATAAACTATATTTAACACCCAATGTGTCAATATTTAATGATTATAATTAATAATAAACATACATTTATATTCCCCTTTCTTTGGGGTGTAGTTCCTCTTCTAGTGGACATTCATGCCACATACAAAACACACTACCTCATTTTCCTTTCCCTACCTTTGGATATTCCTTTTCCTGGAAAGACAGTTCCCAAGAGTTTTATACTTACTATTATTTTTTTGACCCTTATCCTTATTATTCCTTTTCTTATTCACCATAAGTACTATGGGTTAGTTATGCCTCAGGTCCTTGTCTACTTGGAGAATCAGAGTGGGAAGTTTCGAAAGACTCTTCTCATTATTTCTCATGTTATAATTAACTATAAAACAGGAGAGAGACTTGGGTAGTGAGGAAAGTATTAGTTATGTTCCCAACTAATATGGTAATTTAATAACAAAGATGTATAATCATACAATGTATCCAATAATATTGAGTACATGAGGCTCAACTTGCACAAAATCTCTATGATTTATTGTAAATATAGCATTTGAGATCTTGTACCTCTCTTGTCTTTCCTTCACTTGATAGAGATCTCAAAGGTGAGACATCATGATATAATCATCCATGTCCTCATGTTTCTTAAAAATATCATTTTTCATGGATGATATCATGAAACACTGAACATATGTAGCATTTTTCAAATGTTTCTCATAGAGAGATGACTCTTCCTCACTAGCCACATTACCAAGCACATCAGGAATAGGTTCTTCTAGTACATACAATATCCTTTCATGGTGTAAGATAATGTGTAAGTACCATTTCCATTAATGTAAATTTGTGTTAGTGATAAGGTTATCCTTCTAAATTACGTATCACAGTGATATGTTTGAAGAAATTTTAATGTTGTATCTATGAATAATATGAGTAAAGTTTTAATACTTTATATGATAAAATTTAGACAAATAAATAAATATTATATTTATTAATCTCCCACTATTTTATCAAAACCTAATATCCCTCACCATTAGCTTTGTAATATCCTGTTTCTTGGATATTCTAGTGTCTAGGATCCATATTCCCCTTCTCATTACACCAACTTGGGTTGGTCAAGTAATTTCAATGTTTTTAGGTAGGAATTCCAAATGATAACTACATTAACTCACAGTTCTGTGATCTATTAAGTGGACTCCTCAATCATGAAATCATTAAATTATATTTCCGCAACCATTTCCTCTTAGTTACACCAAATGGTTATTTAGAAGTCAACCCTTGATGTCAACTAAGTTAATTTAACCTAAAAATTCATTTTAGAATTCCCCGATAATTGAAAGCACCCCAACTTTGGCAAGTCAAGTACTTTTAACTATGGTTCTATTTTAAATAAATTAGTGCAAGTATATACATACTTAATATATATAATTGAGGGATTTCTATATTTATGCATAAATTTAAAATTATTATCTTTATTACATGCTTGGTTAAGTGGATGTACTTAATTTATTAATAATGTCTTAGATAATATTTATGCATAATACATTTTATTTTAGTTCTATCGTTCATTATTGTAAATTCATTAATTCATCTGATCATGAAAAAAATACATAATGATATAACCATTCAATTTTATATAAATAAAATAATAAAGTGGTATGATCATGAGATTTTAATAATGGTTATTTTATCTAGAGGATAATAAAACAACCATTAACCTAAATTAAAAAAACCTTAAACCATTTATGGTTCATGTTATAGTTGTCACATATCTGCCTATGTATCTCTCTTGGGTTGGATTCACCTCAGATCCAAACTTGAACTACCTCCACTAGCTTGGTTTCTTTATCCATTACTTATTCTTTTACTCACATATAGGTGAGGGAATGGGTGTACATAAAAGAAACCATGGTCATGTAGGACCTTACATAATAAGAGGAGTGATGGCACACAGGCCAATAATTTATTTTAATAATAAATTAAAAAAACCAAACACATACAAAGGTTTGGTCTAATCTCATGATTACCCATATGCATGAAATAGATTACACATTTAATAAAATTAGTATTCAATTCTTAATCTTTCTTATTTAAGATAAATCTCACTTGAATCAATAAATTATATTCTTTAATTAATCAATTAATTTATCTTAATTATCATCAAAATTTCCTTGAGATTATTATCCATCATAATTTTAAATAAATTAAATAAATTTATTTAAAATTAACTATGTAAAATAAAAAATGTACCTTGGAGGAAACATTGTGAGTACCCGTCCTAAATACAAAACATTTATTATAATAGTATATTATCTACTCTTGTGACATGTGTAATACAGAACTTATCATGCAATATCATGACGTGTATTATAAATATAATGATCATATGGTTTATATGATTCATTTTTTAACATAACATGTAATGCATTAATGAGTATAGTAGTAAATATAATACCACTTATATATGATATGTAGATCAAAACATTACACATAAATTAATTAGGAATATATATATATATAAACTCATTACATGGTTGTCTTATCAACCTAATGGCCACACGCAAGAACATGTTAATAAGGTTTTCACCATATAAAATATTAAATTTTAATTCTGTGTTATTTAGTTTAAGTATATGGTGTGTATAATCCAGCTACATGGTGTGTATTATTCTCATTGTCTATCTGAGGAACACACCTAGGGACTCAGTGTGTAACCATGGGATGGAAAATATTGGAGTATATGGCATGAACATAGGCTACACAATGTATGGTCTTTGAGTTACATGGTCACCAGTTAGGTAGGTCATGTAAGAAGATACATGGCACGTCATTGAATAAAAACTACACGCCATGCACGAAAGTTACATGACATGAACTATGGATGATGGTGCGCTAGGATTTCCTGTTCAACACATGATATATAATTAATCTCAACACATGTAATAAATTTGTACACCTTGAATTAATTATGAATTAATTCTTGGTTCATTAAGTACTAGTACACGGAGAGTACCTACGGGTTACACGACATATAATATTGTCTTATTTGGCCAGATTCCTTAAGACCTCTATATGATATCTTCAAATTTATTTCATTCATAAAATTAATCAATTTGATTACATTTATAAAAAACTAAGAGTAAGAAGAAGATATCATAATTATTATTTAATAATGATTATACTAAAATTGAAAACTAAATTACAAATGTGAAATCAATCAACATTATTTAAATAATTATAAATAATTATGTAACCCCCTTTGATAACACATGTATGTTCCATGAATAGTGTAGGCATGTGATAGGTCTTGGACAAAGTTTCTTTTTCCAGTGATCAATAATCATTATGATATTTACATGTAAATAAACAGCATGATTCATATAACTGAATTAAAGAATAGAGAGAATAGATAAAACATGAAAACCAAAGTGTGGGATTGTCACATATTATTTAAAATTATTTTCAGCAATTAAATAATTACCTTGTGAGAAATTATTTCTTCATTGATGGATCTAACAATGAATATATGTTAAGCCATCATTGATTTTTATGAATAAATAATAGATTCCCTCTATCTATGATCCACATATCCATAGAGAAGATTAAATATTGTGATATATATAATTTGGGGAGTACAAATGCATTGGTGGGATTTTTTGAACCCAGATGATAGGCTACGAGTGGTGGTTTGGGCTGATTTCAAAAAAATATTCCATGATTACTTCTTCCGTGAGACTCCTAGAGTAGAGTTTTTTGGTGATTTCATGTGTCTAGAGAAAGGATCCATGATAGTTATGGATTATTGGTCACACTTTACAAAGTTGCGGTTTTTATACTGATATATCTTATTAATAATGAATCGAGGGAGAGACGCTTCGAGGAAGGTCCCAGACATGTCATTTGATCCCAGATCAACATGTTTAGATTGACCTCTGTTACTGAAATGGTGAATCAGGCACTTATTATAGAATGAAACTCAAAGAATTTGGGGGTGTAGAGCAGAGCAATATAGTATCTCGACCTAGTGGTTTAACTTCCAGTGGTAGGAAGAAATGTTTTTAGGATTCTCATGAGGGAATTACTATCTAGACTGTTAGTGATGGTAGATTAGTTTTCTATCATTAGTTTGAAATATGGGTATATGTGATGAATCAATGTGATTTGGAACCATTGGAGTGTTGAGTTTGTGGTAGAATGGTCCAAGTATAGTGTTTTTGCAGGACCTCTCCTCAAATAGTTAGTGGAAGAGGGTCATATCTGACTCTAGGTTTGGTAGTGAATTTCATTAATACATGTTAGGCTATGAGATATAGTAGTAGCGATCATTTAGGCCGAGGTGGTGGTCTTGGTTGAGGCATCCAGGCACTAGTTGTACCTACACAATAGAGTGGACTTTCTCTGGGTAGGGAGATTGTGTCAGAGGGATGTGGTTTAGGCCAAATATATTATATATAGCCTACCCATGAGAAGAAGATTGTCAGTTTTTCTATGGGGAGAGATACGATCATAGTATCCTCTACTCTTGTATATTCTTTTTTTTATACAGGTGAAATTCATGGTTTCATATCTTCACTTATAGTGGAAATCCTTGTTATTTTTTTAGTTTTTAGAAGTAATTATGACACTTGCTAATCTTTTGGGAATGATAACGGAGAGGGTAATCCAATTTAGGGAGTTCCCCCCTTGAGTTTTATGGGTTTCACTTCACTTGGGATCTTTTTTCCCTTGAGATGATCATGTTTGATATCATACTTGGGATGGATTGGATAGTCTCTTATCGACAATATATCTATTTCTATCACTAGAGGGTGACCTTCAAATCATCATAGGGTAATGTTTATATTCACAAGGGTGAATGGGATGTCTGGGAAAGCTGATATAGACCATAGCATCATGGGCTAGGCGGTATGATAGGCTATGCTTCTAGTTTATATCTGGATAATCAGGGAGAGTGTGAGGAAGATTTATCTTCAGTGGATGATTGTTTCAGGGAGGTTTTCCCAGATGAATTTTATGGGTTACCACCAGATATATAGGTGGATTTATCCATCAGGGTAGTTACATGAGGTGCATTTAAATTCATTTCTCCATAAAATATGGTCACGATGAATTTTTAAGAGCTCATGAGGAAGTTATAATACTTGGAGGCAAAGGGGTTTATTTTACCCAATACTTATTCGTGGGGTTTGTCGGTATTTTTTTGTGAAATAGGAAGATGGTAACCTCAGGCTATGTGTGGATTATCATAAATTGAACAAGTTTATGGTTAATAACTGGAATCTATTTCCATTGATAAATAACCTTTTTCATCATCTTTCTGGAGCTCGGATTTTCTAAAAAATTGATTTGAGGTCGGGATATCATCAGGTTCATGTTTGACCTACTGATATACCTCATATAAATTTTCATAGAATGTATAGTCTATATGAGTATCTATTTATGTCATTAGGTCTCATGAACACGCTAGTGTTTTTCGTGGAACTAAAAAATCATGTTTTCCAACCTTATTTAGATTCATTTGTGGTGGTTTTCATGGATGATATATTGGTGAATTATCACAATCAACACAGACATGCCAAACATCATGAGATCATTTTGGATACACTAAGAGATCATTAGTTATATGCTAAAATCCCAAATTTCCACTTCTAGATAGATAATATTCACTTCCAAGGTTATATTATCTTAGAGATATGAGTATCTATTGACCTATAGAAGGTGGGAGCTATAGTTTCTTGGGAGAATCCCTATAACATATTTGGAATACATAGTTTTTTAGGGATGACTGGATATTACAAACATCTTTTATGGGACTTATCTTGCCCAACAACACCGTTGATGGTATTAAATATGATGTTTGTGAAGTTTGTAGAGATAGATAACAACGAGATAGCCTTTGAGGAGCTGAAAGGGAGACTGACTTCTACACCAGTCCTGATTCTACCATATCATGACAGGAGATACACTATGTATTGTGACACATCAGGTATTGGGATAAGAGTAGTTATAATGCATGGGGATAGAGTCATGGTGTATGTGTCTCATAAGTTGAGGCCACATGAGAGGAATTACGTGATTTACAATC
This sequence comes from Viscum album, assembly GCA_963277665.1. Classification (NCBI taxonomy): domain Eukaryota; kingdom Viridiplantae; phylum Streptophyta; class Magnoliopsida; order Santalales; family Viscaceae; genus Viscum; species Viscum album. Next base: position 100,750,226 of record OY728132.1, on the reverse strand, counting down.
TTCAGATAGCTGCATTTGTTCATGATTTTCACTGTCAGTGACATTATGTACTGGGAGAGTATTTTGTGGTGCACATAGACCAAAAAATCCTCCATTATATATTTACACAGTGTGATCTAAATATGATGAAATGGGGGTGGATTGAGTACCTACAGTCTTTTAACTTTGAACTTGCCTATACACTTGGAAAGTGAGATCGATTTGCTGATGAACTAAGTAGGAGGACTCAGATACTGGTAGTTCAAGGGGCCAGTATAAAGTAGTATCTTATGGTCTTAATTTCATATATTCCCTTGGAGGTACAGGACATTCAGGGGTAGAATTTTATTTCATCCTTAGCTACGACCTCTACCAGACTAGATAGAGTGAGAATGAGTTATCTATCATATTCATAGGTATTAGTCTTATGGGAGAGTTTGGTAGGTGAGTACTCGCCTCCAAGTTGTATGATGGGTGAGGATGAGATCCTATGTAAACATGGTCATGTTTGGGTTCCATTGGATGTACATGAGGAGTTGATGTAGGATTTTCATTCCTCAGTTTGGGTAGTGCATCCCTACATCACCAAGATGTATCTTGAATTATGCCATCAGTACTGGTGGCCAGGTATGAAACATGAGGTATTAGGTTTTGTTATGGTGTGTTCCACCTATCAGTAGGTAAAGGTGGATCATCAACGACCAGCTGAATTTTTGTAGAAGTTTCCCATTCCTGAGTGAAAATGGGATGATGTTGCGATGGATTTTTGTGACCATTTTTTCAAGGTCACCTCAAGGTAGATGTTGTATGGCTTGTTGTTGACAGGATCATGAAGGTTTCTCATTTCCTACTGATTAGGAAGACCTTCTCAGTAGATGATATTAGGAGGTTTTATATCTATGAGATAGTAAGACTTCACATGTGTCATGACCCATCTCGTGGGGCCCGTGATGTGACTACCCCAAGCCCGCCTTCCATGGGCTAGGGGCTAGAGACTAGCACCAAAGGCGTATTCCCTAAAATTAGGAAGGCATTGCCTTTATAACCTATAAACACACGCAACCAAATGCACAGAAAGATACGAATACAAGTTAACTGTATTGTAAACAAGTGAGTATAGTAAGTGAAAAGGGGCCAAAATACAAGCCCAACTGAAAAGTACAAGTTCAACTGAAATAAAATACAACTGAAGAAAGAGAAAGACGGTTACTGGATCATCCTCTGAGGTTCCTACCTGAAGGGTAGGTACATATCACCTCCTTATCACTCCACATCCACCTGTCTCCTCTGCGTACCGACACGCCATATGGTCCACCTCTGAGCACCATCCATCCCTGGTACCCTCGTCCTCAGTCATCGATGTCTGTCATCTACATCCAACACAACAAGGTATGGGCATATCCTGTGTAGTGGTGAGTATAACGATACTTAGTAGGGACCCTGAGACCCTTAAGGTCTCACAAAATTCACCAAGTATAAACCACAAAGTATGAAATAAATTGTCAACCCTACATAGGTATTTGCCCATACATATACTTCAGTTATCAAGTAAACCCATCTCAATCATGATGAAATCATAGAGTCCAACTCAAAGTTCAAAGCTCAACTATTCTATAAAGGAAGGATGACCACAAAGGAAAATACCCCACAGGTATGCCACACAGAAGAATACCGCCAAGGTATTAACATAAAGTAAAGTACCACACAGGTACGAATTCAGCTCACAACAGGTATATCTTTTGGTACGGTAGTAGAGATGATTAGTTATAACTACTAAATCATCTTACTCAGTTAAGAGGCTATGCTACTGACCTGCACAGAATCACTAGGAGCTGAACCACACAGGATTACTGGAGATGACCCACATAGGATTGCTAAGATCTGACCCACATAGGATTTCTAGGAGCTGTCCCACACAGGATCACTAGGAGGTGACCCACACAGGATCGATGGACCTGACCCACACAGGATCATTGGGAGATGACCCACACAGGATTGTTGGAGATGACCCACACAGAATCACTGGGAGCTGACCCACACAGGATCGATCACAGCTGACCCACACAGGATTGCTAGGAGCTGACCCACATAGGATTGCTGGAGCTGACCCACACATGATCGCTAGGAGCTCACCTACATAGGATATCTAGGAGCTGACTCGTACAGAATATCTAAGAGCTGACCCACAAAGGATAGCTAATAGCACTCTTCTCATCACAGCCAACTATTGGGATTCCGTACTAGGCTTGCTCATCTCTGAGAGAGTCTGCTCCCCAAGCCAGTGGTCGATTCTCCAACTTCCATGATGTCCCACAAATAAGTATCTCAAATGACCACCACATCATAGCAGTCTCAACGCAATAGATGACGCGTCATTCGGACGCACGGTCTGTGAGTTATTATCCTTTTAGTCTCAAGGAACCGGTTGGATTTGTGCTCGATCCAACCCGACCATTCCACAACATTATCCAAAACTCCATTGAGGTATACCAAAGGGATAGTCTCACTCCAAGGTTTCCACCACCATTGGTGGTTCATCAATCGGACATCTGGTGCCAATGTTAAGGACAAAAGAACATAAATGGGTCGTAGTGGTCCTGGGTCTGGTCCGACTCGGTCGGACCGACCAGGCCTGGGCCGACCCGGTTTGAGTCAACCTGACCTGACCCGATGGGTCTGGTCCAGCAGGCCACTAGAGGTCGCGAAGGGCCACAGGTGGCCGCGAGGGTGCAAGGCCGCAGAGCGGCTCAGCTGGGGTGGTTCGACCGGAAGGGCAGCGACGGCTCAGACGGTGGCTCAGCCCGGATGGCGGCAGCGGCTTGGACGGTGGCGGTGGCTCGAATGGTGGTGGTGGCTCAGGAGGTGGCTTGGCCCAGATAGTGGTGGCGGCTCGGCCTGGGTGGTGGCAGCGGCTCAGCCCAGACAGTGGTGGCGGCTCGGCCCAGACAGCGGCGACGGCGCGGTGAGGCCGCAGCGGCGGTGCAGTGGGGCCATGACGGCGGTGTGGCAGGCTGCGGGGCAGTTCGGCCGGGGTGGCGCGGAAAGTCCGTGTGCGGAAGAGCACCGCGGGGAAAGGAGGCGGCAGGTGGTGGCACTTTTTCCTTCATCGCCTTTGTCCGTTGCGAAGAACCCACCAAAGAGGAAGAACGATGGAGGGGTCGGGCCATGTTTGTTTGGCCCGCACCCTCAACATTAGAGCGGTAGAAAGTGGCTCAACAAAAAGAATCATAAGTCATGAATGGAAAACTATACAATTTAATAGGAATCGTGGATCAACTCATTTTGGTTGATCATGTTCACCATGCTTTCCAAGAATAAGGAAATTAATTGGGAGAAATCAAGAATTTAATAATAACCCCCTACCTCGTTTGATTTGTCGATGGAGGTTGCGGGAAAGAAGTCGAAGAAGACGGTGGGGGTGCCAATGATCGTTGATTCTGAAACCATGATTTTATGACGGTCTCGTACGTCATCCTCTTCCTTGATTTCTGAAGAACGTTCTTTAATGTCATTCTTCATTGGCGTTCTTCGTTCGCATTCTTCGTTGGACAGATTTCTCCCAAGGCACCAAGTTTCTCCCTTCTACAAAGAGTTTCCCCCAATTCCACCAAAAAATAATTATCCAACATTATAGAATATGTTGGAATAATTTCAAATTGGTACCAAGAGGTTTCTCACACTTATGAGGGGAGTTCAAGAGGTTCCAAGCCTCAGGTGGTCCCTACCATCATAACCTATCATGGGAGGTTAGTTCGGGTGGTCCCAACCACCATAACCTCTCATGGGAGGTTTAAACCTGGTGGTCCCCTCTTCTCAACATCCACATGTGGGAGGTTTAACAAAAAAATAAAAATAAAATCTACACAATTTTATTTTTATTTTATTCTTTCACAAATATGTGAAAAGAAAAATTCCACCCTTGACCTACTACGGTCGAGGTGAAGGTCTCCTTAAAATAATACCTACGTTTCGAGTTCAAAGGAGTCCTCAGATTTCAATTCCGAGCACCGGTTCAAAATTTTATAAAACCCACTCGCACGTTTACTGAACAAACCCGAAAAAAAGTTCATAAAATTATTAATAGTCACCCTTGACCTGTGTCGGTCAAGGTTATGCTATTACCAAGTGAAAAACACCCCAAAAACCCAATGGTACTCTCGGATTTCCAATCTGAGTTACCGTTTAAAAGTAATGGATTTTACAATAAAATAATTGTCACTTAATTATTTTATTTATGGCCAAAAAATAACATTCACTGGTGGCCCGCACCGGCCAAAGTTAGTATCTTCTTAAATAAAGCATGCCCTCACAAGTTCAGCGGTGGTCTCAGATTTTTAATCCAATATATCGTTTGTGAGTTATAAGCATTTGAAAAATAAAATAATTTATTTAATTATTTTATTTACACTTATGCCATTTTTGGGTTTTCTCATAGGAGACCCGTACCGACTAAACATAAGTCATTCCTAGGGTAAACCTGCCATCTTGAATGCAATCGTGCCCTCTATTTTTGATACGATTAACCATTTAAGAGTTATTCTAAATTTTCAAGAAAACTGCTTACGTGCGCTATTTAAAGTTTAACAAAACTTTGACGGACTATTCCGGGCACTCCGGGCCTCGGAATCATGTGCAGTCAGATTTCGCGGTCTCAAAATAATTCTATATATTTAATTAAAAAAATTATACAGAATTTATAGGACATTACAATGGGGACCCCCATACTATTTTTTCAGATAGGGACTTTTGGTTCACATCTCATTTATGGCAATTTTTGCAAAGGTTGTTGGGTACATAGGTGATTATAAGCATGACATACCACCCTCAGACTGATTGTTAGTAAAATTATTCTATTTAGGTTCTTGGGGACATGTTGCGAGCATGTGTTAGAAATTTTAGGGGCACTTGGGAGAGGCGTATTCCCATAATTGAGTTCAGCTATAATAATATTTACCAAGAAACTATACAGATGCACCTTATTATGCCTTTTATGGTGGTCCATGTTGATCACCCTTGTGCTGGTTATATATAACGACCCATACTTTACATACATTTTTAATACTTCAAAATTGAATCATACTTATTACAACATATAACAAAACCACGAAAGGACCGTATAGGTATAGTGTCTTTAAAAAGTGGGAAACATAAACAACTGGTTCATAAAGCGTCTACACTGTCTCCCATTTATTTCATCATATCTATAGTCCCTTTTGGAAGATCTTACTTAATAACCTTCCTCCTGACCTGGGGAAAGAAAACATACAAAAGGGTGAGCTCAAATTCTCAATAAGGGTAAACAAAAGAAATATCAGTCACATCATATTCATAAGAACAAAACTTTTGGAAATCTTAACTTGCAAAAGATAGCATAATTTCATAACATGGGATAAATCATAGTAGTGAAATGGAAATCATAACATAAGATATGAAACTTTGTGGCATACACACATAATCATAGAGAATCATTTCTTATTAGTCAAGACTCATTGCCAAGACTATCTTAGTGGACAAAGTCTGTTTCTGAACCGAGTCGCCCTCGTTTCAGTCCTGTTTCACTGAACCGGTATAACCTACCATTCTAGCCATGTCTATCTCATGAGATATAAAATCTTTACCCGATGCATTGGAGGGAGATATAGGTCCCACCCATCTCATAATGATACCATTCTTATGTGTTCCACAAATTCATATATCATACATCATTGCATAACCCATGTAATAAAAATGGGATTCTTAAACAACATGCCATCATAAAACAATTCATATAAGATAAAGGAATTCATAAAAATATTTCCATCACAACATAATCAAATCCATGTAATAATAGGGATAGAAACAGAACCCTATGTTATCTTAGATGGAAAATAATTTTGATAAAACACTTGAACTCCATTCTTGAGGAAAATATCCTTTCTGTTTTAAAAACACTTTTCCTTTCTTAACATGTCGTACAATTATAAACTAAAAGAAGTTGATTAAAAATAAACTTGAAAACTTGTAAAGGAAGCTTCTTGGAAATAATTTTTTAAAAATCCATTCATGTCTTATAAGTTAAAAGAAACATTCTTCTCGTACTTTTTTCTGAAAGTCAAAAAGTACCTCGTACGAAAAAAATGACAAATGATTCCTTTCATATCCTATACTAAAAACTCACAGAAGGGTAAAATTGGATTGAAACAATTGTAGGTGGATGGAAATAAAATTACATATTGAAGAAACATGGATGTGGATGATAAAATACACCCCAGTAAATGCCAAAGTATAAACAATCTCGGATAAAAATGAGATTGTGATATTTCTCTTACCTTAGTTATGTTTTGCTTCGTAAGTGTCCAAACCTCTTGTATAATGATTTAAATAATGTTATTGACTTATTACAGAATCATACTTATTTTTATGATATCATATATGGTCATATTCTTAGCTTCTTAGTAGTAATATTTCATTGCTACTTGTTATTCGGGTGTTTATAACTTTTTGTTCTTATGCGTGTCTTGTCGAATAAATTCTTATTCTTCTCTTTAGGTTATAGATACCTCATTTCCAGAATGGTATTAGTGTAATATATATCATATTAATTCATTCAATTCATTCAATTCATTTATATAATAATTATGAAATGAAGATCTTGTAGAACGAGTCGCATCACATCGTGGAGACGGTATTCCGTACGTACGCACGAGTGATGATATCATTCCTATGATCGTGGAATTATATTTGAGTGTATGTATACTATTTCAGAATCAGTATCACTTTATAATAGTCATATATAGTCATTATTTACACCATTATACCCATCCAAATAAGGTGGTGGTGTAAAATAGATTACACCACGGCGTGGAGACGGTATTCTGTACGTACGCACGCGCGGTGATTTCTTTTTCCGTGGGATGGATAGATGGTGAAATAGGGTTGTTTAATAATTATAATAACATATCAGTATATTAGTGATACTGATGTTATTACTTCATAATTAAACAACTAACGAACAAGAAGTGGAAGAAGAAATAAAGATGAAAGAATCGGTAACGGACATTACCTCTTCTTTGAAGTGGTTCTTTGAGACCTTCTTTTAGGGAACTAAAATTGGTCTTTTAATAAGACCAGGACCTATAGGATGTCTCTAGTGAAGTGGAGAGGAGTAATTGTCAGGGGTTGTCCGAGCTTGAAGGCTCAAAGTGGTGTGAGCAAGAGGGGGAGGAGGTGCCTTTTATAAGGGAGGAGAGGGGCACCTTTGGGTAAACTAAAAATATTATTTTATTATAAAGTCAAGTTCGGTTTTAAATAGCTCCAAATTCATATATTTCGAAGCTAAGGTGGGGATGGGTCGAAATACTCTCATCCAATAGAATTTAGACAAGTTTAGGTTTCAATTTTAACCTTATCATTTAGATTTAACTTTAAGTTAGATAATGTAACTTTTACCGTGTCTTCTTGTTTTCTTACACTATAAGGTTAATAAACTTACTATATCAAGCCAAACGAACCCCAAGTTGTTTATTATTAATATATATATCCATATATAAGTCATTTAGCCTAACCTTAGATTTTTAGGAATAAAATAAAAATTAATAATATAATATTTGTTTTAAAAACTATTTTATGTCAATTTTGACACTATTTAGTAATTAATTTTTTTGAAAATCATAACAGAATGATTAGTTCTAATAAAGTTAATTAAATCAATACTAACATTTCATAGTAACCTAGAAAATTAGTGGAATTCATAAAAAGTCTCAAATTAAATTTATTTGGGTATTTATAACATCAATTATGTCAATATTTCACTAATAAGATAATTACTGCATCATCGTTGTGTCATAAATAAATTAAATTATTTAATGAATAAAAATTACCAATAAAATACCATTATGTAGGAAATATTTTTATATTTCTAATGAATATTTATAGTCGAATTTATATTATGTATAACCCCATATTAAAAATTATTTACTTATTAAACTTTGATTTTAACTATTTAACGCTTCTTTAAATAAATTAATAATAAATGTCCTAATATAATCCAAGTGGTCCTAAATGGTCATATGTTATTCCTAAGGTTGTTTTTGGTCGAATTAAACTTGTCCAATAGAATTAGGACATGTGTTAGGGTAATAATAATATCATTTTTACCCTTAATTACCCTATTTACTTTTAACTGTGGTAAATAAAAGTAAAAAGTTACTATTCACCAAAAATTATTTTCATCTCATTGAACCAAATTTTAGTCCTTGATATTAACCGTGTCTCTCATATTTTCTAAATTCCACTCACAGAAGCGGTAAAATTAAGTTTTATGAAAAATTCAGTTTTTTTAACTACCACTTAGTGGTTTCACTATTCATCAAAAATTGAAAGTTTTCAGAAAAATACCAAAATTTCACCCCAAGCTAATTTCGATATTCCGAATCCAAAAATGAAGTCCATTTTGAAAAATAAAATTTCAAAAAGTGGTTATTACTATTCATAACGGCTAGTTTTAATAATATTTTAATAGCATATCATTATTTACTGAAACTCAGTATTGCGTACGACACAAGCTATCGAGGAAGGTCGCGGTTGCGTGTAAAGCAATCCAGGATAGTGTTGTGTGCAGTAAAATATTCCTTTGATGATTTATAAAAACAAAATATTTCTCATAAAAGTCTCGGGCGTTGCATTATAGGCAAGTGAGGTAGCTTTACTAGGACCGTTTCTTATGTGGGAGAATTCTAAGAAAGTCCATTTTATCATAAAATGGATGACTACTAAAATTTCATGATAGAAATTGAACCCTAATCATAAATACAGCCTCTACAGTTCGAGGTTAGGGATCGGGTCTTTTTTAGTATTACACCAAGGCTGGGACACAGACAGATTAAAAGACAAGGTAATCTTTCACCATGATATGACAGGTCGTTCTTGATTTTATAGAGTTGGTCCAATAGTTTATTGTTTGTAGTTATCTCAAAAGTATTGGTTCTTGCATGAAATATTCCATGTATATTAGATGCTCCATTATCACTCAGACCTATCTCAGTTGTTAGAGTTATTCTTAGCTGATTCATGACCACCCTTGGAAGGGAAATTTGGGGATGAGTTTCTTTAAGTGGAGTGATTGTAAGATCTTGGGTTTTCCTATGAGTTACAAATCATTTTTTTTGTTTAAATGATTTTTTATGGCCTAATATGAGTGAACTTTGAGGTCATTGGGGTATTAGGGGTGTCTGAATCTTATTTGAATCCTAGATCCCATCTTTCTAGAAAAAACAAATAGGTTGAATGGCTTGTAGAAACCATATTGGGTAGGCTACCTGGTTACTCCTAACCATGTGGGGCTTGATAGATTGCTCTAGGGAGTTTCATGGTATGATGAAATTGTGCATCAGGGGGTGAACGCTTTAAAAAAACTGCAGATATTTTAAAAAAGATTTTTTGTATGGTTTTCATATGGTTAGGAAAATTGTACACACTAATCGTGCAGGGTTCCCCTTGAAGCAGGAAAGGGTGCACAATTTTCACACAGTTTGGAAAACCATGTATCCAAATTGTGTGGCCTAGTATTTATGCGTAAAATGACTGTTTTCCCTAAAAACTATTAAAATATAAATCTATTTCTATTTTCCTCTATGGTAGATAGAAATCACATAGAGATATCCCTTTTCAATCCAAATCCGAGTCTTTTCTTCCATTTCTACATCTAAACCTAGAATCAAGGGCCTTCATTTTCGTTGTATTTTCATCGGTGAGTTCTTCATTCATTTTTTTCAATTCTCTGTTAGAATTCATATAGACATGACATATAATATTTTATAGATACATGACATGAAATATCATCTTTTTTATAATAATACTTTGGGAATTGTTATCTATATTATCCTTTGGATGTTTATCTATTATCGAGTTATTATAGTGCTTCTTCTACAATGAGTTACAGGTCCAATGTATAGTGTCTATTACTACTACTTATACATTGATTTTACTACTTCCACTATTTGGATGATATGACATTACATTGTGTTACACTCTTAAAATAGGGAATAGTCTCCCCATAGACACACCCCAGGTCCTCACTACTAGTCAGAAACCTCTAGCATTAGGGGATATGCACTTGAGGCCATGTGACCCACTGGCTAGAGGCAATGTTCAATGGCATCCAGGTCGGGATGTTATAGAGTTGGAACTTGGTCCATGTTGTAATAGGTCTTAGAGGTATATGACCAAGTCAAAAATCCACAAAAGTTATTTCAAATATATCAAAGTGATCTTGGTACCCTAAATTTTTACTGGGAAATCAAGATGGGAGGATCAAATTAAAATCAAGTGAGATTATTTTGATCTTATAGAAGTTGAAGAAGATCAGATCTATAAAACATGAGAAAATTATAAAATTTTATATAGACTATAAAAATTCTATTTTATCCTGGAAATACATCCAAGAATGATACTTAATGTTGATGTAAGAGCACATGGGGGGTCATGATTAGTTAGAGGGTATTTTTTGTAGTCACATGGATGTAAAAGTAAGCAGTGAAGGTATGAAACATGGTAACTTATGAGAGGTGTTTTGAGACTTATTTTGGGAGTTACAAGGTAACCAATTTAAAATATATTTTTTCATAGAGAGTGTAATATTTTTTGGACCACTAAAAATTTGAATTGGAGGCTGGAGGAGTTTTTAGAGAATCCAAGGAGTAATTTATGTTTCCTTCTTTGATAAAGATGAAGAGTAGAGTCTCCTCCTATATCTTGATCCTGATAAAATAATTACTTTGTGGCCAAAACTTGTGTATTCAAATTTTTATTTATTTTAAATCTTATATTTATTTAATTTCATGCTATAACTTTCTTGGGATGTTTGATTGATTCAAATTTAATCGAATTTTGATGTTCATTATTCTTTTTATTTTGTTTATCTATTTCTTCCATTCTGGGACTAAAAAATATCTTATTAGAGAGTGTCAAAAATTGAATACAACCTAATAATTTAGGCCTTAAATTTATCAATTTTCCATTTAGGAACATGAGTTAGTGAGTATCCAATTGTGTCTTTATACATAGTGATCACTGATTACATTGACTGGATCTTTCTGAAAGGATATCATTATTTTGATTAAAGTATTTAATCTCAATCTTTCAAAACTTGATGGTTTGGATGGATAATGATCATGAACTATGAATTGAGGCAATTATAAGTGTGAGAATATGTTTAGGCAATGAAGATTGAATGATACATGATAATTACTAGGTTTTTACATTTTTTCCTTTCTATTAATTCTTATACTCACATACTATGCTTTTAATACTTTTTCAACCTCTATAAGCTAAGAAAACTAAGAAAAAAAATTCATCATAGATTTTTTTCCTAAAAAAACATATAAAGTTTTATAAAAAGAAACTGCGATAGAAAACTCTTAAAATAAAACCTCATAGGAGGCAACCATGGGTTTTTGTATACAATAGAATTTATGATAAATCTTCAACTAGGTTTCAGTGATGTAAAACCTAGGCCTTTCAATTAGCATCATTTTATAAGAGGTGACTAAAGATTTGTTTAAAAAATAAAAATTAAAAATAAATAGAATATTAATTACATGGACTTGTTGAAATTATGTTTCAATAAATATAATAATATTGAAACACCAGATATAAAAAATTTCTATAGTTTTAGGTCTATAATAGTAGAAAATATAAAAAAACAAAATTATAAATTTGGAAATAGTTGGAACCTCATCATCTGAATAACTAAAAACAAATTTCATACAAATAAAAAACTTGTAAGACTTGAGAAACATTTAATAAAACATAAAATTAAAATAATTAACTACTCTTGATTTTGAAAACCATAAAAATTGTTTATGATAACCTGAGATGGTCTCTTTTTTTAGTTAAGATTAGGCTTAATACCCTATTTACTTAAATTTCATGGGTTACCTAGTGAAGACCCTCATAAACATATTCAATAATTTCATATGGTATGTATTACAATGAAAACATATGGGGTGAGTAAGAATCAAATAAAAATGGGAGAATTTCTTTTTTTTCATAGATTTTGTAGCTGAGGAGTGTTTTTACTACTCCCAATCAATCTCTATAAATAATTGGCCCCAACTCAAGAAACTTTTCATAGATAAATTTCTCAAAAATTCTTGGGATACCTCACTTAGAAAAGATATATGTTAAATTAGACAATTATAATGGAGATTTTACATAATTATTGGGAAAGGTTTAAGAAAATATATTCTAGATATCTTCATCTCCATATCTCAAAGAATCTCTAAATTCAATATTTTTATAAAGGTTTATTCATGATGGATAGGATAATGATAGATACAGCTACAGGGGGAGCTTTAATTAATAATACCCATATTGATATTGGAATATCATAGCTAATATGGACCAAAATTCAATGAATTTATTAAATAGTATCTTAATTCATGTTAAACCAGTCACAAAATTATCTACTTAAATTTTGAGAATGGATGAATTGAAAGTCGATTGAATAATATCACCAATTTTATGAGACAAATGTTATATAACTTTTTCCCTTCACAAACTCTATCTGAACAAATTTTTCTCATATAAATGAATGGTGGAATCTATTCATCTCATTATAATTTCAGTGATCAATATACTCAATTGTAAGAATATTTTAAATCATGTAATGGAATATTATTTGTAAATAATTTTCAAAATAATCAAAATAATAAATTTTCCAATAAAAACAACCAACCTAATCCATTTCAAACCATCCAAAATTTCAACCTAGGATGTAATTACCAACATAACAATATTTTTAGTCAACATGATCAAACAAATAGTAATTTATAACCCCAAAATCCAATAAAAATATTCGGTATAATCATGATCAATTCGGTAATCAATATCTAAGGAATTAAACAACTTTTCAAAATCAGGATAACCAAACTATTATAAATCCCCATACCACTCAGACTAATCAAAAACATGATTCACATCTTGATGATATGGTTAAAAACAATAAAAAATTTCTCAAAAACAAGTTCTGTTGAAAAATATATTAACAAAAATCTATCAAATGGAAACTAGAATCAGTGGTCTAAAAAATCTAGGTAGTGGTAATCTATCATCACAAGATAAAGTGAACCTAATAAAAAGATAAAATGTTAGTGAAATGATCCTAAGAATTTGACCTAAAATTCAGAACTCACAAACTGAATATAATGAAACAGAACCTAATAAGGATAGTCTCACTCGTGAAACAAATGAAAAAGAACCTAAAGAGGTCACAAATTCACCTATTGAACCTATACCTGAACTTGTTATTCACAAATCTATCAATCAAGAGAAATAAAATAAAAATAAGGATATCATACTTAAAGGAACTTACAGGGGATTTAAAAATATTATGGGATCTTATAAAGGGAATAAAAAAGTTAATGATGATGTGGAAACATAGAAGGATCCATTTCCTTACCCTCAAGGAAGCCATCATATTAAAAATAATGTTCGAAATTAAATGGATAAGGAAGTTATTGATCATTTTATAAAATTTTAGGTTAATATTACCTTATTAGGTGTTTTTAAAAAAATCCCAAGATATGCTAAATTCCTCAAAGAAATGTGTACCCAAAAAATAAAGTTCAAGGGAGGTACGAAAGTCAATTAATTGATTAATTATTCTTCAATGATCTAACACTCTCTACCTATTAAATTTAGGGATACAGGTATGTTCTCCATCCCTAGTTTTATTGGAGACCATCATTTTTAGGATGATATGATATATTTAGGTGCCTCCGTAAATTGTATGCTTTAATCAATTTTTATGTTCTTGATATGTAATATAAAATATTTAGCATACATGAACCTTTAATTCTAATAAGACCATATATGAAAATTGGAAAGGTTATAATTAAAATTCACAAAGGAAATTTATTTTTAGAGTTTGGAGGTTAAATGGTTAATTTTAATATCTTTGAATTGATGAAATTCCTTATAGAAGATCACTCTACTAAGAAAGTTAATATTATTGATTAGTTTTCTATAAATATTTTTTACTGATTTTATCCAAAATAATGAACCTATGAATTATATATAAAATATACTCTTTCTTGATACTGAATTTTCTAGAATTGAAGATCTTGAAACCGATTGTGAGGGTATTGACACCAAATCTATTTTGAATACACCGAATGCTATTTTGAGTTTCATGAAAATGCAAATGGTGAAGCTTCTTATTTTAATTTTTAAATTATTAATAAAAGGATGATGATTTTATTTAAGTTTTTATAAAATCTTTATTAGTAGAGGATTTTGAAATGTTATGCAAAAATGAATATGTAGTGGCTAAAAAAGACTTAAAATGTGTTTCACATGTCAGTTTTCTAGATAGATTTGATTTCTATGAAAATTCTTCAAGTGAATAAATATTTAAAAACATGAAAAATGTTCATTTTGATGTTAAAGGGTCACCTCATTATTGTTCTTTATAATCTATTATTTATTTTGAGGCTGAAAAATGTTTTGTTTTTGGGAATGGTTGCACTACTTCTTTAGAGTTTTGTAATTCTACTATAATGGAAAATGAATCAGAGGATAAAATAATTGTTAAATAACCCATCACACCAATTTTTTATAAATAAAACAACCCACCGAATTATAAAATAAAAACCTTACCTAATGATTTAAAGTATTCTTACTTTGGGGAGAAACAAAAAAATTTAGTCATAATTGCAAGAAGATTATGTATTGAATAATAGAACCAACTATTATAGGTCCTTATGGAGAATAATAAGGCCATATATTGGTCCTTAGATGAATTTCTTGTGATTTTTCCTTCATTTTTCGTGTATATGATTCTTCTAGAGGATAATTCTAAATTTTTCACACAATTCTAGGAGATGATGAATCCCATCCATCTTGATGATATTAAAAAGGAGGTGACTGCCTTGTTGGATGCTAATATAATTTTCAATATTTAAAATAGCCAATGGTTAATTTGAGTGAAATTTATTTCTAAAAATGGTGGGTTCAATATTGTTAAGAATGAATTTTAAGAATTAGTTCTAGCTAGGTTTCCCAATAATTGTATGGTATTCATTGATTATATGAATATTAAATTAGTTACTATAAATGGCCACTTTCGTTTTCTTTTTCTTGTTCAAATACTAGAAATGTTAGATGTTCAATCCCTTATTTTTTCATATATACAGTTTTTGGGTACACATAGATTCATATATCTTTAAAATTCCAAGATAAAATAAACTTTACATGCCTTATTGGTACTTTTTCATATAGGAGATTACCTTTTGGACTATGTAATGACCCTCCCACCTTCTAAAGATACATTCTTAGTATTTTATATGAATTTATTGAGGAATCTAGGGAGTATTTATATATTTTTTTAAAGTATATGGGTCTCTATTAATGTTTTTATAAAGAGTTTAGGGGTTGTGATTAGACATTTCATTGAAAAGAACCTGGTTCTGAACATTGAGAAATACCATTTTATGGTGGAGAGTGGAATTATGCTTGGTCATGAAGTGTCTTGGAATGGGATATAGCTAGAAAATTCCAAGGTTAAAATTATCACTTCCTTGAATTTTCTAAATATTATGAAGGATATTTGATATCTTCTTATCTATAATAGATTTTAAATGAGGTTTATAAAATATTTTATTGGAATTTCCTTTCCTTTAATAATTATCCTATAAAAATATGTTCCTTTTATATTTGAAAATATTTATTAGGATGATTTTAATAAATTAAAATAGAATCTTATGTCCCCACCAATAGTTAAAGAACTAAATTGGGAATTAACTTTTTAATTTATGATTGATGCTTTAAAATTCTCTCTAGGGTATGTTCTTGGAAAAAGAGTAGAAAGAAAATTACATGCCATTACTTATACACCTAGGAATTTATATGATACCTAATAAAATAACTCAATAATAGACAAATAATTCTTCGACATTATTTTTTACCTTGATAAATTTAGATGTTATATTTTGGTGTCTAAATTTATTATTATCACTAACCATTTGGTTATTTCATATTTCATGAAGAATAATGAATCAAATCCAAGGCTGGTTAGGTGGATCATGTTGCTCTAATAATTTTATATAAAGATCCAATATATGAAATGAATTAATAACACTATATATAATCCTTTTATTAGGCTACCTAATGGGTCCTATCTAGAAAATTCATCTATTGAACCCATTATAGAGTTTTTCTATTTGAGATATTGTATTCTGTTGTTGTTGGTAAGAGACCATGGTTTTTAGATATAGTGAATTTCTTTGCTGTTGATGGTATTCCTCCTTGGTTTTCAAAATAAAAGTTTGAAAAATTAATTAGCGAGTTCATGAAATATTTCTAGGGTGGTATTTACTTATGAAATTTCAGGAGTGGTCATATTATTAGGAGATGTATCCCAAATTATGATATTTTTTTAGTTCTAAAATTCTTCTATAGTTTAAGTTTTGGAAGATACTTTTAGATTCATATAATATCTAGAAAGGTTTTGGATTCAAGTTTATTTTGGACCACCATATTTAAATACTCTACTAAATTTTTTAGGACTTGTAAAGTTTTTCAATTCCAAGGAAACATTTCTTTAATTAATGATATATCATAATAAATTTTGTTGTCTTATGATCTATTTGATGTTTTGGGGATGGATTTTATGGGTCCTTTTCCCAATTACTTTGGATATTATTAAATCTTTCTTACTATATACTATGTGTTTAAATGGATTGAATCTATACCAACCATAAGTAATGATTCTAATGTGGTGTCCTAATTTATCAAGAGAAATCTATTTAGTATATCTGGGAAACAAATAATAATTTTTACATACCAAGGCACACATTTATATAATAGGACAATGAAATATTTTTTGAAAAGATATTGGGTTATTCATAAATAATTTACCCATTATAATCCTAAAAAAATGGTATATATGAGGTTTAAAATATAAAAATTAAAAATATTCTGGAAAAATAGTTTACCCAAATAGGAAACATTGGAGTTTAAGACTAGAGAATTATTTTTGGGTGTATATAATAACATATAAATAACCATTAGGGATATCACCCTATAGAATAGTCTTTGGTAGATTCTTTCATCTACATATGGAGTTATAACATGGATATTCTTGGGATTTTAAATCATGAAATATGATGGTATTTAAATCTATATTAGAGAAGAATTTGTTTTTGTAGGAGTTAAAATAAATTAGGAATAATGAATATGACAATGGAAGGATTATTAAAGAGAAAAATACTATTCCAGAAAAAATTATTTTGAAAAATAATTCCATGTTAGAAACAAAGTTCTATTGAATAATTCTAGGCTTAATAACTTCTTAGGTAATACTCATTCTAAATGGGGTGGTCCTTTCTTCATTAATTTTTTACATTTTGGTGTTTTGCAGATTGGAGATCCAGAGAAGAGTAATCCATTCATACTCAATGGAAGAAGACTTAATATATTTACATAATAGCTTAAGGATCCTCAAGGGTAAGATATACTTCTTGCAGAATCTGATTACAACTAAATTTTCTAGGTTTTATCTTCACTTACCACTTTTAATTATACTAAATAATTCTGTGTATATAGGGTGATAACCAATTTTAATGTAAGGATTTTATGTTTATTTGTTTTTATATGTTGTGAATAAAGTGGTATGACTTTGAGGAATCTGTTATTCTTGTTGTTCACTATGAATAATTTACATATGATCTGTTAAGAATTTTGAACATGAATGACTATAGGGAATTTCTTTAGAGGCAATAAGGGGTGTATTTGACTAAATTAAATGGAAAATAAATATTATATTTCAATTAAGTTATTATTCCTAATGTTTCTCATTTTTCATGCTTAAAAAAATTTTAAACTATTTATCTTCTAGGATACCATTGGATTTAAACTTATGTTTTTTTCATAATCACTTCTCAACATTCAACCTTTCATAAGATTATTTGTTTCGAACCTTAAAAATTATTTATATTTTTTCCCCTACCTTGAATTATCCATTGGGCACAATGTTGAGTTTTAAGTGTGGGGGAGGGGTATTTAATTTAAAAAATTGTGCTTCAATGTTGAAAAAATAAAAAAACCGTAATTTTTTTTCAAAATTGATTGATTTTTAAGATTTAAATTTCTTATTCAGTGGAGAAAAGTTTTTCTAAAGTATTAGATTTGATTTTTAGATTTGATGAGGTTAAATTTTTTGTTTCCTCAAGGATTTAACTAGGTTTAAAATTTTCTTTAATCTCTTGATTTTTTTTTTGGTCAAACATTGGGAGTAGTATTTATAATAATCATTGGTTTTGGACGTTTATATTATGTTTTAATGTTTTAGTCTATTAATTTAAATGATCTATGAAACAAAAAAATCTTAATCATTAATTAACTCTACATTCTTCATTTTTTATTATTTTTATATTTGTTGGGATATTAATTCTTTTCTTATAATTATTTTTTATTGACCATTCAACATCATGTCTATTTTGTTATGGATTCTAAATTATGTGTGCTTGTTTTACTAGAGGAAAAGAAAATTTTTAATGTTTTAGTTAAATGTAAAGTTATTTTTGTATAAAACCTTTAAAAAATTATAATGTCAATCATTTTTATAAAATCAAAACTAACTTTTGACCAAATTTCAAGTTTCTAAGAGAGTGATCACTTTTTATTCTTGAAATAGTACCCGGGTAATAATGATTTTGAAAACTTATTCACAGTGACACTTTACTTTTCACCCTTTTAGAATCTTTTATTCTACTTAAATTGTAAAAACTGACTATTTGAGGGTAAGTAAAATGTTAAGTGTGGGGGAATTTAATGTGGCCTATTTTGAATTTTTATTTCCTTGCCTATTCTAGGTATTAAATTATGTTTATAATGATAAAATGTTATTTTAATAGAGTAATATTGTGTTTTAATTATTTTTGGATGAAAATTATCAATCTTTGAATATTTGATTCATAACAGGAATTTTAAGTTCTTAATTGATTATCTTTTTCTAATTTTATTTTTTATATAATTGTAGAACCAATTTTTTTATTGATTTTCTATAATTTAATTAATATTCAATTATTGAATTTTTTTGAAGTGGTTTATGCTTTGGAATTATGGTATTTATTTTTTCATCAATTATAATTTCAATTATTTTTTATGATTTTTTGTATTTTTAAATTAATTCTTTAATAATTTCATGGTTTTATTTCTAAAATCATATTTTAAAATTTATTTTTGGATTTTTGAGTTTATTTTGTTCTTGAAGTTTAATTTAAAATTTAATTAATAAATTTTCACATTCTTAAATAAAAGTTTTGATTTTGTGTTTTAGAATAAACCAAGGACAAGTTACCCTGAGAGTTAACTAAATATAAATTTTTCTAAGTCTAAGACCTACCATAAGGATAAATTAAGTGACCATGATTTTATCTAAATCAACTGTATGTTTTTTTAACTGGCCTTATGTTATAAAATTGAAAAAGTTTTGACATGACCATGTGTGTATTACAGATCGATCATGCCTAACTTTTTGAGAGTTTGTTAAAATATAAAAAAGGAAAGAAGCTACCATATATCTTACTATAGAGTGACCACAAGACAAATTCAATTGACTACAACACCCTTTTTGTGACCTATAATTTATTTTTTTTAATGGATTGGATGCATTTATAAAAAATATAGATGAAGGAGGATGAGTCCAAACCTAATAACGATGATGAATCCAATTTGTAATAAATTGGGGAGTTATATGAGATCATGTAATGAAGCTATGAATGTCGATCAAGCTTTCAGGTTGAGGTTGAACTTCACCAAATTCTGAATTAGGGATTCAAGAAATTGAGCCAATGAATCGAAGTGAATCCAAGATGAATACTAAAATTAATAATATGAATATAAAAAAATTAAAAGAATCCATGTTTCTTTGTAAAAAATAAAGTATTTAATGAAGAATTCAAGTCTAATAGTGTCAGTGGAGTATGATCTGATCTCAGTTGTGTGAGATGGAAGGAGGTTCAAATGACAATATTAAAGATCTGTGAATTTGGTTCTAAGGATAGAACTTTATCAACCTTGGTTGTTTCTAATCATAAGATACTAACAAATAATTAAATTATATATGGTCATATATGAATTGATCCAGTCACAATGGAGTTTTCTGGAGGAAACCTGGGCTCCAATGGAGAAGACACGTGAGGTTGAGGCCATTTCCAATTAGGATAAAGTTTCTTTGTGGTTGTGAATTTGAGATTGAAGAATATTTTTCACTAGTTTAATTTGGTGTTTGTTGGTCCATCAATGAAGATAATTAGGATTCATTTTTCATCCAATTTTGTTTCTTGGGAGTGTAATATGTGTGAACTCCATATGATTGATTATTTATCTTAAGGGAGAACTAAAATATATAGGCCTATAAGTACATTTAGAGAGGATCCAATCAAATATGGTCAATATTGGGAGTTTCAACACTTTCATTTTGATGCACTGGGCCTCATAAGGGTTAAACCAAATAAAAAATCCACAAAAGGTATTTTAAATATATTAAAGTGATTATGGTACCCTAAATTTTTAATAAGAAATAAAAATTAGGGGATGAAATAAAATCTATAAAGCCTCAATAATGCTCATAAAAGTTGAAGAAGATTATAGTTGGAAAATAGGAGAAGATTCTGGAATTTTATAGAGACTAAAAAAAATTGTTTGATCATATAAATATATCCACAAAAAATACTTAATTTCAAAGTAAGAGAATATGGGGGAGTGTGATTAGTCATACGAGATTTTTTCGAGTCACACGGATGTGAAAGTGAGTAGTGAAGGTATGCATTGTGGAAAATTATGAAAGGTGATGCATGATTGAGTTTGGGAGGAGTTATAAAAACAATTGAAAAATATGTTTTCATGAAGAGAGGAAGATTTTTAGGACTGAAAAACTAGAGTGGGAGGTTTTAGTATTTTCTAGAGAATCTGGGGAGGAATTATTATTGTCACATTCTTTAATAAATATTATGTCACCTCTTGTACTTTAATTATGATCAGTTAATTAATTTTTGGAAAAACCTGGTGTTTTTTAATGGTTATTTACTTCTTGGCTTATATTTATTCAATTATTTACTGTATATTTATTTGGATGTTTGATTCATTGAAATTTTATTGGCTTTTGAGGTTAATTATTTCTGCAATTTTGTTTATATTTCTCTTACATTCTATGATCGATACATATCTGAAAATAGAGTGTTGAGAATTGAATATTTATTTATAATTTTTACCAAGAGTTTAATGTAGAGATTAACTATTTAAATTTATCAATTCTTGATCGAGGATTGTGAGCATAGTAAGTATTTAACTATTTCTTTGTTCTTGAAAATCATTGAGTAAATTAAATGGATCTTGATGAAAGGAGATCATTTATGTGATTATATTATTTTATCTCACTATCTCAAACTTAGTGGGAAACACGGATAGTGATCACAAACTTTGAATTAAGGTAATTATAAGTGTGAGAATATTTTTAGGAAATGATTAATTAATGATCTGTGATAATTACTAGTATTGGCCACTATTTCCTTTATGTTAATTATTTTACTCTCATATTGTTCTATTAATGTTTTCTCAACCTCTGTTAGATTACAAAAATAATAAGTTTTTCATATCATAGATTTTTTCCCTCCAAAAACATAGAATTTTTTATAAAAATAAATCATGATAAAAAATCATTATAATGAAGCCTCATAGAAGAAAACCTTGGGATTTTCTACATTGAAAAATTTAGGAAAAATATTTAATTTTGTTTTAGTGATAGAAAAACAAGGCTCTTCAGCTTTCCAGAAAACCAAATGTAAATTTATTACTTATAATGCTTATATAATTAATAGTTATTTGTTTTATACAAAGGGACGGGATGAATGTATCATGATGAAAAATAATGGATTTACTCTTGTGGAAAAAAATGAATATATCTAGTTCTATGGATAAAAATCCAATTTATGTGAATATGTGATACTCTATAATAATTTAAAAAATATGGGAGTTGGATTATATAAAATTACAAGTTCTAATTTTCTAATAAAAATTAGTTGAAACATTACTACAATTAAAATAGATAAATTGAGATCTATGAAAGTCAATTTTATTAAGGAATGGTATTAGGATTAACTGTTCATAATGGTTTCATAGGAATTATACGTATTTTATTCCCTATATCCTGTAAAAAAAAATTGGTTGTTAGTTATCTATCAATGAAAACAACATCAATGTTAAATGAAAATTCCATTGAGGTCAACCCTTTCATTGGACGTTGCAATGATTTCATGGTGGTCCCAATGTATATGATATCTTGTATGTCAAAGGTGAATAAAAAATATAATATTTGGATACTTGATAGAGGGCCCAAATCCCTTAAAACATAAAATAAAATAATAGTTAAATGAAAAATTCAAATGTCTTGAATTAGTTTATTTATATACATTTTGTTTCCTTATAATATAATGCATTCATTAATGTATTTATGTGGTCTAAATTAAATTTTTAACTAATTTTGTAGATAATGGATTCTCCACCTAATAATATTCTCAATTTCAAGGAACAACATATTGATGTTGTTGAAATTGAGAAAATATTAGAAGGTGTAGAAAATATGGTTGTAAAAAGAAAAGATTAGTATAGAGTGATAGTGTTAGAAAAAATTATTTAGGTGAGAGGTAAAGGTCTAAAATTCAAGGTTGGATGGAATACATGAGGTTAACCTATTAACCCAAAATTTTTATTTTAATTAGTTACATCTAGTCCATCACTCGAATGCACATATTGATTAATATAGATAATAAGGGTAATGTTGTGCTTAAATTGAAGGCAATAATTTGGGAAGACATTAAGGTAGCATTATGATATCCTTTATCTATTTTATTGAAAAAACAAATAATGAAATGTTGATTTATTCTTCAAAAACCATTGTATAGTACATTTATATTAGAATAAATTCACATAAATTCATACTAATGATAATTGGAAAGGTTCATAGAGTATATTAAACACTTTTTATGAAACATAATCTTAGGGACCATGAGGGGAAATTAAAACCCCACCCACCAGCTCTATATGCACACATCTAAAATCAAGAAACCAATGATGATTTCATTAATTATCTATTGAGAAGATGAAAAATTTTGTAGTGATCCTAATTTTTATGATACAAATATTCAAAATATTCCAAATAATATTTTTGAGAGGGTTTATTGATCTATTATGAAGTTTTTATCCTCACAGAGCCTTGATAATAATATATTAAAAATAATACATATTATTTTTAGTTAACACAAGTGTGTTAATGAATTTTTGGTATTTCCTCATGAACATAGCTTCATATGGGAAAAATGATTTTGTGGTCTCATCTAGAATAGGGGGTTTACCCAATGAGTGATGTTCTTTAGTTAACATCTAGGGTCCTAGGGCTACTCATCAGGGGTGTGGAGTTAAATAAAATTAATTAATTTAAAATTAATTAATTTTTATATATGGTGACGTAATTTACCCTATTAAATCCCTATTATGGTTTCTATATTGGGTTGTCCATTTTTTATATTAATATAAACCTACAGAGAGAAATGGGATAGATCAAGACTTGGTTAAATCGATATTATATCAAAGTAATGGAGCCAGATCTGTGATGACATCAATAATTTGATCACATGATGATAATGAATGGAACCATTGTATCAAAAATGGATTGAACTTATGGTTGTTGTGTCCTGAGGCAGGGATTATTTCTTTGGATTCATGCCTCGTTCCTACTAATAATTATTTATAAAACCCTTAATTATATATTGTTACCAAGAATTTAATCATTATGGATTATCAGCCTTGTTATTGTAGTGTTTTTTCTTAAATAATTAATTTTTTTTAAATTTCGGTATTTATTTTCACAATGATTCTCCATGGAATTCCTCATTAAAAATATTCACATATTCCCCATTGAGTATCCCTCCTTGTTAAATATATATGTGGTGTGAATTGTGAATGAATTTTTACATGTTCAGTATTCACACTATCCATTTTTCTTCCATTCCCCATGAACAATCACCACTGACATTCGACTTGGATGGTGTCTCGAATTTGGGGTGATCGTAATAGAAAGGAATTGATATATGACGGTGATAGAAACATTGTGGGAATGTTAGTGGATAAAGGATGATTCTAGTTGGCATAATAGATCGAGTCTATTTTATGGTAGAAAGAAGGTGGTAATGCATTTAATGTCAAGAAGGACCCCTAGTGGTCATAGACGATGATAGTGCTGATATTGTGTGATTGGGGGTCATTCCTGGTAGAAGTGGTGTAAAATCGGATCAGTTTGCAGATATGGGAAAAGAAAAAACTATATAGCATATAGTTCAATGGAACACGTGTTATGTACCTCCTCGATTGTAGTACTAGGGTTCTGGAAATTTTAAATATCACATGAAATGTTGTATGTATGTACACATAATTTAATTAGAATCAATTATGTAATCAAGAACACACCCAACCACATGGTGTGTAATTTGAGTATATTCCATACACGATCTACATGACATAACTCAAGCGGTGGTACACACCAAGACAACACCCATAGACCACATGTCATGCGTTCATGAAATAAAATCATATAGTTATAGATTACATGACTTTAATGATCGGTGGTACATGTAGAGTGCTATCATGGGTACTATATATCATGTACTACCTCAAACATTCCATATACCCCAATTATATAGGTAATTGTGTATTAGGAATATATGTTGAGTGCCTTATTAATCTCACTTTTCATGTACATCATAGTACACACTATGTAGGTTGACTGATACATGCCATTTGAAGAGAATTACATGACTAAGATTCCCTATAGGGGATACATACCTTGTACCCCTATAGTATATATCATGTACTCTTTCCAACCTTAGTGGATCTTTGTATCTCATTTCTTAAGACTTAGATTTAGGAGCACATGTAGTATATCCAGAGTTTTTTACAATTATAATGTGATGATTATATTTTCTTCAGTATCATAGGTGAGACACAATTCAATACATATAGTTTAATCTCTTTAGATTTTTATGTTTGATGATGGGTTTTGGGAATAGTGATAATATCATTCTAATTATTCCCCCCCCCTTAGTGAGTTTATATTAAGGAATGGGTCCCTCACATTATAGGGTGTGTCCCCCCTCCAAATACTCAGGGTGTGAGTCCTTTATCATTTTTATCATTAGATTCAGTACCCCCCCCCCTATAACAACTTGGATCCACACTCTTGGATCTAGTGAAAAAAGTGTATTATCTACAAAATGGATTTGATACTAACAATGACAACTTGAACTTTACTATAACGACCAAGACCCGAATAGCCACCCGAACAGTGCAAAATGGGTCGGGTGTTACTACCTTAAGAACACTTCCCCGAATGCTAAAGGCTACCGACTAGCAGTGAGGCTCTGATAGGTATAGTGGGGAGGCTATACCCTCTTAGAGGAAGAAGGAAATAGTGGTACTAGTCCGAGCAATGATAAATGAAATGCAGTAGAAGTAAATGACTCAGCAGACTCGAACCAGACCTGCAGAGTGGAAGCATATCCAATATCAATAAAAAACAGAAGCAAGATATAAAAAACATCCATGGAAAGTAATCACAGTAGAATATTGATCACTTGTAACTACTACTAAACAAAATACATACATACAAATATGGTCATACATATACATATGTAAAGGCTCCAATGGCTATCCAATTGCAGATACAAGATAAGTAAGCAAGCTGATATAAGAAAGAAAGAAAAACAAAATAAAATCCATCTAGGTAAGACCTCAAGGTTTATACCACCTTCATGTAATAGAAAATGCAGTCCAGCTCCCGAAGATGACCTCTTTCCTGTACATAAATCAATAAAGTATGCACGTATTCTGAAGGGCCCTTGCACGGTGTGAGATGAATATCAATAGGATACCACCCAACGGTGCGTACCTAATATAAGTGTTTAAGAAGGCATGCAGTTATAAAGAAAAAAGTAAATAGTACGATGCAAAAAATAAACATAAAATCCATTGGTGCTCATTAGCCACCATAAAGTGTCACCTCCTTCAGCCAATATTGGAATCTATGTCATGTAACCCAGTACCATGTGCCACCTGACACATCGTGTCTCAAATACCAACGTCTTGAAGTCACGCCCAAAAAGTATTAACCCGAAGGAACAATGATATCTTCCCTCAATAAGTAACCAGATGGAAAATGATGTATGCCCTCAAATCAAGTAACTGAAGTTACAACAATGTCTTCCCTCAAATCAAGTAACCAGAGGAACAACGATGTCTACCCTCAAATCAAGGCGAGCCTCTACCCCCAACCCAATAGTCTCAATGCTATCCCTTGAAGGCTCCTCACCTTCAACGTGGCTTCCTACAGCAAGAACCCCCAACCAATATTACCTAGACTGCAACTAACGGGGGCCTATACCCACATGAGTTGTCAAAACCACCTCATAACGGAGTCTCTCTATGTACACACTACTCAAAGTCTCGGGTGAGCGGTAATCACAAAAATAGTACCCAAGCCATAGTGTCTCTGACACCTCTTGTCCCTGCAACCATGCTGCTCAAGTCTAATGGCCTCATCATCCAAGTAACCCAGGCCATGCCCAACCTGACAGTCACCCTACCTCAAGACGACATCCATAACGCCCAATCTTGTGGTCAGAACCACCCAATGTAACTCAGGACAATCCCAACCTATGATCAGCATCACACAAGAATATCCATGCCATGCCCAACACAACCACAAGGGTTCCAGCATATTCTATTTAGAAATTACATATATAATCAAAAAAATCACTTTTATATGGGCAAAACAAACTAAAAAGTTGAAATGCACTAACCAAGTGTTGTCCCATACTAGCACAGAGGTCATTAAATCCTATAAAAATTCATATCAAGGTTTAATAAACTAAACTCAATAGTATAAAACAATGAAATTAAATTATAACCATTGTTAAATCCCCCAACCAAAATGACTTGATGAGAAACGGCCCCTTGTCCATCCTCGCTCAAGTAAAATGGTAACAGGTTATAACCAAATTCATCCCATAGGTCAAATAAACAATTAAACAGGAAATAGTAGGTAAAACAAGGTCACCCTCAAAAATACTCGAAGACACGCCAAAGGCCGCACCACCCAAAAGTCCATGAAAACCCAAAACAAGGTATGCACAACCTACCTCATACTAATACAATGACACTCCTCTGATAACAGCCTCTAATTATGTCTAAAATTTGGTAGTTCTACAAAAGAACCAAAACCGCTCTAACCCCTATAACTCATCTTAGAACAGAAATCAAGAAGAACAGTTCAAGAGGAATCAAGTCCTTACTAAGGGGGTTCTAACACATCTAATGACGATCGAAATGGAGTTCGAACAGATGATTGGGTGTAAAAATGATCTCCGGCTGGCTGTCCCCACTCAAACCCATCAAGGGTTTGGGTTTCTACCTCAAAATGAGGCTACTACCCATTTTAGAGAAAAAAAATAAAATACACTGCGTGTACTTATACTACATGGTGTTTTTCATTTTACTATCATATAATGGCTGATATTTCATTGAGGACTTTCCGACTAACTACACGGCATGTACCTAGGTGTACACGGTGTGTACTACTCTACCCGGCTGACATCTCCAACAAGCCATGTATATTCCCATACATGGCCCCTCTACACAGCGTGTATAAATAGTACATGGAATACACTTGCTAAAAATATTCTACCTAGACCACAGTCCTACACACCATGTATGGACTCCACACGGTCAAGGGTACATGGCGTGTCAAGCAACACTACATGTCATGTCATAAGAAATTCCTACACGGTCACCACACGACATGTACTCAGCGAGCACACTGATGGTATGAACCTAACCCATACACGGCATATAATTTAGAGTAAATGGTGCGTAGTCTAGAAATTTCCAAAACCTCCCAGATTTTACCAGTTTTCACAGAAACAAGTCAAAATTCAAACAGGGTTGACATTTTGACCTGTTCTAAAAACCCGGGTTCTTAATATCTTCCCACCTAAACATATCTCATCCCTGAGCTATCAAATGAAACCCATAGATGGCACTGAACATGCCACCCCAATCAAAGTAACTCAAACACTTTTGGTCTCGACGGTTCTGGTTAAATTCCTCAAGGGGCCCCCTCCTTAGGAATTGCCTAACTCGTTCTCAAACCTATAAAAAAAAAATAAAGGGTTCAATCACCTGTTTCCAAACTCATGGTTCTCTCGTGATGCATCCTCACTCCTGCGCCTCAATGGTGATCCCAGTCATTTTTGACACCCAATGAATCCCGCACCGCATCAATGTCTTCCTCCATGAGGTCTGCATCCTATGGATGCTCAAAAAGAACATGGTTCTTATCACCTTAAGTAACTTGCATACTCGATGCCCTGATTCCCACGACACCTCAAGTAACATGCATCCTCAATGCCTCGATGTCACACTTTTCATACATATATATAAATATATCCCACACCTAATATGGATCCAATCCCACTAACCAGCATCTAGTTAGTCTACATGAATCATGTGAACCTCATGCACTCAAAACGGACATGCCTCAATAGGTCAATCCAATAGAAAAAAAAGTAACATCCACAGGCGCGATGTACCTCTGACCGTCATCAGCTCACCAGCCTATTCAACCCTTGGCAGCTCTATATCATGCACCTAGCCTAAAGTATAGATGCCTGATGCCTAACTTCTATGTGGTTTTGCTCCAGTCACCAGCCAATGATCCCTTATCTGGGTCCCACTGTCTCTATCATGTCCTCCATGTGCCGATGAAACTCAGCTACCCTCTCCTAGTACCAAACCTGAACCAACTCCAGATGCCACTTTCTATTTTGGTCCCTACCTACCGACTATCTGAGTAGGCTACCTACAGAATCTCTCCAGATGTCCAACCTATCCACATGCCCAGCACTCCTTTGGATGCCTATCACACTGACTCTAAAAATGTTTTGGTTGTCCACACTAAAATCAAACCACTGAAGAACTGCTATGAGGTGGTCTAGCTGAGTCCTTGGCCTGACTGCCCTGCTGGAACTCATCCTGTCCTCGCTTCCTGTTATCCAAACCATCACCTGAAGCTATCACCTAGCCAACTTGGGGTATATCCCTCTGGTTTCCATTCGCTTTGAGCGCCTGATTCACCGCCTCTAAGAATGAACCCAACCTGAACATATTTACCTGGATCTGAATGGAATGTCATAATCCATCCTCGATGTGCCTCACCATTACTGATTCATTGCTTACCATACCAGGTGCGATGCAAGATAGGTCATTGAAAGTAGTTGTGTAGTCCACGATGGACATGTCCTCTACTGAAGGCTCAAGAAATCTCAAGCCCTCTCTGCCCTCAGTGTATCTGGGTAAAAGTGTTCAAATAACATTTCCTCTAAGTCCATCCATGATAGCCCTTCGTTCTTGCAATCCTGATCCTACACATCCCACCAACTCTTTTCTATTCCTCTCAGCATGTATGTCGCCAGCTTAACCCTCCGCCCTGGAGGTGTCTCAAGCTACTCAAATATCATCTATATGCTCTCTATCCAGTTATCAGCCACTTACGGACCACCCTCACCCTAAAAACATGGAGGGTGTTGTGACTGGAACTCCCACATCAGATATGCCATAGATGGATCTATACCCTGCGCACCTCTGTCAATCCCTGACAAGACACGTACCAGACCAGCTCGGAGCTGCTCATCGAGCCATGGTCTGAATGCTGCCAAACCCTACTGTTGTCCTGCCTGCACTGGATCCTGGACATGTTCTTGTCCCTAATCCTGTACCTGTGGCTCATGATCTACCTGCACTGGGTCCTAAACTGGACCCTGCTCATGTGGCATTATACCATCTCCGGCCAGATGCTCCATCTGAGTAGACTAAAAGGAACCCTCTAAATACCATAAATGGTTATACATCCCATATATATATAATAACATATATTCAAATTAGGTACAGAAAGCAGTAAATAGGCATCATAAATCAATTACCCTTACTCTCCCCTATCATAACCCATGCCCATGGTATCCTGACCTCATGGCCTCCTTACCCACCCTCAACAGATCCAAGTATCAAAAGTATCTCGAACCTTTCTCATTCTGACAACTAATGTTGCCTCAAACCAACGACTGAGTCACCCAGTCCTAGTGATCAAAATCACCTCAACCATAGTACTTGTCTGATCGTTCAAGAGCCATAACCAAATACCCTACCACATGCAATTCTAAAAATATATAAAGCATGGCATAACACATTTCAATCAACAAGAAATTCTATTAGGAATTTCACCTATTCCCATTTAAAAGCATACAAATCATGGTAATCTGATATTATTCACATGGAATTATCACTTCACAAAGCATAAGTGTATTATGAAATTGAAATACCCTAAAATATTCCTATTAGAATCCAAAAAAAACGGCCTTTCCAAATCGGGCCAAGGTCAAATTTTCCCTTATCGCATCAGGTCAAGGGTCACATATCAAAATCAATAACATCGCACACCAAGTGAGCCACCATAGTGGAAATCATAAAAACTATAATCTGAGAAAAAAGAAAATAGAAATTCCCACCCATGGAAACTTGGTCCATCCCTCATAAATAGGGATACAGGAACCCAAGAACAAGCTAGAAACCCAGTTCCAGTCACAACCTATCTCTAGTATACCATATCCCAAATAGTAAAACCATAAGAAATAAAAAGAGAATCCCCAATCTCATTAGTATCCAACAGAATGCTGCTACTAAATACCTATCAAGAACTCCTCTGATACCACTTTGTAATGACCCGGACCTGAATAGCCACTTGAATAGTATTAAACAGGTCGGGTGTTACTACCTTAGGCGCACCTCCCCTAATGCCAAAGGCTTCTGACTAGTAGTGAGGGTCTGATAGGTATAGTGGGAAGGATATACCCTCTCAGAGGAAAAAGGAAATGGTGGTACTGGTCTGAGAAATGATAAATGACATGCAATAGAAGTAACTGACTTAGTAAACTTGAACCAGACCCATAGAGTGGAAGCATATCCAATATCAATAAATAGTGGAAGCAAGATATAAAAAACTGCTACAGAAATTAATCACATAAGCATTCTGATCACTTGTAACTACTACTGAACAATAACATAAAACCAAATCAGTTCATACATATACATATGTAAAGGTACCAATGGCTATCCAACTATAGCTACAAGACAAGTAAGCATGATGATATAGGAAAAGAAAACAAAACAAAATAAACTCCATCTAGGCAAGGCCTAAAGGTTCATACCATCTCTATGTAATAGCTAATGCAGTCCAGATCCCAAAGCTGACCTCTTTCTTGCACGTAAATCCATAAAGTCTGCACACGTCTCAAAGGACCCGTGCAGGGTGTGAGATGAATCTCAGTAGGATACCACCCAATAGTGGACACCTAATATAATTTTTTAATAAGACATGAAGTAATAAGGAAAACAGTAAATAGTATGTTTCACAAATAAACTTAAACTCAACTAGTTCTTAGCAGCCACCATGAAGTGTCACCTGCTTCGGCCAATGCCGGAATCTCTGTCGTGTAACTCGGCACCATGTACCACCTGACACCTTGTGTCTCAAGTACCAACATCATGAAGGAACACCTAAACAGTAGTAACCCAAAGGAACAATGATATCTTCCCTCAATAAGTAACTATGGGGATAGTGATGTCTTCCCTCAAATCAAGTAACCAGAGGAACAATGTTGTCTACCCTAAAATCAAGTAACTATAGGAATAGTGATGCATGCCCTCAAATCATGGCAAGCCTATGCCCCCAACCTGATAGTCTCAATGCTATCCTCTGAAGGCTCCTCACCTTTCATGCAGCTTCCTATGGAAAGAACCCCAAACCAATAGAACCTAAACCACAGCTAATGGAGGCCTCTACCCATAAGAGTGGTTAAAACCACCTCATCACGAAGTCTCTCTATGTGAACACAACTTAAGTCCCGGGTGAGAGGTAATCACCAAAATAATATCCAATCCATAATGTCTCTGACACCTCATGTCCTTACGACTATGATGCTCAAGTCTGATGGCCTTGCCATCCATGTAACCTAGGCCATTCCCAACCTGATAGTCACCCTGCCTCAAGCCGATGTCCATAACACCCAATCCCATGGTCAGAACCACCCAATGTAACCCAGGCCAAGCCCACCCTGTGATCAACATCATACAAGAATATCTGGGCCATTCCCAACATAGCCATAAGGGTTCCATCATATTCTATTAAAAAATTACATATATAACCAAAAGAATCACTTTTATACAGGAAAAACAAACTAAACAGTTGAAATGCACTAACCGAGTGTTGTCTCATACCAGCACAGAGGTCTTTAAAGCCTCTAACAATTCATATCAAGGTTTAATAAACTAAACTCAATAGTCCAAAACAATGTAATTCAATTATAACCATTTCTTCAACCCTGGTCAAAACGCCCCAATGATCAACGACCCCTCACCCAGCCTCGTTCAAGTAAAACGGTAACAAGTCATACCCAAAGGCATCCCATAGGTCAAATAAACAATTAAACAGGCAATATAAGGTAAAATAGGGTCACGCTCAAAAATACCTGAAGACACGCCAAAGGTCGCACCACCAAAACATCCACAAAAACACAAAACAAGGTACGCACCACCTACCTCATACTAGCACGATGGCACTCCCTCAATAACAGCCTCCAATCAGGTCTAAAACGCGGTAGATCTATAAAACAACCAAAACCTCTCAAATACCTATAACTCTTCCTAAAATAGAAATCAAGAAGAATGGATCAAGGTGAATCAAGGCCTTACCAAGGGGGTTCTAATGCATCTGATGGAGATCGAAATAGAGTTAAAATGGATGATCAGAAGTAAAAATGAGCTCTAATTGAGTCTCCCAGATCAAACCCATCGAGGGTTTGGGTTTCTACCTCAAAATGAGGCTACTGCCCGTTTTAGTGAAAAAAATACACGGTGTTTACTTATACTACATGGAATGTATCATTTTTATGTTCATATAATGGCTGATATTTCACTGAGTACTTTTCTACTGACTACACAACGTGTACCTAGGTATACATAGCACGTACTTCTCTACCCGGTTGACATCCCCACCATGCCATGTATATTCCCATACACGGCCCCTGTACATGGCTTGTAGAAATAGTATACAGTGTGCACTAGCTAAAAAAATCTACCCAGTCCATAGGCCCACACGCCAAGTATGGCCTCCACACCGTCAAGGGTAAACGTCGTGTCGAGCAACACTACACGCCGTCTCGTAGGAAATTTCTACATGGTCACCACACGACATGTACTTGGTGAGTACAAAGATGGTATTCACCTAACCCATACACGACATGTACTTTAGAGTACAGGGCATGTAGACAAGATATTTTTAGAACCTCCCAAATTTTCCCAATTTTCACAGAAACAAGCCGAAATTCCAACAGGTTCAGGATTTTGACCCGTTCTAAAAACCCAGGTTCTTACAATCTCCCCACATTAACATAGCTCATACCCGAGCTATAAAATGAAACTTGGAGATGGTACCTAACATGATACTAGGATCAAAGTAACCCAGAATCTCTCGTTCTAGAAGGTTCTGGTTAAATTCATCAAGGGGCTCCCCACCTTAGGAATTGTCTAACTCGATCTCAAACCTACAAATAAAGAACAAAGAAATGGTTCACTAACCTATTTCCGGACTCATAGTCCTTTCATGACACATCTTCACTCCTACACCTCATTGGTGCCCCTAGTTATTTCTGACACCCAAGATATCCCACACCGCATTGGTTTCTATCTCCTTGAGGTCCTACATCCTATGGATGCTCAAAAACGAACCTGGTGCCTAGCACCTCAAATAACCTGCATCCTCGATGCCCTGATTCCCATGACACCTCAAGTAACATGCATCCTCAATTCCTTGATTCCATGTATCTCATACATATATATAAATATATCCCACACCTGATGTGGAACCAATCCCACTAACCAGTATCTAGTCAGTCCACATGAATCCTATGCACCTCGTGCACTCAAAACAGACATACCTCAATAGGTCATGCCAAAAGAAAACAAAAAAGTCACGGCCACACTCATGGTGTACCTCTAACCATCATCATCTCACCATCCGGCTCATCCCTTCGTAGCTCCACGGCATGAACCTGGCCTGAAGTATGGCTGCCCGATGGTTGACCTCCCTACGATGCTGCTCCAGTAACCGGACAATGACCCCTCAGCTGGGTCCTGTTGTTTTTGTCATGTCCTCCTCATGTAGTTGAAACTTGGCTACCCTCTCCTAGTACCAAACCTAAACCAACTCCAAATACCACTCTCTATTTTGGTCCCTGTCTGCTGGCTATCTGAGTAGGCTTCCTACAGAACCTCTCCAAATTCCTGACATGTCCACATTCCCAACACTCCTTTGGAGGCCTATCACATGGAGTCTGAACATGTCCTGGATGTACACAATGAAAGAAAACCATTTAAGAACTATTATGTGTTGGTATAGCTGAGTCCTTGGCCTGACTACCCTATCGGAACTCATCTCGTACTCACTTCCTTCTATCTAAACCATCACCTGAAGTTGTCACTTGGCCAAACTGGGGCCTATCCCTCTAGTTTCCCTCCACTATGAGCACCTGATTTTCTACTTCTGATAATGAACCCAACCTAAAGATATTTACCTGGATCTGAATGGAATGTCGTAATCCATCCTAGATGTTCCTCACCCTTACCAATTCATCGCTTACCATATCAGGTGAAAATAGAGAGAGCTCAATGAAAGTAGTTGTGTAGTCCATGATGGACATGTCTTCATGATGAAGGCTCAAGAACTCCTGATCCCTCTCTACCCTCAGTGTATCTGGGTAAAGGTGCTCAAAAATATGTCTTCTAAGTCCTTCCATGATAGCCCTTTGTGGCTATGAGCCTAAACCTACACATCCCACCAACGCTTTGCTAGTCCTCTCAGCATGTTTGTCTCCAGCTTGACCCTCCGCTCTGGAGGCATCTTGAGCTGCTCAAAGACCATATTCATGCTCTCTATCCAATTCTTAGCCACCTACGGACCACCCTCACCCTGAAAAATTGGTGGGTGCTGCGACTGGAACTCCTGTGTCAGATATGACATAGATGGCTCGGTACCCTGCGCACCTCTGTCAATCCCCTACAAGACACGTACCACGATAGCTCAGAGCTACTTGTCGATACATGGTCTGAATGTGGCCAAACCCTACTATTTTCCTTCCTACACTAGATCCTATACTTATTCCTTTCCCTGAGCTTGTACCTGCGGCTCATGCTCTGGCTACACCGGGTCCTGAACTGGACCCTGATCCTGCGACACTATACCATCTCCCGCCTGATTCTCCATCTAAGTCAACTAAAACGAACCCAATGAATACCATAAATTTTCAAACATCCCATATATATATATATATAACAATATATATTCAATACAGATACGGAAAGTAGTAAAGAGGCAGTATAAAATAACTACCCTTACTCTCCCCTATTGCAACCCATGACCACAGCATCCCGACCTCACGGCCTCCTTACCCGCTCTCAACAGAGCCAAGTATCAAAAGTACCTCGAGCCTTGCCCGTCCGGACAACTAATATTGACTCATACTAATGACCGAGTCACCCAATCCTGGTGATCAAAATCACCTCAACCATGGTACTTTCCTGCTCATTCGAGAGCCAAACCCAAATACCCTGCCACATGAAATTTTACAAATATATAAAGCATGGAATAACACATTTCAATCAATAAGAAATTATATCGGTAATTTCACTTATTCTCATTTCAAATCATACAAATCATGGAAATATGATATTATTCACAGGGAATTATCACTTCACAAAGAATACGTGTAGTTATAAAATTGAAATACAATAAAAATGTGCTGATCAAAAGCCAAAAAAACAATCTTTTCATACCAGGCCAAGGTCAAATTTTCCCTTACCGCACCGGGTCAAGGGTCACATATCAAAATCAATAACATCACACACCAAGTCATCCACCAAGGTGAAAATCATATAAAATGTAATCTGAGAAAAAAGAAAATTTAAATTACCACCAATGGAAACTCTGTCTATCCCTCGTACCTGGGGTTGCAGGCACCCAATCAGAAGCTTGAAACCCACTTCCAGTCACAATTTATCTCTAGTCTAACAAATCCCAAATAGTAAAACTAGAAGAAATAAAAAAATAAAATCCTTGATCTCATTAGTATCTAGAAAAACACTGCTACTAAATACCTATCAAGAACTCCTCTGATACCATTTTGTAACGACCCGGACCTGAATATCCACCCAAACTGTGCTAAACGGGTCGGGTGTTACTACCTTAGGCACACCTCCCTGAATGCCAAAGGCTACCATCTAGCATCGAGGGTATGATAGGTATAGTGTGAAGGCTATACCCTCTTGGAGGAACAAGGAAATGGTGGTACTGGTCTGAGCAATGATAAATGACATGTAGTAGAAGTAAATGAATCAGCATACTCGAACCAGACCCACAGAGCGGAAGCATGTCCAATATAAAAAAACAGCAGAAGTAGGATATAAACAACAGCCATGTAAAGTAATCACAACAGTATGTTGATCACTTATAACTACTACAGAACAACAAAAATACATCTAAAGGAGGTCATACATATACATATGTAAAGACTCCAATGGATATCCAACTATAGCTACAAGATAAGTAAGCATGCTGATACAGAAAAGAAATCAAAACAAAATAAACTTTAGCTAGGGAAGACCTCAAGGTCCATACCATCTCCATGTAATAGCTAATGCAGTCCAGCTTATGAAGCTAACCTCTTTCTTGCATGTAAATCCATAAAGTCTGTACGTGTCTCGAAGGGCCTGTGTAGGGTGTGAGACAAATCTCAGTAGGATACCACCCAATAGTGCATACCTAATATAAGTGTCTAAGAAGACATGCAATTATAAGGAAAATAGTAAACAGTATGATGCACAGATAAACATAAACTCCATTGGTGCTCAGTAACCACCATGAAGTGTCAGCTGCTTCAGCCAACGCTGGAATCTCTATCATGTAACCTGGCACCATGTGCCACCTAACACCTCGTGTATCAAGTACCAACGTCCCGAAGACATGTACAAACATTAGTAACCCGAAGGAACAGTGATATCTTCCCTCAATAAGTAACTGGGGGGGGACAAAAATGTTTTCCCTCAAATCAAGTAACTGGAGGAACAGTGATTTCTTCCCTCAAATCAAGTAACTGGAGGAACAACGATGTCTACCCTCAAATCATGGCAAGCCTCTACCCCCAAACTGATAGTACCAATGTTATCCCCTGAAGGCTCCTCACCTTCCATGTGGCTTCCTATGGAAAGAACCCCCGACTAATAGTACCTAAATTGCAACTAACAGGGGCCTCTTCCCACACGAGTGATCAAAACCATCTCATCACAGAGCCTCTTTGTGTGCACACTACTCAAAGTCCTGGGTGAGTGGTAATCACCAAAATAGTACCCAAGACACAACATCTCTGACACTTCGTGTCCCTGTGACCATGCTGCTCAAGTATGATGGCCTCGCCATCCAAGTAACCCAGGCCATGACCAATCTGAAAGTCACCTTGCCCCAAGCCAACATTCATAATGCCCAATCCTGTAGTCAGAACCACCCAATTTAACCTGAGCCAAGCCCAAATTGTGATCATCATCACACAAGAATATATGGGCCACACCCAACACAGCCGCAAGGGTTCCAGTATATTCTATTCATCAATTACATATATAATCAAAAGAATCACTTTTATACACGAAAAAAAAACTAAACAGTTGAAATGAACTAACTAAGTGTTGTCCCATACTAGAACAGAGGTCTTTAAAGCCTCTAACAATTCATATAAAAGTTTAATAAACTAAACTCAATAGTCTAAAACAATTCAATTCAATTATAACCATTTTGGCATCCCCTGGCCAAAATGCCCTGATGAGCAACAACTCGTCACCCATCCTTTCTCAAGTTAAACGGTAACAGGGCATACCAAAAGGCATCCTGTAGGTCAAATAAACAATTAAACAGGCAATAACAGGTAAAACTGGGACATGCTCAAAAATACCTGAAGATGCACCAAAGGCTACGCCACCCAAACGTCCACAAAAACACAAAACAAGGTACGCACCACCTACCTCGTACTAGTATGATGACAATCCTATGATAAAAGATTCCAATCAGGTCTAAAAGTCGATATATCTATAAAAGAACCAAAACCGCTCAAACCCCGATAATTATTCTTAGAACAGAAATCAAGAAGAACGGCTCAAGAGGAATCAAGGCCTTACTGAGGGGGTTCTAACGCACCCAATGACGGTCAAAACGGAGTTTGGACGGACGATTGGGAGCAAAAACAATCTTTGGTCGGCTCTCCCTGCTCAAACCCAACAAGGGTTTGGATTTCTGCCTCAAAACAAGGATACGACCCGTTTTAGTGAAAAAAGAAAATAAAACACATGGTGTGTACATATACTACACGGCATGTATCATTTTACTGTTCATATAACGACTTATATTTCACCAAGTACTTGACAACTGACTGTACGGTGTGTACCTAGGTGTACATGGCGTGCACTGCTCTACCAGGCTGACATCCCCAACACTCCATGTATATTCCCATACACGGACCCTCTACACTGAGTGTACAAATAGTACACGGTGTGCACTTGCTAAAAAAATTCTACCCAGCCCACAGGCCTACATGCCAAGTTTGGCCTCCACACGGTCAAGGGTACACGGCGTGTCGAGAAACACTACACGCCGTGTAGTAGTAAATTCCTACATGGTCACCACATGACATGTACTCGGCAAGCACACTGCGGGTACACACCTAACCCATACATGACATGTACTTTAGATTACATAGCATCTATTTTGGAAATTTCCAAAACTTCCCATATTTTCCCAGTTTTCATAGAAAAAATTCAAAATTCAAATAGGGTATGGAGCACATGAGCCTCAACCCAGTTGGTAAGGACTTCTTAAGTGCATCAAGGAGACTCGGGATAAAATCTAGGTGAAGGCTAATTTACGGTACTGTAGAAGTATTGTAGTGGATACTATAGCAACTACTGTGTTAGGAATTGTGCGGTACTATAGCAGTTACTGTAGTGGGAACTATAGCGGGAACTATAGCATGCACTGTTTGGCACTACAGTAGCTGGGAATATTCCCCCATTTGGGCCTTTGGGCCACCAATTTGGTCCCCAAGTCCTTTAAGGCCTTCGGGCCACCCATGCCTTCGGGTCACTAAGGCCTTCAGGCCACCTCAAGGCCTTTGAGCCACCTTAAGTACAGATGCAAAACATACAACCTACAAGGAACAAGCTTCAGAAGGAGGATGAGAAAGGATATTTCACCATAGAAGAAGCTAAATGGATTGCAATAATGAGAGGGTATGGAACCTGCCATCGGTACAAGCCTGTTACTGCATGGGAAAGCCTAACCAAATATCCATGCAAAGGTGGAGAGGTGATTTCATGATGAAGAGGCTGGGGAGGAGCAGTTCCAAGTAGTTAATCTGGGTTGTATGAAATGTTTGAAGCCTATGGGAATTTAATTCCTCTAAGGCCAATGGGACATATAATACTTACACCTAAGGGCCTTGTAAGGATTCCACCTCACCCCTTGAAAGGTGTATTATCAAAAATCAATAAAAAAATGAAGGCCTTTGGGCCATTGGAGCAAACATGATCAGGATTTTGACCCGTTCTAAAAACCTGAGTTCTTACCATACATAATTAAAATATTTATATAAAATAATATATCACTTATATACCTAATACCCTATAGGTTTATAGTTTTATAGAATTAGGAGAATCTATTATATAAAAACCCTACTTTTCACATAATGTACATTTTTTTCACAAGAACGAGTTCTTTGAATTAATTATTCCTCTTAGTATATCCCTAAATCATTCATATTACTCATATTTATTCCTTAGGGGAAAGGAAAAATACAATGCGGTGAAATTAGATTCTTAGTAATGGATAACATACATTGAAATATATCAATTAATAAACAAAAGATAAATAATATGACATGAATAAATAAATTATAAAATGATTCCATATAACTTATATAATGAGAATGAAATATATCTGTGGATAACATAATAGTGTAAATAATCACATGGATGATAATAATTTTTCTCATATTGATGAAATTAATAATGTTGGACATTTAATTCAAACCATTAATGCATCATGCTAAGACATTATAAATAAAATTATTAGGCATACACCAAATTCCCAAACTAGTTTGTTTCATGAGACCTACTGATGAATCGAGAGACTATATAATTTTAGACCCTATATATCACTAAATAAGTCCAACGCATTAATATTAATAATGTAATAAAACAATATAATATATATTTGACATGCCTTAGTAATAAATAGACATTAATATTGAAATAACTAGTATATAGAATGTAAATATTTCCCTAATCAATAAATGGAATAACTTTCTTAGTAAGAACCCTTGAAAATGAGATAGTATAGATTAATATGTATATAGTTAAGGAAATAATATAAAACATGATATAGAAATAGTATAAATGATATAGAATATATCCATGAGATTAAAGGACATGGGCATGGAAACATTAACAATTCCCATCATTGTTTAATTAACCCGAGAGAAATAAATGGGTTATATAATGATTTACACAAAACATGAGAACAATTTATCCATAAAAATAATTTGGATGGTCTAATTAGAGAATATCCTTAATGAATCATAAGAAACATAAAAGGATGTTGAAATAGATGAAAAACAATATTATAATAACATTAAGTATTTTCTTTGAAATTATGAAGAAATATTCATTTCTTTTGATAAATATTATTTTAAAATAAAAAATTCAAAAAATAATAGAAATAGTAATTAATTTATAAAACCATGAATACTTAAAAAAGAATATTCATTAACATAAACAATTATAATTGTGGGAAAAGTCTTTTTTTTTTGTTAAGATGGATGCATTTATGACAGAATATGGTTGGAGTGTCCTAGTTTATTTATGTACTCATTTATATACAAGGAAAAGGGAACCATATTACATATATAAAAATAAATTGGAGTAGCCAAAAATTGAAGTTACTTGAAATAGCATATGAGACCATACATAAAATAAGAAACAAAGGACTCAAGCACTCGGAAGGAAAAATAAAAATTTGATTACACCAATAAGCAGCAAAGGAAAACCTACATGCATGAAAAACTAAGGGGGTCACCAATTATAATGTGATATATTAAATTATGGGAAGTTTTGTTGATCAATAATAATGATCCCTTATGGTCTTTGGTAGCTCCCTCCATGTGAAAGTTTTATGTTCAATCATGGGTCCTCCGCACTTTCTTGAAAGATATTCCTTTGGAAGGTCAAACATCCTAGAAGAATACTTTAATTGTGTTTCATGTAAGTGAAGAAAATGATCTTTAATATGAGAGAGAATAGTTATAATAAAAAAATTGATGTTTAGGTCACCTGAATTATAATAAATATCTTTAACAAACTAAAGAGAATATAATTTGATTAAAACTTCCCTGGTCAAGATTTTTTTATCCAATGAGTGGCAAAGAGGTAGGATATATCCTCTTCCTATAAATCCAACTAATATAAAACATTTTTCGCTAAACAATATAGGAAACAACCTTTATCATTAAGATAAATCATAGTAATTATAATATACCAAGTGGTGAATTAAGTCTCAATATTTAATTTTAAAAATACCTTTAGAGGGGGGAGGTCCAAGATGTAAACTCTAGAGTGGGACTGGATTGAATTAGACAAGATATATTTATCTTCTAAAGAAAAAAATCAATAATCCAAATGTGATTGGTGATAATGGTTCAAGCAGATGAAATCAAATAATGGTGGTATTTGATATCTTTAACAGAATGATATGCATTAAACAAACCCCAATTATTGATGATGTTGTTCGTTTTAACCAAAATTATCTAAGTTATAGTTATAGAAATTAAATAATAAGATACTTTTCATTCTTTGGGTTTAAAATGAGCCAACCACTGAGCATAGTAATCAAGACAAGTGGTTATTTGAGCCACATTAGTGAGAAAACTAGTATATCTAGAAAAATATCACTAAATTTTTTAAACTACTTGATGATTAAGATATAACTAAATAAGTTTTTCACTTTTTCTATTGTATAGGACACATCTAAAAGGTTGGTGAATAAAAAATTTAGACAGAGCATCATCAGAAGGTAAATAATTATCAATTAATCACCATGAGAAAATGGAGTGTTTGGTGAGAGTATGTTTATTCTGGATAACATTTCCAAAAGTATATTCTCAATTCCTTTTACAAATGTAATTATAAACATCCTTAAAATAGAAGACATTGATCATACTAGTATCCATGAAAAACTCATAGGGTAATACATTATGAGTTTGGGTAATGGCCTTCCAAGTAGATGAAGGTTGGATCATCAAATAATTAATGTATCTTTCTCTCATGGAGATATTCCATGGACTTGAAATGATAAAAATCCTATTTCAAATCATAATCATGTAATTTTTGGATAGGTATTCTATTTTCCTTATTTCTAGACCATTTTTTGAGGTCAGATAACTAATTATTCTTTAATAAATCCAATGCATTTTGGGGAAAAATCTTAGTTTTCCCAAAATAATTTTTCCATCTTATAATTAAGAATATGAGATAGGTATTTATTGTAATGGTAAATATAAAAGTAGTATCTAATGAAATAAATACGGATAGAGAAGATCAATTGATGTTTTCTACCCATAGAGACAAATTTATTCTTCCAATTAGAAAATTGATTATCAAACTAATCAATAAAAGGGAGAAATTGAGAAAAAAATAAGTTTGATTTAGGAAAGAGGATATTTCAAACAATGAATGGTTTAATGGGATTGACACATACCTGAAATATGTTTTATGAATCTTACATGATTTAAAGAGAAGTTATCTACCACCAAATAAAATCTTTTAGAATAGTTAATGGTGAGTTCAAAAGAATTTTTAAGCATGAAAATAAAATACTTCAGTTTCCTAATGGATTTGGATTCTACATTAGTGAAGATAATTACATCATCTATATACTTCAGATGAGTAATAGGGTGAAAATTTTTAGGAGTACCAAAAGGTTTAATAGTTACTTTATTGAAGAGATATTATAATCACTATTCTATGTATTCCAAGCAATTAATTAAAAGAATAGGGGACATAGGATCTACCTCCATAACTCCATACACTGATTGGAAGAAATCAGTAGGAATTCCATTGAATAAAATAGATAACCTATTAGAGTAAAGGAAGTTCTTGATCATATTATTAAATTGAGAGTGAAAAAAATATACAAGCCAGCATGGAGAAAGTCCAAAGATTTAGAGTTGAAGTATTTTTGTAGGTCTATATAAAAAATTGATTTATTAACCCTACTTTTATGATTCAGGGTGTGCATTATCTCTTTCTCCATGAGAATATTATCTTGAATATGTTTAATTTTGACAAAACAATCCTTATCTTTAGAGATGATAGAATAAATAAGGGAAGAGATATGGGCTTGAGGACCTGATTGAGAACATCGATAATGAAAAATCATATATATTAAGGCTCTAAATCATTAAAATTAGTAGGTTTTTACTTTTGGTAA
Source organism: Viscum album (assembly GCA_963277665.1). Classification (NCBI taxonomy): domain Eukaryota; kingdom Viridiplantae; phylum Streptophyta; class Magnoliopsida; order Santalales; family Viscaceae; genus Viscum; species Viscum album. The sequence goes on along the minus strand of OY728132.1, from coordinate 100,706,470 downwards.
TATTGTGAATGTAATAAATTCTATCTATGAATGGAATGGGAGTGACCATGAGGAAATTGATAGCTTCACCAAGATGGTATTTGTTGATAATTTACCATTTATGCTTAAAATATATACCATTGAAACCATCAGGTCCTAGGGAACTACTAGATTTAGAGTCCCAAACCACTTTTTTAAGTTTCTCAAGGGTCACTGAAACTATCATAGCTTAATTTTGGGTGTTATTTATAATATTGAGAACAAAATCAAGGATATCATGGTCTTTATTAGCCAGATGATCCTTATATAAATTTGAGAAGAAAATAGTGTCCATCTATTTTAAGGAAATGATATCTTAAATTAAGTTTCCAAAAAAATGACTCTAATGGTAGAGAATTTATTCTTATTCTTAACAGGAGAATGAAAAACTAGGTGTTTATGTCCCCCTCTTTAAGCCATTGAATATGATATTTTTATCTCCAGAATGATTTTTTATTTTTTAAGGGTAAAAGAAGATTTTCCTTAGTTTTGTTAAGGGTATCTCAATTGAGGTCAATATGGTATAGGTCATATATGGACTCAAGAATTTGGATGTCATATTTGGGTGAGGTTATCTTGTCAAACACCTTACTAAATGAGAATTTATTCCAAAGAAAATGACTGTATTTTATGATTTTCACTTTCTCTCCAAATATACACTTACCTAACCAAGGGTTGGAGGGCCCCATATTTCTTGGATAGTAGATAGAAATATATCTTTGTTAATCCACAAATTCAAAATTCTAAATGGATTTGAGGATAGTCCAAAGCCTGTAAAGGTATTAATAAGCATTTTTGTGTATTTTTAGGAAGTATACATTAAATGTAGAACCATAATGTCATCCTAGAGATCCCATAAATAAATAAAAACAATATTATATCTAGTTTGTTCCACTTAAGGCAATTAAACCTTTTACCATCCCATGATTAATGATTTCCTATAAATTGTGGTCTAATACAATTATTGGATGAAATAAAATGATTTAAGCCTTTGAGTGTAGAGAGATTTATATTACTAGAACCTAAAATCACTAATTATTTTCACAAAATGTTGAAATCCACTCCTAAAATCCAATTAGTTTTAACAGTATGGTTAGTATTGGATAATTTATGACATAAGGGTTGTCTACCTACTCTCTTAGATTTGCAATACACATTACTCTAGTGAAAATCAATATGGTTGTTGGGAGTAAGGACTCTAAAATGGAGAAATTTTGGGTTATCAAATTCAATAATAATGAAATAGTTGGATTCCAAAATGATACAAATATTATTGGATTCATTATAGAAAGCACTAAAATATCCTAATTTTTAAGAAAAATCCTTCAATTTACGGATCTCTATAATTTTTTACAAAACAAAAAAATTAATTGATCTTATGGGATTTAACCAAGAACCTAAATATTATAAAAGAAGATTGAATACCCCAGACATTATATATAATAACATGGAACATTATTTATCTGAAAATGAACAATTTTGGACAAATATTTGGTAGGGGAAAGTGGAGAAGAAAGAGCCTCAGAAATTCTCTAAGGGTTAGTTGTAATAGGGGAAGATATGGTCATATGATCCATGTTAAGGCAGATAAATAGAGGAACCTGAGGGTTTCCAGTTTGAGTGTCAAAAATAGGGATGGGTGGAGGTGTGTCTGAATTAGGTTTCAAGGGGGGATCGAGATTAACTAAATGAGTAGGTTTATTCAGATTAGTAGGAAAGAAAATCGAGGTAGTAGGTTTAGATAAAGGAAAATATGTTAAATTCAGAGACATATATTAATAAAGGATAAGGTTATATGAGGAAGGGAAGGATATGAGTTTGGTATGAATAATACATTTATCTTTTTTATTAGAGGAAACATAATATACTAGTTTCCATTATTTAGTAAGGGTATGAGGTGGTTTGGGGATATTACTAGCATGATCATCCAGTTTAGATAGATGCAAAGTACATTTTGAAATATGGTAACCAAGTATATAGAATAAGTATAGAAATATGATTGTTCTTCATAACATACCTACTTCATAAAACCACATTAACCATTGAATATCCATATTGAGGAAGGTGGGGATGAAGAAACATCCACTTCAATGAATAACATAGATATAGAATATTAAGATCCAATGAGGGTGGTTTCATATTATTAAATGGGTTTTTTTATTTTCCTATAAATTTCCATGAAAGCATCCTCATCCATTAGGTGGATTGGTAAAAGGAGTGGAACAAAAATCATAAAATGGGGTACTCTTGATCAATACATAAATTCACTAACCATTTGATGATTTTCATAGGGTATCCATTGATCCTATAATATTTTATAATCTTTTACATATAGTATTATTCTACCAATTTTAAGTTGAGGATAATATGATAGGATTCAATGAGGATAACATTAAATTAAATGAATCCAATAAGCACAAAATTATTCCTTATATAATTCAAGTTAGGGCTTCCAATAAAGAAATTTCCAATCAAAAAAATGATACCTCTCTTCAAGTGACTCAAATTTGTCTTCATAAAAATAAATTTAATTTATCATATTGTTATGAAACATTTATTTCAAAGCGTACCAAACTCATGGTCACTAAGGGAAAGAGGTAAAATTTCTTTGTTTTAGAAATTCCATGAACAAAGAATTAGGTGGAGTGAGGATACCATTGGGAGGAGTGGCGGCATTGAGTGGAAGCATATTGAAGTAGGGTTTGTCAAAAAGTAACTCAATAGAAGAAAATCATGGTCCATACTTGAGAAAACTCATTCATGTAGATAGTGTTAAATTATATTATTTTTACACTTTTATACATAATGTAAAACATTACAGGTGTGTAAAATGTTAAAAAGATTATTTTTATAATTTTTGTAAATAAGTTCAAAAAATTGAAAATGAACTAAATAAATAATTAAATTGTACATCATAAAATCTATAAAAAAATATAAAGAATATGTTTATAGATGAAAAATATTCTCAATTGAAAGAAGATATAAGACCATCTCCACTTATAGAAAACATTTCAGTTAAATTTTGAAACAAAGGGGAAGTGAAATTTTAGGAATACATGTAAACCATAAAAATAACCATGTTATAATAAAATATATGGGGTTTTATATAGAAACCATAAAAAAAATATACCAATGGAAATTTATAAAAAACAACATTGATTTCAAAGTGAGATTGAAAAATATACCCTTACAAATTCGGTAACATTTGATTTAAAAGAATTTTTAGAATATAACTTGAAATGAAACATTAAATTCCCTGAATAAAAAAATAATCATGATATAATATGTCAAAAATGTAGTATATACACCATATAAATGAAAATAGGTGCATAATATGAAACATTTCTCAAATAATAAACTTTGAGATGATAAACCCTTACATGTTTTGTAACATTTGGATCAAAATACCTTGAAAGAAAAAACATAATATGGATTTATAAATACATTAAATTTAATGAAAAGTATTATGAAAAAAATAAATGGGAATTATATGCTCCAAATAAAATAATATAGGTAATGAATATGTAATAAATCTCAATGAAAGTAAATTTGAGATGAGAAACCCTTACCTTGATCTTTGAATAACCTCCTTCGGATTGAGATTAAATATTTCAGAGAAATATATTCTAGAAAGTACATAACCTTTTTTAATATATCAAGTTATGTTTATATATGTATTTTTTAATATTATTAAGAGAAAAATGAACATAATATGTGTTTTGGAAAGGTTATAATAAGTTCCCTTTTATAGGAAAAACCCGATGGTGTTTTCACAAATATTCAGTCATTAAGGGTAAAGAATGTAATTTTACAATGGAAAGTGTCTCATAAATGGAAAATATATGACATTATTGAAAATAAACCGTTAAAAATTTACTCAAGATAAGATTTTATGACTTTTTTATTAATTTATAAATCATTTTTAACATTAAATACCCTTTAAAATCATTTTCTTGGTTATTCTTGAAATTTGACTTTAAAAATATCTAGATAACCATGAAATTTAAATTTAAATAATTAAATAATTTAATACCTATAAAATTTATCCTAAAAAATATAAAATTCTCTAATTAATCAAAATATTATCACTTTCAATCATTTAAACCACTAGTTTTGACTTTTCTTCTACTTGCACACCTGTTGCGTCATCCCTACGTAAGAATTTTGTATAATTATCCTTTTATTTAAAATTAAAAATGATTTAATAAAATAAATATAATTTATTATCCATAATTATTTTTCATATATTTCCATTCATAATATATTTTATTCTTATCCTTATCATGACACTATATTTAAGATATCATTTTCACGTTTCTCACCTTACGCAAGCATTCAGTAAGTATTTGGATAATTATCTTGTTATATAATTATGGGATTCATACATATATGTAAATGGAATTTATTATTATCATATAATTATATTAAAGTTTAGAAAATACTTATCATTTCCAAATATTATCACTAATATGTCAATCCTAACTTTTTCTATGTTGCATAAGCACTACGTCGACATCAATTAATGTTTTCATACTTATCTAATCATAAAACATAATTTATATTAATTTAATAATAATTTTATGATATTTAGATTATATTATCATGTGATATACATTCCATGAGTTACACATTTTTTTATGTCATATTTATATTATAATAATTTCATAAATAATACGGTATTAATAAAAACTATATTTTTAAATACTCTCTAAAAAATAAACATATACATAAAAATTCCAAAAAATAATTTTAATATTATTTAGACATTATAATACCCAAAAAAAAATTATCAAATTATAATTCTAAAATTTAGAAATTTAACTATTAAATATAACTATATAGTACATGGAAAATCAATTTATTTAGAATAAAACTATTTTTTTCTCAAATAAAAACCCAATTCTTGTTCCATACCTTGAAAAAATTAGTTCCCATAAATATAAATATGAATTTATAGAATTAAAATTAATATCCATTTATAAAATTTATAATAATTAAATAATTATTTAAATTGATCAAAATAATAAATAATGTTAATAAAATTTATTTAATTATTAAATAAAACATCAATTAGGAGGTGAAATAAACATAATAATTTTAAATTTATAATTAGTATCTAATTAATCATATATCATAAATTAAATAATCATATATAAAAATTAAAATAATTATTTCTTGAATAAATACATATCCATAACATGAATTTTTAATTACACATAAAATAATTATATTATTTAAAAATAACTGGCTTGACACATCCCCCCATAAATAAATTTCATCCTTATAATTTAAATTTTTCCTTAACAAATGAATGTATTTTAAAATAGTAATCATGTCATATATAGATTTTATTAAGATGTTTAATTTGTAGGTCAATACTGGGAAATCATTCATTTACAAAATAAATATTTCTTGAACATATTATGTACCTTTATAAGAAAAATACTTGAGAATGGGTTTCTAAAGTCATACCTTGATAATCGAGTGATGTGTTTTATATAATCCTTAGTAGATTTATCTTTATTTTTTTGAGTTTGAGGAATTAATTTACCCTTGAGATAGAGAGTATGATAAAATATACTTACTTGATTTTTATTTGTTCTATAAGAGTAATTCTATCCTTCGGTTTTGTGTTTAAATCAGAGTCCAACACTAATTCACTTTATATTCCAAATGGTGAATGCCAAAGATGTATTTTTCATACTTGAAGTCAAAAAAAATCAAATGTTATGGGATCATGAGATTCACTAAAAGATAATTTTATTTGTTTTATAAAGAATTCCATAACATGTTATTCCTCCTACTTATAGTCATTTACTAAAAAACCAAAATTTTTATTTTGAGTATAGACTGTAACTAAAGAAATTATATAGTAATTTAACCTTAAAACCCTTCAACATAAACAAAACCCCTAGTTCAACCTATATTATTATATGTTTAATCTACTAATTCCTCATTTCCTAATCCATGAATATAATTGAACATAAAAATCAGTAAAACCAAGTTCATATGTTCCTTCAAAAAATAAAAATAACCTTTATCGCAAAAATAGTTGAACTAAAATAATAATAATAAATTCATTAATATTTTCTAAACCTAAAATATATTACTCTTTTCCCAAAATAACTCGAATCACCATATTATAAAACCTTTTGTCAAATAACCCAATCTTTAATATTGAAAACATCCTCCAAAATAACTTTAATCTTTTCAATACCCAATAAATTATCAATCCCCAAATTTATCTATATAACTCAACTTATATTTCAAAAATCAAATAATCTTTGTCTCAAATAACCATAATTACCTTAATATCAAATTGCATACTAACTCTAAGGGTTATCTATAACTTTCAACTTATGTACCTAAAAATAATATATCATTCTTCCCAAATAAACTAAATAACCTTCACACTAAATCACATATTAAACCTAAGGGTTATATAAACCTTAATTATTTATTCCTCATATAACCCATTAAATGTATCCCAAAATTTCATTAATCATTTTAAAATATAGCCACATAAGACCTCATAAGGATATTTATTCCTTTGAATTTATAACCACCATAAAATTTATTAACCCTTAATGGTATCCATAAATATTTAATTACATAATAACCTCTAAAGTTATTTAAACCCTTCTTGGATACCCATGGGAACTTCTCAAACACGTGCTCTCAGATCTAATGCTAAAACATATTCTTTACACATTAGCTTTGATTCCAAAAATTACAACCCAAACTTATCCATCTATAATTAAAACATTTATAGAAAATATTGCATCAATTACATACCTAATACCTTTTAGGTTTAGAGTTTTAAAGAATTAGTAAAATATCTTACATAAAAAACACATAATTTTCCCAAAATATACATTTTTTTTATAATAATGAGTTCTTTAACTTTATTTTTCCACTTAGTATATCATTGAATCATTCCAATTACATATCCTGATTCTTAAGGGAAAAGTAAAATAAAATAAATTGATGAGATCATATTTTAAGTAATGGATAACAAACAATACAAGCTATCAAAGAATAAATAAGACATGAATAATATGGTAGGAATAAAAAAATAATGTCATATAAGTAATATCATGAGCATGAAATATATATATGGATAACAAAACAATGTAAATAATCCCATGGATAAAAATAATTGGTTTCATTGAGATGAAATTTATAATAAAGGGCATATAATTTATACTATCAAGGCCTCATTCTGAGAGCTTATAGATAATTCAACCCATGGAGGCCTCATTCTAATAAATTATAGATAATGCGAACTATAAAGTCCTCATGATAAGACATTATAAATAAATGGTCATACATACATAAAATACTAAATCTATTTTTTCTCATAAGACTTACCAATGCATTGAGGGGATATATAATTTTAGGTCCAACCCATCACTAAATAAGTTTATTTTATGCATAATATTAAAGTAATTAATCAATAAAATATATAATCAACATGCCTTGGTAATCAATAAAAATTAATATTGAAATAACAAGTATACGGAATATTAATATCTCTCCAATAAATAAATGGAAGAGATTTTTTAGTAAGAACCATTCAAACTATAACAATATAGAGTAATGGGTATATAGTTATAGAAATAATTGAAAATATAATGTTGAAATAGTGTAAATTATATAGAATATATCCATGATATTAAAGAACATGGACATTAAAACATTAATAATTCCCAATATAACATAATTAACCCATATGAAATAAATAGGTTTATGGAAGATTTATACAAAACGTGATCATAATTCATATATAGAAATAATTTGGATGGTATTATTAGAGAATATACCAAAAAAATTATAGGAAACATTAAAGTGTTTTTACACTGATTAAAAACACTTTTATAATAACATTAGATATTTTCTTTGAATACAAGAAGAAATATCCTTTTATTTTGATAAATTTTATTTTAAAATAAAAAATTCACAAAAAAATAGAAATAAAAATTACTTTGGAAAACCATTAAAACATGAAAATTAATATTCATGAATAAAATCATTTATAAAAGTGGTAAAATGTGTTATTGTGAATAATATTAAAAAAATATTTTTTATACACTTCTGTAAAGAAAGTCAAAAATGACTTGTGTAGAAAATGTTAAAAAGATTCTTTTTTAAAATTTAGTAAATAAGGTTTATTAAAATAGAAAATTACCTTAAAAAATATTTAATTATAGATAATAAAATCCATAAAACAATATAAATAATATGGTTTTGGAGGAAAAATACCCTTGACTGAAAGAAGAAATATGGTTTACTCCACTTACAGGACACCTTTTGGTTGAATTGTGAACCAAAGTGGAAGTGGAATTGTAGGAAGACGTGTAAATACCATAAATAAATATAAAATAAAAAAATTATGGGGTTATATATAGTATTAACAAATAATTTATACTAATTGAAATTTAGCATAAAAATCCTTGATTTCAAAGTGAGATTGGAAAATATACACTTACGGCTTTAGTAAATTTTTAGTTAAAAGCAGTTTTAATATAAAACTTGAAATAAAACATTAAATACAATGAATAAAAATATAATATTTATATAATATTTCTAAAAGTTAGTATATACACCATATAAATTAAAATATGTGCATAATACAAAACTTGTATCAAATAAAAAAAATTGAGATGATAACCCCTTATAGTTTTTATAACATTTGGATCAAAACCCTTGGAAGACAAAACCTACGATGGATTTGTAAATCCCTTAAATTTAATGAAAAATATGATAAAAAATATACATGGGTAGTATATAAATCACAAAAAATAATATAGGTGGTGAATATGGAATATTTCTCAATGAATGGAAAATTGAGTCGGGAAACCCATACCTTTATCTTTGAATCACCTCCTTCAGATTGATTCTAAATACTTTAAATAAAATAATTATATAGAGTTTATAGCCTTATAAATGTGGAAATGGATTTTATAAATGGATTTTGATAGAATATGAATATAAAAATTAACTTGATATTTGTTTTGTAAAGGTTATAATGAGTCCCCTTTTATAGGAAAAACTCAATGACATTTAAAAAAAATATTAACTCTTTAAGAGTCAAGAATAAAATTTTAAAATGTAAAGTGTCAAATAAAAATAAAATATATGATTTTATTGACCATTAACCATCCCCACTTGACTTAGGATAATGTTTATTATTTTTATTAATTTATAAATCATTTTTAACTTTAAATACCCTTTAAATTTATTTTCATTTTATTCTTATAATTTGACTTTAGACATATCTAGATAACCATGAAATTAAAATTAAAATATTTTAGTCATAATATACCTATCAAATTTATCCTCAAAAACCATGAAATATACTCATTCATCTAAATATTATCACTTTAAAAAATTTAAAGATTTTAGTTTTGACTTTTCTTCTGCTTGTATAAGTGTTGCATCAATGTTGTATAAGCATATTGAATAATTATACTATTTTTTAAAATTAAAAAAATTAATGATATAAATATAATTTAGTATCCATAATTATTTTCATTTATTAACATTCATATTAAATTTTATTCTTACCATTTTCATGATAACATATTTAAGATATCATTTTGAATTTCCCCACCTTATGTAAGCATTAGGTAATCATTTGGATAATTATCTTGTTATATAATTATAAGATTCATAAATATATGTCAATTTAATTGATTATTCATCATATAGATCTCTTAAAATCTATAAAATTCTTATCTTTTCCTGAATATTATCACTAATCCATCAATATTTACTTTTAAAATGTTGGGAAAGTACTGTGTGTACACCAATTAATGTTTTCATAATTATCTAGAAATAAACCATAATTTATGTTAATTTTATATTACTTTTATTATATTTAGATTATATTATTATTTAATATATTTTTTATAAGTTAAAAAAATATCATATTTATATCATATGATATGATAATAGATATGGTATTCGCAAAAAAATGTATTTTTTAACTATTCATCAAAAAGTAAAATTGAATAAAAACCCACAAAATTCACCCAAAAATAATTTCAAAATTTTGATAGAAAAAATAAAGATTTTTATCAAATTAAATTTCTAAAATTTATAAATTTAATTTTTACATAAAACAGTAGAGTACATGAAAAAACAATTTATTTGGAATGAAACTATTCTTTTCTTAAATGAAAAACCTTTTTCTCCTTTCATTATTGGATAAAATTATTTTTAATAAATATAAATATTTATTTGTAGAATTAATATGGATATATGTTTATAACATATATAATAATTAAATAATTCTTTAATTTGATCAATATAATAAATAATGTTAAGGAAATTTATTTAACTATTAAATAAAACATCCCTTATGAGATGAAGTAAACATAATAATTTTAAATGTATAATAATTATATAATTAATAATTTTCTATATATGAAATAATCATATATTGAAATTAAAAAAAATATATTTCTTGAATAAATACATATTCGTAATGTGTATTTTAATTTAAACATAAAAATAGTATATTATTTGAAAATACTTGATTTTTCACACATGATGGTCATTAGGGAATCATCATATAGTCCTAGGTAATGAAATAAAACCAAATTCATGGAAATATACCCTCTATAAAGTCAAAACATGTGTGAAAATTTAAAAAACACTAGAAATATAGAATACTTGTAACACTCGTTAAACTTCCTCCATCTTCTTTTCTGAGAGAGTATGGTCTAATGGTGATCAAAAGAGAAATAGAAATAGGTTCCCTACCCCTATAAGTGATCCACCAACTAAAGGATCTATGATCATGTCATGAGGATTCCCATGAAATGAGAGGGGTGTCATTTCCTTCACTGCATGTGGTAAATAAAGCTAAAATAAGAAGGGGTTTTCATAAAACTTGGTGTGATTCCTCTTCTTAGACACATCATTCCATTGTGATGTTCTAGGAGAGTGAGTTTTGAAAATATTCTACAATCCCTTAGATGGTTAATGAGTTTATAGATCAAGTATTCACTATACTAATATGATTAAATAATCTTATTACTTTTTCCTAGTTGATTTTGTACTTTGTTCTGAAACTCTTCGAATTTTTGAAAATTTTTATACTTATGTCTCAATAAAAACACATATCCATATCAACTACATTCCCAATTGATTAAAAAATCTCATTCACATATATAGAATAATTATTTTTCTTGATAGTTAATTAGAATCTCTTATTGTCTAAACAAGAGATAGAAATTAAATTCATGTTTATATAGGGAACATAATAAAAGTTATTCAATTATATTATTAATCCACATGGTAAAATTAGATAATAATTGTTAACTTAAAATCCAGAAACTTTTGATCTATTACTGATGTGATGATCTAATTCACCCTTTATCAATTTCATCCTATATTTTTGTTGGTGTTTATCAGTATAAATGTGTAATGCACACCCAATATTTAATACCCTTGATCTAGAGTTGGTGGAATTTATCTCTATAACATTCATATTTAGATTCTCATAATGATTCTCCTTGAGAACACTTCTTAACCATAGATAAAAAAATTTAGCTATTATTTAGGTCATACCTATAATGAATCTCAATATTATTATCATGAAATTAATCAATAAATTGTAACATAGGCATATATTTGGCTAAGTATCATGTGTTATATATTTTTATCTAGTACTTTTAATGAAAGTTCTCCCACTCAAAATGATTTTCCTAAAAATAATTTCTATTTAGAGATCCAAGATCCATATTTCACTAAGTAATGAGTTCACTATGGAATTTCTCACACCATTAAGTTATATAGGTAGGGAATCATCCCAATCATAACAGTTATGATTCTTGTATAGTTTAGTGGGTAACTCTTTACTCAATCCATCATATAGAAAAACCCAAATCCATTCTCATGGTATCCTTCTTAATAGTTTCCTAACTAACTGTAACCCAAATTAAATGACAAGAATAAGATAACAAAGGGTAATCTAGGGGAACCTTTATTTGGAATGGTCTACCCAAGGATGTTCTAGTGTAACTATCACTTTCTTTCCTTACATAAGATAATACATGGTTCCCTATATTGATATGACTTTACCAGTTAAATGATTGAGGTATTGAAAAGTGCCTGTTTGAAAGTAATCTCACACTTAGTATTTAATGGTTTTTATTTTAAAAGTATCACCAATTTAATATACAGTATATTCATATTAAATTTATAACAATTACATATTGTATAATCTTTATCTTCACATGTTTTATTCCATTGGGTATGCATGCTTCAAATGATTTAATTTTGGAATCACTATTCCATCCAAAACATTAATGTATAACGCTTTATAAAACCCAAAAGTATGTTTTACTCAGCCAAAAGAGAATCCAAGTATATTCATATAGATCTGAATTCATCTCATACACAAGGCACATGAAATTTCCATTTAAATTAATAGAGTTATATGATATTTAAAAACTCCACATGAGTAAGCATAGAGTGATAGATATCCAAACCCTCACCAATATGGAACATGGAATAAGCCTCCAGGATGGTGGGTAGTCTAACCAAAAGTCCTTCTCCCTAGGGAGACTTTACTCAAGATAGAATTAATTTTATAATATATCTAACACCAAATATGGAAAAACTGTAATAAAAAATTATTCTCAAACTCATAACTCTAAAATAAACTAAGGTCAAGGTAGAAAAAAACTAAATATTATTGACTCATACTTAGCATGAAATGGAATCTTCTATTTCCTAAAAGAAATTTACCATATAAATATAACATACACATTAATCATATTCTATAAAAATGAATAATATAAAGTAATAAACAATCAAATAAACAGATTATTTTATATGAGAAACAAACATGAACATTTCATATTAATATTAGGCGTGTAAAAAATCATTTTAATTAAGCCTAACACTTATTATTTATAACTAATTTATAAACTATAATAATTTTTAAACAAATAAACATTTTATTTTATGTCTCCAAAAATAGGATCAACCTTTAGCTAGCTCACACAAGTATCTAACCATCATAGGGACAGTAACTAAACATAGTTTAGGTTGACTATGAGCGACAGGGGGTGTATCCTATGAAAGTTAGTATAAACATGAGGAGTGAGAAGTAGAACTAGGGGAAATCCATGATGTGGGGTGGAACTATAGACCTATGACATAGAGAGATACTAAATGATTTCAATGAGAATTATTAGTGCATCTAGTGTAATGAAAAAGCACCCTCCCAAAGAAATGGAAGAAAACCAAACATATCTTGGTTTACCCTCGAAAGGATCAAAAATTGAATGAAAAATAATGAACACTAAAAGTAGAGAATACATGTAATATCTATATTAAAACATCCATATTTTTATCCAATGGAGTTTTATTTCATGGTGATCATAATATAAAAATATTTAGGTTACTTTCCTTTATAGGTGATCCACCATTTAAAGGATCCATGATCATATAGTGAGGATTATTGTATGATGAGAGGGGTGTTAGTGCATTTTTTGTATAATCTTAATGAATATAGGGGAAATGGAATTTTATGATAACTTTATATAAAATTTATGATCACTATCACCACTAATATTTTCATGATATGTACCCATACCAATAAGAGAACTCTTTTTATAAAGGTGATTCCCAATGCTTATATATTAATGAATAACACATCGGACGCATGATGTGTCATTAAATTCCACCCTTGACTTATTTCTTGTTGATAATTTTATTTAACTCATTCAATTAACATATGAAAAAACCATCAATCCATTTGATTAAGACCATGTGGGGTGGTGTTAAATTCATGCACCCTTGGGTTGCATCACATTAAACCAAGTTACATTGGCATCAACGTAACCCCAATATCATAAATAAGGATAAATTAGATCTAATTTACCTTTAATCCATATAAATTACAAGCATATAGTTTTAGTGAACTTACACCCCCCCCCCCCTCATTTAAGATCTCATATGAATTGTGGGTCCTCCACTAGTGCCAATTACTCCCTCGATTGATATGTATCCCATGGTGAGGTGCGAGTCCTCTACTACTATTTCATATAGTTTACATGTGTTTAATCATAGATAGGTTCTTATTATAATATGGGTTAGTACTCACTTGGTTAATATATATCATTTTCTAAGGTGAATGTTAAACTATAGATATCATAGGTGTTGATGCAGTAATTGTGGATGATAAGGTTCAATACTCCCTCAACTATTACACATACATAGGAGAAGAGTGTGTTCCCCTTAATATATCATAGTAGTAGTGTGGAGAAAAGTATGAGTATAATAGATAATTCGAGACATGTAACTCTTCAGTAACTCTTCGGTTGCCTTTGAGATGTGATGTACAACTGAACTATCTACTTCAGACTTTATGGGCCTTTTGGTACTCTGAGAATCCCTAGTTTCTTGAGAGGCATGGCCTTTGAGGATTGTATTTGAGATAACTAGGAATTATTTTTATCCTTTTGAATTCTAGTGGTTAATAATATCATGATCCTTCCTTATCTCTTTCTTGGTTATGATCTCATACCATGAATTTTGGGGTTCACTGGTTTCTTTTCTTTTTTTTTTTGGTTTCAGGGTGTCTTACTAAGTATGTTCATACTTACCCCTATATAGGATTTATTCCCAAACATTTTTTTTCATATTATATATATATATATATCAATGATGGTCTTGGAATACATGGGTTTAGTGTGGCCTATTTTGAGATGATTCTTGGTGACTATTGGTGATGATTGGTTGAGCATAGTAGTTCATGATGGGAGTGATGACCATTGTATCTTGAATATCAATCTAGGAGTATACATAGTGAGGTGGATATTTCTAGTGTCTTGTTTTTTTCAAATTTTTTAGTTTTTCATATATAAATTTCCTTTGGTATTTTTTATGTAGATTTGTTCTTTTATTTTATGACTCATGTATGTGTTGTATATAGTTTACTTATTTATGTATATATACTGATAGTTTTTCTAGTAATTTTATACATTGGATATTTGTGTCTATTTAAAGTTAATATATCTTAAGGCCTTCCATATTGTGTTATATTCATACTCAGTACTAGTCACCATCCCCTAGCCTATTGAAAGAAGGCTTGTAGTTGCACACTCAGCTTACTGCTAGTCTGGGTAGGGTCTAGTGGGTCAAGTCTTTCCAGAGTGATATCAAAGTCGTTGATTCCTAGGGATATAGTTTGGATTAATAATTCATTTGGGTACCATTTTGGTAATTTAGTTCAATGATGTTAAGGGGATTTGGAGTTTGGTTATCAAACCTGGGAGACCGGTGTAGGTGTGGAAGCTGAAATATCAATTTATTAAGACTTTGATAACCTGTTATTCAACCCAAATCTCTAAAACATCATTTTGTGGTATAATCAAGTTGCTACATGAATCATATATTGCTTGATTATAATCTTTCTTATCCCTCTTGTGAAACACCCTAAGCTTACCCTCCCATGTTCGGTGTTAAAATCACATACTTTAAAAAATAGATTTGATATAAAGTTAGAATGTTCAAGAAAAACTCATATATATTTCACATAAGTTTCATAATTTAAAATTTTCATCTCAAAAATAATTTCAAAAATCCCAAAACCCAAAAGTTTAGTGTCTTTGGAGATTATCTATACAAAGATATTATTTCACCTGATTTCATCAACATCTCTTGTAACATTTCTATATACCACATCCTTCTACACATAATCTAGTATATAATATCCTAGGGGAAAGGGAAACAAATTAATGGGTGAGATCAAATTAATAATCAATGAAATATTATCATTGATTCATAAAAGGGTTAGAATATTATAATGTGATAAAACATGAGTATGAGAGAAATAAATGATTAAAATATCATGTAAAAGTAAGAGTTTTCTATAAGTCGAGGTAAAAGGAAATTTAATCTCAAATAAAAAAGCATATACCATGAAATAATATTATAGAAACTTGATAAGATAAAGTCGAACCATGGAGAATAATGATAGGAATAAAATATAAAAATGTTGAATTTCATAGAAATGTAGAATAACAATGAACTATGACACAAATAAAATCATAAGAAATCATCACATTGTGGACAAACCCAATCATTACCACCTTTTTATTGTGAACAAACCCAATCATGTACATGATAAATATCATTATCTCATGGGATAAAAAAATTAACCAATTCATTAGAGGGAAATATTGGACCCCATCCATCAACATACAAATTTATGTGTGTATGAAATTAATTATATTTCATATCATGTGAAACCTATGGAAAGATAATAGTTTTTTTAATGTTTCCAAATGGTATAACATGAAATGACCTCAATAATTTGGTCATTTAATACCAAAAGTTCAATCACCCAAAAATGAGTATTTCATAAGAGTATATATAGGTTGATTCATGAAATATAACTCAAAATGAGGTCGAAATTTTTTATAAAAAGATAAAAATAGAATTTAAATCATAAAAAGATATTTCATAAAACATTTTAACATTGAAATAAAAAGAAAAAATTGTGAGTCACTTTAAAAATATATTTTTGAGAATGTAGTGTGTGTTTTTTAAAACACCAAATTAAAATAAATCCCAATAATTTATCCTTGAAAGGAAATAATGGTTAAGTTAATAATTGTTGAGTGGAAGATAAATAATATGATCCTAGAAATAAATTACTCTTTAATATTTTAAAATATCTTGAAACCCACATCATTCTAAAGAGTAATAAAACATGATTTTGAAAAGATTAAAATAGAAATATGAATGTCACATGAGATAATATATGTTTGGGTTTCAAAATAGAAAAGGAAAAAAATTGGAAAGAAAGAATATGGATATAGTGGAGAAAGATCCATTAGTGGTAAAAATTATTCTTATCAACTCTATTCTTTTATAGATAATGAAATCCACAAAAGAAAAATATTTTTTATGTAATAATAAAAATTACCTAGATAAAAAGGGAAAAATACAATATGAAATAAAGAAAATTCAAAATATAAGAAACTTATAAGTTTATTGTCATGGGAGAACAACTTAAAGTCAATGAATAGAACGTTGAGTCGAAAAAACCCTTAGAAATTTGGTAACAATTTAATCAAAATAATATAAAGGAGGGAATCATTAATATACTTATAAACCTATGAAGGGAATTATAATAATATTAATAATGGAAGCTAATATAGAAGTAAGTACACCATATATGTAAGATCCTAACCTTTCATAAAGGTATGTACTTATTTAAATTTTGATTAAACTTTTTTCAGTTATGGTTAATGAAGTGGTTCTTGGGTGTATGGGAAGTTTTTTGAGTTAAATGGGGTTTTGGGAAATGAAAGGGGGAGTAAATAGGCCAAACAGTGTTTAGCACATGGTTGACGTGTGGTTAAAACTAACTATGTGTCTGGCTAGGGGAAGTCGTGTGGCCAACCCTCCTCTTAGATAGAGGCTAGCATATAGATCCACATGGTTTTCCAAACTGTGTGGGTGTGCCCAAGAGATCGTGCACCTTAGACCCACTTAGATAGACTGAGTTGCACAGTTTGTGCATGGTTTGGACAATCGTGTGTACAAACCATGCAGCCTTCAAAATGTGGGAAATTCTTATTTTCCCTCTCAATATTATTTCTTTCTCCCCCAAATTTCCTCCCCATTCAATCCCTACAGCTAGTGTGATGAAATGTTATCCCCCTCCTCCTCCATGAGTGATTCTCAATTTATTATAGGGAGTTTGTAGTGTCGTTGAGTGATAATTGAAGCTCTAGGTAAGTTTTCAATATAGTTTCCTTCCATTTTCTGGAAGAGTCTTAGTGTGTGGTTTCCTCTCCTTTTGAATCCCTAAACCTCAATTTTTCTGATTGATTCTTGTATGGTTCATTTATGGTTGTTTGAGACCGAACCAAGGGTCTCATAACTATTTTTCTTAAAAAATTGTCCCATATTATCATTGTTAAATATGTGTATGTGGTTGTGACAATGTACTGCCTTATTTTTTTAATTTCTTTGATTTTGGAAGGTGATTTGGGCATTATAATGAGGTGCAATACCCTTCATATACCCCTTTTATTTCATTGATGATGTGAGGCCAAACCTAGGTTTAACCATAGGGTATGTTGAACCCTTCAAAATGGTGAAATAAATTATTGAACAATGAAATAAGGTAAATATGGGATATAATGGGATGTAAAGTGTAATCTGGTATGTTATATTGGTTAAATAGGTAAATTTAGTTGATTAAATGTCGAATATTTTAAAATTAATAAGGGTATTTTAAATTGTTTTAAATTATTTGTTTTGGATGTTGATTTGGTTATAGTTTTTATATAAAGAATAAAAATTTTTGAAAGTGAGAAACACTTTAAAATGAGGCATTGTCCTCAAGGTGATTTAGAAATTGGTTTTCTTTATATATTTCTAATTATGATTTGAAATGAGGGTGCGGTTCCCATTTTTGTGAAAATTAATGATTATTTGAAATATTTTAAATGGAAATGAAATCCATGAGGCATGTTTTAGTTTTCAAAGAGGAAGGATTGTGTTTTAAGGGGGTGGCATCATAATGATTTTAAATGAGTATTTTGGCTGTGTGTTATCATGGATTATGAAATGAATCTTTGAAGTTGATTTTTTTCAAGTTTAAAATATAGAATAAGGTGCATTTGGTATAATGGTATATGTTTTTAATGAGTTCAGGTTTGAAAATGGCATACACGTTGAGATGGTTCAAGGTATGTAAATAGTTATTATGTCAAATGGTTATAAATGTATATATACATGGATTAGTGGTATGTGGGGTTTTAGTTGGTCAGAGTGAGTATCTTAAGAGGGGTGAATTGAGTGCCCAATAAAAGTTTCTATCAAAATGGGTTAAAATAAAATCCCCTGGTTTAAATTAAAATAGCCGAGTTAATCAAAATATCAAATCGATATAAGATCTAATTGATTAAAATATTTATCAAAGATTTCTTAAGTCTTAGTTGAAATAATTATGAAAACTAATTTAACTATTGAAACCAATTTACTTAATACAAACCTTATAAAAACACTAATTAATAATAACTATCAAATTTATGGTTTTTTTATAGTTTACAACAAATTCATTTTTAAAGAAGAAAAATAAAACAAAAAAACAAAACATAGCACAAAAAGAATATAAGAGGTTCAGTCTCAAGCTGAGACTTAATCCTCTCCACTTAAAAATGACCTTCTACCAAGAAGATTATATAAAATAATCTATGGTCCAAAAATTGGATTGGATATACAATAGAAACACTATATAGGTCGCAAAGATAACTCTTCCACAATAATCTTGGGAATAAAATAAATATGGGCCACATGGGGACCTCTTCCACAACACCATTGGAAAATAAAGGAAAAGAGAGTTTGAGAATATATCTAGTATCATTGAGTTATAGTGTAGGATGTAGTGTGGGTAAAATAAACAGAGTAAATGACACTTCTCATAATGTAAAAAAATAGATAGAAAGAAAAAATAAAAATATGTAGAAGAGTATGTTTCTCTATATTAAATGCTCTATAGCTTGTGACTCCTCGAAAGTAGCTTCAAGTAAATCTCTAGTTGATTTTATGAAAATCTCAGTAAAATAGAGTGTTGTAAACTCTTATGTTTTCTAAGTGTGGGAAATAATTGAATGTTATGTAATCTCTAATCTTAATCTATCATGTGTAATAAAGATAAAACATGTAACCTATCATCAAGTACAACTCTTCATGTGTATTTGAATATCTCTATGTGTGTACTTATTTGTTTTTCTCTTTATCTCTTATCTGCATGAGAAAGTCTACTCCTTTATTTAACATCAGCATGCATGAGTTTCCATGTGGAGATAATCATCTAGATATCCTACATCATCATACAAAGGGTTAAAACATTATTTAATGCATCTATTCAATATATTGACAACAATCATTAAAATAAATCACACCATTAAATTTGATAGTATAGTTGTTAGAAATAGATAATTCAAAATAAACAAAAATAATGGTGGTGAATATTTTGAACGGTGATATAATATCTAGCAGTGACTTAGGCTGGTAGTGAGTCAGGCTAATAGTGACTCATCCCAGTGGTATGTTATCTCAATACTTTTTCCAAATTTTCATTCTGGTGTAAGGTCATCTTAAACGGTGACTCGAGTCTGGTGGTAGGTATTTATGACACTTATCCAAATTTCCATAGGTCATCTCTGATAGTAGGTGTTTTCCATAATTTTCCAAAAAATCCATTATGTTGATGAGATATAGCTGATGGTGAGTGATTCTATTACGTAGCCAAATTTTCATTATAGAGGCATCCCCAATAGTGAGACATGTTTATCGGTGGGTCATCCCTAGCGGTGATTGATCTTAAGCAGTGACTCATACTTAGCTAAATTTCACTAATCTTCCTTATAATATAAAATTCTATCATAAAAAATAGTATTCATTAATATCATAATAAACATGATTTTTTTATCATTAAAATAAGGGGTTCAACAATATCCCCCTTTTTGATGATCACAAATCATTGAATTTTATAAACCATAGTTTCAAAGTTAATGATGATGGGAAACAGATATACAGATATTCAGTAAGAAATGAATCAAATAAACATAACTAAAAAATAAAAAAAATCCATAAAGTCTTCTCCCCCATTTTGGGTTATCAAAAAGTAAGAATAAGATAGTAAATGCAATGAAATAGAATATAAATAACTATATTATTTCAATTAAGGTCATCCAACATAGACACAACAAAAAGTTATACAAAAATATCCCCATCAAATAAAAAAATTAAAAATTCAACACTTATCAAGTTGGGTTGAAGGAACCAAGCATGGTTTACCCTTCCCTTTTTCTGAATAAAAAGGATCTATAACACATATTGAGGTTACAGTTGGAATAGATATAGGAATATCTGTAACATAATGAGGATCTCTAATGATGATTTGCCTGAGGTGTTGTACTGCTTCCCTAAGAGATAGATAAAAGTGCTAGAATTGAGTTGGAAAGGGTGCATTGGGGTCTCTAGTCACACCGAGCCTAAATTACTTTGGAGAAGAAGTATGAGGTTTTAGATGATAAGTAACATGAATGGCATAATGATCAACAATATTAGTTATAAACACATGAAGAAACAACTTTATTAGATTTAAAAAATCCATAATGATCTTTCAACCTCTCTCCATATCACGAAATAAATTATTCTTTTCTTTCATAAAAATATTTAACACTGGAGTCATGACCTTTAACTGATTAACTTTCTCCTTAAAGGCTTTATTGACCAGATTCATCCTCAGGTTTTTAACAAAAAACATGAAATGAGCAATCATCTCATTCTTACTATATATCCTAGATAGATAATAATTTATAGACTTGGTAATGGTCTATATATCTTCCTTCATGTCTTTCATATAATCTCTGACCATCATATGGACATGGTCCCTATTATTCTTGAGTTTCCTTAAAATTTCCTAAGGGATGGAATAAACAAAACTAGACACACCATGAAACACTTTTTTGACAACTATTCTTGATCATCTCAACATCAATAATAGGAGGAGGAGCACTTTATTAAGAAGATATGGAAGTAAGATTCTCTAAATTCTCAAGAAAAACAGCCATGGAGTCTACAAAAGAAGACCTCATCACCTGCACTGTCATTCTCAGAACTTCCATATCACTTTCTAACCTTTTATTTTCCACTTACACTTCTCTAATATGAAGTATAATATTAGGAAGGATATGTTTAATGACAAACCATACCGAATGGCTTGCATCCTTATCACTAAGCTTGGTAACCAAAGTAGGTTGATTTTTCAATAGATAACCAAATTATTAGAGGATATTTTCCCTGAAGGAATCCAAGTCACTTCTTGTGAAAACATCAAAAGGAACTGGAGGAATGATAGGTATAGGTATAAGAGTAGGATAAATGGTTAGTTCAGTTATATTAGAAACAAACCTCTTCAACTCAATAGTAATATCAATATGGTCAACTAAAGATTCCTTAGGATATCATACTCTCAAAGATCAGGTTCACCATTCTCTTGTGGACTACCAGTAAATTTATCCCATTCCTCAAACATTGGGTCCATATAACTTACAGAATACATTCCAAGTGATTATACACCTTGATAACCTATAACTTTAGACACAACCACAGTAGTTATGACACTCATCTACACATCAGATCTCTGCACATCGACTTTTTCTCAGAAGTAGCAGGCTTAACCTCTATCTACTCAATCATTGACTATTCAACAACAGTCTTCTCATCAACCATATGAACATCATCTTAAGGAACACTAATATCGCTACCAAAAACAAGGTCAAATGTAATACTTTTGAGACTTGGGGATTCCTCTCACTCAACTAGTTATTATTTCTCTTCTCTAGCTACTAGATGCACATCTTTAATGAGGTTGGGTCTGTATTATGATCTAGAGAATGATACTTATAGAGAAGGGATAAGTTCCTGAGGTATTTCCACATCCTTAGCACTGATTCTTCTACTAGGACCATCAGGATCATAATCTCCATCATTTTCACTTTGATCTTCATCTCCATTCCCATTTCCTTATCCATTTTTGTCATCAGCTTTATCTTCTTATTTATCTTCACAAAGTCCATTTTCATCAAAGTCTTTGTAATAACTATTGAACTTTTATTCACCAGAGATTTTGATTTCTTCATCTTTTCATCCTTATTTTAAGAGTTTCTCTCTGATAGGAAGAGACCTTTGTGTACTAGGAGAACCAAAAGATATAGATGGGATCTATGAAGTTAATCTAGGTCATGGCCTTTATCCACTAAAATACTTTTTCCTTATCTCTATAGGAAGCAGTGTCCTCTTTCTCTTCATTAGAATACTCCACAACTTTATCTAGCTCTAAGATAGGTTCCTCAAGATCTTTTGGTATTGAATGGTGGTCAACTAAATTGAATCATCATATATCCTTTCACAATCATCCACCCATTTCTTCTTCCAAGGATTCAAATAAATTTTTATCCTTTTACAAATGACCCTAGTAATGAAAAAAACCTTCACAGCTCACAATTGATTCATCACCTTCATTGACTAACCCATTAGCCTCCAACATGGTAGAGATGCACATAGGGTAGATTAGGTAATTATATCAAAAGGAGGTATTGAATATCTTCATCATGTGAATCATCAGATATCTATAGAGGTTGATTTTTTCTCCTCTTTTCATCATACACAAAACATAAACATCCCGATACATCATGGTGGAAAATTCACATTTTCTCAGACAAACATTATGTTGAATAAAATTGAAAATAAACTGAAATTACCCATAAACTTCATAGGAAACTATAATTCTAACAACTTCATCTCCTATTCACTCTGATAAATCATCTTCATAAACAAACATCTCACTAGACTCTAGAATGGTTCCTTGATAATCCTTTGCAACTCCTTCATAAATAACTCTCAAACAACTAGCCCAATAACTTTAATAAAAGACAACATTTCGGCCATTTATTATAGTCCTCACCTATTCTTCATTTTATTCAGAATAGAACTCTACAAACTGATAAAACTTGTGCACCAAGCTATAATAGACAGGCCTCTAGTTATTATAGAACCATTCCACCCATACATGGTCCTGCAGAAGTATTAGCCCCATTGACTTTATTAACATTATCCATTTATCTTGAACTTATTTCTCGGATATCACAGCTCTCTTCGCAATCTCAGAATTCACATGCTCTATAGAAGCACGAATTGACTAACTTATCTTCTTCTTTGAAGGGAGTGACTCATCCTGATTATTAAATGAATCTATCTTCACACTAACCATGTATAATGGATTAGATGGTTTAGGTTAAAGATAATTAAGTTCAATAGTCTTGAGATAAAGGGTTCTAATAGGTATTGAGAGAAAATTCATGAGGTAGAGAGCGTTGGAAATGCACAAAAGTCTAATTTATATCATTTGGGAATTTTAGGGATTGGTAAATTACAAAATCGAAAAAACGGTTGAAAACTAAAATATGTAATAAAATTAGAATTTTTTAAATAATTAAATAAATAAAAAAATTAATCCATAAAATTTAAAATAACAATGGTGGATTAAACACAAATAGAAAAAAATGACAAAAGCAGGAAGAGTTTCTAATGGTAGGTAAATATCAATAGTGAGTACAAACACAATGGTGAGTAAAATCAATGGTGGGTCAAACTCAATGGTAGGTAACACTCAATGGTGTGTAAAACACAATAGTTATTATCAGAAATTTAAACGTAACCAAAGTTAATCAGGCTTAATTCATGTTTGATATAGTTCATTTTCTCATAATTAAAAGTCTTAGTGAATATATCATCAATCTGATGTTTAGCACCAATGTATTGAAGAGTTATATCACCCTTTTGGAAATTATATCTCAAAAAGTGATTTCTTACATCAATATTTTTTGATCTATAGTGAGATATAGGGTTCTTATAAATTTTTATAGCACTTGTATTATCACAATTTATAGGGAAATTTCAAAAATGATATTCATAGTCTAGAAAAGTGTGTTTCATCTATAAAATTTTTTCATAGAAGCTACCTACATCTATTTATTCAACATCAGTAGTAAAAAGTTCAAAAAAATTATTCCTTACTACACCAAGAAACTATGGACTTTCCCAAAAGGATAAATGTTCCAGTGGTTCTTTTTCTATCTAACTTACAACCACCAAAATCATTATTTGAATAACTAACTACATAAAATGATTTTACTCTAGGGTAAAAAACCCTAAATTGGTATTATACTTAAGTTATTTTAAAATCCTTTTTAGAATAACTAAGTGTTACTCTTTTCGGTTTTCATAAAAATTATCACACATACACACAACTAAAAATTAGGTCAGGTTAGTTAGAGTTTGGTAGATAAGACTTCTACTCATACCTTTATAACTGGTTTGATCCACTAATTTCTTAGCTTCATAAAGATCTAACTTACATGTGGTACTTATAGGAGTATCACTACTCTTAGTGTTGTCTAAATTAAAATATTTTAAAATGTATTTTTTATATTTACTTTGATTTAAAATAATTCCTTCTTTATTTTGAAAAATCTAAAAACCAAGAAAGTATTTTAGTTCACCCATTAAACTCATTTCAAATTCATTTTTCATCATTTTTGAAAAAAATAGTACATAAAGAATTTTTAGAAGATCCAAAAATAATATAATCTACATAAACATGAACAAATAAAACATCTTTTAAAATTCATTTTATAAATAAGATAGAATCAGCTATAACTTTTGAAAATCCTTTTGATATAAGAAAAGATCAGAGTCTATTATACCAAGATCTAGGACCTTATTTTAAACCACAAAAATCTTTTGTTAATTTGAAAACATGATTTAGAAAATGATTATTTTGAAATCTAGGGGTTTGTTCAATAAAAACACCCTCAGCTATATACCCATTTAGAAATTCACTTTTGACAACCATTTGATGTAGTTAAAAATTTAGATATGTTGTATAGGAAATCATATTGTAATGGATTCAAGTCTAGATATAGGTGGAAAGGTCACTTCATAG
The DNA here is from genome assembly GCA_963277665.1 of Viscum album. Lineage (NCBI taxonomy): Eukaryota > Viridiplantae > Streptophyta > Magnoliopsida > Santalales > Viscaceae > Viscum > Viscum album. The sequence goes on along the minus strand of OY728132.1, from coordinate 100,680,894 downwards.
TTTATAACATCTTCTTAACTATACCATTGAGCAACTAATTTATCCTTATTCCTACTATTGTTCCAGATTCATCCACCTTGTTTCTAAACACCCATTTAGTGCATATAGTCATAGTATATTTGGGTCTATTAATAAGTTCCAAAAATTTATTTATTTAAAATTTATTAATTTATTCTTGTATATCCATTACTCATAATTCATCATTAATTATATCATTTATGTTCTTAGGTTCAAGATGTGACAAGAATGGTTGTTGTTCAACCTGGTCTCTTAGAGAAGCTCTAGTTTGTGTACCTCTATCTAAGTATCCAACAATAGAACCAAAATGGTGGTATTTAAGAGTATTAATAGCTCAAGAAAAAGAAGGGTTAGTTACATCAGGGCCCTATATAGGTTCATGTTCAGGCTCTTGAAGTTCCCCAGAACTGAATGATTTTTCTACTTGCTTTCCCACAGAACTAGAAGGTTTTGGATTTACAATCAAATAAGATAAATCAACCTCAAGGTTTTCTAATGGGTTTTTAGGTTCATGTGGATCTGACTCGTCAAATTTGACAGTAATAGAATCTTCTGTATTCTTGTTTATTGTATAGAACACTCTATAGTATTTACTAAAAATATAATAACCCAGGGAAATTCCTTCATCACTTTTGGAGGGAAGCTTTTCAAGATTATCCTCAGAATTCGGAATAAATACTTTGCAACCAAAAACTCTAAATTAATTAACCTCAGACTTACAATTATTTGGAATTTCATAGGGGATTTTCTTTAATATAGGTTTAATTAAAACTCTATTAATTATATATCATGTTATATTTACAGCCTCTGCCCAAAAGTGGATAGGTAATTCATATTCATTTATCATAGTTTGGTATATCTCTTGAAGTGTTCTATTTCTTCTTTCTACAAATTAATTTTGCTGAGGGGTCCTAGGAGCATAGAAGTTATGACTATATCCATTTTGTGAGAAAAAAGATTAAAATTATTGATTTTCAAACTCATGGACATGGTCACTTCTTAAGGTCTTAATTCTAAGTCCACTTATGTTTTCTACTAATTTATCATACTTAGTAAAATAAGAAAAAGCTTCACTCTTATGAGATAATAATAATACCCAATTATACCTAAAAAATCAATCTATATGTACATTAACAAAGTAATTATCATTTAGAATAAAAACTCTAAATGGTATAAAAAATTCCTTGTGAACCAAATTAAGAGGTTGAGAAGTTAAAAATTATTTCTTTAATTTAAAATAAATCTTGTGTGGTTTCCCTTTTTGACAGGGGTTACAAACTTTATCAATTAGGAGCTCAAGTTTCAGTAGATCTCTGACTAACACATTCCTATTAAACTTTCTAAGTGAGTGAATGTTGCAATGGACTGGTATACTATTCCAAATACATGATTCTCTATGAAAGAAACTTGAGCAATAAATTTTTTTGATAAATTAAAGAATCAAGATTAGTAACATAAAAAATTTTATTTCTTAGAGATGTAAATACTAAATCATTTTTGTAATTAAAACATTACAATAATTTTTTCAAACTTCACATGAAATACATTATCTTATAATTGTGGGATTATAAGAAATATATATTTTAAACCATCAACAAAAATTACTTTAGAAATTAAAATTGAATTAGTGTTACCAATTTTTCCATGGAAAATGATCCTTCATTTAGCATTGTCAAAAAAGGTGACATGACCACCATCAACCTTTATGAGATTTTTGAATCTCAAGTAATCTCATATCATATGTTTGGAATAGCCTCTATCCAAGTACTGTATATTTCAATAGGATCTCTTCAAGAATCTTTCCTAGAAAATAAATTTTATATTGCAAAAGATTTTGGTACCTAGATTTTCTTGGGTCCATATATATTACTAATTATTTCATTAGAAACCCATATTTTTTATATATTTCCTTTAAAAATACTATAAAATTTTTGAAATAAAGACTTTCTTGGGTCCATTTTAAAAATAAATAGAAATTGGATTTATATAATTGGACTTCGGAACAAATATGTTCTTAACTACTCTTATCTATCCAGATCTATAACCTATACATATAATATATTTAGGAGAAATATATTTTCCTATAATTTTACTAAGTTTTTATATTCCATTCATAATTCTTTCAAAGTATTTCTTAAGTTTCTTATTTAACATTTTCAATTCAATATTTTCCTTTAAAAATTGACCATTCCTCTCTTTTTATACAATGAGATCCATTCTAATACTAGAAAATAAAACATGTTGTTTCTTAAAAATTTTATATTTTCCTTTAATCTCATTAAAGGTGTCCTCAAGAATGTTTCAGTATTAAAAAATCTCTTCCTTATACTTATCATCATCATTTTCATTTTTAGAGTGATCATAATTATGTACTGATGACACAACAGGTACCTCAGAAACATTTTTCATGAAGCACGTGTTGGATCTATCAAGCTTCTCTAAATGAGGTGAGTCAGAGTCACTAGATCTACCCTTAGGTCACTCCATGTGGATTTAATATATTTCTTATACTTTCTATCCTTATCCTCATAATTATTCTTATATTTTAACTTTAGACAGTCATCCTTAACAATTCCTTTTTTCTTGCATTCATAATAGGTAATTTCACTTGAGTTGTCATCTCTTTTCCAATCCTTTTTCCAAGTTCATATACGATAATAATATCCTTTTTAGTTTGGATTCCTAGATAACTTCTTCTTTTTATAGAACTTATTAAATCTTTTGTTCAGATGGTCCATTTCCTCATCACTATATACTTTTCATTTCTCATCACTAGATATTTCATCTTGAACTTTTTCTTTATATTTCTTTTTGGATGTAGTGAACTTGAAAGCTACTAATTTTATCTTAGGTTTGTCATCTTATTCACAATTTAATTTAATCTATTCTTCATACAACATTATATTCCCAATCAATTCCTTGAAATGCAGTTTACTTATGCTGTGTGATTCCCTTATTGACATAGATGTCCATATCCATATCTCTTGAAGGAATCTCATAATTCTCATGATTTTTTCTTTATCTAATGCTTCATTTCCTAAAGAGTGTATAGTATTGACTATCTCATTGAACCTGAGATACATATAAAAAATTATCTCATCATGTTTTATTTTTAATGAATCATATTTAATTGTATAAGTGTTCAATCTCATTTCTTTAATATTCATTGTTCCTTCATGTGAAATAGATAAAGTATCCCAAATTTCATAAGCAATATTACTAGGAGATGTCCTATTGAATTCTTTATCTTCTAAGGAATAGTAAAGGACATTCATAGAACTGAAATTATTATTATAAGAATGTTCAGTTGCATCATCCCAAGTAATTATATTAGACTTAGGTAACTCATAATTACAATCTGTAGTAGACCAAATTTCAAAACTCATAATTTCAATATGAATTGTTATTTTAATTTTACTCTAAGCATAATTATTGCCATTAAAAAGGTAGTTTTGTTGGTATAATAACCTTCTTGTCTATTATCCATTTAATTAACTAAATTTAAAACTATCAAAAATTTAAGACCTTTAAAATAAAACTAAAATTGTAGTTGATTTTTTTTTGAAATCCTTTGATAAAAAAAATTGGTTGGAGTGAGTATCTAATGTGGGGGGTGAATTGAGTACGCAATAAAAAAAATTCAAAAAAAGTTCTAAATAAAATCCACCAGTTTAAATAAAAATAACCCAGTTAATCAAAATATCATATTGATATAAGTTTTTATTATTTAAATTATTTCTCAAAGCTTGATTAAGATTTAGTTAAAACAATTATGAAAATTACTTTAACTTTTGAAACCAATTTACTTATTCAAAGACTTATATAAACACTAATTAATAATAAATACCAAAGTCATGGTTTTTTTACAATTTATAACAGATTTAGTTTTGAAAAATAGAAATAAAAAGCACACATTCTAAAGAATACAAAAGTTTCAGTCTCAAGCCGATACCTAATACTCTACACTTTGAAATCACCCACTTCCTAGTAGATTATAAAAAATAATATATTATCCACAACCTAGATTAGGTATATAAAAGTAACACTGTCTAGGTCACATAAGGACATTTTCTATAGTAATCTTGGAAATAAAATAAATACAGGCCACACGGGGACCTCTTCCAAAAAACTTTTGGAAAATAAATGTAAATAGAGTTTGAGAAGATATATAGTATCTTCCAGTTGTATCGAAAGATACATTATGGTAAAAATAAATAGAGTATACTGCACTGAACTTAATGTAACAAAAATATACAAAATGAGAAAATTAAAATATGTAGAAGAGTGTGTTTCTCTGTCTGGAATGCTCTGTAGCTTGTGACTTCTTATAGTGAATCTCAAGTAAAGTTTATAAAAAGTTTATCAAAATAGATTTTCATAAACTCTTATGTTTTCTGAGTGTGTGAAGAAACTAAATGTTCAGTAAGATCCAATATTCATCTATTTTGTGTAAGCAAGATGCATCATGTAATCTCTCAACAAGTAGAAATCTTCACATGTATGTGAATGTCTCTTTGTGTGTACTTTTTTTCTCTTCATCTCTTGTCTACATTAGGGAGTCTACTCCTTCATTTTATAGAAGCATTCATGAGTTTACTTATGGAGAACAACCATCTAGAAATCTTGTATCCTCATACTTAGTGATGAAACATTCTTTAATTCATCTCTAAAATAGATTTATAACAATCCTTAAAATAACTCACAACATTAAATTTGATAATATAGTCATTAGAAATATTTAATTAAAAATAAACAAAAACAGTGGTGGTGAGTCTTTTTTCATGGTGGGAAAATCATTGGTGGTGACTTAGGCTGGTGGTGAGTCAGGATAATGGTGACTCATCCAGTTGGTAGGTCATCTCAATGCTTTGACAAATTTTCAATCTGAATAAATTTCATCTTCAATGGTGACTCAGTTCTGGTAGTAGGTCTTTCTGAAACTTATTAAAATTTATATAGGTCATCTAAAGTAGTAGGTGTTTCCATAAATTACCAAAAATATATTCTGGTAGTGAGATATTGTTGATGGTGCATGATTCCAATACTCGTCTAATTTTTTATTCTAGTGGAATCCTCAATGGTGAGATATGTCGAATAATGAGTCATCCCTGGTGGTGACTCATCTTCAACATCAACTCATACTTATCCAAATTTATCCAATATTTCTTATAATGTAAAATTCTATAATAAAAAATAAAAAAACATTAATATCATAATAAAAATGATTTTTTTATCATTAAAAAAAGGGTTCTATTAGTATTGAAAAAGGTTCTACACCCACAGGTCGAGTTGGATAGTGGCTCTAAACACCACCCCTATAATTAATGGTTTGGTGGGTCAAACCGAGGCTCTATTACCTTAACAGTTGAATTTTATGAGACTACCTAGACAGAGGCTCTAAGGTAAGTGTTATGTAATGTATGGTTGGTATTTCAGACTAAGGCTCTATGCTTCCCAATGTATAGACATGGTGTGGGTTGGGATATCAGATGGAGGCTCTATGCTTCCCAAATATATGGACCTGTCCTGATTACCAGATTGTGGTTCTAGGGTATGTTGATGAATTTTTATTAATGAATTCCCCCTTGTGATTAAAAGTGTATGTTTTACCTTATTCCTTTTATAGACTCCTGGTGTGATCAGAGTTAGTTTTGTTGATTGGTTGACCCTATAAAACTTAATGGATAAATTTTTTTACTTTTTTTTCTAAATGGTGAGATATGTCCTTTTTGTTCCCATGTTTATTTATTTCACTTTTTTACCTATATAAAATATTATACAGACTGGTTATTTATTTAGATATTGTTGGTGGTGGCCTAATGAGTTTCACTCACACCATGCTCATGTCTCTACGATACTTGGTTACTCAAAAAGATGTTACCTATTTTCTGGTACATGTTTAGGATAGGTACTTGGTGTTTAGTTTTGCATTGGATAATGGGATGGAGCATGGGAGGTCATGACTAGATTGGGACTCAGTTCCATGTTTGGATTCTTTTGGTATTTTTGGTTTTGGGTTTTATTTGTATTACTTCCTAACATGTAGTGTATTCATCATATTTTTATAGCATGTGCTACTTGGTTACTTGTTGACATTCATTGCATGTTGTCCATTTATTTGTTCCTACCGATTATTGTATTTGTTGATATTATTTTTTTGAGTCATTACTCTAAAAATTGGGTAAAGTATCCCCAACATTTCTCCATATACCCGCTCTACTATTCTAAATCCTCTCGCGTATGGGGAGACTCTATTAAGGTCATGTGATGAGCCGATATAAGGCACTGGATATAGTGGCCATCGGGTCAGGGACATTACAAATTGGTATCAGATCAGTGTATTTTTTATTAATTTGTATGGTATGGTAGATATGATACAAGGATATTTTCTAAGCCTAGTAATGAGATCTTTCTTGGGTACCTACAGCCACACATATGAGGGAAAATCCAAGTTTTGGGGGGTGTGAATTGATGTTTGGTTTTGTGATTTTATGGTGGATTTTTATTCCTGCCTTTAGTGCCACACTTTGATATGATGATATTGATTTATGATGTTTTATATCTTATCTAGGTATGGAAAGAGACTGTGTATGAGTTCATGCATCATAATAGAAACATGGGATTGGCAGATCATCTATATGTTTCTTGTGATTGATAGTTCCATGAGACTCATATGTTGGTAGTGTACTTTTCTTCTTGTAAATTTTGTCTACTAGTTTTCCCTTGAATTTTTAGATAAAAGAAATTTTTTATGAATTTGAATAAATCTTAGATTTTTTAAATGTTGGGTTAATAAAGAGGGGTTTGAAAGTGTAAATTCTTGGGTTTTGAAAATGGAAAATTTTAAAATGTGAAACCTTGGGTTTTAAATGGAAAATTATAATTAATAAGGGAGATAAAAAGTAATGGAACCTATAGGTATATTGTGAATTTATCCCTAATATTGTGTTTGGACTCTATTTATGGGTGGTTTGGGTAGAGAGAGTGCCCTGATTTGAGACCTTATTTCATGGTCATGAGGTTTTTTTGTGTTTCGTTGTATGGTAAAAAGATATGTGCTTGTTGTTCCCTCAATAAGGCTATAACCATGTGTTATGGGATGTTGTCAAGTAATGTGGATGTGGTAAACATTGTGGGTTGTGATCATTCATGTTGTGTTTTGGACCCTAGAGTACGTGTTTGGATCCTAGTGCCCACATATGTGTGTGGATATCCTTGGTGTGAGGCCTAGAGTAAATGTATTTTCGGTTTTGTTAGACACAGTGTGTTTTGGAGGGGGGTAGTAGTGTCCCCCATGAGCAATGAGTTAGTTGGGGTTTGGTGTGTATAGCTTAGAGAGAGAGATCCAGTGACCTTTGCTTGATGTGACTCCAATTTAGGGAGTTTTTACCATTTGATCTTCAATTATGAATTGTAAGGGAGGTCGAATATATTTCTAGTGATTTTGGGTGTATATGACATAAGAAGACACTTTGGACTATGGAAATGGCATGGAGAGAGTGTTTCCTAGAGTGGGATTATCCATAGTGCTAATAGGGAAAGTTAATGGTTTTGAAAAGGTGACTCGAGGGGTGGTCATGAGTTAAAAGTTTTGGAAAATCAAGGGTAGCCTCAATGGAGGTTGGCCCATTGTTAAAGGTTCCTTAATATGAGAAGCACGATTGGTTTCTTTAGAGGAATAATCAATGCATGGTTGGTTCCATCGAGTATGTTAAAAGTGCATAGTTTCTTTCTTAGAAGGTATCTGAGTGCTTTTGGTTGGTTTTAAGGTCAGTTTTGGGAAGATTAAAGGTCATTAGAAGCCTCTCCATGTGGCATTGATGGTGTTTAATGAAGGAAATGATGTTGATTTTGGGTGAATGGTACAAGGGTGACCAAATCATGGATGGATGATTCTAGTATAGAATTGAAACTTAGGGTGGTGGTGGTGGTCACATGGTTGGGATTTCTTGTTCATATGGTTGGTTTATTGGATAAGAATGTTGATAATTCCTTGATTCCAATGAGTCTGATGGACTAGGAGGCACGGTCAGATGAGTGAGTGGGTCTTGGACCAAGCTCTAGTGATGTATGACTTGTGTGATCTAGATTCTGTTTTAGTGTGTGGTCGCCAAAAATTGTGATACATTGAGAGATTTTAGGAGTTCTATATGTGGGAATATGCTGGAAAGGAATTATGCAGTTTGGGATGGATGAATATGTGTCTCAGGATAGGCAACTTTCATATTTATGTCTGATCATGGTGGGAAACACAAGTTATGTGTGATATAGTTGGGTTGTAGATCAACATAGTGATCATTTTTTTCTACATGAATCACCAGGGTTGTGCTGGAATAAATCTAGTGGGTTGATAGAAGTGGTGCCAAAGGAAATGTTGGGTTGCAATTTCTTGATAGAGGATCATTAAGTGGTAGTGATTTTTAGTTGGATATCCCATTCAATTTGTGATGATTAAGTGTGTGTGAGAAATTAGTGGGTAGGGAAACCCAATATTTTTGGAAGGTTAAGGTATCCCCATGATGGGAGGTTACATCAATTATAGATAGTTCATGGTGGAATTTTTTGATTACTTTTTAGCATACTTTTATCTAGTGAAGATCATGTACAATCTCTTGACATCATCCTGGGTATACTGAGAGAGATCTGGATTTACACCTTGCTACCCAAATGTGTTTTGGTTGTAAATGGATTCTCTTGGAGGATACGCCCATGGATAGGTATATGTGGAACTATATGGTTGGGAATACACTATAGAACAGTTACGAGAGAGGTCCTCGGATAGTCTGGATGTTGAAAAATACCATGGATTCTATTCTCAGAAGCCGATAATGGGAGGTAGTTGATGTTGGTTTTGTTGTTCTAGAAAAATATAGACAGCCACATACAAGTTCTTAACTCATCTTGTGATCAAATCATGTTCCAATGATGTAGTGGTAGATTGATTTGATCAATGGATTCAGACTTGGTCTAGTTTTAGAGGTGATATGATTATTTTCATCAAAGATGTATTGATGGGTGTTGTAGATCCCAACAACGGTTTGCAGATAAGTGGATTCTATGGTGTTGATGTTTCACCAGAAGTTGGGAATGAACTCTAGTAGATGTGTGCAGATGATTAAATATGCCTTAAGTGACAAGTTTTCATGTTCATGTAGAGGGGTGACATTCCAATAGTGGAAGTTGGATGCCAAAGAAGTAAGTTGGCTGTGATGGACCGACTCAATTGAGTAAAAGGGAACATATTTAGTTTCCTATAATCCAATTTAGTTAATGTAGATATGTTAATAGAACTCTGTTAATGGGAATGGGTTTTAAGGAAAAACCAAGTTGTCTTTGGTTGAGATATGGATGATGGAAGTGTGACCAATCTGGGTAATCTTGATAGCAAGGTTGGAAGATATTTTTAGGTGGAGTTTCTATGGATGTTTGGGTGAGGTTATTTGGAAAACATTTTTTCTAAGTTGTGAAGGTTGGTTTGAGGTTTTTTTAGTCTTATTTTCAATGATGGTTGTGATCAATTCTAGAAATTGATGGTGGCAATCTAAATTGTATGGTGGGGAGCACCATAGTGGGAAGGCGGTGGGTTGATGAAGTGAGAAGTTGTATGGGTTAAATGGGATTGTAAGATCATTGTATTTGAGTTTTTTTTTTATAATAATCCTCAACTTGGGTTTTGACCAGTTGAGTACCTTGAGATGAATTTTATGCTTGGGTTTTTTCATTCAAATGCTCCTAAATAGACTACAGCTGTTGGGCCTCATGTTGTGGACTAGGGTAGGTCACGAGATGTGGTTGGAATATAGATATTCCCTTGGGTTATTCCTATCTTGGGTCACCTTTAGAGGTTTCAAATAACTAGGTGAGATGGTTCCAAGTGATTTGGGTCATTATTTGTGGAAATGATTGGAACAAGGGTGTTCTAGTTTTCTCTCTCACGGTAATGTAGTGGCTCGTCGGTATCCTTTTTTGTGGTGTTCCATCAGTGTTACCCAAGCATTTCTCTTGTGTTTTATGTTGGTAATGGTGAGTATAAGGTAGATTCTTCCTTAAATAGAATCAGTTCGTGGTTGTGGATTACGGTGGGGATGTTTCCTTATGGTAGGACTGATACCTTGGTCTGATTGTGGTGATTGTATGGTCATGTATAGGAGGAATATTGGGAAATTAAAGTTGATAGGTGGACCTCATGGCCCAACATTTTGTTCCTAGAGGATCAGTAAGACTTGGATATGTGGCTTGAGGATGATCCGTTATAAGGTGAGGAGTTTGTAAGATATCGAACTTTTTTAAAGGTACATCCTTGTTTAAATATTGGTTAAACTTCCATAGTTATGGATAATTAAGTGGTTCTTGGGTGTATGAAAAGTTTTGGTGGTTCCCTGAGGGTTTAGAATAATAAATAAGGCATAAAGAGGCCAAACAATGTTAAGTTCTTGGTTGGAGCATGGTTAGTACTAACCATGTTCCTATCTGGGGGAAGTTTTGTGGCCGAGCCTCCTCTTAGATAGAGGTTGGCACATTGGCTCCACACATTTTTCCAAACTATGTGGGTTTTCCCAGGAGACCATGTAGCTTGGCCCCTATTGGATAGAGGGAGATTCATAGTTGGTGCATGGTTTGGAAAACCATGAATCCAAACTGTACAGCCATTAAGAAGTCAAAATTTTCCATTTTCCTTCCTGATCTTATTTCTTTCTTCCCTATATTTATTCCCCATTAGACACCCTACAGCTCGGGTGATGAACCAGCAGCCTCCTCCTCCTCCATGGAAGATTCTCCTTTGATTATTGGGTGTTTGGAGTTTTGTTTGGTGTGAATTGAAGCTCCAGGTAAGACTTTGAATCCATTTCCTTCCCTTTTCTATAAGAGTCCTAGTGTGTGGTTTCCTCTCCATTTGAATCCCTAAAAACCTATCTTTCCTAAAGATTCTTGGATGGGGATTTAATAATTGTTTGAGTATGAATTAGGTGCTAGGATTAAGTGAGTGGTTGTCTATAATCATGAGGTAGGTGGTCTTAATGCTTTTTCCCATAGTCATGTTGTTAAATATGTGTATATGGTTGTGCCAATGTACTTCCTTGTTGTGTTTTAATGTCCTTGATTTTGGAAAGTGATTTGGTCCTTATATTGAGGTGTGATGTGCTTCACAGACCCCATTGGGATTTTTGATGATCTGAGGCTAAACCTAGGGAAGAACATGGGGTATATCAAACACTTGAAAATGGTGAAATAAATTACTGAATGTTGAAATAAGGTAAATATGGGATATAATGGGTTATAAAGTATAATCAAGTATATGGGCTTGGTTAAAGGGGTAAATTTAATTGATTATATATTTAATTTTTTGAAATGCCTAAGGGGATTTTGAAATGGTTTAAATAATTTTTTTTGTATTTTGATTTATTTTTTATTTTTAAATAAAGAATATGATGTTTTGAAATCAGTAAATGTTTTAAAAAGATGCATTGGCCTTAGGGTGATTTAGAAAGTGTTCTTATTTATATATTTCAAATAATGATTTGAAATTTTTTTGTGGTTCCCCTTTTTTTGAAAATGAATTAATGATTATTTTAAATGGATGGAAATGTAAGTGAAAGCCTTGTGGTGTGGTTTAATTTTCAAAGAGGAAGACATGTGTTTTAAAGGGGTGGATTCATGATGATTTTAAATGCATGTTTTGATTGTGTATGATCATGAACTATGACATGAAACTTTGATGTAGATTCTTATCTAGTTTTTAATATAGTAAAAGGGGGAGTTTGATATATTAGTATATGGGTTTAATGATTTATGTTTTGAAAATTTTATATGTGTTGATGTGAGTCAAGGTATGTAAATGTATATTATTTCAAATGATTAAAGATTCATGTTCAGATGGCTTGGTGGTATGTGGGGTATTGACTGAGGTTCTATACTCACAGGTCTGGTTGGACTAAGCCTCTAAATCCCACCCCTATAATGCATGGGTAGGGAGTTGGATTGAGTTTCTATGATCCTAACCTTTTCATTTGATGAGGCTACATGTATTTAGGCTCTAAGGTAAGTGTTATATAATGTATGTTTGGGATGTAGAACTAAGGCAATGTTCTTCCCAACATATGTCCATGGTGTGGGTTGGGATGTCGGACTGAGGCTCTATGTATCCCAAACACATGGACATGGCCTAATTACCAGACTGAGGCTTTGGTGTATGTTAAGGAATTGTGATTAATGAATTCCCCCTTGTGATTAAAAGTGTGTGTAAACACTTGTGCCTTGATTAGACTACTGGTATGACTAGAGTTATTTTTTATTGGATGGCCCTAGAAAATTTAATGGATAAAATGGTTACTTTGTGTTTTTCTAAATGGTGAGATATGTCCCTTTTTCCCATGTTTATTTATTTCACTTGTTTACCTACATACACTCTTTTATAGACTATTTATTTCTTTATATACCATTGGTGGTGTCCAACTATGTTATAATAAGACCCTTCTTGGGCCTCCATGGCACTTGGTTACCCAAGTATATGTTATATGTTTTCTGGTACAGGTTTAGTATAGGGACCTAGTTTTTTTTTGTTCATGGAATGATGGGTTGGATCATGTGAGATCATGACCGAGTTGAGACTTGAGTCCATTTTTTGAGTTTTTGTAGTTTTGGTTTGTGGTTAGGTTTGTATGACTACCTAAAATGTAGTGTATTAATCATATTATTATAGCAAGTGCTACCAGGTTACTTGTTGGAATTTATTGCATATTTTCCATTTATTTTTTCTTGCTAGTTATTGTATTTGTTGATGTTATTTCTATTGTGGCATTACACTGACAAGCTAGTATAGTCTCCCCAACGTTTCTCTATAGACCCATGTTGTTAGTCAGAAGCCTCTGCCATATAAGGAGGTGCACCTAAGGTTATGTGATGACCTATATTGAGGCATCGGATATAGTATCCACTGGGTTGGGGATGTTACAATATAAAATAATAATAATAGACTCATACTATGAAAACATGCCTCAATGTCGTGAAATTAAGGAAAATCCCTTATGGTTGTCATAATATTTATAGTAAAAAATATTGGGAAATTATTTTATGATAAATAACTATCAATACATATAAAATAAGTTTCGAATATAGTTTTCTATAATCATAGGAAAAAAATTTCAAATTTAGAGGAATAGAGTTCAATAAGAAGCATTATAACTCAAAGAAAGGAAATTAAGTTATGAAAAACCCTTACAAAATTGGTGGATTTTGAATCAAAAGAAATTAAAGGAGAGGAATTTTAAAACACTTGAATTTTAGGAAAATTGTGATAAAATACATCATTATTTCATTATATACACCACACAATATAAAACATGTGATGAAAATGGCATACGTATAAATGAAAGAATGAGATGAGAAAACCCTTACCATTACTATCAGACTTTCAAAAAAGAAATTTATCACATTGTATAATAAAAATAACCAATTAAATAAATAATTTTATAACCTTATTCATATATATTTCCTTTTCTACTCTTTAATTATAATCATTCTCTATACATGTACTAGTTGTTTATTGTTTATTTTCACCACCAAATGTTAGTGATTTTTATTGTTTCACACATGCTTTGTAATGTCGATATTGATCAAAATGATTTTAAAACAAGTTTGTAATTATTCAGGTGATGTAATATATTCTCCATAATGATTTATACATTTTTAGTTATATTCCATGAGAGTTTTAGTTACGCTTTGTGAAGATAAAATCAATGATGAGATTGTTTTGGTAATTTTTAATGAACTAAAGGTGGTATCCTAATAATGATCTAAATATTAAAATGAACATTAAATAAAAAAAAATTACATATTAATATCATATTATTCCATTAATTAAGTTTCCATAAATATACATGATAAAAATTTATAGCATTGTTCGTGTAGGTGGTTAAACTGAGCCAAACAAAAACATTATTTGACCAATGGATGAGTTTTAAAATTATTTTATTATAATATCATAATTCCATAAGTATAATGATATTATTTAGATTTTATAAAAAATATGAACCAAAATATATGACAGTTGTATGATGAATATAAAATAATAATCAATTAGTTACAAAGGAAAAAATTTCCTCTTAACATGCTCGTTTTAATTGGTTAAAATCACAATGATCACTTATTATTAATATTATTAATATAATTCCCAATTTTTATTTAAATAATATTAATCATGTCATAAATATAATATTTATTCATTAAATACATTCTTAAATCCATCCATGTAATGTGGTAATGAAAAATGAAATACGTCATTCATAGAGGCGATAGTCCACACATAGCATTAGTGGAGTTTTTATTTCCCATTAAATATGAGGTATATTGATAATTTTTTTCCATTAATATAATAATATGGTTTATTAGAATGTTTATAATAGGTTTATAGTAGTTTTTATGTGAAATATAATGAATAAAAAGTTTGGGAGTGGAAAATACTCATGATGAGAGTTTGAATCCTCTTATGAAAGGTCATTTTAAAATAGAGGACTTGGATCAATTTTTCCTAAAAAGTGTTGAAACTTTTTAAGTGTTTTATAAGAGAGTTTAAATGGGTATGGTTTCAAGGAAATTTTTTAGAAGATTGGTTTGATGTGGGTGGAAGTGATATCCTTTTATAGGTGAAAATAGAGACTTTTCCATGGAATTAAAAGTCATGTGAGGGGTAAATACGAAATCGCATGGTAGTTTGGTGATTTATATGATAAAATGTTATTAATACAAGTGGTTATGAATTTATAACCCAATAAAGTTCTTATATAAGGTCTAAGATTCATGTAAACTTAATAAAATTCAAACCACTTTAAGTTATCCATTTTTACTCTTATTAACCTTAATTAAATATTTACCATGGTAATTATTTTTTTACTAAAAATATAATATGATCCTTATTAAAAAAAATTAAATATTATTAATTCAAATTTTTATTCCATTTAATCTGATTCAATTTCTAAACATTAAAAAATTACTTTAAAATTAAAACATGAGATATATAGAAAAGTTCATTTTGTAGAAAAATGTCTTTTTATACATTAAGTGGTTTTATTATTATTTATTATAAATTAATAATAAAATGAGTGTTAATATATATTTTTAAATATTTAAGCATAATATTAAATTCTTCATTTAAAATCAATCAATTTAATTTCTAAAAATTACCCCATGTTTATAAAAAATCTTCGAAAAATAACCATTTTACCATGGTAACTGATATTTACTTTTGTAGCTTATTTTATATGCTAGAAATAAAAATGAACATATTATATAATTTGGATATGATGATTAATAATTTGAAAAGTATTTTATTAGACTCTATTTCTATATTTGATAAAAATTTAATCTAATATAAGTGCACATACACATTCAAGAATCTTTTAGAATAAAATGTACTTTAAGCATAAAAAATATTTATTCATATTCTATTCCATGTAAAAAATAGTAATATGAACATTTATTTATTTATTTATTTATATTATTAAAATTTTTCACATAATTCAGTTAATATGGTTTATTAAAATAAATAATACACATTTTATATAAAAAGTATAATTCTTTTAAAATGACTTTTTATCATTAAATAATTGTATTTATAATTCTTTAAGATTGATTGCTTATTTAATAAGAATTAAATTTTATAAATACATTTCGATTAAATAAAAACTTTATTATTTAATTAAATTAATTATTTAAAAGTGAATTTTATAGAAATGAAAAATTTATAAAATATATGTAATAATGATAATATATAATTTATTAATAATTATAGGAATATATCATCCTAACTTTTACCTACAAATCCCCTAAAAACTTATGTATAAGATCCTAGGGTATGATAAGTGGTGATGGTTTTCATGGGTGGTGATTAATCATGAATGGATCTCATTGTGATTTCCATGAGATTGAACTTCTCCCACAAATAATTTCTCCCAAGCCTCACTTGTCGGAGTTTGACTTAGGCTTTGTCTAGGTAAAATTATAATGATGCAACCTCCCTTACTACTCAAAAAAATCATCTTTGTAAGGAATGATTTTATTACTCGATGTCATTTATTTCCCTTATATATATATTTCATAATTTGGTTACCTATTTTTATACCCTCCAATTAAAGGTGATGTTTCAACGGCCATATAATCCCCACTACTATATAAGGTAAATGACTGTATATGACAACCAGATTTCATTCCTATAATTAACCTAAAATCATTCATCATATTTTCTTAATTTTACCTTGTGCGTTATATTTATAATTATTTTCATTGCTTTCATAGTCTCAATTGGGGTGATGATATTCATAGGGAACCGAAAGGATAAATATTTTATGTTTGTGGTATTTTTATTTTCTTGTAGATTTATTCCTCTTGTAATTTTTTTAATGATTTTTCATATTACATTTTGATAATGTATTAATTTTTACCTTACATTGTAATATTTTATCAAAATAAAATTCATCATGGTTTTTTTATTTTGGTTTTAGGCATAAAACAATATATTTAAAATAGTATTTATTTAAAGGGGAATAAATACTTAAATATCATAGCATTAAATTCTTCCCAATTAAATAAATTTTGTCCTCATAACTTTAATTATCACTCACTGATAAAAATATATAATGGTATTTTTAAGATATATATGACTCAATATATAATTTCTAATGGGATATGTACCTTAATTTCTTAGTTAATACTATAAAACACATGTTTTCCCTTATAATAGGTATGTACATGATATTGAGTTTCTCTCCAATAATTTCAGCTAAAAACTCCTCATGATTGGTGGCTAAAACATATATAATGAAATTAATTTTCCTAGAAATTTCATAGTCAAATTTACACTGCTATATAATCATACATTGTTTTTAAATATGAAATGTGATTTTATTTTTTAGTAATTAATATAGAGACTATATGGAGATATCCAATCCATTTCAAAAATCACCTCAAATTTATCTAAAGGAAGAATAATAAAATTTTCATGAAACACATTCCCACAAAATTAAACTCAAGATATAATAATCATAAAACTAGAAGTTTCCTTTTATAATTATTTATCAAATCATTGGGGTGGTGATTTGATTTACTTAGAGAAATTCCTTGATATACTAGAGTGGAAAAGACTAGAATCCAATAAGACATCCAAAAATCTAAAATAGAGGATAAGCGTAACTTAATTATCACGATCCTCTTAAGTGGTAGTTATTTCATAGGTTCTTTCATATTACCTTGGTCATAGAGGTTTTTGATTCCTATTACCAATGTTATCCCTTAGGTTAGGTCATCAATTTTCAAAATTCCTGAAATCCTTACATTTAAAACATTTAATTGTCAGTGGAACCTTATTAAGAACATTATTTTCCTCTATATTGTTAACTAAACTCATCATTTCTACTTGATAGTTGGATAATTTATGAATACCTTTACCACAAATGAAATATTTTAGTTCATTTTAGACAAGTCCCTAGGTCCTTCTTTCAGAATTATTGAAATATTGGAAATTGAATCTTCGTTCATCTAGGAACTTTATCACTTTACCTCCCATGAAACTCCATTTTTCTATTATTTGGTGTGTTATAAAATTAAACTAAGTTCAAATGGACAATAATAACTTGAGAAATCTAGTTAGGCACAACCTCAAGATCTCTTAATCTATCTCCTATCTCATTCAGTTTTTCATTAGGGAAATTAATGTACTATCTATAGAACCCATTGTTAACCGGGTCCCTCCAAGATTTATCCATTTCTTTAAATAAAGGAAATTTAAGGTGTGGGAGCACTTAAATTAATAAATTTATAGAAATAAAACTATGAACTCAAAAAAAAAATTCATAAATGATGTGTATACCTTATGAATCTCAATTTTCAATCTAGGTTATATATAGTTATATTCCTATTAGGTTCTATAACCTAACTATTTATATATTATATTTTTAAATTTCATTTAAATCATTCATAATGGTTTATAAACAGTATGTAAATTAGAAAAACATATCTACAGTAGTGTTAAAATAGGTGTATAATTAGGCCCACTTGTTGTGTACCAAGTAAAGATAAAGTTAATACCCAATCAACCTTTTTTGGGTTATTTCACTTAGTAGAATCTATGCCATAGCCTACATCTACTTTTTTTTATTAAGATAAGGATTCCATTATTAGGAAACCATACACTCTATAATTTACCAAAAAATTGGTTGTTTTCAAACATTAAGCCTCATCCCTGGGGAATTCACTAATTTTTTTGCATCATAATGACCAAAAATAACTAAATTCTGATTTGATACTAACTGAGATTCCCTGGACCTGGACTCTTAAGTCTAGTGCTAAAAATACATACTTTAAAAACAGTATTTTATACCAAGTGAGATGAACCAAGATAAACTCACATATATTTCATATCATTTTCATAATTTAAATATTACATAACACAAACCAACTTTCAAATCCCAAAACCAAAAGGTTTACTGACTTTGGATATTTTCTACATAAATATATTATTTCACATAATTACTTTAATATCTCTCACAATATTTCTATGTAACACTTCCTTCTATATATAATAATGAATATAATTTCTTATGGAAAATGGAAACAAAATAAGGTGTAATCTCAAACACTCAGTAAGGGAAAACTTATAAATGATTCATAAAAATGGTTAGATTATAAGCATATGAAAAAAAATGAACATGAAAAAAATATCTTATTAAAATAATAGTGAATAATAAGAGTTTTACACAATTCAATATAGATGGAAATGTAATTTCAAATGAACAAACATATATCATGACATAATAGTGTTGTAACTTGAGCTAAAAAAACATGGTCTAGGGAGAATAATAATTGGAATACAATATAAAAATGTGGTATGTCATCAAAATATATCATAATAAGTAACTATGGAAAAAAAATAAGCATTTGGAATCATCACATATTGGGAAAACCAAAGAATGACCATCCTTTTTGTTATGAGATAACCTAATCATGTCTACTCTCAACATCATTATCTCATGAGATATAGAACTATAACCAATTCCTTAAAGGGAAGTATAGGACCCCACTTATTAACATCCATACATATGTGTGCCATATTAAATCAATAATTTATCATATTAGGAAAAATAATGAAAATATAATGGGTTTCATAATGTTTCCAAGTGGTATCACATAAAATGACCTCAATAATTGGTTTGGTTGATACTAAAAATTCAATCATCCAAAAAAATATGATTTAACAAGAAAATTTATAGAGTGATTCATGAAACATAATTCCATAGAAGGTAGATCCATTGAATATAGAAAGTAAAATGGAAATGAAATCATAAAAATATATTTCATAAACCATTTTTAATAATTTTTTAAAAAAGAGGTAATTATGAGTCACATTCAAAAGAGATTTTTGAGAAGGGGGAATGAAATCCTTTTTAACACAACAATTTAAATAGAATACTAATAATGGATCCTTAAAAGGAAATAATGATTATTTAATTCACATGCGCCCGTAAAGGGCTCCCGAGCTAGGGTTTTCCCCTCGCCGCCGCCGCCCCTTCACTGCAGACGGCGCAACACTTCCTCTCGAGCTCGGTGAGTCGGCCAGGCCCTCTGTGTCGTCGCACAGTTTCGTGGTATCCCCTTTCTGTGGAGTTTCTATTTGGGCTTTAGTGGTTTTTGGTTCAGTCTGGCGGGTGTAAGACCGGTTCCCATCGACGGCATACTCTTCGGAGCGCTCCTGGATTCGTTCTCGGCAGGTTGTTGGTGTCATGTGGTGTGCTTCTCAGCGTTTGATGGTCTCACTCTTGCGTCGGTGGTGCTTGGGGTCCCGGCCGTTCTCAGGTGAGTGCGTTGGGGTTTCTTCGTGTCTGAAGCAGTCGTTTTGGTCGGTGGCGGCGGGATCTTAAGATTCAGGGTGTTGCTTGTGCGGTTGGGTGGTGTTTCTGTGATTCCTAATCTTTCGGAATTGGTTTTTGGGTCTTCCTTTCATCTCGTCTCATGGTGAGGTGAAGTATGGATGTTCTGGTGTTTTGGATTTGTTTTTCTATCATTTATGTGTCTTTTGGTGCCGTCGGTGAGGCATTGTATTTGGAGATGGCGATGGTGACGGTGACGGCGCGGTCGGTTCTCGCCGGTGAATTTGTTGATAGTCTGTGAGTGAAAGTTCCCACTGTGATTATGCCAGTGGTGTTTAAGTGGTGATGTCGTAGGGATGATGGCGTTGCGATGTCAATAGAGGCCGGAGAAGCTCGTCGGCGACCCGGTTATTGTTTCAGACCTGGTGTAGGCAAGCGGCTCAGGGCGGTGCAGTCTCGCGGCTCGAGATTGTGATGACGATTCCGTCTCCGGTGAAAGGTGGCGCGTGACGGTGGACTCGGGCTGTCGCGTGGACTTCGCATGGCGTGCAGACTGAGAAGACATGGACTATTGTGGCAGGTGAGCGGCTCGAGATCTGTGTACGTCGACGCTTGGGTCGTGGCTCAAGGTGGATGGCGGGGATTTTGAAGTTTTTTTTGAAATTTGAAATGCGGTTCTGCCTTGGATGTGGTGAATTTTCTGGATGTGGTGAAATGGTGTTTGGGTACCGGCAACCCCTTAAACCGGCCATTTGAAAATGAAAAAAAAATGATTTGCAGGTAAAAGGAAATAATGATTAATTTAACAAATGTAGAGTCAAATATAAAATATATGATCATAAAAAGAAATTTATTTTTAATATTTTAAAATATATTTATTGAAGTCCACATCATTTAAAATAGTAATACAAATTCCTTTTAAAAATAGGTAATTATAAATATTAAGGTAACATGAGATAATACATTTTTGGGTTTCAAAATAAGAATGGAAAAAATTTATGGAAAGAAATAATATCTTAGTGCCCTGATTCCTAAAAATCCTTTGTGTTTTCCGTAGGCCTAGAGGTGCCAAGGCGGTGTTTGGAGTATTCTTTTCACCAAAATTCCCAAGTTTTGTCTTGGAATAATTGTAAAAGAGTGTATAACTATAGAAGATTGGTCTAATGGTAAAAGGTTGTCTAACAGTAGTAAATTTATATAACAATAGAAGATTGAATAAAAGTAATAGATTGGTCTAATGTTGGTAGGTTGACTAATGGTAGAAGATTACCCTAATAGTAGTATATTGGATAACTGTAGAATATTATTATAAAAATAGAATATTAGATAATGGTAGAATATTTGTTTAATAATAGAATATTGGATAATGGAATATGATTAGTCTAACAATAAAATATTGGATAAAAATAGAAAATTGGTCTAACAATAGAAGATTATTCTAGTGGTAGAATATTGGTTATTGGTAGAAGATCGGTCTAATAGTAGAAGTTTGGTTAATGGTGTCGGATTGGTCTAATGGTAGCAAATTTTTCTAACAGTCCCATATTGGATAATTATAGTAGATTAGTCTAATGGTAGAAGATTAACTAATGGTAATAGATTAGTTTAATGGTAGAATATTGTCTAATGGTAGTATATTGGTATAATGGTAGAAAATTGGATAATGGTAGAAGATTGGTCTAATGGTCTCATATTGGTTAATGGTAATAGATTGGTCTAATGGTATTATTTTGGATAACAAAAGTAGATTCAAGATTTTTTTTTAAATTTAGTTTTTCCTATAATTTCATAAATACAACTTTTAAACATAAAAAATGGTTTCATAGTATTAAATAAGTTAAATTAAGGGTTATTTAAAAGAGGATACTTATATAGTTTATTTAATAATAGACTAAATCTTTTGATATATCTCTTACATGTGAATTAAATGAGATATTCATTAATGTTTAATTAATGTTTGGCCTATTGGAAATATTTATTGTCTCATATCCTTAACTCTAAAATGAATATCTTACCTTTGTTTGAATATTTTCTTGATTTAGTTGATTCTATATAAACCAACTTTTTTTTGATCCTTTAAGATTCATTTATGTCCATTAGGAACCACCGAGTTCATGTTTTCTGGGCATGTTAATAGCTTATTTTGTACTCTTTTTTCTATACCAATGAGTCGCATTTGAGATAAGAGAATGTTTCCTATTTTTTTCAACCTTCTTTGAAAAAATTTAATGGTTGTTAAATCACTTATCTTTGGGACATATATTTGGTTACATCATCTTCTCTTTCCCATATTTTTTGTGTAGAACGTTTGGGAGCATTCTTTCTAGGTAGGGGATAATTATTGTCTTATTTTAAGTGAAATTATAAATTTAACATGATTTATCTGTCTGGGTAATGGTGGAAAAACCATAATGAACATTTAACCAGATTATAGAAAATAATTGGGTTTTGGTTATAGTAAACACATGTGTTTATGTCATGTTAAGGAATTTCCTCTTGTTTTTCTAGATTACATGTTATTTATGTCCATGTTATGGTTTAACATGTTTTTATGATTGAAAATAGTTAAAGAACATAAATCTGGAATTGATCATTGACGATATAATAAAGATACATGTTTCTTTACCTTAAAGTTTGATAAAACTAGATTTATTCATGAAATAATGTTTAAATAATTCCTAGATTTTACAAGTTATTATTATCGGTTTCTTGTGGTTGTAACCTATGGTAAATAAATCAGTTAATTCAAGATGGAAATAAACCAGTTTTTTTATGAATATTAATGTTTCGGGCCAAGGGATCCCATTTTTTGCGAAGCTAAGATGCCTTGTTTTTAGGGTATAGATGCCCTACTGACTTTGTTTTTTTATTTCTTGTTTCCTTGCCTAATTTTCCCAAATATGAGCCTTATTATGTGATGTAATATAATCTGGGAGGGATGATGGTTGGAAAATATATGTGGGGATGCCTGAGTTTATGGAAATAGTTGGCATTGATGAAGGTGGGATGGATTCATAGTGATATAGATGGTGGTTTCAGGGATAGAAAAAGGACTAATATATTAAGTTGATGTTGAGATTTTATATTATTATGCTCAAAGCAGGGATGATTTCTTGTCAATGAATCTGATTTAAAGTACATATGGATGAGTTGCTTATTTCTTTATTCCTTTCCCCATTTCTTAAGGTGTCTATTTATTATTGGTTTATGAATCTCTTTTATGTAGAATAGGAAGAGTCCTTGAGTACCTAGAATTATGCAATAATATTGAATAATAAATATGTTATCCTATGAGCTTGGTTTGTGAATGGAATGCCAAAAGATAACTCATGAGGAATGATGGGATTAGTTGGATTATACCTGGATGACATGGGTTCGGTTGGTAATTTATATAATAATACTTTTTTCATGGAAATAATTAATTAAATGAAGTTACTTGAATACTTGTGTGGTTATATAATATCTAGTCCTTAGCGGTGGTATTGTGGTTTCTGAGAGATGATAGGTGAATCTGAGTCTATGTCTAGGTTTTTCCCATATTTTGGTGGTTAACTATATGTATATCTTTTATGTTATGTGATTTATTATGCTACCCAACCCATGTCAGTAGGATGAATGACACCAAGTGGACTCTATGTGGGTGTTTTCCCAAATATATAGGTTAGCGAGGAATGGATGTATGACTACCCCCTCTGGACCACTCTTTTATCCTAATAGTATTATGTGATTGTATTCATGGTGGTAACCATTACTATATATATTTGTATAGTTATTTAATGGCTTTTGTTTATTTAACACAAATGTATCTCAAGATATAATATTCTATGGATTATTATATGTATTTAGTGTATGGGTTGTGATTGATTAAGGTATAATACATGACATAAAGGTTATGGTGTCTCCTAAAACTTCTCAGTTACATCTAGAGATGTGGAATGGTAGGATGAGATTATGTGATGCATGGGGTTCTTGGTGTGATATAGTATACCATGTGTATTTGGGATAGCATACTTTTGGAGAGATATGGTCAGAAATTATGACATTGAGGAAAAATAGAAAACTAGTGGGGAATTGGTAGTAAGGTGCCTTATTTGGTATTTTATGGATATTTTATGATTACTTCTATGTGATACTTGGTGATATATAGCCATGTTGAGGCTGGGAAATTAGAATACCTACTTAGGTGACAAGTTAGTCTCACTTTTTGTTCATTGGTATTTAGTATGCTTTATTTATATTTTTTATGAGAGGCTCCAGGGAGGATCCTACTGATTATACATGTTATTCTCATATTATATTTATATAAACTATTTTTTAGGTACATCGGATCTAGTTGGTTATTGGTCTAGACATTACTATTTTTTACAGTTCTTCATGAGTTATTTAGGCTTCGGGGTCACTGCTGATAATTTACTTTTGGTACCTTTAGTTTCCATTGTGGTTTCTTTATTCTGTATAAAATTTCATATGTGTAATTGGGATATTTTTTTACCTTGATAAGGAGTTTTATAGTGGTTTTATCTTATCTATAATTCCTCATATTCTCTTAGAGGGTAATGCCTACCATTTTTGTATATGATATACCCTCAGTACTTGTCACCAACTTATGGCATATTGGAGGTTTGATTTGGGAATCGTTATCTCTCTTCTCTCATTATCAACCCAGGAGGGGTACCTTTGGAGGTAGGGGGTCATGATAGAGTGGTATCAAAGGTCAGGTTTAGGTATAAGGGAGTTTAGAGGTAGGGATATGTGGGGACTACATTTATAGGTAAGTAAATGGTGTCGGTTGAGTTTAGTATGCAATGTAAACAAGTTATAATGGATAAAACATAGGTATTTATTTTCCCATATGATCTAATATGAGGAAATTTAAGTTTAATGAGCCTAATAAGTGAAGTAATTCTGGTTGTGGGTTAGATGCCTAGAAAATGATCACGCATCATTCTTCTTTCTCCCTATGTTTGAAATGGGTAAACCTTAGGATTAGGTTGAACCTTAATTAATTAATTAATCTTAAATATTCTATAATTTGGGTTTATAAGTCTCTTGATATTTTTTATTTTATAGGAATAGATCTAGGTCAACGTCCTCATCAGGTTCTTATCAAATATGCTTAACAGGATGTGCCAACAGATCACCGTAGAGTAGAGGTTGATGAAGAAAACACTTAGATAAGGAAACTCTGAGAGTTTTAGTTCCAGAATCTATAGAAGTATGAGGGGTACATTTTAGAATTAGAGATAGAAAACTTGTTGGAGGAGTTTTAGGTAGCCTTCAGTTCAATCTGTGCTCGAAAGGGGCATTGGGTTTTGTTGGCGGTGATGATGTTGTGGTAAATATATGGCAGTGGTGGTTCTTATTCTTTAGGGATCATGAGGAATAAAAAGTTCCATGGGAGAATTTTGGGATCAATTCCAAGTAGAGATTCTTTCTTTGACTATAATGGAATTTAGTCACCAAGATATATTCACCCTTATACAGTGGAGATCTAGTATGTGAGAGTTATAGATCCATTTTAGGACCCTTCTATAATATTATTTAGACCTATTTTTACATGAATAGTCTAGGGTGAGGCATTTTTAGGAGTTGTTATATAACAAACCTACTTTTTATTACACAATTAAACATGATTTATCACATAAAATTGTACTTAAGGCAACTCTGATGATCAAGTGGTCTAGTGTCTTAAGAAATTAGGAACATTACATAACAACTAAAAACATGAAATACAATATCTTTATTTCAAACTTCTTTGACATGACCAACTCATTCTTTCATACTTAACACTACATGGGATAACCTTATGATTTATATAAGAAAGGGGTGAGATATAAAGCCCAGTAAGGGAGTAAATAAGGAATAACATTAGGAATACAATATATTTTAGGGAATAGGAATATAAATTGAGCATAATAGAAACATGAACATAAATTCATTATATATCATGATTATAATAACATGGAAATGTGGCAATGACATACAACAAGATATTAGAATGATCCAAGGATCATTGAACATGGATTAGCATGATTAAACCCTCATTTCACATTAATTATCATGATTATACCCTCATTTCACATGGATTATCATGATACTAAACATTACCCAATGTATTGGAGCGTTATCAGGGCATACCCATCGTAATCATTTCAATCTCATTCTTAAGTGTGCCACATAGATCATATAACATGGATTAATTCAACATCATCATTTATTATATGATAAAGGAATGTGTAATAAAAAATGAAATTATATAATCAATAATTATATATTCATAAAGTTTAATACCCTTAATAGATAAATGGTCATTGTATTCACTGCACGATGATTTTGGAATGGAAAATCGCAGTGCAATTTCAGCAGCCTAATGGCATGACATAAAAAATCCTAAAAATGTTTTATAATAGAGAAAGGGGTATCTAATCATATATACATAAAATTTAAAGTAATGGGGTAATATGAATACATTTCCCAATATAAATAATTTGGAAATAGAAGTTTTAACATAATAAAGTAACTTGAATAAAGAGGAGAAATGGAATAACTCTTATGAAATTTCGGCATGGTAAAAGGTGTACATGGGAGGGATTAATGAGAGAGAAAAAGGTATCACGTAGTAAGAACATGATAATGGAAGTATGGTGGAGGTTTTAAAACATACCCCATCATTTTTAATTGAAAATAAAAGGGTATAGTAGTATAAAGAAACTTGGATAAAAATGAGAAAGGAAGGAAAGTGGGGATCCCTTAATTGAGTGTGTGACTTCAAGAGCTTGAAGAAGGGATTATTGAGTGCTTGGACCTCCATGTGAGTATTCTAGAGAGATTAGGTAATAGTAGGGATGTGGTATAAGTATTTTTAGTGAATAGAAGTGGGATTTTGGGTGGGTTTATATAGGAAATGAGAGGGGAATTCCTTAATATTCCATAAACTTAGGTTTTGGAACCTATATAATTAAATATTCAAAACCAAAAACCTTCTCATGGTTTTTGCCCATGGTTTTTGCTAAATAAGAGTGGAAAAATTATTTTATTAGGACAATGGCCGAATATATTAAAATATTTCTCTTTCTTATGTAGAGGTGAGTCACGCCCTCAAGGAAATGAATTTAAATCATAAAATATATTATACATTTTGGAGGATTCACTAAGGATTGATAAAATAGGTAAAAAAATATAAAATGGAATTCTTTTAATGTTAAAATATACATTGGGCATAGAATACCCATTATATTATTTATCACATCATTTTGGGGTCATTAAGATGTTATAAAACACATATTTTATTTATACGGTATTTAATTTTTACCCAAAAATTCAACTCTCATAAAATTATGAAAAAGTAAATATTAGATAATTTTGAAATCCTGATTCCAAAAATATTATTAATTTTATCTAAATAATTTTCTAAATATGTGAATTTTTACTTTTAAAAAGAAAACTGAAATTTATTGAAAATTCATGGTTTTTGATAAAAACACTTTTCAAACCTTAATAAAACAATTATTTGACTTCATAAAAATTATATACCAATTTATTATTCATAAAATTAATTTTATAATAATATTTTATTAAAATATTAATTATTTGAAAAATTCATTAATTCCTTAAAATAAATTATTTAAAAATTCATTTTTTATCATATAAAAAATATAACTTTTATCAAATTGATTACTTAATCATTTACAGATAAGGAACTAATATAATTATCATTTATAATAATTGTTGTTATAATATTATTAATAAAAACCATAGTTTAATATAATTTATATATTTCTCAAAAGTACATTTTTTACCTGAAAAGACAATTTATCAAATTCATCACTTTTTAAGAAAGTCTATCTTCATAAGGGAATTGATATAATAAGACTTTTATTTATAAAAATGGAATACATAATAATTAACTAATACCTTATTACATAACCCCTTATAACACCCATGTAATACCAAGGGTAAGGTGTGTGACGGTGACAGACTCTTTGGGTGGCTCGGATAATATCGCCTGGGTGGTGATCTCTATTAACTTGAACTTATCTGATAGGTGATTTCATTCAAGATTAACGTGTTGAAACTCATCTTGGGATTGGTCAAGATTGAAGCCCAGTGATGCTACCTCCTTTCTGAGATCTGAAAAATGAGCTTTGTATGGTCTGAGTCTATTAGATGAGGCCATCCTCTCCTTTGTGTCGAAAGGATTCTTTTTTAAAAACCTTATATTTATATCAGTCATGTGATCATTGTTCAATGGATATATTATCAAAGGTAATAATACTTAATGGTCATTTAAACCTAATAATAAAAAAAAGTGCATTTTTTTATATAAATCATTAAAAGAAAGGGAATTTTATTTTTAAAATATTGGGTTGTTGCATTTCACATCCATATATCCAGTTCTAGGTCACCCCATTTATGCTTCTAGCATATCATGAGGTGCTAGATAGAGTAAAGGTTATTGAGAGTATGTTTAACTAGACCAGATCATCATGAGAGGGGATTCATTAGGATTCTACATATAGCAGAATTGTGGTACAATTTACCAATTTCCTAGATATAAGATATTTTGGATAGCTAGGGGTAATTTCCTACCCTCTTCATATTGTTTCTCTAGAGATGGTGGCTATTAGGACCCTACTAAGGGATTAGATTCTTATTTTTGATGTTGAGGTTGAGGTTATCAATGGAAAGCGTGACTAACCTTTCTAAGTAAGAAGTGAACAGTATGTGTCCTACATTAGGTTTCACCATTATGGTAGCTCCAGTTGTGGCAGTAGTTGTAGGGGGATTTAACCCTTAATCCTTTGAAGAAAGATGGGGTAGGAAAAGGATAGTTATGTGGTTCTATTCATCCTTAGAGATAAGAGTGAAACCATAGAGGTATCCATCATTAAGGTCAGAGAGGTGATAAATTAGGTCATGGTCACCTGCATTCTTTAGAGTTTCCAGTACCAGGTGTGTCATACATTATTCAAGGTGCCCTATTTTTATTTTCTACTTGAGTGCATTATTTTTTTGACTCAGGAGATACACACTCTTTTATATCACCTACCTTTGTCCGTTCTTTGATAGTTGAGGTGGATAGACTTACAATACCCTTGGAATTGACTAGGCTATTTCGAGGTTGAGCATATCTGTATGATTTTTGTAGATGTTTTGAGCTAGTGTTGGGGTAGAACCAATCTTGGGGAGACTTCCTATATTTTTGGATATATCCATGCCACATCAGCCTTAGAATGGAATGGTTGTATTCAGTGTGGGTTATCATAGATTTATTTAAGAGATAGATCATTTTCTATGATTCTAATAGGGAATCTTCCATTTTCATTTGTGATAGATACCCTCGGATAGGTTAGAGGCATGTTCTATCTTTATCTTCCTTGATGGATGAGTTGATTTTGAGTTCATTGGAGTTTCATATGATGGTGTTTCCCATAGTTGTGGAAGAGTACACTAATGTATTTCCTGATGAGGTTGTGGCATTACCCTCTTAATATGAGATCAAGTTTGAGATAGAGCTATAGTTGTGCACTTCTCTAATCTCAATGTATCAATATAGGATGGTTCCTTTTCAATTGTGGGTGCTACAAGTATAGATCATTTATCATTTGCAATAGGTTTTTGTTTGGATAATCATGCCACCTTGGGTTTCATCAATTCTTTTTGTAAATAAGTATAATGGTATAATGTTTCTATATCAATTATCATCACTTGAATCAGGTGATAGTAAAGAATTTTTATCCTCTTACATGAATTTATGACTTATTCAATCAGTTGAAAAGAGATAGTTGGTTCTGAAAATCAATCTATGATTAGGATATCATCATATTTGAGTAAAGGATGGGGATATCCTGAGGACTACTTTTTAATGTTTTTATGGGTATTATGAGTTTGTTTCAATGTTGTTCAGTGTGATAAATGTTCCAATTATTTTTATAGGAATGATGAATGAAGTTTTACATGAGTTCTTGGATTAGTTCATGGTGGTTTTGATCAATGACATCCTTGTGTGCTCTATGTCTGAAGAAGATCACACAAAGAATCTATGGGTATTTTTAGAAGAAATTTTTCATCAATAGTTATTCAAGAAGTGGTCAAAGTATGATTTTTAGTCTCATGAAGTTCACTTATGAGGGTATGTCATATACCAATGTAGTGTAGTCATGAATCCTTAAAAAATCAAGGCAGTCATTTTATGTGTAGCCCCCAAGAATTTTATAGAGGTTCAGAGTTTCCCTGATCTTATAAGCTATTATAAGAGGCTTATAGCTGGATTATTATGAATTAAAATTCATATTACAGCCTTAAATAGAAAAAATTAGGTGTTTTTATGGATTGACCAGTGTTAGAAAAAAAAAATTGATTCTAAAGGAGAAGTTGTTCAACATTCTTATTCCTTATTTTTCAGAAGAGGTAGTTTAGTTTGAGGTTTTATTTTACACTTCATTTCTTGGATTATGGAGTTTCTTAATACATAATATATTAGCTTTTTCTTATGGGTATCATAATTTATGTCCCCATGAACATAATTATGTCACCAATGACCTTGAGTTGGTGGTAGTTGTGTTTTCCTTGAATTTTTTGTGACATTACCTCATTGGAAAACACTTTTTGGTTTTCACTGATCCTAATATCATAAGATATGTCTTCTCTAAATGGGATATTTACTTTTGATAGTGATGGTGGATAGAATTATTATATGATTATGACTTCAAGATTTCATATACATCAGTCAAGGGTAATGTTGTAGCTAATACACTAAGTAGTATGTCATGAATTGATGTTATGGTGAATATAAAGATTCCTGAAGAGTGGTGGAAGAGCTCTCAGTGATCAATATTTATATGGGAGAGTTTTCTAGTATAGGATTATTATTTATTATGATGATGAAATTATTTTTAGTGTAACATCTGGTTAAGTCCCAGCTAGGGGATTCTGAGGTGGAGGTATGGTGATATCTAGTTATCTATAGTGATGCCCCTAGTGGTTATTCTGAGGTTGATCAGCACTGAGTGTTATTCTAGTGTAGAATTTTCTTTCCTTTAGTGATGCATGATTTGGTTCTCTGTGAGTTCCGCAGATCACCCTTACTAGTAAATCCTGGTGCGATAAAGATGTATTGTTCTTTGAGATGTCATTTTTGGTGGCCTGTGTGCAAGCATCCAATTATAGATTTTATGTCTTGATGTTTGGTTAGGAAAAAGGATAAGGTTGAACACCATGTTACTGGTGGTTTTCTCTAACCATTATATGTTCCCCATTGGAATGGGGACATTTTGATGAACTTCACCACTTTTTTTACCTCGATCTTAGGGAGGAAATGATTCAATATGGGTGAGAGTGGACCATTTTAAAAATTCAACTACTTATTAGTGATCAAGGATTTAAGCTCAGTGGAGGTTTTGTTTATCCAAAACCTAGAGGAGGTGGTGAGGCTACATGGATTCCCAAGGATAATTATCTATAATCATGATCCTCATTTTACCACCATAGTATGGAGAGGTATTCAACATGTTTTTTAGATATCATTTATGCTTTAACACTACTTTTTATCTATATATGAGTAGTCAAACAAAGTATACCATCTATACTTTTAAAGACATGTTGTGTAATTTTTTCCTATATTTTAGAGGTTCATGGATGAGGCACCTTAATTTAGTTTATTTTTTATAAAATAATAGTTTTCAATCCACCATAGGTATTTCAACATTTGAATATTTGTATGAATGAAATTTACATTCTTCATTATGATGGACTGGAGTCATAGACTTAGTAATTTGCAGGCTAAAACTATTTCAGAGCACAAAAAAGATGGTTTAGGCGATTTATGAGAGGATGGAGATAGTTCAGAATTGTCATAAGTCCTATGATGACCATAATATGGGACCTTTGGAGTTCGATGTTGGAGATATTATATTCTTGAATGTGACTCTTCACTATGGGTAGAGAAGTTTTAGATGTGGGAGTAAGATTTTTTCCATATTTTTTAGTCCTTTTTAGGTGTTGGCTCATGTTGGAGACATTACATATTGAATAGCGCTTCCCTTGTAGATAAGATAGATTCATGATGTCTTTTATGTGTCATGGATTTACCTATATCTTTATAATTATTCTCACATCATCAATTGTGGTGAGATCGATGATAATGTTGATTAAACCTTTAAGGAGTAGCCTATAGAGAACCCAAACCATCGAGATAATGTTTTTGTGGGAATGTTATTCCTTTGGTTCATTCCCTTTAGTAACATAGTGGCATGGATGAGAGAAATTGAGAATGTGACTTGTATATATGCTCTCAGTTCCCCAGGTTTTTTGATATAGCTCTTGTTTTGTATCAATGTTTTTCTTGATGTTCACTTTCTTATAGATTATGAAATGGATCTCTAGTCCTTGATACCTTATTTATGGATTCACCCATATTTGAGATATATCACCCCCTAGAATATGGTTTAATTTTTTTCACCTTATTTATATAAATGATATGGTTGTGCTTCAGTGATAGTAAGATAGAAACTTTCTATGATTAATTCTCCTGGTTATTAGTTTTTCCCTTCCATGAGTGGCTATGTTTTTTATATATAAAGATCCCTAAGAAGTATTTCACGTGTGATTTTTCAAATATCCTATCCATTTTCATTTCAGATTCTATTTTAATTCTTAAGGAAAGTAATTATTTGATAGGTATCCAATGTAATGCCACAGTTCCTAAAAACCTTTCCTTTGTGTTTAACCTAGACCTAGAGGTTCCAAGGGGCTGTTTGGGGTCTTATTTTCCATGAAATACCCAATTTTTATCTTGTTTTAATGATAATATATTGGTTAACATAGTATATTGGTCAAATAGTAGTATATTGGATAATAATAGCTTATTTGTCTAATAGTAGTAGATTAGCTAACAGTAGAATATTGGTCTAATGTCAATAGATCGGTGAATGGAAATATATTGGTTTAATCATAGTATATGGATAATAGTAGTTGATTTTTTAATGGTAGTATATTAGATAATGATATAATATTGGTATAATGGTAGTAGATTAGATAACAATAGTTTATTGGTCTAAAGGTATAATATTGGATAAATATAATAGATTGGTTTAATAGTTGGGGATTTTTCTAATAGTATTGTATTGGCTAATGGTAATAGATTGGTCTAATGGAAGTATTTGGTTTAATTTTAGTATATTAGTCTAATGGTAACAAATTGGTTTGATAATAAAATATTGGATAATGACACCAGATCAGTCTAAAGGTAGTTGATTGACTAATGGTAGCTAATTGGTCTAATAGTAGTAGATTGGGTAATAGTAATAGATTAGTCCAGTAGTAGAAGAATAGGTAGCATTAATAGATTGATATAATGGTAAAATATTATCTATTGGTAGTAGATTGGTCTTTGAGAATTAGATTGGATAATAGTATCATATTGATCTGATGATAGTAGATTGGATAATGATAATAGATTGGTCTAATGGTAATAG
Source organism: Viscum album (assembly GCA_963277665.1). Lineage (NCBI taxonomy): Eukaryota > Viridiplantae > Streptophyta > Magnoliopsida > Santalales > Viscaceae > Viscum > Viscum album. The sequence continues at coordinate 100,647,545 of OY728132.1, read as the reverse complement.
ATTTACTAACAGAAGTAGATTCTGTTTTTTTTAATGTCTAGTTTTCCCCAAAATTTTATAAATATTGTGTTTTAACATAAAAAATGGTTTTAAATCCTTAAATAATGGAAATTAAGGTTCATTTTAATGAATAAATTTATACTCTTCATTCTGTAAAAGACCAAGTCTTTTAATATGTTTGTTCCATGTTAATTAAAATTGATCCACGTTAATGTTTAATTAATATTTAACCTCTTATAAATCTCAATGTTATCATATACTTAACTCTAAAAATGAAGTTCTTACCTTAGTTATAATATTTTCTTACTTTCTTTAAGTTTGGATGAACCAAATTTTGTTCTTGACCCTTAAAGAGTCATCTATATACATTTGAAACCACCTTGTTCATGTTTTCTGAGTGTATTAACATCTTGTTTCACACTCTATTTTCTATAACAGTGAGTCACTCTTGTGGTAGTATCTTGTTTCTTTTTTTTACCCCTTCTCTACAAAATTTTAATGGTTGTTAAATCCCTTATCTTTGAGACATATAGGTGGTTACATCATCTTCTATTTTCCCTATTTTCGATGTATCGAGTTTAGGAGCATTCTTTCCAGGTAGGGGATTCATTTCTTCTCCTGTTTTAAGTGAAATAATAAATTTAACATGTTTTATTTCCTTTAAAAATTATTTAATAGTATTAAAGAAACGAATTGGGTTTTTATTGTATCAATTTCATGTGTTTATTCCATGTCAACGGTTTTACTCTTATTTTTATAGACAGTGTGTTATTTATGTTTATGATATGTTTTAGCAAGATTTTATACTATAAAATAATTAATGAACATAAATTTTACACTTATTTTTGATGAAATAATAAAGATACATGTTAATTGAATGTTGTTATTCTTTAAAATTTAATGAAACCATAAGTTACACCTAGAAGTATGTTCAAATAATTTAAAGATTTTAATAACTAATGTTATAGGTTTCTTGTTGTTGTAAGCTGTGATAAATGAATTTTTAATTAAATATGAAAACAAACCAATTTTTTTATGAAGATAAATTTTTGGGTTTGAGCAAGCTCATTTTTTTAAAAAAGTTGTATACCTTGTTTTTTAGTCCTAGATACCTAGATGACTCTATTTTTTATTACTTTCTACCTTGTGTGATTACTTTGTATATGAGATTTACTTGTCTGATAATATGATATCTAGTCCTTAGTGGTGTCATCGAAGTGTTTGATAGATGATAACTACAGTTGAATCTTAGGCTAGGTTGTTGCACATAGTGTGGTTGTGAGCTATATGTATATTATGTATGTCATGTGATTTCTTATGCTTCACCACCCATGTTGGTATAGTGACTAAAACCTAGTGGACTTTGGGAGTGTATCTTACCCAACATCTAGGTTGGTGAGGAAAGGATGTATTACTACCCCCTCTATCCTTGTTCTCTTCATCTGGTAGTATTATGAGCTTGTATGCACGATAGTTACATTTCTCATATATGTGTGTAGAGGGATGTAATGAATTTTAGTTATTTTATACACATTTATCTCTATATATATTATCCTATGGATTATTATAGGTATAGAATGTATGGGTTGCGATTTCTTGACGTATAATACATGAAATACGGGCTGTGGTGACTCATGGAGACAACTTGATTGCTATTTAAAGATGTGGCATGGGATGATGAGATGATTTTATGCACGGGGTTCATGGTATGATATAGTAGTCCAGGTTTCTATGGGTTGTATTACTTTTGGAGACATATGGCTTGGGACGTTCAATGTTGGGGTAGAATGGAAAACTAGTGGTGAATGGGTAGTAAAGTACCTTATTTTTTATATGTTGGATATTATATGATTACTTTTATATAATACTTGGTGAGAGATAAACATAGTGAGGATGGGAACTTAACATACCAGTTTAGGTGATGAGTTGGTTTCACTTATTGTTCACTAGGATTTATCATGATTTAATTATCTTTTTTCAAGAGAGGATTTGGGGAGGACCTACATAATATAAATTTTATAATCACCCTGAATTTATATAAACTATTTTTTAGGTCCATAGGAACTGCTTGGCGATCAGGATATACCTTATGTAACATCTCACCCCCTTCCTCATTGGCTTGAGAAGGTTGTGAGAATCTACTTTAACTTAAGAGATGTTACCAAGGTGCTAAAGGCTGAAAAAAATGTTGAGGGCATCAAGAAAAGTTGGGGAATGATTTTCCATTAGAAAAAAACCAACCAACCAAACAAGGAACATGTAAGAACCCAGATCATCTTTTTAGGTATGGATCTCATTTTCATGTTGCTTTTGAGAAAAAAGGGAACAAGGAAAATTTTAGGATTACACATTGGGTACTTCCTTGTACATGTTGTGTACTCAATCACTGAGTCAAGGTCATGTTTAGACATGTCACAGCTGCAAACATGACCATGTGACGACGTGTTAGAACCACTTAAGGAAAGACCTATAAAGTCCTATACACACCGTGTATCCTCAGCGAACACGTCATGTATTTTTATTTTTAATTATTATATTGGACCGGGGTCGCGTCTCATTTACAAAAACATATCATTTTGGCTCTGTCTCATCCAGGAGTGACTAAAGATCATTGATTCTTCTCTAAGCCCTCAAACCTCTGTCTGTGCTTCGAATCAAACTCCATCGGTTGCGTTGGAATCGCATCGGTGAGTTCTTCCTTATTCTAGAGCCTCATCTCTTGATTCCTCCTCTCTCGTGAGATATCCATGGTTGAACTTTTTAGATTTTTTATAGATATATGGTGTTCTAGGTCGATTCAGATTCTGAGGTTCAACTACATTGATCTTACAACCTCGAGGTAGATGTTTTTTCCCTTTTCGTAGTTTTTCATTAAATTATATGTGAAAAAAGTTCCCAATACCCTAGTTTAGGGTATTATGTGTTTATCTAATTTAACACTGCTAATGTATGGCATGCCTTGTTTGCTTGAGTATGTGTTTTTTATTCTAAATAGGTTTATTTACCTTGTAATGGATGTGTTTTCCCATGTTTGATCTGATATTGGATATTGGGTCTATAATTGCATGTTAGGCTTCTCTTTTTTCCATGCCTAGTGCTAATAGGATGGTGTGATATTATCTGACATGCTTGTGTTATAATATTTATCCATTTATCCTAGTAGTATTTGTGTTTTACTTTGGTTGTTGGATATCATTTGTGTAGGATTTCTTTACATAAGGTTGTGGGAACCTGGTGTAGTGAGACCATGGGGGGATTGACATTGAGGGCTTCCCTAGAGTGTTTTTTGTACTTTTCATGATGTGAGACCATAGGGGGGTTGACATTGAGTGCTCCCTAAAAGTGTCTATAGTTATTGTTATGAGACCATAGGGGGAATTGATTTTGATTACTTCCTCATATAGTCTATAGTTAATCGTTAAAATACTATAGAGGGAATTGATGGTGAGTGCTTCCTCAGAGAGTCTTAGTTTGCATGAGACCAAAGGGGTTAGACTATGTGAGCTATACCAAGGGGTCTTGATATTTTTATTGTTCAAGGATAATTTGAACTAGAGGGGTTAGGCTGTGAGAACTTTCCCATAGGGTTACCTGTGAATGATTGGTTGAATAATTAATAAATGTTAATGAATGTAGTTGAAATTGTAGGATTGTTTACTTTTGAGTACTTCCTTGTTTATTACATCATTTTGCATATTGCCTGTTATATATATTCACTGACAGTTAGGCACATATATTTGGGTGGTTTCCTATTGGGATTTGTATCACACCCTGTTTGGGTCATGATTTTAGGCCCAAACAGATTATATTTTTGTAGGTATAGATAAGGGAAAGCACTCTTCTACTTTAGGTACTTGATTGCTATGGAACTAGGGAGCATGGGACCAATATGAGCCTTGTGATGTTGTTAGAGTTTTATTTTTTTCTTTATACTTTGGATTAGTAATTTATTCTAGCATTGTGACTTGTTTGGATTATTTCCTAGATACTTGTCACATGCATCATTATTTACATATATAAGCTACAATTGTTTATTTACTTTCAATCTTATGATGTTTACTTATTGTGTGGCATTACTATTTTTTTTACTGTTATATATTTGTTCTGCTATGTTACTCTGCCAATGAGGGCATATTTTCCCCACTATCACACCCAAGGCCCTATCTACTAGTTGGTAGCCTCTGGCATTTTGGGAAATGCGCTTTAGGCCATGTGACCAACCGGATACAGGGCACCTTTGGGCAGCACCTGGAACCGGGACTTTACAAAGTGGTATCGAAGGAATTATTTTCTTCTTTGAATTACTATTTAGAGACTATAGATAGGTATATGAAGTAATAGGTAGTTGGTAAAACGTTTTTCCCCAGAGTAGCTAACCCATGTATAGGGAAAAGCCAATATGCCTCAAATAATGCAATTTTTTTGGTTTTTCATTTATTACAATTGATTTTATTTCACCATTAGGTGATTCACATGTTTTATGCTATTATTTTAGGTTTTATTTCTATTTTAACCTGATGAGATGAGGGTATTCCATCTTATGCATCATATAGGCACTTGCTAGAGATCACATGTCATGAATTCTTGTCATGCCATTTAGGGTGCATTGTCGATTTCTTGTTGTTGTGATAGATTTTGTTATAGATATGCATGTTGTTGTGATATATTCCTTGATAGAATACCTACTATTTGATAGGGTATTTCTTATTGTGTAAGGTTTTGTTTGAAAGAGTGCCAAACTTTGGTCCCTAAGGTGTTATGGGCCTTCATGGATCGGAATTTGGTGGATTGTGTATTGATTTCACTATTATACCTTGTGAAATAGATAAAGATGATACCAAACTTTGATTCTCGGGGAGTATAGGCCCCCACAGATCATAATTTGTCACTTTAATGTTTATTTTGGTGTTTTGATGGGGTTTCGGAGTAGTTTCTAAGGATTACTATCCAGAAAAACCCAAAATAGATGGTGAGTATTCATGAATACATGCCATGTATCCTTATGTTCGGGAGGGAACAACCTTTCATAAGTACACGTTGTGTACCATATGTACACGTCGTGTAGTCCTAAACCGTGTGATTGGATGTGTGGCTAGAGACACGGGGTTGGGAAATATTTGGTGAAACATGTCTCGTACTTGGAGTACATGTCATGTTCTAAGAGCCGTGTACCCAGTTGTGTGACCAACAACACAGGTGCATGAAACTCAGGTTGTACACATTGTGTTCTCTTCTTACATACTATGTAGAATCAACCATGTCACCGACTATGTGACTAAAGACACAAATGGTTCTGACTTAAGGGATACACGTCATGTCCAGGGCACACATGCCATGTAGATTTACCCAAGTAGGAGTCGTGTGTATAGTCGTGTAGAGGAACTCGGGAAGGGGGAAAATGATTCAAGTACATGTCGTGTCTCAAGGAGAACATGTCGTGTGTAAGGGTGTTACACAACCAGGGTTGGAAGAAGTACACGCCCATGTGAAAGCTTAAGGGAACACGTCGTTTAGGGGTTATACACATTGTGTATCCACATTTTGAAAAACCTAAATGCTTTCTTTTTTCCACTCCTTTATTGCACTTCTAAGTTCTAGTCCTTGATAATATTGAGCTGAGGTGTGTGCTTGACCTTGAAGAGTCATGCCACCAAGATGTCCTCCAGTTGTTCTCTAGATATAGGGCAACGATCATACACCAGACATGTTAGATCAGGGACTGCCAGTAGATCCTCCCGTCGTGCTTATCTTGGCACCAGCCGTCATTCTGGATACAGGTGTTGATGCATAGTTTTGAGAAGGCTTCATGAGGTTTATAAATACCTTCTAGAGAGTATTTCATCCCACCTCGTCTATGGTAGAGTTGATGTGGGTTTTTTAGCAGCAGTATCCTCCCACTTTCTCAGGGGATGGAGGACCTCAGGCTATAGAGTAATGGTTAGAATCCATGTTGTCTGTCTTTGATCATCTCAAGACGACTTCAGAGAGGAGGGTGAATCTCGCTATGTACATGCTTCGGGATTCTGCCAAGATATGGTGGGATTTGATATCACAAACGAGATGCCATCAGGTTATGTCTTGGGATGAGTTCCACCGTACCTTCTATAAATACTTTTACCTAGAGACTTTGAGGGATGATCGAGCCCAATAGTTCATGAGTTTGGAGTAGGTTACTCTCTCGGTCATGAAGTATTCTTCTCACTTCAAATAAATGCAGCACTTCACACCCATTATTGAGGGTGATGAGTTATTCTTAGAGAGAAATTTTGAGGATGGTCTCAGGCATGACATTTGATCTTAGGTGAACATCTTCATGTTGATGACCATATATTCCATAGTCAACCAGGTGTTGATCACAAAGTGAAACCTGAGGGATTATGGAGATGTGGGCCAGGGCGGTTCAGCATACATATTTGGTGCTTCTCTGTATGATAGAAGGAAGTGTCGCAGGGAGTCTACATGTGGAGATCCGAGTAGTCGGGATGCATCTTCAGGTATCCATGTGGTATTCTACTAATGTAGGAAGGGAGTGCATACAAGACTAAATTTCCTGAGAGACCCAGTTGAGTGCTGATCTTGTGGAAATATGGGTCATCTTCAGCATTTTTGTCAGTTTTTATCACCAGTAGCTAGTGACAGAGGTTCTTCTATGACTCCTTGTTTTGGAACAGAACCACCAGTTTCTCATCAGTCTAGAAACTAGAGTTAATCCAGCCATTCAGGCTGAGGTGGAGGTTGTGGTCATGGTATCCAGTCACTAGACTTTCAGTGAAAACAGGGTGGATCATCTCAGGGTGGTTATGCAGGGTTGTAGGGCCACATTACTGGTTATACTTTTGTAGTGGAGCAAACCCAGTAGGAGCAGGATCCCAGACCCTTTACAATTAGAGGTATGATTCTATTTTTCTCAGTTTTAGCTTTTTCTCTTTTCAGGAAAGGGGATTCCCATAATTTCATATATGTTGTTGTTGTGGAGGTCCTTAGGCTCTGTATCTTTACCTTTCCTGATATCTTGATGCTAGACACTCTGTTGGGGACCATAACAACTAGTGTACGTCAGTGCAAGGAATTCCTTCTTGAGGTTGGTGGGTGTCACTTTTTATGAGACCTTTATATATTAGAGATGATGGGCTACGATGTCATTCTCATAATGTACTGGTTAGTTCCCTTATAGGATTTTGTTGATTTTTATCATCATATAGTGAGTTTCACGTCACCATAGGGTGGATCGTTTCTTCATAAGGGAGAATGGAATGTCCAGGAGAGTAGAGCAGGACCCAAGAATCATGGGTTGAGAGGAGTTACAGCCCAGATTTCTAGTCTATATCTGGATGACCAGGGGACTTCACAGATGGAATTTCCTCCTCTGGTGAATTGTTTCAAGGATGTTTTTCTAGAGGAATTTTCAGGTTTTCCTCTAGAGAGATAGTTATATTATTCTACTGATATTGTTCTAGGAGAGGCACTTATGTTCATTCCTCCTTATAGGATGGATACAATAGAGCTAAAGGAGCTCAAGAAGTAGTTAGAGGAGTTACAGGAAAAGGGTTTCATCCAACCCAGTACTTCTCCTTGGCATTTTCCTGTCCTATTTGCGAAGAAGGCGGATGGTACCCTCAAAATTTGTGTGGATTATCAGAAGTTGAACCAGTTGATGGTCAAGAACCGATATACCTTGATGAGGATTTATGATATCTTTGATCAACTTCGAGGATCCCAGGTGTTCTTGAAGATTGACTTGAGATATGGTTATCATCAACTTCATGTTAGACCATCAGATATACCTCTTACAACCTTTCGAAGCGGGTATGATCTATATGAGTATGTGGTTATGCTGTTTGGTCCCATGAACATTTCTGTAGTTTTTATGTAACTGATGAACTGAGTGTTCCATCCATACTTGGATTCTTTTATGGTAGTCTTCATGAATGATATCGTGGTGTACTCTCACACTCAACACGACCATGCTACCCATCTTGAGATCTTTTTGAGTACACTGAGAGAGCATCAGTTATATGCTAAGCTCTCAAAATTCCAATTTTGGATGGACTATATTCACTTATTGGGTCATGTTATCTTAGAGAAAAAAGTATCATTAGACCCAGATAAAGTGAGAGCAGTAGTTTCCTGGGAGCATCTGAAGAATGTCTCTGAGGTGTGGAGTTTTCTAGGGATGGATGGTTGCTAAAAAAAATTATACAGGACTTTTCACAATTATTAGCACTAATTACGGGCTTGAATAAGAAGGGTGAGAAGTACCTGTGGAAAAATTCTTGTGATTCAACCTTTTAGGAGCTGAAATAGAGGTTGAATTCAGAACTGATACTACTTTTTTCAAATCCAGGAAAGATATATATTGTTTATTGTGATTCTTCAAGTATCGGGTTGGGATCAGTTCTTATGCAGGGTGAAGGAGTCATTGTGTACAGTTCACAACAGTTGAGGCTACATGAGAGGAATTACCTGATGTATGATCTTGATTTAGTTTCAATTGTTCATGCTTTACACTATTGGATGCATTATCTTTTGGGAGATCATTTATTGGTTTTCACTAACCACAAAAGTCTCAAGCATATCTTTACCCAGCGTGAACTAATATTTGAGATAGTGAAGGTGGGTTGAGTACCTTCATCCATTTGACTTTGAGCTTGCCTATATTCCTAGGAAAGGCAATGCAGCTGCTGATGTGTTGAGAAGGAGGACTCAGATACAGGCAGTTCATGAGGATAGTAGTGAGTGGAAGCTTATGGATCTATTCTCTGAGATGCATTTTGAGGTTCATGACATATAGGGGAATACTCTCCTTTCTTATATATTTGTTACCTCTACTATATTGGATCAAGTGTGAATGAGGTGGCTATTAGATTCTGAAGGCCTAGTTATACAGGAGAGTTTGTTAGGAGAGGACCCTATTCCTAGATTGACAGTAGGCAAGGATGAGATCTTGAATTTTCATGGGTGTGTATGGGTGTCAGCAGACATACGTGAGGATTTGATGCAGGATTTTCATTCTTCGATCAAGGAAGTTCATCCTAGTGTAACCAAGATGTATCGAGATCTACATCATCAGTATTGGTGGCCAGGTATGAAGAGATATGTCACTATTTTTTTCATGAGATTTTCCACTTATCAGTATGTGAAGGCATAGAATCAGTGACCAGAAGGGATTTTGTAGCAGTTACTCATTCCCAAGTGGAAGTGGAATGATGTCATGATGGACTTCGTGAGAGGCTTACCAAGGTCGCCTCAAGGGAATGATGCAGTTTGGGTTATTATTGAAAGACTCACGAAGGTTGAACACTTATTACCAATCAAAAATACCTACAGTGTTGATGAGCTTGGAAGGTTATAAATCTAGAAGATTGTACATTTTCATGGGGTTCTTCACTTCATAATTTCAAATAGGGATGCTCGTTTTACTTCTTGGGTCTGTAAGGGACTACAGAGGGCTTTGGGTATATAGGTACTTCTGAGTACAGCTTACCACCCCCAAACAGATGGCCAGTCTTACCATATGATCCAGGTTCTGGAGGACATGCTTCGAGCATACTTCCTAGATTTTGGAGGTTCTTGGGAGAAGCACATACCTCTAGTGGAGTTTTCCTACAATAATAGTTTTCAAGTGACTATTCAGATGGTGCCTTATGAGGCTCTATATGGTAGGCAATTCCGATAACCCCTGTGTTGGCTGGAGGTAGGAGAGTCAACTATGATGGGACCTTGTCTTGTCCAGAAGACCATAGAGCAGGTGGAGTTGATTCATAAGAGGATGGCTATTGCACAGTCATGAAAGAATTCTTATGCTGATTGATGGAGACAACCTCTAGAGATTGAGGTTGGGGATTAGGTTTTACTATGTGTCACATTGAGGTTTGGACATAGGAGGATTAGGATATAGGGCATGCTTTCACCAAGACATGTCAGTCCGTTTGAGGTTTTGGAGAGTGTCAGGTCGGTTGCCTATCGGTTGCAGTTACCTCAGAGGTATCAGGATATGCATGACTTCTTCCACATTTCTCATCTATAACATTACTTATCAGACCCATCTCATATTTTTCAACCCGAGGAGGTTGAGTTAGTGGTGAATTCATCATTTTAGGAGCATCCTATCTGGATTATTGATCGCAGCATGAAGGTTCTATGTGTCTAGTCTGTTCCTCTGGTATGGGTGCTATGGCTGCACGGGCGAGTACAGGATGAGACTTGAGAGAGGGAGTCCGATGTACGATCGCAGTGGTCAGAGCTGTTCGAGGATTCTTCCTTGTCACCACCTTGCTAGGGAAATTTGGGGACAAATTTCTTTAAGGGGGGAATTTTGTAAGAACTTGGATCTTATTTTAAGTTATAGATCTCATTTTCATGTTTCTTTTGGGGGAAAAAAGAATAAGGAAAATTTTAGGAGTACATATTGTGTACATCCTTGTATACGTCGTGTACTCTAGTAGTGAGTCTAGGTCATGTTTGGTCATGTCACGGCCATATACACAACTGTGTAACGGTGTGGAAGGGCCGCTTAAGGTTGACCTGGTAAAGGCATATACACACCATGTATCCTTATGGAATATGTCGTGAATTTTTATTTTTAATTGTTATATCAGACCAGGGTTGCATCTCATTTACAGAAACATCTTCTTTTCACTCTGTCTCGTCTAGGAGCGACCAAAGATCATTGATTCTTCTCTGAGCCCCTGAATATTCATCTATGCTCTAATTCAAACTCCTTTAGTTGAGTTGTAATCACATGGGTTATTTATTCCGTCTTATAGAGCCTTATTTCTTGATTACTTCTATCTTGTGAGATATCCATAGTTGAACATTTTAAAAGTTTTTATAGATCTACAGCATTCTAGGTCAATTCAAAGGCTGAGGTTCAACTATATCGATCGTACAATGTCGAGGTAGGTGTTTTGTGTCTTTCCCTAGTTTTTCTTTGAATTATGTGTACAAAAAGTTCCCAATACCCTAGTTTAGGGTATTGCATGTTTAGAGAATTTAACCCTGTTAATGCCTTACATGCCTTATTTTCTTGAGTATGGGTTTTTGATTGTAAATAGGGTTATTTAACTTTTTATGGATGTGTTTTCCCATGTTTGATCTGATATTGTCCATTGGGTCTAGAATTTCCTCTTAGGATGTTCTTTTTTCCATGCCTGGTGATGTTAGGATAGAGTGATATTATTTGGCATGCTTGTGTTATGCTTTGTAGCCGTTTATTCAAGTAGTATTTGTGTTTTACTTTGGATTCTGAATATTTTTTGTAGATGATTACTTTACATAGGGTTGTGGGAAACTTGTGTAGTGAGACCATAGGGGGAATTGATGTTGAGGGCTTCCCTAGAGTGTTTTTTGTACTTTTCACACTGTAAGACCATGGGGGAGATTGACATTGATTGCTCCCTCAGAGTGTCTATAGTTATCATTACGAGACCACAGGGGTAATTGACATTGAGTGCTTCCTCATAGAGTCTGTAGTTTGTCATTAAAAGTCTATCGGGGGAATTTACAGTGAGTTCTTCCTTATAGAGTCTTATTTTTCATGAGACCAAAGGTGTTAGACTGTGTGAGCTATACCGGGGGGTCGTTATATCTTTATTGTTAAATGATAAGTTGAACCAGAGGGGTTAGGCTGTGAGAACATTCCTATAGGGTTACATGTGAATGATTGGTTAAATAATTAATAAATGTCAATGAATGTAGTTGAAATTGTATGACTGTTTACTTTTGAGTAATTCCTTTTTTATTACTTCATTTTTCATATTGCCTATTATATATATTCACTGAAAATTAAGAACAGATATTTGGGTGGTTTCCTATGGATATTCATCTCACGCCCTATTTGGGTCATGATTCTCATCCCAAACAGGTTATATTATTGTAGGTATAGATAAGGGCAAGTTCCCTTCTACTTCAGGTACTTGATTGCTATGGAACTGGGGAACATAGGACCAATCTGAGGCTTGTGATTCTGTTGGAGTTTACTTATTTTTCTTTTTACATTGGTTTAGTACTGTATTCCAGCATTGGGACTTGTTTGGATGATTTCCTAGATACTTGTGACATGCATCATTATTTACATATATAAGCTGTAGTTTTTTATTTACTTTCAGTATTCTACTATTTACTTATTATATGGAATTACTATTTCCACTACTATTATATGTTTGTTTCCACTGTGTTACTCTACCAATGAGTGCATATTTTTTCCACTATCACACCCAAGTCCCTCGCTACTAGTCAGCAACCTCTAGTGTTTTGGGAAATGCACTTGAGGCCAAGTGACCAACTGGGTATGGGGGACCTTTGGGAGGCACCTAGAACTAGGTTGTTACAGCATAACCAACCACAAATACATGATTTGTTTTAATAAATTAAATTGTCATAACACATTACCAAGAGACAACCAACAACCAAACTCTTCCATAAAAATCAAATAAACCAATACAACTAGATCACAAGAATTCCAAAATCAGAGTACCAAGAAGAATACCAAAAAACATGAACCAAAGGAAACCATGAAATTCTCTATGTATCCACACCAAGATTCATGATCCAAACATCACCATACCACCCAATATTTATGATGATCTATGACAACCCTGCTTTTTATTACACAATTAAACATAATTTATTAAATAAACTTAAATTGATACAACATAGAAGATCGAGAGTTCTAGTGTCTTTGGGGCTTAGGATCATTAAATAACAACTTAAAACATGAAATACAACATCTTTATTAAAAACTTTCTTTACATGACCACTACATTCCCTCGTACCTAGCATTGTATGGGATAACCTGAGCACATGCATAAGAAAAGGGTGAGCTATAAAGCCCAGTAAGGGAATAATCATGGAATAACATGAGGAATACAATACATGTTAGATAATAGGCATATAAATAGATAAAAATAGAAGCATAAACATAAAGGCATGATAAACCGTGATAATCATAACATGGAAATGTGGCAACAACACTTAACATGGAATTAGCATGAGCCAAGGCTCATTTCACATGGAACATGAGTAAACCATTATTTCACATGGTGCATGAGTAAACCATAGTTTAACTTGAATTATCATGTGTAAACACCCATTTCACATGACGTATCATGATACTATACTTTACCCAATCCATTGGAGCACTATAAGGGTGCACCCTTCTTAAACATTTCATTTCATGCATAAGTGTTCCACATGGATCATATAACATGGATTCATAAAACATCCTCATTTATTCCATGATAAAGGAATGTGGAATTCATACATGAAACTTTATAATCAATAAGTAAATGTGCATAAAGTTGAATACCCTTGATAGAGAAATGGTCATGGTATTCACTACACAATGACTTTGGATTGGAAAAATGCAGTGCAATTTCGGCAGCATAACGACGTGACATAAGAGCTCATAAAAATGGTTGATGAGGTATAAAGGGGTGTATCATCATATCTAAATGATATGGACGGTAAGGGGGTCATATAGATACATTTACAAACAAATTTAATGGAATTTAGATTCATTATACAAAATAATTTCTTGAATGTAAATGAGGAGAGAGAAATTCCTTTCGGAATTTCGGCATAGTAACGGGTGTACATGAGAGGCATTTAATGAGAGAGAAAGGGGTATAAAATCATTCAAACATAAAGAGGGGAAAATGGGGGAGGTGAAAAACCATACCCCAACATTTATAATTGAAATTAAAAGGGAATAACAATTTAAAGAATATTGGACAAAAATAAGAAAGGAAGAAAAACCCTTACTTGGTAGTGTGCTTCCAAAGACTTGAGAGAGGCTTGAGAAAGGATTCTTGGGAGATTGGGGAACCTTGGGAGGATTATAGAGAGAGTAGGACAGAGTTTGTACGAAATCAAAAGTCTTTTATTTAGGAGGAAGTGGGATCTTGGGTGGGTTTATATAGGAAAGGAGAGAGAATTGTTTATTATTTAGGTTTGGGACACCTCACATTAAACTAATCAAAACCACAAACCAACCCAAGTTTTTTGCCCATGGTTTTTTCCAAAGGGGAGTGTAAAACAATATTTTATAAGTCCAAATTAAGAACTTTTTAAAATAATGGGGTTGCTTATGTGGAGGTGAGTCACACTTCCAAGGAAAATAATTTAAAAAGACAAAATGTTTAATAAGTCTTGAAGGGTCCACTAAAGCTTTGTAAAATAAATCAAACAAACCCAAAATCACATTATTTTAATGTTAAAACATATATTGTCCAAATATAAAGTTTATAGTATTTTATTACATCACTATTGGGTCATTATGATGTCATAAAACACGTTATATAGTTAAACGGTATTTAATTTTTACCCAAAAATTTGATTGTCTCAGAAAATTATGAAAAATTCACCGTTAGATAATTTTGACATCCTGATTCCAGAAATAATATTCATTTTATCTAAATAATTTTCTAAATATGTTAATTTTCACTTTTAAATTAAAAACTGACATTTATCGAAATTTTGTGGGTTTTGACAAAAATGGCTTTCAAACCTTAATAAAAATTAAAATTGCATTTATAAAATTATAAGATAATTTGTATTTAATAAAAATTAATTTAATAAAAATAGTAATATTTTATTAAAATATTATTTAATTAAAAATACATTAATTCATAAAATATATTTCTTAGTTGAACATTAACTAAAAAATACTATTTGTGCTTTAAAAACTATTTACAAGGTAACAATAATAAAATGAAAGTATATTCATTATTATATACAAAAATAATGTACATAACCATAGTGATAAGGTCTTGTTACATAACCCTTTATAGCACCTACATAAGACCGAAGAGTAAGGTGTACGATGGTGACAGACTCTTGGGGTGGCTCGGATAACATTGCTCATTGGTAATCTCTATCAACTTCCACTTCTCTCATGGGTGGTCCCGCTCGAGCTTAACATATTCAAGATCAGCTTGGGCTTGATCAAGAGCGAATCCCAAAGACACAACCTCATTTCCAAGCTATGAAAAATGCGTTTCATATGGGTTACTTCTACAGGATGAGGCCATCACTTACTTTTTCTGAGTAAATTGGATTTTTTAAAGCCCTATATTTATACTAATCATGTGATCACTTTTCAACAGCTATATTAGCAATGATCACAATTCTTAACAGTATTTTAAAATCGAAAAACATAAAACCAAATAATTTTACATTTTATATAAACATTTTACATAAAGAGACATTTAATTAGATCAAGAGGTATTTCCATTCATGAAAGTTTGGGTCGTTACATGATCTACAAGAAAAATGAGATGGTTTACCCTTACCTGTGTCTTGGAAAACAACATCTACAAAAGCACCAACGTGAAAAAGAAGAGGGTGAGTAAAAATACTTAGTAGGTTTTCCCCAAATTGCTTCCCTACACAAGCCACTAGGATAGAACCATTATCACATTTATATAAACATTTTACATAAAACATCAAATAGTGAAACAATTTCCAGCAGCCAAACACACCCTTACCAAGACACTTTTACCCAAATCCATGAAATACAAGGGAAATCCAAACAACCATGCCATAATACATTTACCATAACTTTTTATCACAATAATTTCCACCTTGAATAACTAAAAAACA
This sequence comes from Viscum album, assembly GCA_963277665.1. NCBI lineage: Eukaryota > Viridiplantae > Streptophyta > Magnoliopsida > Santalales > Viscaceae > Viscum > Viscum album. Next base: position 100,631,945 of record OY728132.1, on the reverse strand, counting down.
AACAAATCATAACAATAGGGTTTAACATACAAAAGCTGGAAATAATCATGGTGGCACTTCCCATCCAAGCCCATTTACTCCTTTCCCAATCTAGTGGTACTTTATGCCCACTTATCCTCGATAGTGCCCCTTCCATCCAATATCCATACCCTCTTTATAGTGGTACTTCCTGCCCACTTCACATTATTCCAACACAATCACCAAATGATCAATCCAATAAACAATCGCAAGCACATGCACCCACTAACCCACCACAATATGAAAACAAATATTTCAAAAACAAACAATTACTTAGAACATCATCCATGACACAATACATTTCAATAAAGAAAACCGGTTATTGAGAACCATTTTGAAAAACCATTTTCATGAATCAACCCAAGATACTGATTTTAAAATCAACATTTTAAGATCTGATAACAAGAACATTACACCGCAACAACCCATTTTCCCAAAAATACACAAAAAATAACAAATATAATTCCTATCAGGATTCACACATCATAATCACAATTAATTTATAGAAAAACCAATTAATTTAAAAAAATATTCTGTTTTCAGCAATGTGGAGTCAAGAGAGAATCCACCTACCTTAGGGTTTTAATAAAATCAACCAACTCGCAACCGCATCACAAATTCGGGTGGAATCTCCACCAAAACCACCTTAGATCCCTTTGAATAACATCAAAAATCCAAATTTAATAATTTTAGGAAAAAAACCTATATATACATGCAACATAAGTAGATCTAGAAAATTAAGAGAGAGGGTGAACTAGATCTAAGGAAAAATAAGAAAGATCCAACAGTGAAGGCTTACTGAAGAAGAATTGCCTTCACTGCACCTTGAAAACCTTTCCAATCACTTCCAAAATGAGTAGGAGATCCCCTATAACCCTTTAGAATCAAAAATACTAATTAGGGTTCATATGGGAGAAGATAGGAGGAGTTTAGGGAAAATACAAAGTGAACTCATAATTAAAAACCCAATTTTTATTACCGAGCATGGTTAGCTCGCACGGTTAGGAAAATCATGCACTAACCATGCACATGATACTACCTCAACAGGGACCCCACTTTCTTTCCTTATATGATTAGAAAAACCTTGTGCAAACCATGAAACTCTCACTACCTCCACTTACATGGTTTTCTAGAGATCCTGCATGGTTTACCCTAACGGTGCTCAAACTGTGCTCCCTTAGAAATGCCCCAAAACCATTCTAAAACCTTCAAAAACTCTCCCAAACATTACCCAACCACTTTAAATACATAAAAAGGTTACATATCTAAAACTGGGGGTGTCACATTCTCCCTACCATTGTACTTTCCATCCTCATAAAGTAGAGAAACATTGCTTTACCAAATGATCTTAGGTCGTTGTAGGGACATCTCTTTCTCCTACTCCCTAGTCTCCTCCCGAATCTGACCATATTACAAAAACCCCAAACTAGACTAGTGATTTTACCATTAAATACCTTCTATTGCCTATCCACAACCTGCACTGGAATTTGCACCAACAAAGAATCTGGATCTAGCTCAACATGATCCAATTAAATCACATGGTTGGGATCTAGCTGATACTTCTTCAATTGAGAAACATGAAACACATTGTGCACTACACTAAACCGTGGTGAAAAATACAACTTGATAATCCACCTATCCAACCCATTCAAGTATATAAAAAGGACTAATATACCTTAGAGATAACTTACCCTACTTTACAAACAGACAATTTCCAAGCCTAAAAGAGATTCTCAAAAACATATGATCGCCCACCTCGAATGAAAATGGTTGTCGACGATGATTTGCATATGATTTCTAATGACTCTACACTATCCCCATTCTTTTCATGATCAACTTAATTTTCCCCATAATCTCTTGGATAAGGATCGCCCAACCAATAAAATATCACCGATTTCCTCCCAAAAAAGTGGAGAATGACATGGATTCCCATACAATGCTTCAAATAGAGCCATATGTATTGAGGCATAATAAATGTTATTATATGATAATTCCACCAATGGAAATTGGTCCTACCATAAGCCACTAAAGTCCATCACAAAATCCCATAACATATCTTCCAAAGTTTGTATCATCCTCTTATATTTCCCATCCATTTGAGGATGATACATTGTACTCATCGTCAAATGAGTCCCAAGATCTTGTTGTAAGGATTTCCAAAAATGAGATGTAAACCTTATATATCTATTTGATACAATCAAAATTTCTACACCATGCCTCTTTACCACCTAATGGATATAGATTTTGGACAGATCCTCCACCATTTGATATTCAAGAATAGGGATGAAATGGGATAACTTTGTGAGTCGATCCACTATCATCCATATGGAATCATACTTTATGACCAATTTTGGGAGACCTGTAAAAAAATCTATTGTTATCTATTCCTACTTCCATAGAGGGATAGGTAAATATTTCAACATACCTACTGGGCATTGATTCTCTATCTTGACTTGTGGACAAGCCAAGCATATTGAAACGAATTCCACCACATTCCATTTCATACCAGCTTATCAAAATTTTACTTTGAATGCGTTACGCATTTTCTAAATTCTAGGACGGAAATAAAATCTGTAATGATTATAATCTCAGATAATTTCTTCCTAACAATCCACTGGTATAACCATATGATTTCAAAAACACAAAAATGAATGCCCATTTAGTTCTCATCCTTCAATGGTCTCCCCACCATTGAGTTTTGACCTCATTTCGATACAATCAGAATCAGACACTTTTACCTCTTTAACCAAACCAACCAAGTCAGGAACCAACAAAACCAAAAAGAATACCACTCAATCACCTTGGTCCTCATATTCCAAGCACATGTTAGATATGACCAACATCAACTGCCACTGATCTGATGCATGTTTCACCACCTGAGCATATGAATTCCTACTTAATGCATCTTTCATCAAATTCCCCTTACCTGATGTGTACATCAAGTCAAAATACACTACTACAAAGACGGGCTTTATCAGGGCTCAAAACGGGATTTAACAGCACTAAAAAAGCATTGTAAAGCTCATCACTGATAAAGGGAGCCTTTATCAGCGCTAAAAAGCACTGATAAAGGAAGCCTTTATCAATGACAAAAATGCGCTGATAAAGGGATACTTTTTCAGTGCTAAAAAATCACTGATAAATGTGTTTTTTATCAGCTCTTTTTAGCGCTGATAAATGCCATGTCTGCTACAACATAAAATTTTGCAGCAGAACACCCAAACAAGACCTGCGAAAAATTCAGCTTCTCAACAAGTATACCCATAAAAAATTAACACATAATTCATAAGGTAATTAAACCAAGTATACCCATACAACAAGTATACCCATACACCATTAACACATAATTCATAATTTAATTAAATACATAAAAAATTTAATTTAGAATTCATGGGGGTTGGGGTGCTGTTCAGGGGTATGGGGTAGCAATCCAAGGGGGGTAGGGGGTGTCCGGGGGGGATGGGGGGATGGGGGTGTCTGGGTGGATAGGGGTGTCCAGGGGGTGGGGTGGTCCAGGAGTTTGGGGGGCTATCCAAGGGGGGTGGGGTGCTGTCCAGGAGGGTGGGGGTGGCCGTCCATGGGTGGGGGTGTCCAGGGGTGGGGGTGTCCTAGTGCTGGGGTGGTGTCTAGGAGGGGTGGGTGTGTCGTCCAGGGGTTGGTGGGTGTCCTGGGGGGTGTTTGAGGGGGTGTCCGGGGGGTGTCTAGGGGGTGGGGGTGTCCAGAGGGGTGGGTGTCTAGAGGGTGGGGTGGTGTCCAAGGGGTGGGGGTAGTCCAGGGGGTTGGTGGGGCTGTCCAAGGGGGGTGGGTTGGTGTTCATGGAGTGGGGGTGGTTTTCCATGGGGGTGGGGTGTCCAGGGAGTGGGGGAGGGGTCCAGGTGGTGGGGTGGTGTCTATGAGGGGTGGGGGTGTTCGAGGGGGGGGGATGTCTAGGGGGGTTGTCCATGGGGTATCCAGGGGTGGAGTATCTAGGGGGTTGGGGGGCTTTCTAGGGGGTGGGGTGTCTAGAGGGGTGGGGGTGTCTAGGGGTGGGGTGGTGTCTAGGGGTGTGGGGGCAGTCCAAGGGGTTGGTGGGGCTGTCCAAGGGTGTGGGGTGGTGTTTAGGGGGTGGGGGTGGCTGTCCATGGGGGTGGGGGTGTCCATGGGGTGGGGGAGCATTTCAGGTGGTGGGGTGGTGTCTATGAGGGGTGGGAGGTGTCTGGGGGGTCGGGGGGATGTCCATGGGGGTGTCTAGGGGGTGGGGTGTTTAGGGGGTTGGGGGGGCTTTCCAGGGGGTGGGGGTGTCCAGAGGGGTGGGGTGTCCAGGGGGTGGGGTGGTGTCTAGGGGGGTGGGGGTGTCCAGGGGGTGGGGGAGGTGTCCAGGTGGTGGGTGGTGTCTAGGAGGGGTGGGGCGTCCTGGGGGTGGAGGGTCATCCAGGGGTTGGGGGTGTCCATGGGGGGTGGGGGTGGGGGCTGACCAGGGTGGTGGGGGTGTCCAGGTGGTGGGGTGGTGTCTAGGAGGGGTGGGGGGTGTCGTCCAGGGGGTTGGTGGGTGTCTAGGTGGTGGGGTGGGATATCCATGGGGTGTCTAGGGGGATTGGGCTGGTGTTCAGGGAGTTAACTCATACACAAATAACCCAAGGATCGTTCTCCTAAAGTATCAACACAATCTGAATGTGTTTGGTCGGATTTCCATAGGTCAGTTGTTGTTTTCACTTAAAATTTTGTCCATTTTAAACAAAAAAGATACACTTTGAGTGATATCGAACACATAGTGCCTCATATTGAGGCGTTGTTGACTCGTACAGATTACAAATGACCCATGGATCATTCTCTTAAAGGATCAACACAATCCGAATACGTTTGGTCAGATTTCCGTACATCAGTTGTTGTTTTCACTTAAAATTCTGCCCATTTTAAACAAAAGAGAGACACTTTGAGTGATACTGGCCACACCGTGACTCAGATTGAGGTAGGTTTGACTAGTACATGTCAGAAACGTACCCATGGATCATTCTCCTAAAGGACCAACACAATATGAATGCATTTGGTAACATTTTTGTAGGTCAGTTGTAGTTTTACTTAAATTTTTGTCCATTTTAAACAAAAGAGAGACACTTTGAGTGATATCGGCCACATCGTGCCTCATATTTAGGCGGGTTTGACTCATACACATCACCAATGCACCCATGGATTGTTCTCATAAAGTATCAACACAATCCGAATGCATTTGGTCGGATTTATGTAGGTCATTTGTTGTTTTCACTTAAAAAATTTTCCATTTTAAACAAAAGAGAGACACTTTGAGTGATATTGGCTACACCGTGCCTCATATGAGGTTTGGTTTGACTCGTACATGTCAAAAATTACCCATGTATCATTATCTAAAGGATCAACACAATATGAATTTGTTTTTTTCAGATTTCCGTACGTCAGTTGTTGTTTTCACTTAAAATCTGTCCATTTTAAACAAAAGAGAGACACTTTGAGGTGATATCGGCCACATTATGTCTCAGATTGAGGTGAGGTTGACTCATACATTCCCACAAACCGCACCCATGGATCATTATCAAAAAGTATCAACACAATATGAATGCGTTTGGTCAGATTTTCGTACGTCCGTTGTTGTTTTCACTTAAAATTCAGTCATTTCAAACAAAAGAGAGACACTTTGAGTGATACCGATTCACATCGTGCCTCGTATTTGAGAAGGGGTGTTGACTCATAAACATCACCAATCCACCCATGGATCATTATCTTAAAGTATAAACACAATACGAACATGTTTTTTCAGATTTCTGTAGGTTAGTTGTTGTTTTCACTTAAAATTTTGTCCCTTTTAAACAAAAGAGAGACACTTTGAGTGATACCAGTCACACCGTGCCTTGAATTGAGGCGGGGTTCACTTTTACATGTCACCAATGCACCCATGTATAGTTATCTTAAAGGATAAACACAATATGAGTGTGTTTGGTCAGATTTTTGTATGTCAGTTGTTGTTTTCACTTAAAATTATGTCCATTTTAAACAAAAGAGAGACACTTTGAGTGATACCAGCCACATCGTGCCTCGGATTGAGGTGGTGTTGACTCTTTAATATCACCAACATACTCATGGATCATTATCATAAAGTAAAAACACAATCCAAATGCGTTTGGTCAGATTTATGTAGGTCAGTTGTTGTTTTCACTTAAAATTTTGTCCATTTTAAACAAAAGAGAGACACTTTGAGTGATACCGGCCACACCGTGGCTTGAATTGAGGTGTAGTTGACTCTTACATGTCACAAATGACCCATGGATCATTCTCCTAAAATATTAACACAATTCTAATGCGTTTGGTTTGATTTCCATACATCATTTGTTGTTTTCACTTAAAATTTTGTCCATTTAGAACAAAAGAGAGACACTTTGAGTGATACCGGCCACACCATGCCTTGTATTGAGGCAAGGTTGACTCTTACACATCACCAACACTCCCATATACCATTATCCTAAATTACCAATATAATCCGAAGTTTGGTCATATTTCCATAGGACAATGGTTGTTTTCACTTAAAATTTTGTCCATTTTAAACAAAAGAGAGACACTTTGAGTGATACTGGTCACACTGTACCTTGGATTGAGGCGGGGTTGACTCTTACATGTGACCAATGCACCCATGGATATTTTTCATGAGGTTTAAACACAATCTGAATGTGTTTGGTCAGATTTTTGTAGGTCATTTGTTGTTTTCACTTAAAATTTTGTCCATTTTAAATAAAAGAGAGACACTTTGAATGATACCGGCCACATTGTGCCTTGGATTGAGGCATGGTTGTCTCATACACATTAAAAATGACCCATGGATCATTTTCATAAAGGATCAACACAATACGAATTAATTTGGTCAGATTTTTGTATGTCAGTTGTTGTTTTCACTTAAAATTATGTTCATTTTAAACAAAAGAGGGACACATTGAGTGATACCGGCCACACTTTACCTCGGATTGAGGTAGGGTTGACTTGTACACATCACCAATGCACCCATGGATCATTATCCTAAAGTATAAATACAATACTAATGTTTTTGGGCAGATTTTTGTACATTGTTTGTTGTTTTCTCTTAAAATTATATCCATTTTAAACAAAAGAGAGACACTTTGAGTGATGTCGGTCACAACGTGCCTCATATTGAGGCTAGGTTGAATCATACACATCACCAATACACCCATGGATTGTTCTCCTAAAGTATCAACATAATATGAATGCTTTTGTTCAGATTTTCATTGGTCATTTGTTGTTTTCACTTAAATTTTTTTCCATTTTAGACAAAAGAGAGGCACTTTGAGTGAAACCAGCCACATCGTGCCTCGAATTGAGGTGAGGTTGACTCGTACACATTACCAATGCACCCATGGATCATTCTCTTAAAGGATCAACACAATATGAATGCATTTCTTCTGATTTTCTTACATCAGTTGTTGTTTTCACTTAAAATTTTGTCCATTTTAAACAAAAGTGAGACACTTTGAGTGATACCGGCCACACCGTGCCTCGGATTGAGACGAGATTGACTCATACATGTCACAAACACACCCATGGATTTTTATAATAAAGGACAAAAACAATACAAATGTTTTTGGTTTGATTTTTGTAGGTCAGTGGTTGTTTTCACTTAAAATTTTGTCCATTTTAAACAAAAGAGACACACTTTGAGTGATATCGGTCACATCGTGCCTCGAATTGAGGCAAGATTGACTTGTACACATCACCAACTCTCCCATGGATCATTATATTAAAGGAATAACACAATATGAATGTGTTTGGTCAGATATGAAGGTATTTTGGAGATTGTACTGGTTTTTCTTATCCAAAGACCAAAGAAAAGTGGTTCATCATTCTTACATGTTGCTGGTGCATTTCATCTGTTAAAATGGGAAAATTAATCATTGGAGAAAGGATGTTTTATTTAATAACAATTACAATTTTCCTACGAACATTTACATACAACAAAGTTTCATCTTTTGATTCCCTTAACCCCTCTCAAAAATTACTACCAATTGTACACATCCCCAAGTCAGATCTTCATGCTATTTGTGTACAATCTTCCATCAGGTATGTGGCCCACTCATTTCTGAACAAATCTATATCGCATTATGAGTATGAGGATTTTTAGTAGTCAGAGTAGTACTGAAAAATATATAAATAAATAATTAATAAATAAATTAAATGAAACAGTAGTTTTTTTTAAAATACCTCTTTAGGGATCCTAGTTTGTTGATGAAAAATGATCTCTTTCATAAATTTAAAAACATAATAACTGCAATCATTATCGTTTGTTTGTTTTGGACACTGAAAAAAAATAACCATTAAGAGAATAAGTAAATTGTGTTGATATGTGTTTGGATATTGAAATTTTATTATATATACCCTGATATTTTTCCAGATGTAGTACTTCCTCGACTCCTTATGCTTAGCCCCTGTCCTCATTCATTTTTTTAGATGATAATGATACACCACCATATCATAAAAGAATCCTCAGTAAAAGATAATATAAATTATATTACTTGATGTTTGTACCTAAAACGTAGGATGTAGTGTCTTAAAAATTCATAAACTCCATCATGTGTGGTCGGTTTGTTGGATATCCTTGCATTGAATCTAGAAAATAAATCTTTGGATTATCCAAGTTCACTGCAATTAGCATCCAATGTTTCCTAAAAACATAAAAAGGAATAGGTAATAAAAGTAGTGAAAATATAATTGATATGCTTTAATCATAGAGTTTTACCCCTTCATGGTTGGTATTAGGAAGATTCTGTCATCTGTAATCTTTCTGTCAAATTTTTTCAGCAATCCATTCACTATTTCATCCTTTTTTGATGGCTCTAATTTCGTTAGATGTGTTGATGTGGTATGAGGACTAACGAGTCTGAATTTTGGATCATGGGGAAATTCCTTCAACTGTTTTTCATATATACGTCTTTCAACAATATAAAATGCATTTAGTCATAATTTTCACATTATATTATCTTTTAGAAAATCAATTCATGAAAACATACCTCATATATAAATTTACAAATGTGACGCCAAGCCAACCATTTTCAAGGATCTCATTTACATTTTCAGCAGTAAGGAAGTATTGACTTTCCTCTCTATATATATTCTTTTCGAAAACCACTACATGATTACTACCACCTTTTTGCTTCATATCCACATGATTCCTCAATGCTAGTAAATGTGGATAGAGAACAGGTGATGTTATTGTGCTTTCAGTGGCTCTTTGGGATCGGTTGGTCGATCCTTTAGATGCTTCTGAGCCAACGTTTCTTGTCACCCCCTTCCCTTTCTCCGTCTATAATAACATTCATTGGTTCAAACCCTTTTTTCATTAATTGTTAAATGTTTAGATTATAAAAAGGAAATAAATACCTCTTTGTCTCCATGTACTCTTACAAGTTGTGACGGCCATTCAATGAATGTACCAATATCCTTTTCGACCGTATGAATATCATCATCATCAAGTGGAATAGGTAGCTCTAAATTTGGCTCATAAGCTACAGTAATCGTCACTTTCAGATGATCGTTCAGAAGTGGTCTATTATACAGCTTGTCCTCTGGGATGTTGAACACTATAGCCCTCACTACAAGGTGATAGGTGGGTGTTGATAGATATAAATCACAGTTATTATCACCCTATATAATATCAGTACACGAAAAGTATCAGGGTTTTTATGATTCACATTTCATGGGAACAATTATTAGAATATTTATTACCATGGCTAAGACATCTCTTTGAGGGGAATGGCTCGCCTCAAATCTGGTGGGGGTGGGGTGGGATCTTCACGCGTTGGTTATTCCTGAGTTGTGTCTTCTCCTTGCTCCCCCCCCCCCCATAAAAGTTTCCAGCAACTCTCCCTGACATTTAAATCGTTCTTCAATAGTTTCTAGTATTTTTCTCATTTGTTTCAATTTTTCATCTCTATCATTCGTTTCTTTTTTTTCTCATAATATACTCGGGGTGTCACCCCAAAACCCGCACCTCTAACATGACTGTATTGTTCTGGCCACTTCAAAGCCATCGATAATAGGTCTGCATTCGCTATTGGAGTAGTTGTTTCCTGTGACTGTAGGATATAGGAAAATAACTAATTATTTTTATGTAATATCAATTTAAAACAAATATTTTTATTTTCATGTCATACTTACACATATTTCCCACACTTTTTGTGTATTTTCATCTAATATATTTCCTTCCTTATTCATACGTGCCTCCTTCCATAGCACATGACGTGGGATGGAAGTTTCTTTGGTTTTAGAATCATCAATCAACATATAAATATTTAAAGATAATTATGATGTTTTTTCTTGGCACATAACAATATTACTGTAAATTTAAAATACGTACCATTTTCTTTTCTAGTGAAGCATACACTATCCTTGATTTATGATAGGGGTGTGTTGGTTTTGATGCACATTCCTTATTTTCATTACTGAGTCATTGTTTCATAAATGAAATATTGACAATCAAAGTGATGAATACACGTATCTTCAAACAACATATTATTACCCACAATGTACCTAAAACTTCTCATCCCAATGGCAGCTAATAAATTCATCCCATGCTTTTTGGGATATCAGGTGAGTGTAAACAAGGGGTGGGTGCGGGTTTATTTTACCTTTGGAATATTTTGGGTAACATTTTATTAAAATCATGTGAAAACCTCGATGAATCCTCCCTGCAAGCCTTAGTACATAATTCTTGTGTGAATAATATACTATAAATGTACTCTTCAAGATATTGAGAAGAGTAAGACATTGTTTCATTATTTTATTTTCTAGTAAATTAAAGAAATAATATCATAATGTTACTATAATTTCTTCCGAGATCACAGCCTTCAACCCGAACACAACATGGTGCCATGAATCTATGTCAATTGGCACACATTTTTGAGTGAAAATTATAATGTAACTACTAAAAATATCCTTTTGGGATTCACATTTTGGCCTCGTGCATTCCATATGACATCAAATTTTATGCCTTTTCTTTTCGCCTTAAGAACTTAGGCTAACACCGTCAAACTACAACGTACCTGTGTTTTCTGTAACGTTGGTCCTTCATCCCCGACCATTTCATCGATATAAAAATCATATATATGTTCATATGGAATCGTATCTATGTCATGTTCTGATGGTTTTTGGACCTCAACACTAGGAGAAACAACAGGTTCAGAAACTTTTTGTTGCTCTGCACTGTGAGCAGCCACAGCAGAAGCAGCAGCAGTAGTAGTAACAGCTTGGGAGACTTATTCAGCCTCAAGTTTAAGAGGAACAGAACGTACAGAAGTCATTATCTACAAAATTGTTTGAACAGTTAATTTAGATTACATAAATTCAGTAATGATAATATAATAACATGAGATAACAAAATCTATATTACAAATAAAATATAACCTGTTTATTGAACTCTCTTTATTTTTTTCAAAGGCTGAAGGGATTTGACACCTTTATCGATTATCAAAATCTCTTCATTGTGGTCTCCTCTAACATACAAAACATCATCTACATTGGGACCGCTAAGAAATGATTACGACGTACCACTGAAAGGATCATCCTCAACTGAATTTTCATTAGACCCTTTAGTAGTTTTGGATGATAATAGAAAAATCGACCACTTTTGGTTTGTGAGATCTGTAACATAAAAAACTTTTACTGCTTGTGATGCCATTATAAATTGTTCTTCTTTGTTCCCTTCTTTACTAAAATCAACTTTCACAAATCCTCATTCATCTATTTTAATACCACTATCGTTATCAACCCATTTTCATTGAAAAATTAGTAATTTGAATGTCATATAATCGAACTCCCATATTTGTTTGATAATGCCAAAGTATGACATATTTTTATAAATTGGATTTATTTCCTTACTACCAGAAACATGCATCGCTTCAGCCACAAGTGTAACTCCACTATTTTTCATGGTATTATCTTCATCATGTTCATCTATATAGAATGTATAACCATTAATTACATAACCATTGTAAGATAATATATACACACTTGGTCCGGTGGCTATCCATCAAAGTCGTTATGAAATTGAATTCGGATTTTCATCTAACTCCTTAAAAATATGGTCCTAAAACCATCCTATAAATTGATGATTATTTGTATTTGATATATATTTTTCAGCCCTTGATGGATTCAACTGCCTAAGAATTTTTTTGTGAGTTTCAATATATGGAGTAACCTCCCAACTGTTATAAAAAAAACATAAAGGTGGGATTGTTCCTAATATGTAATACTGATTGTCACAACATCTCCTCCAGAAATTCCCTCACCCTTAATGCGTCCAGTGTGACGAGATTTCGGGAGACCAATTCTTTCCACACAAGATATGTATTTGGTACAAAATTCAATGGTTTCTTCAACAATATATCACTCCATTATACAACCCTCTGTCCCACTTCGATTTTGGACATACCCTTTCAAAATCTCCATATACCGTTCAACAGGGTACATCCATCTATAATGAACAGGACCACAAAGTCGAATCTCTCTCACCAAGTGAATCATCAAATGAACCATCATATCAAAGATTTTTTGTGGGAAGAATATTTATAATTCACATAATATGATGACAATTTCTTTTTCCATAGCTAGCAATTTTGTCGGGTTTAAAACTTGGATACATATAGCTTTGAAAAAGAAACAAATTTTGGTTAACGTGTGATGAAACATTCTTGGGAAAAATGAAACATAAATCTATAGGAATTAAATCTTACATCAAAACATGGCAGTCATGTGATTTCAAAACTTTTAACTTCAAATCATTCATTGACACAATTTTCTTGATATTTGATGATTACCCCTATGGAACCTTTACATCATTAAAGAAGTTGAAAAACTAATATCTCTCCTCCCTAGAAAGAGTGTAAGTAGTTGGAGGAAGAAACATTCAATTTTCACCCTTCACGGGAGCCAACTCTTCTCGTATTCCCATGTCAACCATGTCCAACCTTTCCTTAATTCCATCCTTTTTTTCTAGGGGAATTTAGCAACATTCTTATAACACTGTCACATACATTTTTTTCCACATGAATCAAATCAAGAAAATGTCTGACGTACAAACAATTCCAGTATGGTAATTCAAAAAAAATTGATTTCTTTTTCCAACCAATTTTTGTAAGGTTTTTTAAAAATGGTTAACCAAAAACAGTGTTCACTTCTTTTACTTTCTCAAACAGTTGATCACCTGTTTGTGGAGATGGTGTTTTGCATTATTCTGAACGTCCATTGAATGATGTCATCCAAGATCGGTACTTATGCCGATGAGGTATAAATATATGATGTCCTAGAAACACATATTTAGATGAATGTTTCAACCTAATTGATTTTGTATCTTCTTCGTACACAGGACACCCTTGAGTTCCTTTAATTATATAGCCTGAAAATTTTCTATAAGTAGGGAAATCATTTATCATCCCATAAAATATCGCTCTGAAAGTGAATTATTCACTTTTATAAGAATCATACAACATAACACCTGAACCCCACAATAACTTCAAATTCTTGATTAAAGAAGCCAAATAAAAATCAATATCGTTACCTGGTTGTTTTAGTCCTGATATAAGCATAGATAACATGATGAATTTCTACTTCATGTATAACTAGGGTGGCAAGTTATAATTTACCAACATAACAGGATATGTACTATGAGTGCTGGTTTGAAAACCAAAAGGATTCACTCCATCTGTAAATAATGCAAGATGAAGGTTTCTCAACTCTTTTCCAAATTTAGGATACTCATGATCAATTTTCATCCGTTGAGGAGAGACGGTCAGATGATTTAATTTCCCATCTTTATTTATTTTATCTGCATGCCACAACAATTGTCTTGCAGTTTCTTCACTTTCATATAGACGCCTAAACAGTGGAATGATTGGAAAGTACCATACAACTTTTGTAGGACTAGATTAATCTTTCTTGTATCGAGAATCACCACACTTTGGGCATTCTATAAGTGATTTTTTCTCCTTGAGAAACAATATACAGTCTTTCGGGCAGGCATGTATTCTTTCAGAAATCATACCCATCGAGCGTAGCATTAGTTTAGCTTCATATGTCTGACTTGGGAGCTCATTATCTTCCGGGAGCATGTCATTAAAGAGAGAAAGTAGTTATGTAAAACTGAAATCACTCTATTCGTTTCCTACTTTCAATTTATACAACTTTAGTACTACTGACAATATTTTATATTTAGTGAAACTAGCATACAATGGCATCTTTGCACAACTCTTTAACTTCTTAAACAATTTTGGGCAACCACGGAGTTCATCTTCAATTGTCCTTGTCATTTCATCAATACAATATTCATCATAATTGACATCTGTAATCACATCCTCCATACGGTCTTCTTCATTATCCATATTTGTATTCATATCTGATGATCCATAAAATGAATTGTTATCCCAGCGAGTAGCTACATTCACTTTTTCTCCGTGTTTATTCCAAAATTTATAACTTTGATCTATTCTGTGACATATCAAATATTCTTCCAACTCCTCTAGAGTAATTAGTCTAGAATAACAACAATGTAAACATGGACAAAGGATTTGAGAAGGATTCTTTGCATGATCATTTGCAAACATGAGGAACTCTTTCACTCCATTCTCATACTCTAATGTCAAACGATTAGCATCCATCTAATATTTATTCATCTCCATTCTATTTGAATCTCAAATATTAGTATTTATGGTTCAAATACACAAAAAAAGACTTCCAAATACATGAATAATAAAGAATGATACATCTACCACTCCTAGGTCTCTTCCCTACATTCAATATCATCATGCCTAAAATTTTTGGTAAGCTCAAGTTACTTACTTTAAATCACAGGGGGGATAATCACTTGTGTCATATATGGTCTCCCAAGTTATTCCATATGAAAATTTTAACAAATATTATTGACCTATCATCCCATTCAATCCTCATGAGTATCTAATTCCAAACTTCATCTTAAATCTCAACTAAAGTTCTGATACAACACTATCATAACTCACCACCACTAGGAACCGCTCCTAAAATGGCATTGAAAATAAGTGTAATTAATGAATCCTACCTCTAATAGTACAAAGGTTGGAGACTAGAATTGAGGGTATAAAATAAATAAATGGAAGGTGTTCCCCTCATAAATCTCAAGAATATCGACAAACCACCAATCAACTCCATATAATATAAAATAAAACCCAATCCATAATTCATGTGAATTTCGTACATAAAAAAGGTATCTGAAAAAAAATATCAAAAACAAATCCTACACCAGTGGCTATGGTGGTAAATCCTAGCCTCGAGATAGTAATTTCCATCTTGGTCACCAAATTCATCTTCAAAAACTTATAAAAATAATTATATAAATAGGGGTGAGCATACAAGTATACTCATCATGATCCTTCCCAAAACCTCTCATGAAAATGAGTATGAAATATATTAATGACTTAGTGAATAAATAACAGAACTAATACACACCAATATATGGTCATATATCACCTAACCTCACCAAGGATCACTCACCCAATATCACATTCAAGTATAGTAATGTAATATCAAAATAATAAATATTAATAAATTACCCCACATCCACTTCCCCACTAATTTGGTCATTCTCACACTCTAATGGAATATTTCTTATGCTTCAACCCCTTCTATATAATCTCATAACCACATATCCACACATAAACATGTCACAAACACATAAAAACCATATCCACATCACAACCACATATCACATCCTCATCACAGTATGATATCGTGGACATGAAGGACATAAACATCATACTCACCTCCTACAATGCACAACCTCCAATATGTATCCACACCAAATACACATAATCATGTCAACAATAATATATATACAAAAAAACCTGAAATAATTATAGGTCATATATATACACCCATTGTGAGCCATTACAACTCATACTAAGTTTGAAGGGGGAGAAGGGAAGAGGGAGAGGTTCTATATGTGTTCCATCTATAACCTAGATATTGAGAAAAACACTCAGAACCAAAGTACCCATATGGATTTCAATCAGGTTACTCAACTCAAGTGGTGGTGTGTAAGAAATAATAAGAAAATATAACAAGTATATAGTCACACATAAATATTCCCTAAGGGTTTACACCAAAATAACACTACAAACACCCACATCAACCATTTCCTTATTACTACCACCCTCTAATAACCACTTTCATTATAATGCCACAAATAATCCCCAAAAAAACACAAAATCATCCATATCAACATTATCAACTTCTCATTTCATTTAACATTATAATTTCTTGGATTTTTATTACCATATGCATTTCAATTGTTAACCATTTTAATGTAAAACCAATCATTAAATCACTACCCACTATAATCACTACCACAAAACTGGGCAGGTGTCTACCCTTATCAGCGCTAATGGAAAAGCGCTGATAAAGGGGTAGGACTTTATCAGTGCTTTAAATATCCCTTTATTAGTGCTTTTCTTATCGCTGATAAAGGTTACATTTATCAGTGTGTTTCTTAGCGCTGATAATGTTTATTGTAAACATTAAATAAAAAACACATGTTATAACTAAATATATATATATATATATATATAATTAAATAATTATAAGATTAATAATAAATATATTTATTAGATTTATAAGATTTATTATATTTATTAATTCATTATATTTATTAGATTTATTAATTCATTATATTTAATATATATATTTATTATATTTGTTTATATTTAATGTATTTGTTTTATTTATAAATATATAATACTTTTTAATATATATGTATAATTAAAATTATTGAATATATATGTGTTTTCCAATGAATTTGGGTCAATGAATATATCATGCGTATATATATGTGCATGAATAATGTTCATTTATAGATTATAATTACATATCACGTTGATGTGTTATTGATTTATAATTCATTATGTTACTCATATAGTATATATGTTTTAAAAAATGTACACTTATAATTAAAATTACATTATATTTAAAAAATATATATATTTTTTATTATATTTTCAATGATATATATATATATATAAATATACCTTTCAAAAAAATTTATAAGTATAAATAAAGATATATTTATTTAGAGTTATAATTATTAATAAATAAATATATATATATATTTATCATAAATATCATTTTAAATAAATATATAATAATATAAACAAATTATTAAATTTATACATTTATCAGCGCTTTTATTAGCACTGATAAAGTATTTCTTTATCAGCACTACAAAAGTGCTGATAAATTGGGTCTTTATCAGCGCTAAAATGAAAAGCGCTGATAAAGTCACCCTTTATCAGTGCTACAAAAGCGCTGATAAAGTCCAGCCTTTATTAGCGCTTTTTACTAGCACTGATAAAGGTCCATGTGTGGTTTATAAAATCCATCTGGTCCTCCTCCTCCTCCCCGCACTTTGTCAAGCTTTCGCGGAAGCCCTACCCTACGCCGCTACCTCTTCTCTGTTGTTTCCTCCTCTTTGTCGTGGTCGCCGCCTCCTTCTCCTCCTCCTCCATCGTGGCCGCCACCTCCTCCTCCTCCTCCTCTGTTGCCTACTTCTTCTCCTCCTCCTCTGTCGCGGCTCCTCTTCCTCCTCCTCCTCCACCGCATCTCCACCTCCTCCTCCTCCTCCACCGCGGCTCCTCCTCCTCCTCCTCCTCCACCGCAGCCTCCTCCTCCTCCTCCTCCTCCACTGATGCCTCCTCCTCCTCCTCCTCCTCCTCCTCCACCTACTCCACTGCCTCTACTGCCTCTGCTTCCCTTGAGATGCCTCCACTGCCTCCGCTGCCTCTGTGCTGCCTTCGCGCTGCCTCTGCTGCCTCTATTGCCTCCACTTTTGACACCTCCTCCTCCTCCGTCACCAGGTCCTCCTCCTTAAGGTGATTAAAATTTAATTTTCATGAATTAATTATGTTTTCATTTATTGTAAATATTGAGATTAATTATGATTTGGTGTGATTCTTATGTGTGATTCTTGTGTGTGTGACACATGTATATGTGGTTGGTTACTTATTTGATCTTGATTAGCTCTCCCCACTATAGCCTTGTCATAGAAACCTGAATATAGAGAGTATTTTTTGTGAAAGTTTGTTAGAATAGATTAGTATTTCACTCCATCTAGTGGCCCTTAGTATGGATCTCTTTTCTGATTTTGGATCCTACCCCATAGTTAGGCCAGGTAGGGTTTGAACCATCCGTGTTGGTGAATTCTTGTCATCAGGTGAGGCATGCCAACGGGATGAGACATATGTTTATTATGTTCAATAGTGCACACTATATTGTACACTATTCTCTGGGTTGGGTCATATACCAATTTAAATATCACATCCTTTCTTATAACATAACAGTGCCACCAACCTCTCACATTGGGTGTGATTCACATATCCTCTAATTCCACAACATAGTAGCTTCTCCCCTCTCACTTGCAGTGGGTATCACCATCACATCACATAAAAAACAATTTGAGGAGGGAATATCTATAGACAACCTCTCACAAAACTTCTCCAAACCAATACTAAGCGATCCCCATTTCTATATCTCACATCATATTATCATACAAAAAAATGATCTAAGGAGGGAATCACAATATCCAACCTCTATCACAAGTCAAAATGCACCATCAATAGGTGGATCCCATGGAAGTCACACACCAATCCCCTTTTACCAATGCCTTCTCACTCAAAGTAGGGTCCTACCAACACATTATCACTTAAATAAAGACCATCCATCTTGTATCATGCCACAAAACATATAAATAGTAATCTAAGGAGGGTATCTAAATAGTCAAACTCTCATACTAGCTAAACCACACCATCAATAGGTGGTCCCTATGGATGATCATACTTCAACTAGGTGAAAGTCATATGAAGTCCCAATCTCTTAGTCGGTCTGACCATAAATGATAAAAGTCATCATCCATTTATCCTTGCATAATAATCTCCTTAAAACCATCTTGGTTATACATGAAAATTATTCCCAACCTTTCAATATTCTAATTCCTCCTATAAGGGAATCTACTAGGTTCTACAAACATAACCCATCTCTACTCATTGATACCAACACACACTCATCTCTACATGGTAATGTCACAACCCACATGCTATACTTGATCTAGGCCTCGATAGTCTAGTTTATATCATCATATAATTCCCACATTAAAACTCATTAATACTAAATAATGACCATCCTAAGAAACTCACACTAAGAGCCTTGGATACCCTATGCTAAGTCATCCAGACTATTACCATGACCCTCACTTATATCATATCTCCCCTTGGAGATCTCTTAATTCAATTATAAGGAAGAAATCCTATATGTCACACTTCACCAATCCCTATATGGAATATCCTACTCATCACATGCACCGTGACTCTTATATATCCTTAAGAGGGTGTTCCCCATCATACGTGATATATAAAACTATATTATCCATCTTAGGCCTAAGACTCTAATACCTACTCAAATAGCCTTAGAAAACCTAACTAGGCTATACAAATATCATATCAAACCCGATCCTCTCATAAACACAACTAGAAACCTCACCTCCATGGATACATAATCTCTGGATGATCATAAAATCACAAACATTCAATAGAACTCTCACTCTATCTCTTGGTGGATCAAAAACACCCTATTTATTTACCTAGGTTTCTCTTGATTTCTATCCCTTTCACTGGAACACATATACTCATGCATGAATGAACAATCATGCATAAATTGGAACATGGTTTTGTATTATAGGGTCCACCTACCTCAAAAAATAGAGTAACCCCCTCACCAAGATCAACTCATCCTCAACTAAGACTATACATGCCTTATCTAATCTTTTACTAATGATTGAGACCCAATCTCAAGGCACAATTCCCAAATAATTAATTATAGAAACTTATAATTAATTATTCACCTTAATATAATTAGGAATAATATTTTTAAAACTCACTGGGAAACACAATACCACCTAAACCACACAAAACATGGTGTGTTCATCATATGAGGATAACCTCTAGCCGATACAAACGAAATCTACATCATCTGAATTGATTTGAAGATGATATAGTGAAATAATCACACAAATCCTAGTTAAAATCATCCCAAATCATAGGGAAATAAAGGATAATAGTAATGTAGGAAGTATGAGGGAATAACTCACTAATGCACTATAAAAAACTCCCAAGAACCACCCCTCATCAGGGGGGTCGAAGAGAGGAAGAGAATGGATGAATCCCAAGAACCACCCAAGATTTTCTATTAATGAGAACGCCCCCCCCCCCATTTTTAAAGTATCTAGTTTTTTATCTAAATTATACTCATATTAATTCTCCCCTAACCTATATACCCATCCTTTGGATTTCAAATAGGATGAATATAAATAAAGAATGGATGAATGCCAATCGGTTGACAAAAGAGCATGAAGAAGGCATGAAAGATTTTATCAAGTTTGCAAAAGATCATGCATATGACCCTTCTCAAATCCTTTGTCCATGTTTATACTATTTTTATTCAAAACAAATTAGTCCATATGAGTTGGAAGAACACTTGATCTGTCATGGAATAGATCAGAGTTATACATGTTGGAATAAACATGGGGAAACAACGAATGTAGGTAGTGGATGGGATAACACTACGTTTTATGGATCATATGATATGATTACAAGTATGAACAATGAAGATGACCATATGGAGGGTGTGATTACAGATTTTAATGATGATTAATATTGTATTGAGTAAATGATAAGGACCTTTTAAGATGAACTTCGTGATTACCCAAAAAAAATTGAGAAGTTAAAAAGTTGTGCAAAGATGCCATTGTATGCTGGTTGCACTAAATATACAGCACTGTCAACCATACTGAAGCTGTATAATTTGAAAGCAGAAAATTGGTGGAGTGACGCCAGTTTTACGAAACTACTTTCTCTCCTGAATGATATGCTCCCAGAAGATAATGAGCTCTCGAGTCGAACATACGACTCCAAAAGAATGCGACACTCGATGGGTATGATCTCTGAAAGAACACACACCTTCCTGAATGAATGTATATTGTTTACCAAGGACCAAAAATCACTTAAATAATTCCCAAAGTGTGGTTCTTATCAATACAAGAAAGATGAATCTAGTCCTACTAAGGTTGTATAGTACTTTCTAATCATTACAAGGTTTAGGCGCCTATATGGAAGTGAGGAGACTGCAGCACAATTGACATGGCATGCAAATACAAGAATTAAAGATGGGATACCACATCACCCGATAGACTCTCCTCATTGGAAGAGAATTGATCATGAGTATCCTGAATTTGGAAACAAGTCGAGAAACCTTCGTCTTTCGTTATCTACAGATAGAGTGAATCCTTTTGGTTTTCAAAGCAATAGTCACAATACATGGCCGATTATGTTGGTAAATTATAACTTACCACTGTGGTTATGCATGAAATGAAAATACATCATGTTATCTATGCTTATATCAGGACTAAAACAACCGGGTAATGATATTGATGTTTATTTAGATCCATTGATTGAAGATTTGAAATTATTGTGGGATTCAGGTGTTACATTGTATGATGCTTATAAAAAGTAAGATTTCACTTTGAGAGCCATGTTGTATGGGACAATAAATAACTTCCCTACTTATGGAAATTTTTTAGGATATAGCATTAAAGTAACTCAAGGGTGTCCCATTTGCGAACAAGGTATATAATCAATTAGGTTAAAACATTCATCGAAAATCGTGTTTCTAGGACATCGCAGATTTCTACCCCAATGACATAAGTACCGATCTTGGACGAAATCGTTTGATGGAAGTTCAGAAGAATGTACAGCACTGTCTCCAATAATAGGTGATCAATTGTTTGAGAAAGTTAAAAATGTGGACACTACTTTTGGTAAAATAGCATTGAAAAACATTACGAAAATCATTTGGAAAAAGAGATCAATTTTTTTTAATTACCATACTGTAATTGTCTGTATGTCAGACATTTTCTTGATGTTATGCATGTAGAAAAAATGTATTTAATAGTGTCATCGGTATGTTTCTAAATACACCTGGAAAAACAAAAGATAGAATTAAGGCTAGGTTAGACATCATTTAGATGAGAATACAAGAAGAGCTGGCACTAGTAAAGGGTGAAAAACGAACATTTCTTCCTCCTGATACTTACACTCTTTCCAAGCAGGAGAGATATCAGTTTTGAAACTTCTTAAATGACGTAAAGGTTCCATAGGTGTATTCGTCAAATATCAGGAACCTTGTTTCAATGAGCGATTTGAATTTAAAAGGTCTGAAATCACATGACTACCATGTTTTGATTCAATATATCATTCCTATTGCTTTGCGTTTCATTTTTCTCAAGAATGTCCACCATACATTAATGAAACTTTGTTTCTTCTTCAAATCTATATGCATCAAAGTTATAGACCTGGTGAAATTTCCAACTATGGAAAGAGAAATTACCGTCATATTATGTGCATTAGAAATTTTCTTATCACCTTCATTTGTTGATATGATGGTTCATTTGATGGTCCACATGGTGAGAGAGATTCAACTATGTGGTCCTGTACATTACAGATGGATGTACCCCATTGAACGGTATATGAATATTTTGAAAGGGTATGTCAAAAATTGAATTTGGACAGAGGGTTGTATTGCGGAGTGATATATTGTTGAGGAAGCCGTTTAATTCTGTACCAAATACCTGTCTGGTGTGGAAAGCATTGTCCTACCAAAATCTCATCACACTGGGTGGCTTGAGGGTGAAGGAATTTCTGGAAGACAGGTTTTCATAATCAATATTAAAGATCGGGAGCAGGCCTACCTTTATGTTTTTCATAACAATTTTGACATCGAACCATATGTTGAAACCCAAAAATAAATTCATAGGCATTTGAATCCAACTAGGGCTGAAAATGGATATCAGATACACATAATCGATAGTTTATAGGATGGTTTAAAGACTATATTTTTAAGAAGTCAGATGAAAATCCAGAGTAAATTTCAGACCGACTTTGATGGCTAGCTGGAGGACCAAGTGTGTATGTATTATCTGACAATTCTTATGTAGTTAATGGTTATACATTTTATACTAAGGAACATGATGAAGACAGTACCATGAAGAATAGTGGGGTTACACTTGTGGCTGAAGCGATGCATGTTTCCGATTCTAAGGACAGAAATCCAATTTATGTGAATATGTCATACTTTGGCATCATCAAACAAATATGGGAGTTGGATTATATGGAATTCCAAGTTTCTATTTTTCAATGCAAGGGGGTTGATAACAGGAGTGCTATTAAAATATATGAATTGGGATTTGTGAAATTTTATTTCAGTAAGGAAGGGAGAAAGACGAACCCTTTATAATGGCATCACAGGGAGTGCAAGTATTTTATGTTCCAGATCCTACAAACCGAAACAGGTAAATTGTTCTGTTATCAACCAAAAAAACTGAAGGGTTATATGAAAATTCAACGGAGGATGACCCTTTCAATGGGACTTCACAATCATTTCACAGTGGATCAAATGTAGAAAAATTTTTGTATGTCAGAGGAGACCACAATGAAGGGATATGGATAGTAGATAGAGGGGTCAAATCCCTTCAGCCTTTAAAAAAAGATAGTTCAATAACCATGTTATTTTTTTATTGTAATATAGATTGTGTTACATTATGTTATTATTTGTTTGCTGCTACTTTTATGTGATCTAAATTAAATGTTAAACCACTTTTGCATATAATGACTTCTGCACCTGCTGATGCACCTAATCCTGAGACACAACAAGTTTCTCAACCTGTTGCAGTTGGTCCCACTACTGAGGTACAACAGGTCTCTCAGCCTATTGCAGCTGGTCCCACTACTGAGGTACAACATGTTTCTCAACCTGTTGCTACTGGTCCCAATGCTGAGGTACAACAGGTTTCTGAACCTGTTGTTGCTGGTCCCAGTGTCGATGCTAGATCTTCAAAGGAACATAATAATGATGCAGAAACTGAAGAAATGGTAGGCAATGAAACCCTAGCAGCACAAAAAAAATAGGTGCGTCATAGTTTGACAGTTTTATCCAAAATCCTTAAGGAAAAAGAAAAAGGCATCAAATATGAGGTGGAATGGAATAAGCGAGGCCAACATGTAAACCCCAACAAATCCATGTTTAGTAGCTACATGGGAATTTTCACTCGAAAATGCGTGCCGATTGATATAGAGTCATGGCACCATGTTGTTAGTGGGATGAAAACATTAATGTGGGAAGATATTACGGTAACATTATGAAATCATTTATTTAATTTATTAAAATAAAATAAAATAAAATACTGAAATATTGATTAAATCTATATAATCTCTTGAAGAGTGCATTTATAGTAGATGTCTCTCACAAAGAATATATATTAATACTGGAAGGAAGGGTTCATAGAGTCTTTCGCACCATTTTATCGAAATGTCATCTGAAAGATGCTGAAGGGAAAATCAAGCCGCACCCACCACCTCTTTATGCACACTTGATATCCCAAGGAGCGTGGGATGCATTTTTCAACCATCATGTGGAGAAGACTTTTCAGGTACATTGTGTTTGGTAACACATTGTTTAACGTTGCTTGTATTCATCACTTTGATTGACAGTTTTTTATTTATGAAACAAAAACTGAGTGCTGAAAATAAAGAACGGGAAGTAAAACTAGCGCACCACTATCGTAAAGAAAGGATGGGGTATGCTTCAATTGAAAACAATTGGTACATATTTTAAAAGTACTTTAATACTTTTATGTGACATAAAACAACACTGTAACCATGTTTATCTGTTTATAGGCCAATTGATGAATCAAGATCCCAAGCCACTTCCATCCCATGCCATGTGCTATGGAAGGAGGCTCGTGTTAGTAAAGAGGGGAAAATGGTAGATGAAAACACACAAAAAGTGTGGGAAACATGTGTAAGTATGACATAATATAAATTTTTTTTCTTTAAATCATTATTACATCACGATGATTACTTATTTTCCCATATTTTCTATTTTACATAGTCATAGGAATAAAAAACACCCGCACCGGATGCGGACATACTTTCAGTGTCCTTGAAATAACTAGAACAGTATGGCTGCATCAGAGGTGCGGGTTTTGGGGTGACACCCCAGAAATATTTTCAGAAAAAAAAACAAGAGGAGGAACAAACTAAATAAATGCAAATGATGAGAGATAGACTAACTACCCTTGAAGAAAAATTACAAATTCAGGGAGAGTTGCTATAAAATTTGATGGGGGAGAGGCTAATAGAATAAACAACTCAAGAACAACCCACCCCACCCCTCACCAACTTTGAGGCGAGCCATTCCCCTTAAATACCTAACTTAACCAATGTAATCAATGTTCTAATATTTCTTTTTTGTGAAATGTGAATCACATAGACACTAATACCATTCTTTTAATGATATTCTACAGGGTGAAAATGACTGTGATTTATATCTGTCAACTCCCACCCATCACCTTGTAGCGAGGGCTACGATGTTCAATATGTAGAATGACATGATACACTCCAAACCATTTCCAACCGGTCATGTAAAAGTGTCGATTAACTTAGCTCATGAGTTGAGCGTCGAGATACTCATGACAAATGACGATGATGACATTCATATGGTGGAAAAGGCTCTTGGAACATTCATTGCATGGCCATTGAATCTTGTAAAAAAACATTTCGACCAGGAGGTATTCATTTCCAATTCATTTTTCAAGCAGAACCTTTAAAATTTAATTAGAAAAGGGTTGAACTGATGAATTTTATTACAGAAGGACAAAAGGAAGGATCTAAAATAAAATAATGGCTCAAAAGGATCAACCAACCGATCAAAATTATCTACTTAGGGCACCTTCACCCCGCCCGTTCTATATCCACATTTAATATCATTGAAAGCTCATGTGGATACGAAAATTAAAGGCGGCAATACACTACTAGAAATTAAAGATATAGCCATGGAACTATAGCCACGGTTTTATTGGTCTGTGGCTATATCTTTCTAATTTCCACAGTTTAATTTAATAACCATGGCTATACCTCGTGTTTTACTATTTGGTATCGGGGTCCCCCGATTCACTACTCTTTCTCCCAACTTCTTCTCCTCCCGGCTTCTTCTTCTCCAGATGATTTCTCCTCCCCGACCTCACCTGACCACGGCGCCCTCCTCCCCAACCTCTCCTGACTGCGGTGCCCTCCTCCCCGATGACTTTTCCTTCCTGACCTCTCCTCTACGACCTCTCCTCATCGTGGAACCCTCCTCTCTGACGAACTCTCTCACCACGACACCCTCCTCCTGACGACCTCTCTCACAGTGGCACCCTCCTCCCTGGAGACCTCTCTCACCATGGCGCCATCCTCTCTGATGACCTGTCACCGCGGCGCCCTCCTCTCTGACTACCTATCACCGCGGCGCCCTCCTCCTGGCTTCCAATCAACGCAGGTATTTTAAAAAATGGGGAATGTATTTTATCCCATGTATTTTCTCTCATCGGTATGGTCTATTATCAAATAGACCTATTATGATATTATGGGTTGTTCTAAATGGGTGGTTTGTAAGAATTCCCAATTGAATATCTGGAGAACTCCATGGCTTTCTAGAGCCATTATTGACAATGTTTCCAATATGATAACTCTGAAGGATGTTAGTATTTCTGATTTATAAATTAATCCTAGTATATGTGATCTAATGCCTCCTCATCTAGCTGTGGATGTTACCTAGTATGATTTCTATGATTTTGATATTTTGGTTTAGATGACAAAAATGGATTGTAAATTCACTAACAGAGATTTCTATTTACATCACAGTGGGGACCTTACTTGCATACCTCCTTGGATAGAAAGTGTTAGAAAATAAATTATTTCCCCTTATGATTTATTGTTGATCTGGAAAATTTGGAAATAGTTCTTACCTATAAAACGCCTCATTTAGCATATATGAATGCATCTAGCATTAGTCTGATTCTTGTGCTTAAATTTTAAAGAAACCCAAAAATATTTATTCATCTATTTCAGGTTCAGTTATCGGTTATGGAGTTATGTGTAGGGGTTATTTAGATGAAACTTTAATATACAAACCATTGAATGGATACTCCTATCAATGTGTATAACACCATGTAGTGATCAAATACATTATGTTATGGTGGCAGTTACTGTTAGTGTACTTTATTATACTTGGATAGCAAGAAATTATCTAAAATCTAATAATAACAAATATTATTTTCTGGCGGGAGTTTTGGCCATTCATCTTGGAATTATGTTTTCATGTAATATTCAAATTGGGTCAATGAATAATGATGTTTTTGATATGGTTTTGTTAGGATCACTTGGTGTTCATGGCAGGTAAATGAATCCATTAGTGCTCAAATCTATTCGGTGGATACTGCCGATTATAGGTTGGTTGAATGTCAATATTATTGGGGTGGCTTCGGGTGCACCAGGGTCTGCTAGTTGTCGTGGAATTATGGTTGGCATGATTTATGGTTGGAATCATATTTATCTATTTCTGGGAAAATTATTAAGGATTGTTCAAGGAATGTACCATAGAGGATTCCCACACGTAGGACTGATTGTCTTCATCTTGTTGAATAGATTTATATTTATGTTACTCATGTCTATATATAAGAAAACTAGGTTGCTAAGTCTCTTTCTAAAATAGCGATTTTGAAGGTCAGTTTCATCTTTTTCTTTATCTTAACATACTATTGTTCTAATATGGGGTAAGGTGATTGTCTTGGTGATTTGTATACCCCTTTTTGTAAATCACCTTTGTATGTTTCTATTTTTCACATCTATATATATACTAATCTTAGGTTTTTCCACCTACCATGTGTTAGTATAATAAACCTCCACATCCTAATTCCCATATGTGTCAAGCCTATACACATCCACGACCCTCCTACACTACTCGTCTCTACCATTTTCTCCCTCCTCCTCCTGCTCCCGCTCAGCCTCCCCATCATGATTTCTGTCTCCCCCATTTCCATTATCCAGTGCTCCTTTATTCTTCCCTTGCTTGTGATTTCCATCAGGTTCACCTCCTACTCCCTCTGTCTTCCTCGTGAGGTTTTCATCAGTGTGTCGTCCCACTCGCGTTGTTGATATCCCATAACCCTCTTCCATTATTCTTTCGGCTTCCCCTCTCTCCCCATCATGATTTCACTCTTCCAATTCTTCTGTTTCTTGACCTCTTTTGTTCTTCCCACCTTGTCGGACACCAATTTCACTGACATAGGCATCTTAATCCTACATTTTTCACTACATCTCACTACTCCATCTTCCCCTCTTCGTACCTCCACCCCATCGCGACTTCACTACTCCATGTTCACCACTATCGATCTCCTCCCAATCGCAAGTTACCAATTCCAAATCACCTATTTGAAAACCACCACTATTTTACCTTTCTCCTCATCCTACACATTCACCAAGATTGGCCTCCCAAATCTATGGTTAGTGCTACTTCTTGAGACTTCGTCTTCACCTCTTCCGATATCTGCAATCTAGGGTTTTATAATCTATTATGTTAAGTCTCAAAAATCTAGGGTTTTCAGTCCTTCGTGCTCAGATACTAGGGATCCATCACCGCCAAATACCTTAAATTCCATCATGTAACTCTGTTATGGTAACTGATAAATCATTCATCGCCAACTAATACCCTATTTCTCTCTAAAATCCACACTCTTCTACTCAGCGAATTCACTCAGATTATCCTTGGTTCAACTCCCGCAATCCCTTCTGCAATAGGTATATTATCATAATATCCTTCAATACCTATTCATTATGTGCATCTTCTATTATGTACAGGTTAACATAAGGTAATGATAATTTCATAATACTTTATCCTATTTCAATACTTCAAGTATTATTTTTCTTCACCATTTACCATCTTCTGATGACAATAAATTACTATAATTTGACATCCAACCATAGTAGTATCTATATGCACATACTAAGTATTATTTTTCTTCTGCATATACATTGTTTATACAATGGGTTCAAATTTAGTTTTAATTTTCATGTTATGTTTAAAAATAATAAACTTCTACTGTGGTTAGTTTTATATCTGTGATTATATCATCTTGGTTGACTTCCTACATCTCTTATTCCTTTTTACAGCATCTTCGCACTTCAGGTATGTGATAAAATATGTTTCTATTTTTATGTTGCAGTTGTGCATCATGTGTTTAAGAGTTTGTAATATGTTCAAGGAAGAATTTATGTTTTACTAATGGTTGAACTTGTGGTCATTGTGGAGATGTCCAGCAGACAAGAGGGACTTTTGACATCTTCTCACTTCAGGTATGTGATAAATTTATTGTTTCGGCCTATGTAGATGATTTTTTTATAAGATATTAAAATTCATCTATTTTGAGTTAGGAATTTGGGCATCTAATTAATTTTTCCATCATGTTTTTGATCATCTCTATTTGGACTCACATCAATTTGGCTTCACCTCTATTTGTATTTACTGTTATTCTGTTGTATTCATTGTATGTGTTCCAATACTCCCATGTATTATTTTTCTTCACCATTTACCATCTTCTAATGATAGTAAATTACTATAATTTTATATCCAACCATAGAAGTATCTATATTCACATTCTAAGTATTATTTTTCTTATGCATATACATTTTATATACAACGGGTTCAAATTTAGTTTGAATTTTCATGTTTTGTTTGTCACCATTTTTCACTACTAAAACACTATGATTCCAACATCCAGGATAGGGGTTGTAGTGTAGAAAGTATTGAAAGTGCTGTTGGATGGCTATTATTTAAATGAATTTCTTTCACAATGTCTCTAAAGAAAACAATATGTACTATTTATGAAGGTGACCTTAATTTTTTTGAAATATAATCTGATATTAGAGGATTTTCTGTTATTTCTATGTTCTTTTATAAACCATAACCTTCTATGGTATAACTCAACCTTCTTTACCTCCATGATGTTTTGTTACATGATTTCATTGTTTTTTTTGGTTTGTTGGATGACTTAGCTTACTCACACTGGATAATGGATTTTTCACCCTTTTCTGTGATCTGCATTGAGGTCTTAATGCTATCCTAGAGTTGATTCCCTGTTTGGTTTGATGATAGGTTTTTTTCTCTTTCCTGGGTTGCTTTATCGACTGGAATGCCCTTTATTTTCTAAATATCAATTTGACAGCTTTATGGCAGTGCATGGATGTCTTATTTAGGGTTCAGTTTTGAAGAATGTGAAGGCTTGGCATGGTCAACTTGCTCCTGTACAGGCTTCCTAGAATGCATTTACCACTAGTATGACCTCATTTTTCAATTTCACTTATTCCTTCTGGCAGTGAAAGACTATAATTAGGTAGTGCATGACCTATGAGTATAAGTAGTTATTATAGTATGCATTACCTTCACTCTTGACTATGGGATTTTAATACACTTATTCATTAATACAAATGTTTTAGTACCATGTGAACAATTAAATTATTTAATATTCTTTAATAATAATATTATGAGTTGTTCATTTATTTTTTCCAACAGGTTTTATTCTCTTGATGGTTAGGTTAAATTATTTGTGGGAAAGGTATCTACTAAATATTCTAATCATAGGTATTTCCACCTGCCACATGTCACTCTCATAATCCTCCGCATATTATTTTTCATACGTGCCAAGCCTACATCCCTTCATGTTGCTCCACCGCTCTCTATCTGTACCGTTCTCTCCCTCCCACTCCTGCTCCCGATCGGCATCCCCATTGCAAATTCCCGCTCCCCCATTTCTATTTTCCACTGCTTATCCCTTCATCCTTCCTCATTGTCTATGGGCTTCACCATCTTCACTCTCCCCAATCAAGGGTTTCTGCAGTTTCACAATTCTCCAGCTTCCCTGCCTTCACCTTCTCCCCTCTCTCATGATTTCTCTATACCCTTTTTCTTTCCTCTCCATCCACCTCCTCCACCTCCTCCAAATCTTGTTCATGTTTCACCTCCGCTCTAGACATCTCAGTGCTCCTACGATTCCCAATCCAGGTGTCCTCCTCCTTTGATTACCACTAATCCTATAGTTCCTGCCGACGTTTCACCTCCGCCACTACTCCTAGGGTTCCCTATACTCCTCTACCACTGTTATTGATTCCCTCTATATATTTTCTCTCTACATACCATTTCACCTATGACGTTTATCCTATTCTTAGTGCTCCTATTTCCCCTCTGGCGATGCTCTTACGGTTCCCTCTCCCATCACACCTCTGTTGCCACTCCTAGGGTTCCTACTCACATTTCCCCTACCATCATCCTGCAGTACCCGTAATACACTTCTGGTGTCTTCTGCGCCAATCTTTCCATCTTATACTAAAGTTCATCCTCCTGAATCCCCTCATCTCATCGTATGTTTTCTATTTCTCCTACTATGTTGAATTTTTTCACTCAGGTACCCTCTAAATTCACTGCATCTCGTTCCCTGATTCCCTCAAGTGTGTGATATCCATCCACATCTACTGCTACTCTTACTACTCAATTGTGTTTAGAACAATGTATTTCTCGCCCCGCAATAGCTATGTGTTTCTATTCACTATATGATTATTGTATTCACTGTTTGTTTTTTCATTGATTATACTGTGTGTTTCTACTAGATATGTGATTCCATATTTATATGTGTTCTAATAGTTCATACTCCTAATATAAAATGTTTTCAATGTGTTTTCAAACATATTATAGAGAAAAAATTTCCCTAACTACCTTAAATTGTTAATTGTATTTTTATATTCTAACTTGTATGGCCTATATCAGTGTATGTGGTTGTTTAGTTTTTATTTGCAGTGATGGATAAGATGAAGCACATTCATTCCAACTGAGAATGATTTGGGGGATGAAAAAAGAGATCATATACTATATTATCTCTAAAACTACATAACTTCAATGAAGCAGGTAGTCTCCATTTTAATGTTACCATATATTATACATACATGTGTTAGGCCAAAAGGTTTTATTTTTTAGTAGATGCAGCTATAATGTGAAATGATGTATCATTCATGGGAACCACTGGATAATTGTGACTAACCAACTACACACAACTTCATGTTTGGTCTATATTTTGTGGGTTGATATAGATTAATTCATTTAAACTAACTTTAAAATTTTTTTATCAAAATATTAATCACGTGTTTAGTTATGTTTAGTTTATTTAGAAATATTTTTTTCACTGGTTAGTATTTTGATCATAATGTAGATTAAAAAATCATTTTGGTGTAAGATTCTTTTCCATTTATCATTTCAATGCCTTTATATTTGAATCTTTATTATTTTGTTAAATGTAGATGGGTTACACTCCCACTGGAGTTGCATCAATAAATTATTATTTCTCTGAGGTCTCTAACTGTTGTAAGACTTTCCAGTGATCCTCATCAGAGTTTAATGTATTTCTATTCTATGTTGTGGTTTGATGAAAGAGTCAACTAATTTAGAGGTAAAAAATCTCCAAAATTTTCATTGTTTTTTCCACTTAGTAAAATCAAACTGCATGAATTTTATACTCCAATAGAGTACGTAAATCCCTCATTTTTTATGATAGATCTAAGGATGTAGTAAATTTTTGTGATCTTATCCACATTTGAAAAAAATATTCACTATTATGATTTGTGTGAATTCTTTAATTATTTATGTATAATTACATTCTATGATAATATATATATATATATATATATCATTCATTATACAATTAGTCACTTCTAAAATAATTACATTCTATTTTATGTAATTTTCTTCATCACTTTGGTGCTAATTTTGATTATTAATCTAATAATATAAATTATAATAAAGTTATAGGTTTCTAATTTCATCATAATTACAGCTTTTATTCACTTTTCCAATCACCAATCACTAAAGGAATTCATATTGTGAATAATAAATAATATTTTTCTTCATCCTTTATGTATTAATGTCATTATTATGAATCATTTAATTAATTTTATGATACATTAGTTTAAATAGTTCTCATCTATTTTTTATTTTAAATGCCTTGAACATTTACTTAGTTAAAGTCTATCATTTTTTTTATATTTTCTGCAATGGATGTTACAAAAAAGTCTCATTGTTTAGTTAATTTCAGAATTGTCATTTTCTATTTACTGTACATTTTAATTCATAGCTATAATTTGGATCCAATTCTCTAATTCATTTACAATTCCATTTTTTTCATTTCCTTTTCCATTTATTTATATAATTTTTTACATTTGTATTTTTTAAATTTTAATTCATTAATTTATTCTATTTTAAATTTAATTAATAAATCTACTTCAAATAGGACATATCTATCTGATTCAATTATGAAATAAATTGTATACTAATTTTGTTAACTATATTGAATTGAAAAATAGGTGAAAACCAATTTGAAGGGGGTGAATTATAGAAATGATATGGGGCCTCCACTAGGAAGGTAGGCAATGCTTTAGATCTCGACTGAGATTCATTTGGGCACTACAAATTTTGATCAAATTATGTTTTTGTGTCTTTTCTTAGGTACCCCAAATGGATCAAGGTTGTGTTTGACATCAATAATTGAAAACTTCATCATGCAATATATTATACAGTAATTAATAATGATATATTGTGTATTATTTTTCATACTAATAAAAGTTCATATGGTATATCAAACTCTAATATACATAATTTTTTCCTACGTTTTTAGAAAAAAACATATTGATCATTAAAAGAATAAACAGTAAAATCATTGGAACATACCTCTTTGAAATATTATCCATGTTTAGATGATGTTCGGTTCAAATAATAACACCTTTTAGGGATTTAACATTAATTTATGTTACTGTAATGAATAGTTCATTGAGAACTAAAGATATGTCTCTTGTAAATACAATTTATAGGTCATTGGGAACTAAAGAGATCCCTCTTGGTCGATTTTTATGCAATCTAGCTATTTTGAGTACCTATGTGCAAGGATCCCCTTGCACGTGCACATGTTCATGCGGGTGTGTGCATAGGGTCTAGGTGTCCTTGCATTTTTGTAAAGGTGTGTATACCCTGTGGGGGAGCAACAATTTTTAGTTAGAAATCTCCAAGAGCCGAAGTGGACGGTTTGGTTCCACCTTGAGGTAGGATCCCTCTTCTAGCCTCTTTAATTCAAGAATTCTTTAAATTGAATTTATATTCTTTCTTAATTTTGCTTAATTATATTTAATTACATATCTTGAATAAGTGTTCTTTAATATAATTGTTTCATTTGATAAATAAAGTCATGTTTTTATAATAAAACCCCTCCAAAGGAGGTGCACTATCTGCGAAAACTCACAGTGATAGTTATGTTGATCTAGTTGCTTAAATTATTGAATTTGATTTGTGCTGAATGATTTTTAGAATAAATGTTAAATATTATTAAATCAA
The DNA here is from genome assembly GCA_963277665.1 of Viscum album. Taxonomy (NCBI): domain Eukaryota; kingdom Viridiplantae; phylum Streptophyta; class Magnoliopsida; order Santalales; family Viscaceae; genus Viscum; species Viscum album. The sequence goes on along the minus strand of OY728132.1, from coordinate 100,597,553 downwards.
TTGTGTGATAAATAAATGCCATGATTTTATAATAAAACCCCTCCAATAGAGGTGCGTTTTCTTCTAAACCAAAGAGTAGTGATAGTTATTTGTATCATGTTTAGATTTGGTTTGAGTATTTCAAATGCCTCTTGTTGGTGTTTGTTTTGTGGATAGTTAGTTTTTGTGTTCTTTGAATAATATAAATTGTCTTATCATACTCGTTTAACTCAAATTACATTTCCCGAGTAAGCATATGCCTTGACCATGACACTTTCCTTTTCACGCTTTGGATATTATAAATAAAATTTCCATGTTTAGGAAAAGTGAATGAATTTGTAAATGGTTTGTGTAGGGTGTATGATTATTTTCCATTGTTTTGATGCCCTTTATATGTTTCTTCATTGTGCCGCTCGCTACAACCTTCTCTGGCGATCCCTTGTTATAGCATATTAAATAGTTGATCTGTTCTATCATCTGACGGTGGGGCGATGGCCGGAATGTTGCCCCGCCTCCTCCCGCAAATGTCGCTAGACCAGGCCAACATATTGTGGTCACGCCGCGGTCATGATGCAGTCACGCCGCGGTCACCCTGTGGTCACGCCGCGGTCACGCCGCGGTCATGCCGCGGTCACACCACGGTCACGCTGTGATAATGTCGTGATTTGGCTCTGCTCCAGGATGACACCCCGTGGTGGTTCACAGTGATAGTATTCCCTGAGTCTTGTAGTCAATGTTGAGAATGACTAATCACAATTTCTACCAGTGGGGTGACGACCAGAATGTTGCCCTGCCTCCTCCCGCTCCCTTCGCTCCTGGCCGGAAGATTTTTCCCTGAAAATGTCACTGGACCAGGCCAACACGCCGCGGTCATGCCTCTATCACACCGAAATCATGCCGCGGTCACGCCATGGTCACGCCGCGGTCACGCCGCGGTCACGCCGCGGTCACGCCGCGGTCACGCCGCGGTCACGCCGCGGTAACACCGTGATTTGGCCCTTGTCTAGGACAACACCCCACGGTGGTTCACAGCGATAGTATTCCATGAGTCTTGTGATCAATGTTGAGACTGAATAATCACAATTTCTGCTGGTGGGGCGATGATCGGAATGTTGCCCTGCCTCCTCCTGCTTCCTTCTCTCTCGTCTAGAAGATGTTTCCCCATGGATGTCGCTGGATTGGGATAACATGCCGCGGTCACGCCGCGATCATGCCGCGGTCACGCCGCGGTCACGCCGCGGTCACGCCGCGGTCACGCCGCGGTAATGTCGTGATTTGGCCCTGCTCCAGGACGACACCCTGTGGTGGTTTGCAGTGATAGTTTTCCATGAGTCTTGTGATCAATGTTGAGACTAACTAATCACAATTTCGGTCGGTGGGGCGATGACCGGAATGTTTCTCTGCCTCCTCCCACTCCCTTCGCTCCTGGCCAGAAGATGCTACCCCACGGATTTTGCTGGACCGGGCCAACACGTCGCGGTCACGCCGTGGTCATACCGCGGTCAGGCCGCGGCCACTCCGCGGTCAGGCCACGGTCACTTCGTGGTCACGCCGCAGACCGCGGTCACGCCGTAGTCACGTCACGGTCACGCTGTGGTAATACTGTGATTTGGCCTTGCTCCAATCACATCCATCCCACACCAGCCCCTTCCACCTTCATTTCAGCCAGCTGCCACTAGCATTCCAGTCCGCAACAGCCCCCCTTCCACCTTCGAATCAGCCCGCACCATCCCCCAGCACCTGCAACCATCCCCCTTCCACCAGTATTCCAGCCCCCTTCTACTTGCATTCGAGCCCGCACCAACCCCCAGCCACCTGCAATCCAGCCCGCACCATTTAGGCCATGCCCTTTGGGTTAAATAATGATGACACTTCATACCAACACTACACACATTATATCATTAATACCTTCTTAGAAATAATAGATGGATGATTTTTTTAATTACATGGTTATCAAATCTCAATAGAGATGTGATTATTTCAAAGATCTTTAAAAAATATTTAACAAGTTGCAATAGCACAACCTAAACATGAATCTGGTAAAATGCGTTTTCAGGGTAACACTAGGGAAATTCGATAAATTTGTGGTGTGATACCATGAAATTGAGTTTGAATCTAAAAAACAAGTTCAGTTTTATCAATTTCACTCCCTCAGATTCTTAAATAATTGAGGGGGATCTAGGGGAACCTTTCTTACATTTATAACTTCATAGCTAACCTGGATGACATGTCTCTATGCTTCACCATGTTAATGAAGAAGGGAGTCACCTTCCATTTCGATGAGTAATTCCATGAAGCCTTTGAGATTCTAAATAAATACTTACTGCACTGACCAGTATTGATTCCATTGGTGGAAGGAATTCCACTCATCTTATTTTTGGCCTTCATAAATTGATTTCTCAGTGTTCTCATTGCACATAAGAATGATGCGGGGAGTGAAACAAGTGTCTATTATATTAGTAAAATAATGTTATGTACTAAGACACAATATTATGATGTTGAGAAAAACTAACTCACACTCATCTTCCCAATTAAAATATGAGGCTTTAATTGTATCCTTACAAAGTTCACCCGGTCACTCGTATTTACTCGCTCAAGTATATCCTTAGCTACCCTATATTGACTAGGAATTTTTCCCTATGATCAGTCACTTTAAGAAAACATGATATCCAGTTCATATCACATAAGTTAGTGAAAGGGAAGACCCTATCTAATTTCCTCATGGAACATCCTTCCTAAGAAACTATACTACTAGAAATAAAACTTCTAGATTAAAAGGTTTTCTATTCCCATGAAGATCCCCGAACACAGGATATGTATTTTTTTCTGCCTCCCAAAGTCCTATCAACAAAAGTATGGAGAACCCAAATATTATTTGTGTATGTCCAGGGATTATATTAATTTCTCTAGATAAAGTAATTTTTCTATACTCTTTCTCACTATCTGATGGATGGACAAATAATTAGATAGAATACGAAGCCCTAATTTCTATCTTTGAACTGGAACTATAGCTGAAAATAGAACAACTAAATATCATAGGAGATTAAAAGCTAGTGATAAAATATATGATGATGAATATGCAATAAAAAAGGATGAACTAGCCCCTCTAACTAGCTATGTTTGAATATTAATGGAATATTTCCATTTTAAACCCACATTGTATCTTGTACCCTATCAAAAAATGATTTTACTAATGTAATTTCTAATGAAATCGTAGTTTTAGATGGCCCTGATTAGTATGAGGTTTTCTACAAAATTACGCATCAAAGGATGGTATCATATATCATCATTTGTGACATGGAGGAAATCAATCAGATCAAAAATTCCCTAGTTCTTGATGAAATGATATCCACCCCTAGATGGAAGGTGCCCATAATTGATTATCTTCAAAAATGGGACCCTCTTGATATAACGAGTTGGAAGGGAATAAATTTGGCATTAGGCAGAGAGATTTACGCTTAAAGATGGCCCAAAATATAAAAAAATCCTTCTATAATATGGACAATGAGACCAACTTCTTCTATAGATAGTTAAAGAAAGTGTATCGGGAGTATACCATTGAGTCTAACTGATAGAATCCAACAGATGATGAAAAGTAGGTTGCTGTGAGATGTTGTTTGGAAGGGGGAATAATAAAAGGGGATATTGTTTTTTAGAAAACAGATCTATTGTGCAGATACAAGGGCAGTTTCCATCAGCCTCGCAGTACGACCACGGGGAGTCCTTTCTTCAACTGTTATTCTTTTTTCCTACTGTAAATCCTGCTCGTTATTGTAGTAGAAATCAATAGAAAATATTGTTTTTCTTCTCTCTCTAACTTGAACACCTATCACTAACCACTCATACCGCTATCATGTAGCAACAAATGGACAGATTCATGCCTCCAATAAGTCTCTATCGAATAAGTAGTAGAAGATGGTTGAAAAATAGAATAAGTCCTAGATGGACAAGCTCTTACATGATTTATGGGCCTACCATACCACCATGTGAACTACTGCCCAAGAGACACCGTACTCACTAGTGTACAAAAATGATCTAGTTTTTCCCATTAAATTCCAATTTGTATCGCTACAAATAGTTATCTATGGAAAACTCTATATTTGGGAAAGACCTATATAGGGAACAACCCGTTCATGAACTACATGTGGGTTTAATTCTCCCATTACATGATACATAGTGACACCCATATATATTGTCTTGGGTCCAGCCATAATATTTCATTTTTATGCTAGGGAACCTATATCCTTTATGCATGACATTAAACTATATGGTTTTTGAAGAACTATGTGTGGTTTGATTCCAGTCATCACACGATATGTAGTGATGCATGAAGCTCCCAACCTTGTTCCAACTGCAAAAATCAATAGGAAAAATACCCCCCTATGCATATGGGTCAGACCTACATAGATAGTTTCCCATTCAAGAACTATATGTAGATTTATTTATGTTATCACAGGATATAGAGTGACACCAAAATCTCCAATCTCGTGTCCAGATACAATAATTAATGGGAACAATGCCCCTCTCTATGTATGGGGAAGACTTGTATAGATAGTTTCCCATTCAAGAACTTCATGTGGCTATATTTCTTTCATTATAGGATATTTGGGTCTAATTGGATCTCCAATCTTGGGTCCATTTACAACAATCAACATGAAAACGATCCCTCTCTGTATATGAGTTAGACCTGCATAGATATATTTTATACAAGAAAAATATAAAACATTATTACTTCCATCATAGGATAAATATGGAAAAATAAATCTTTAATAATTGGTTTAATCACAACATGTAAGATGATAAAAATTTATCTCCAAACATCATACGGACTGGACCTATGTAGTAATCCATCAGAGACCCACTCTCGCACAACTTAACAAACTTCCTAGTTTTCCCCTATTTCTACCACTAATCATTTATCATGTGAGATCAGGGAACCTGGATTTCTAATATGGAAAATGATAAGGGGGGCTATTTAGATCCGAAAAACGACTTTATCACATGATGTTATACTGCATGACAAATTTCCTTACCACATAAAACTAAACTTTGAAGAAAACATCTTGTCACATGATTCTAAGCTGTATGATAGATAAATCCCCACTACTTGATGTTAAAATGTGTAATCCATCATAAATCATCATTATTTTTCAAAGTACCACAAGATCCTAGCACCAATCAACTAGAGAATGGGGTGCCTCCATTATCTTTTTGAGCACATTAACCCATAAACCACCTTTCATTACTTTAGTGACTTGGGTTTCCAATAATCTCCCATTAACCCTAAAAGGGATATATATCTCCATTTTTTATCTTAGTTTCATTGAATAAGGGATTTAAACTAGAAACTAGAGACATCTTAGCCCTGCAAGAAGGACATTCTAATCTTTGTGAGCCTAATGTCAATGTGGAAGAACCCAACACCTTAGAGTGTTATGGTCCATCCTTGGTATGATTGTCTCATACCATTAGTCATGACCCAATAAACTTGATCCAGGATTTACAACATTTTCACCTACTTCTCAAAAGGATCACCACACCAGCCACCACCCCCCAGCCTCCTGCAAAACACTCATGCCAGCCCTCTGTCACCTTGAAAAACACTCATCCTAGCCCCGCAGCCAACATCAACCAACCAGACCAACATCCCTATCCAAACAAAGCCTAGAGTGAAATACCTCTAGACAATTATTCCAACTAATGGCCACTACACCAACACCTACTTGCACAAGAACCCTAAACCACACCAGATCTAACCACAATAAGCATCTATAGTAGACACAACACCCAAAATATTAGCTAGAAACCAAATCATCCCCAGACCACCATCTGGCCCCATCCATCACTATCTGAACACCTTGCATCAAAGTGGACCACCCCACCATAAGAAAGTCTAAAAAACCAGAACTCAACTAGTACCATCCATCCGAAGCGCCCCACATCACCCACGCCTAACCCATCATACAACCTAAAGAATCCCCAAGAAGTACCTGATCCAAATGTGAGCTAATACCCACCCTTAATCCAACACCTCTAGACCCACCAAGTAGTCAAAATGCACCCACCCTAGAAAGAGAACCACCCATCTACCAGAAACATGCCTCTCAACCTGCATCATCCAGCATCTCAAGGTAATTTTAGAACATACACCATAGAAATCCCTACACCATCAACAACTAGAATACACAAGATGGGGAAACCGAGCACAAGCCAATAGAACTTACTCCAAACCACCACCTGAAGACCCACCCCAAACTATATCCACCACACTAGACAATTGAGACAACCAGAAGCCTACAATAGTAATCCAAAACAAAGAAGAAACACCAGAAATCCAACCCTTATGCACCCAAAACATGTTACCAACCATAGTAGAAATCACAAACCAACCAGCACGATCCACCATGTAAGTGTATCTTGTACTACACCATGTAGAAAAATCAAAACAACAACACCCCCAGCTAAAATCCATCTTCAAAGGTCCTATAATTCCAAACAGCAACATGAAACTCACAAACTCACCTCCTAAATCCTCCGAAAGAAATATATAACCCCACTATGAGAATATATGTAAGTATCTATTAGATAAATCCAGCATATCCCAGACTCAACCTTAAGAAGAATACAAAGTAGGGGGCTTATGTCCAGGGGAGTCCAATAGGGGGGGTTCTATCCAGGGGGGCTGCTATACAGGGGGGTCCAGCAGGGGGAGTTCTGTCCGGGGGGGCTGTTGTCCAGGGGGCTGCAGGTTTCTGTCCAGGGGGGCTGCTGTACAGGAGGGTCCAGGGGTGGGGGTTGTTGTCCAGGGGGTCCAGTGGGGGGGTTTCTGTCCGGGGGGCTGCTTTCTAGGGGGATCCAGTAGGGGGGTTGCTGTCCAGGGGGTCCAGTAGTGGGGGGGGGGCTGTTGTCCAGGGGGTCCAGCAGGGGGGGTTCTGTCCGGGGAGGCTATTGTCCAGGGGGTCCAAGGGGGGGCTACGGGTTTCTGTCCAGGGGGGTTGTTGTCCAGGGGGTCCGGGAGGGGGGGTTGTTGTCCAGGGGGTCCAGTTGGGGGGTTGTTGTCCAGGGGGCTGCTATCTAGGGGGTCCAGTAGGGGGGCTGCTGTCCAGGGGGTCCAGCAGGGGGGGCTGCTGTCCAAGGGGGTCCAGCAGTGGGGGGGCTGTTGTCTAGGGGGGGTCTAGCATGGGGTCTTCACTATTCTTTTTTATTGAGTTATATTCTTTGTGAATATTCTAAGATGTTTTGTTTTACCATAATTTTAGGGGATGATCACTATTATGTTTTAACTTGTGTTGAAGGTACTTTTGAGCTAGTTCCAGACTTCTTTTATAGTTTTTCTTATAGGGAGACTCATGTAAGTGCAGTTATGTGTTTTCTTTATATCTGTATTTTTTTTAATTCTTATTATGTAAGTAGCTTTCGTGTATAATTTAATTTAGAGGGGACTGTAAGGGGGTAGGGGAAACTGGCAGGGGGGAGGGGACTGGAAGGGGGTGTAAGTGGGGGCTCGTAGGGGTGTAAGTGGGGGCTGGTAGGGGTAGGGGGAGGGGAAATGGGTGGGGAGGGGGTAGGAATGGGGGGTCGGGGGGGTCTAGGGTCTATCCAGGAGGGGGGGTGGTTGTCCAGGGGAGTGGAGTTCTGGGCTATCCAGGGGATCTGTCCAGGGTCTGGGGGGTGTCCAGGGTATGGGGAGGTATGGGGGGTGTCCAGGTTCTGGGGGGTTCTAGGGTCTTTCTAGGAGGGTGGGGGTGGATATCCAAGGGAGTGGAGGTCTGGGTTGTCCAGGGGGATCTGTCTAGGGTCTGGGGGGTGTCCAGGGTCTGGGTGGGGGTGTCCAGGGTCTGTCTGGGGGGTGTCCAGGGTCTGTCTGGAGGGTGTCCAGGGCCTATCTGGGGGGTTTCTAGGGTCTATCTAGGGGGATGTCTAGGGTCTAGGGGTGTTTAGGGTTTGTCTGAGGTGTGTCCATAGTTTTTCCAGGAGGGGGGGCTTTGTAGTGGGGTTGTCCAGGGGGAGGGGGCTGTCTAGGGGATGGGGGTTTATGTAGGTTTGGGGTGTCCAGTGTCCAAGAGGGAGGGGTCTGCAGGGGGGTCTGTCCTGGGGAAATGTCCAGCAAGGGGGTGAAAGGGGTGTCTAGCAGGGGGGGCTGTTGTCCGGGTGGGGTTGTCCTGGGGGGGTGTCCAGGATGGGGGGCTGTCCAGGGGGGTCTGTCCAGGGGGTGAGTGGGGTCTGTCCAGGGTGGGAAGGGGGGCTGCAGAGGGAGGGTAGAATGGGGTCTTTAAGGTGTAGATGGGGTGAAAGGGGGGAGTGGGGGCGATTTGCAGGGGGCGGTGGTGAGGATGCAATGGGTTAGCACCGGCTGAACGGTGCTGGTTTTTTTACAGAATGTATAGTCTTTTAGCCATGGTTTTAAACTGTAGTTATAGGTCTACATCCACGGTTCCTAACCGTGGATATATGTCTATAGCCACAGTTTCAACTATGGATATAGGAGATGGGTTCTTTCAGCCTATTCCATGGGTTGAAAACCATGGATTTAGGGTTATTGCCACGGTTGGAACTGTGGCTATAGGGCAATAGCCACGGTTCAAACCGTGGCTAAAGGGATATAGCCACGGTTAGGAATTGTGGCTATAGGTTTTACCCTATATCCATGCCAATACTAGCCATGGTTTTGGGAACTGTGGCTATAACCTATAGCCACGATTTTTGGTCCTATAGCCACAGTTTAAAACTGTGGCTATAGCCTGATTTTGTAGTAGTGATAATCACACAATTTTTTATGAAAAAAGATATGTATAGATAAGAACCATTAGATTTAATTAGTGATGAAATTGTAGCTAAAATCATCACATATGACTAGCTACGCTCCTCAGTTATAAATGTATGCATGAGGTATGTTTTCATGATTTGATTTTACAGAAGCTGGTATACTATGATAATTATGGCTAAATACATTTCATATTTTTTGCAGGCATATATATGAAAAACAATTGAAGTGAGTTTCCCATGAATACAAATTTTGACTCGTTAGTCCTCACACCATGTCTACACAATAAAAAGAAATAGATTTCAATTTTCAGGCTGAATTAATGTCAAACCTGCTCAGAACGTTTCAATGAAAAATTACGACTGGAAGGCTCTTTTTAATACCAATGTTGGAGGGGTAAAACTCTACATTTTAATCATATCAATTATATTTTCATTTCAATCATTACTTATTCCTTTTTTTGTTTTTAGGCAGCATTGGATGCTCATTTCAGTCAATTTGGATACTCCAAAGATTTATTTTCTGGATTCCCTACATGGATATCCAATAAACTGACCACACATGATGGAGATTGTAAATTTGTAATACACTAGATCCAACATTTTAGAACTAAATATATAGTTATATAATTTATATTATATTTTAATGAGGATTTTTTTATGATATGGAGGTGTATAAATATCATCTAAAGGCTGGAATGAATCCAGGTTCTAAGGATGACAAGGAGCATGAGATCTATAAATGGAAAAGTATCAGGGTATATATAATTATACTGCACTATCCAAATACATATCAAAACAGATTACTTATTTTTCTCAATGTTTCTGTAGTGTCTGAAACAAAAAAACGGAAAGGACTGCGGTTATTATGTTTGTAAATTTATGAAAGAGATCATATTTCATGAACAAACTAGCATCCCTGAAGAGTTATTTTTGAAAATAATTACTAGTTCATTTAAAATATTTATTAATCCTTTGTGTATTTATATTTTTTCAATTCTACTATGACTATCACAAAAAACTCATATTCACAAGATGATATAGATTTGTTTAGAAATGAATGGGCAGCGTACCTGATGGAAGAATGTAAACAAATAGGATAATGAAGGTGAATTACTACTACTTATGTTATCTATATATAATCATTGATATCGCCCTTGTTTACACTTATTGAGCATCTATTATCACCCTTTATTATGTTTCATATCCTAAGATTATGAAAAATGGTTTTAGAAATGATTTGAGTTTCCAGTAAAGAATAACTTAATAAGAGACTCTTATGAACTACTGACATACGGAAAATAGATAAATTATGTTTGGATTGTTTTTATACTTTAGGAAAATGATCCATGAGTCATTTGTGACGTGTATGAATCAACCGTACCTCAATCTAACACACGGTGTGACCGATATGGCTAAAAGTGTCTGATATCAGTTTGAAATTGACACTAACTTTAGAAAACAACACAAGTGACATACGAAATACCCAGAAAATGTGTTCGGATTGTTTTGATACTTTGGGACAACGATCCATGAGTCATTTTTGAGGTGTAATAATCGACCGCACCTCAATCTGACACATGGTGTGACTGGTATGGCAAAAAGTATCTGATATCAGTTTCAAATTGACATTAACTTTAGAAAACAACACAAGTAACATACGGAAAACTGAGAAAACGCATTCATATTGTTTTGATACTTTAGGAAAACGATCCATGAGTCATTTTTGACGTGTAAGAATTAACCACACCTCAATCCGATGCACGGTGTGACCGGTATGGCTAAAAGTGTCTGATATCAGTTTCAAATTCACATAAACATTAGAAAACAACACTAATGACATACGGAATACCAAGAAAATTCATTCAGATTGTTTTTATACTTTAGGAAAATGATCCATCAGTCATTTTTGACATGTACGAATTGACTGCACCTCAATACAACACACGGTGTGACTGGTATGGATAAAAGTGTCTGATAGTGGTTTCAAATTGACATTAACTTTAGAAAACAACACAAGTGACATATGGAAAACTGAGAAAACACGTTTGGATTATTTTGATACTTTAGGAAAACAATCCATGAGTCATTTGTGAGGTCTAAAAGTTGATTGTACCTCAATCTGACGCATGGTGTGACCAGTATGGATAAAAGTGTCTGATATCAGTTTGAAATTGACATTAACTTTAGAAAACAACACTACTGACATATGGAATACTGAGAAAATTCATTCAGTTTGTTTTGATACATTAGTAAAATGATCTATGAGTCATTTTTGACGTGTAAGAATCAACCACACCTCAATCCAAAGCACGGTGTGACCGGTATGGCTAAAAGTGTCTGATATCAGTTTCAAATTGACATAAACTTTAGAAAACAACACTACTGACATACAAAATACCAATCAAATGCATTCGGATTGTTTTGATACTTTAGTAAAATGATTCATGAGTCATTTTTGATGTGTACGAATCAACCACACCTCAATCCGACGCACGGTGTGACCGGTATGGCTAAAAGTGTCTGATATCAGTTTCTAATTGACATTAACTTTGAAAACAACACAAGTGACATATGTAATACTGAGCAAAATCATTTGGATTGTTTTTATACTTTAGTAAAACGATCCATGAGTCATTTTTGAGGTGTATGAATCAACCTCACCTCAATCTGACACACGGTGTGACCGGTATGGATAAAAGTGTCTAATATCAATTTCAAATTGACATTAACTTTAGAAAACAACACAAGTGACATATGGAAAACTGAGCAAACACATTAGGATTGTTTTGATACTTTAGGAAAAAGATCCATGAGTCATTTTTGATGTGTAATAATTGATCACACCTCAATCCAATGCATGGTGTGATCGGTATGGATAAAAGTGTCTGATATCAGTTTCAAATTGACATAAACTTTAGAAAACAAGACTACTGACATACGGAAAACTGAGCAAACATGTTCGGATTGTTTTGATACTTTAGGAAAACGATCCATGAGTCATTTTTGATGTGTACGAATCGAACACACCTCAATCTGATGCACGGTGTGACTGGTAAAGCTTTTGATTAGATAAACAATCAGTATTTATTAAATGAGATAAATCATCCAAAAAATATATTGATTTTACATTATTCCCTTTCATTGTTATTATAATGAAAACATTTGAGTTTATCATTTTCATATTTTAGATTCACATTTCCATATTAATGTATTCTTTCATATTAATGTTTTAATTTATTTCATTATTGTATTACTAACATAATATTTGTTTTCTTATATAGGTGAATTGTTTTCCTTGAGTTTGGATGCTTTGTTCGGCAACAAATACCATGGATGAAAATTTTTGAGAGAGGATCACGGATATCAAAGGATGAAACATTAATGTTTATAAATTTTGTTGGATAATTGTAATTGTAACCATGTAAAACATTGTTTGAAATGTATATATCAGTGTGTTTTTTTTATTCATGATGTTATGTAAATGTAAATAGCATTGTTTGTCAAAATATTGTGTGTGGGTGCTATTTTTTGCAAGTGTGCGGCTGCTATTTTGTGCAGGTGTGCTGGTTTGTGCAGGTGTGCAGGTGTGTAGGTGCTGGTTATGCAGGTGTAGGGGAAGGTGCCTTTATCAACGCTTTTTTGAGTGCCGATAAAGGACACCTTTAACAATGCTAAAAGAGAACTGATAAAGGGCCCTATTATCAGTGCTCAAGGTAGCGTTGATAAAGGCACCCCTTTATCAGTGCTAGAAAAGCACTGTTAATGTCATTTTTTAGCACTGATAAAAGGCCAAGTTGTAGTAGTGAATCCATTCATTAATCATTAATAACATTTATTCTATATTTAACTATTTATTAAACATAATTATTCCATTCATTATCATTAATCATTTAACAAACCATCATTTATAATTTACAACCCATCACCCATTACTATTTTCATTTATTCCAACCATATTAAATGCCAAAAGGAAACTATAACACCACCCAATAACAACTAAATTTTCATGACATAAAATACCACTAAACACATTCTAAAATCCATAAAACTATTTATTTTCTGCCTAAATAGCCATATCATTACTATCATAACCACACAATAATCCATCCATCACTACCGTATTAATTACCACACCACATGCTCCCAACCACATCAATCAACCATCACCCTTATAATCATAGTGATAAATACCCCATACATAGTAGCATGAAAGGGAAAACATATAAGAAATTCACACTAAAAAGGGAGTATATCATATTAATCTAGGGACATCCCTATATAATAATAACCTAGTGATCTTCACACCATGACAAAACTACTTCATACAGTCACCAAAATTACACTTCAAAACCTATCCACCAAAAATAAACCTAAAAGGAGAAGTGGGAGATTTACCTAGAGTAGATTGCACCTGTGATCTAGGGAGAGAAGAACCGTTGAGTGGTCAGGGAAACTTCTGCGCTACGTCGGGTGGGGAAGGTGCGGCCGCCAGAGGAGGAGGTGTACGGGAGGAGCCGCCAACCGTTGAGAAATGGATGAGTAGGGTTTACAGGGAGTAGGGTCGAGCGGAGAGGAGGAGAAGTAGGATTTGTGGGGAGGAGGATCCATGGAAGGGGTTTGAGGGGGAGGATAAGGAGTAGGGAAAGCGGTGGAGGTCCGGCAATGAGAAGATCGGGGGGAGGGGAGTTATCGTAGGGGTACAGTACCGTGAAAGCTTGAGGGCATGATAAACAGAGGATACTATGCACCCAATTTTATAAAATATGGGACTACGGTTTTATCAGTGCTAAAAAAGCGCTGATAAAGGAAACCTTTATCAGCACTAAAATTTTAGCACTCATAAAGGGAGGCTTTATCAGTGCTTTTTTAGCACTGATAAAGAGTACCATTATCAGTGCTAAAAAATCACTGATAAATCATCCATATATCAGTGCTAAAATTTTAGCGCTGATAAAGGGTACCCTTTATTAGCACAAAAATTTTAGTGCTGATAAAGCATCCCTCTATCAGTGATAAATTTTTGCACTGATACATGGTTCCTTTATCAGTGATTTTTACTCAGTGCTGATAAAAGGCGGTGCTTCCCTTGCCTGTTTTTGTAGTAGTGATAAAACATCTGAAGATACTCCATCCATATCCTTTTCCTCAAGTTTAAATCTATTTTTGAGAAAATATGATTGAAGCTCTTATGAATGGTAAAGATTGTGAATTTTTCACCGAAGAGGTAATGACGCCACATTTTCAAATCATGAACCATCACCGCTAACTCCAAATCATGTGTTGAGTAGTTATTTTCATGCACCCTCAACTTCCTTGATCCATACACAACCACGTGATTCCATTGCAAGATAACACACCCCAACCCTAATCCTGATGCATCACAATACACCACATACCATTTTCCTAGTTCTGGAAGAACCAAGATTGGAGTTGATGTAAAAAGATCCTTAAGTTCTTCAAAATATATCTAACACTGCTAATTCTATGAAAATGGAACATTATTCCTTATCAAACCTATCATTGGTGAATCCAATCATGATAAATCACGAACAAAACATCGATAATATCTAGTTAGACCAATGAATCTCCATATCTTGAAAATATTCTTTGGCGGTTTCCATGAAATAATAGCCTCTATTTTTCTAGATCAACTGAAACACCCTTCTCAGAAATAAAATGGCCAAGGAAATGAACCTCTGATATCCAAAAATCACACTTCGATAATTTGGCATATAACCAGCGATCTATCATGATTCCCAAGACTATCTCCAAGTGTTGCCTATGCTCCACCCTTGTCCTGGAATACACCAATATATCATCAAAAAATTCCACTAAAATAAATCCATGTATTTCTGAAATATTTGATTCATCAATTCCATAAAAACCACTAGTGAATTCATAAGACTAAAGATCATAACCACATACTCATAATGGCCATATCTACTTCTTAAATCTATTTTGGGAATATCCTCTTTTCGTACATGTAACTGGTGATACCCTAATCACAAGTCAATCTTGGAGAACCACTAAGCTCCTCTCAACTGATCAAACAAATAATAAATTTGAGTAAGTTGATATATATTATTTTTCATAATTTGTTTAATCTTATGATAATAAACACATAGCCTTAGAGTTCCATCTACCTTTTTAACAAATAAAACTAGCACTACCCACGGAGACGTGCTAGGCCGTATAAACCCTTTGTTTTCCAACTCCTCTAACTGCACTTTAAATTCTATCAATTTTTCGGTTACATCTGGTAAGATGGAATTGATATAGGATTGGTCCTTATAAGGAGATCAATCATAAACTCCACTTATATCATGGGTATAAACCTTGATAATTATTTAGGAAATACATCTATAAACTAATCAACAGCCACTAGAAAACTATTATGATCAACTCCCCCCATTTATTCTGACAACAACACCTCCAATTGATATGAGATCGTGCTAACTTCTAGTTCCAACAAGGCTTTTTCACCCACCTTTTCATTATTATCTCCTCTAAATAGATGTTTGACACCATCATCTATTGTTAAACTAATTGTTCACGCATAACAGTCAATGTGGGCCTTAAACATTTCCAACAAATTCATTTTGAGAATTATATCATAAGAATCCATCTCAAGCATTGAGAAATACCACATCAACTTAACCTCATCCACAACTATACAACAAGATCTGAACAGAAATTCTCAATACTCTCTTTGGCTGAGAGGAGTTTGAAGTTTTAAAACCAAAGGCTTCATTTCCATAGTAAAACTCATCAATATAATAGCATGAGAAGCAATAAAAGAATGTGAAGCACCCATATCAAACAGCACTTTCATCAAGGTAGAAATTAAAATAATAATACCTCGCACTATGGATAGTCCCAAATGATTATACATCATCACCTACTCAACTTCAAAAAACTTATTTATTACCACACTCTACTCTTTATTTCCCTGCTGAGGATTCGTGGTATTCCTGGAATCACCATGACTAACTTTACTCTACTGAAGAGGTATATGATGTTGCTCTTATCCCATCAAGGAATAGGATGCATGTGACCCCTGAGGAGTGTCACGAACACCTAACCTCAAATCATTATGAAAATACCACTAAATATTTCTTGTCTGCTTCCAGTTATGACATGCTCGAGGTTGTGTCATAAAATCCCACTTGATGTGGCCTATATAACCACACTGAAAACATCCCATATTACTATGATTCTTGGGAGGAAGATTCACCAATCCTTCCATAAGATTCTAAGCCATAATCCAACCCTATAAATAAGTTTCCCACTTCCACTTGATCCTATCATTAAAGTTCCCACTATTTCCTGTGGGTACTAACATGCTTCCCCCACCTGTAGCCCCCAAAATATCTTGTTCAACCACTATTTATCTATTCAAAATTTTTGTATAATAATTTATACATAACACCTATATTTTAGAATGAATTTAATGCCTCAACCCAAATTAAAAAATATGTGCCTTCAATGATGTACTAACCTCTACCTCAGGTGCAAACCGTACTAATTTCATAAACTTAGTCGCATATTCCATTACTGAGAGGTTTTCTTGGTTCAACCTAAAGAAATCTATTGTGAACTGAATTCTGAACGTATGAGGGTAGAATTGTTTATTAAAACATTTCTCAAAATCCTCACATTCCATGCCTTGGTTCGTTCCATCTTGGATCACCAACTCCCACCACTGATGGGCAAGATCTTCCAACATGTACATGGATAGCTTCACTTTCAGCTCTATTGGTGTTCCCAAGAATTAAAATATCCTATTTATTCTATTCAATTGTGATTATGCCTTTTATGGTTCCAAATTACCCCTAAAGATGGGTGTATTGTACTTTTGAAACTGAACCACATGATCCACATTCTTTGGCTCATCCACTTCATTCCAACTTTCCACAGCTTGGAAAGATTGCATTATACTCTGCGCTAGTTGTTGGTTCACCTAGGGCTCATGTGCAACCGCATTTTTAGTATCCTCCTCCAGTTGGTATCTATGAGTCCTACCTAGTTCCATTTATATAAATACAAAAACCACTATAATTCTCAATCCCTTAACAAGAAAAGGTTTAAAATTTAAAATTCAATTACATAGTAACTATCACAACTAGGATTTCCACAATTTTATATTTCCCATGTTTCTCTATTTTTGAAAAATATATCATATTTTTAAATATTCACATTTGAAAATAATTCCCAGATTTTCCAAAAATCCATATATCCATACCACAAAATAAATCATTATACCCATGAAATATGCATCATAGTGGGAAGTCATTTCTACCTTGCATTCCATTATTATCTCATTGGATACACCCATGAAAATGATATTTCCAATGCCTATAAGTGTCTCCAAAACATTTATATACCCAACTACCTGGTAACTTGAAGTTCAATATAAAAGGTTTAGTTATTTCCTTTTATGATATACATTTCATGTTCTGATAATCCTATGACTTGCTACCATCCCAACTCAAAGAATAGACCAAGAACAAATGTCAACCCCAACATTGAAAACTGATACCAAGGAACCAAAAAACTTCAAATTCAAGGATCAAACAAACTGATACCACTTGTAATGCTCCCTCCTCATTGTCTTGAGAAGGTGGTGAGATGTTACTTAGCCTTAACCGACATTCACAAGGTGCTATAGGCTGGAAATAAATGCCAAGGTATTCAAGAACAGTTGGGGAACAAATTTCCCTTTGAATGAAACCAACCAAACAAGAAATAACTAAACATGACTATATGATTCATGTTAACAAAGTAAACCATGATAACACATTACCAAGAGACAATGAAAAACTAAACTATTCTATAACAATTCCCATAAAATAATACAACTAGATCCCAAGAATCCCAAAATCAGAGTACCAAGTAGAATTCCAAACAACATGACCCAAAGGAAACCATGACACACTCCATGGATCAACACCCTGCTCCATGATCCAAGAAGCACCATACTTCCCAAGCATCATAATGATTCTCTAGAAAAATGAGACGCTTTACCCTTACTTGTGTCAGGGAAAATGACATCCAAAAAAGCATTAAAGTTCCAAATTAGGGGGTGAGTAAAAATACTCAGTAGGTTTTCCCCAAAAAAACTTCCCTACACATGCCACTAGGATATAACTGTTAATACATTTATATAAATAGCTTATATAAAACATCAAATTGTGAAACAATTTCCAGCAAGCCAAACACACCTTTACCAAGACACTCTTACCCAAATCCACACAATACAAGGGAAATCCAAACAACTATTCCATAATCTTTTTACCATCACATGTTAGAAAACAAAATTCCACCTTTCATAACCACAAACAAACAAAGCATAACTATAGGGTTTCACATACCCAAAATGGTAAAAATCATGGTGGCACTTCCTATACAAGCCCGTTTACTCCTTTCCTAATCTAGTGGTACTTCACGCCCACTTATCCTAGATGGTGGATCATCCATCCACTATCCATCCCCTTTTTATAGGGGAACTTCCTATCCACTTAACATAATTCAAATAAAAGCACCAAATGCTCAATAAAGAAACCCCTTTTACTAAAAACCATTTTCAAAAACCATTTTCATGAATCAACCCAAGATAACGATTTTAAAATCAACATTTTAAAATTTGATAACAAGAAAATTCCACCGCAACAACCCATTTTCACAAAAATCTACAAAACATCACAAAGGGAATTTTCATAAAGCTTTGCACATCATAATCACAATTAATTTCAAGAAAAAAATTAATTGAAAATAAGGATTCTAGTTCTAGAAAAGTGTATTTGAGAGAGAGGCCATCTAAATTAGGGTTTCTGTGAAATCAACCAACTCGCAACCGCACCACAAATCTAGGTGAAATCTCCACCAAAACCACTTTAGATCCATTTTCCTAAAATCAAAAATCCAAATCTCATCATTTTAGGAAATAAAAACCCTAGATCTACATACGGCGGAAGTAGATCTAGAAAAATAAGAGAGATGAAGAACTATATCTAAGGAAAACTAAGAAACATACAAGAGAGAAGGCTTACCGAGGAAGAATAACCTTCATCGCACCTCTAAAACCCTTCAAATATCTTCTAAAATTTGTGGGAGATCCCCTCTAAACATTGAGAACCAAAAATCTCGAGTAGGTTTTGTATGGGATAAGAGAGGAAGATATTAGGTAAAATCTCGAGAAACGATGGTGGACTTGTGGTTATTCTCCCTGCGGTGGGTAAGGATAGCTTGGATTCAGAAGAGGAAGGGTAATAGGTGGTGCGGAAGTTTGCAGGGAGTAACCACGGTGGGAGTGGGAATGGGGACTCCAATGATTTGGGGTCCAGCGAAATCAGTCGTGCACGATGTTGTAGGTTCTAAAACTCATAGCTAGGAATTATTCTATCATGGATCTATAAAGAAAGTTGGGTTTGCGGTTTATATTTATCTGGTTTGAGTAAATTTGAGTTCGAATCTGGTAGATGAAAGAGGCGGTGAGAAAGGGTTGTAGTGCCGCAGGGATGAGAAATAGTGTGAAGAGACAGAGGGTAGTGAGAGATTGAGAAGAAGAATATATGTGGGTGAGTATTGATGTGAGAGGCTTTGTTGGGAGAAAAGGAATCATAGAGTGGCACTGATTGTGAAAATATGAACATTAACGGTGGTATAATGACAGGAGTCACTGACAGTGAGAGGTGTGTGTGAGACCAATGAGAAATAGAGAAAATGACACCAATTCATATCGATGTGTCAAAGAATTGGTCTCATAGATGGTTGTCGACTAATTAGAGGATGAAGCACCGACGGGGTTCATCGGTGGCACTGATGAAAATAAGAGACCGATGTCACGTCGTGAGGAGGGTGGAGGGGTGTGACAACGTTGATCACAACGGTATAGGTGACACCGATGGTGCAAAATTTAATCTTAAAAATAAAAAATTAAATTAAAACTTAAGTTTATTAAGATAATTAATTAATGAAAAACATAAAACTAAAAACGTTAACTAAAAATAAAAAGTAAAATAAATTTCTCTAATTAAGAAAAATGGATAATTAACTAAATTAAAGTTAAGCTTTAAAATCACATATTTAAGTAGATGTAAACAGTTTAATTAATAAAGTGAATTATAATTAAATGAAATTAATAAAATATTAAAATTAAAAAACATGTTAAATAATTTTATTAAAGGAACTACTATGAATGAAAGTGTGCTACGTCGGTGACTAAATGAGTCATCGTTGGTGGAAAAAGAAAGCAGGGGAGTGGAATGGTGGCACCGATGAATAACGGTGGCACCATTGAATTAAAAATTTAATCTACAAACAAGGTACTAAAGTATTAAATTCTTAAAAGAATAAATTAATTAATTAATTAACTAAATGAATACATGAAATTAAAAACACATTAGATTATTTAAATTATTAACTTATTAAAAACTTAACAAAATAATAGAACATAGAAATTAATAAAGTTAATTAATATTAATTAATTTAAATTAAAGAATAAAATATTAAATTAAAAACTAAGTAAGATGGACACAAGTTTAATTAACAATTGATTAAATAATAAACAATAAAAATATTTAAAAAGTTGGCAGATTGACACCACTAATTAAGTAATTTACTAAACTATAAAATTAAGTTAGACTAAATTATCACTTTTAAATACTAAAATTACATAATTAGTTATAAAAGTTTATAAATTAATATATTAAATAATAGAAATACAAAAGTGCACTTATTTACTAAAAAGAAAAAAATTAATTAATTAAATTACTAAAAACTAATAAAAATGGTGTGGAAAACCATGTCAAATTAGAGCCACATCAAATTCCCTCACACTTAAAAATTATTTGTCCTCAAACAATCGCATGCTTTATTATCTTTGAAAAATAGTAAAGTGTTTATAAAACTCAACTCAAAATGTAACATGTCTAGAAATTTGAAAACAAAGGACTGTCAAAAGGCTTTAAAAATGAATTGTTCTAAGGAATCTTGCCTTAAATAAAATTCTCACTGGTAGTCTAGAAATAAATGAATCATCAAGAAGTGAAGATGTCCTGCCTCATATGTGATACTACTTAATGACTCATCTCAATTCAAATCTAATATCTAAATCTAAGAGTGACGATAGGTTAAATTTATGTGTAATTAAGAACTTATCCAAAGAAACTTTGTACTTTGATTCATCACCTAGGATCCAAAAATAATTATATTTTTTGTGTTAATCACCATATTGATACAACCTAAATGATTTCAATATAAACCAATTGTCCCCTTCACCATTTGGCATTCATCATTCCCCTCACCTTAATGAACTCATTTTTGACCATAGACACTCTATTTTATTTTTCCCAAGCCATGTATCATGTGATGAGTACTACGCATGTGCACTTATTCAAAGTGTATAGAGGGCTTATAGTTAAAAAAAATCACCCAACATCTAGGGTCTCAGAGATTCATTGTGGGATCCCAAATTCCTAAAATACTCTAGTTTCAAAAGATTTATATATAAATCCTTTACTTTGAATCACTAGTGCAATTACTTTAATAATTAAAAGTAAAATGGGTTCCCTAGAATCAGGATCAAACTTCCAGTTCCAAGGGTTATGATAATAAATACACAAATAGGTTAATTACATCACTCTCAAAAATAGAACCTAAACCAAAATTTCATAAAAACATTAAACACTTTCACTTAGAAATCATCCATCCTCAAAGTTTTCAAATTCAAATAAATTCTTAACTACCAGTCAAGCATCATCCTAAGGTAATATCATTTTGAGTACAGTGTAAATCCTAAAATTATGCAATAATTTGGAAAAACAATTACCCATTTTTTACAAAAAAATTAAGTGTCAGTGGGAATTGATGTGCTTTCATTAAGCACAGTTTATCACAGTTAAGAATTGACCCCCTCCCCCACACTTAAAATCCAAATTTTTCCCCAAATTTGAATTCCAAATATGGAGAAGAACAAATTGATAGTTATAGTTCAAAAAATATTTTCAATTGTGTAGATTAATGACATGTATAATGGGTCTCAATGAAGTTCAAAAAGTATGTTTTCCACAATAAATAACCTGATAGCAAGTTCATATCCATGGACATGAATTATCAATTAAATCCAGTGACATAGATTTTCAATTCAGTTCTAGAAATATCATGTCAACATTTGGGTGCACAGTGGATAGGGTGTATGCATTTTAACAAATTAGTTTCAACTGGGTGTTCAATAAAGAAGAAAGAAAACATTCCAACACCCCTTAGCTAATAAGATTCAACAAAAACACAAGAACTAGCCTACATGTACCCCCCCCCCCCCCCTCCACACACACTTTGTTTGATACAGTGAAGTGATTTAAGTAACAATGAATTTCAAATTTCAGCAAGGAGGAACATGCAAAAAAAATTACAACAAAGTGGCATGTGCAGAAAAAAAAATTAACAAGGTGAAATGCAGTAGGTTTTTATTCCAATACAAGTATAATTTGTTCAAAACCATGTAGAATTTTCATGGAAGCAATACATGTAGTAGGTTTTTTTAAAGAATTATATAAAGAATAATTTTTATAAAATAAATATGAGTAGATAATAAATTAAAATTTAATAATAAATTACTTCCCTGAAAAAGTTTATCAATTGCCCTCCAGCATGGGAATTCCACTCCTTGGATGACACCAGTAGCAGCATCCTAAAAACACAGATCGTGTAAACCAAGAACAAATATCCAGAAGAGACAGAGTATATAGAAGACAACAAAGTAGTACTTTATTCAAAACAAGAACAATATAGAAATGAAAACAAAGAAAGAGTATAGGTTGACTCCCATGAAGCACTAAATTTAAATTCTTTATTTAGAATTTATTTAATTATAATTTTTTATATTTATTAACACAAAAAAACCATGGGTTTCCTCCCATGAAACTCTAGATTTATAGTCCCCAACCAGACTCACCTAGAACTAACCATGGTCACTAGGTCGATGTGGTTTCCTCAGTTGGAACCACCACATGTGCTTGGCCCAATTATTTTTAACAAAGAAATGAATTTTGTGGGAACCAAATCTTATGAAAACAAAAACACGACTTTCATAACCTGAAATAACCCCTAAGTAACACCCTTTAAAGTTGTGGTCATAGTATTATCCACTTATAAATTATGTTCATATTTGACCAATTAACAATTCTAATAAGGGACAACAAATAATCAGGTGCTTCAAAGGGTGTGACATTATCCCCACAGATCTTTCTCTCAACCCCAACTTCAACATTATCAAAAACAAGGGTGCTTTAAAATGAGTTCTGACTAATAGGTTCAAGAGGAGCAATAGCAGTGTGCTGAAAAGAATCAGAAACACTAGAACTCAAGTGAAATTTCTCATCTAAACAACTATCAGTATTTATAAGATCCTTTTCACCCAACTCATTTGAGGATGGAAGTGAGAAACAAGGAAGATAATTAATTTGATTATTAATAGATTCTGGTTTTACAATGCTATAAATCACTTCCAATAGTTCCTCATCAGTTAACATACACTCATAATATACTACTTATAATAAATAAATTCTACCTAAATCAAGTTCTAGTGTATGTTCAACCTTCATTTTATGTTCAATTTCAAGAATATCACTTTCTAAAACAATGTCAGTTGAGTGTTTCAATTCATAAATGGGGGAAATATTGTTCAATTCAGCTTCAAGAAATTCATTTTCTAGGTTGTTCAAATTTAAATAATCTTCCCTAAATAAATCAACACTACTTGAAATTTCTATACATAAATTTTCAGAAAATTGACGACTCTTAGAATATCATAGTGAAAGCTCAAGAGTTATCCTTTCCTCAAAATGCATTTCCTCGACTTCTTTTTCCAACAACATTTCCGAAATTATTGGGTTTGAAGTTTCAAAACATGGAAGAGAAGTGTTCAGTTCAAGTTCAAAAAATTCAGATTGTGTATTATCCAGTTTAATATTCTCATACAGATTATACCCAATATCAAGTTCAGTCTCATTGTTCAAAAATTCAGAAAAGTTGGGTGAATGGTTTTTTTCATTCAAGTTTTCAGTTTCAAGTTTGACATCACCCGAGTGACTTCATTCTCAAATTTTATAAAATAGTGATTTTTCTTAAAATTAGGAATTATGAAGAGAACTGGGATTTCTTTTTCAATCTGATTCAATTCAATTTCAAAATGGTCCAACTCATCTTCATTAAAGTTCTTTATGGAATTTTCAATGTTTTTTTCTTTATTCAATGAGTTAGTTGTTTCCAAAATTGGTTCATCAGATTTGGATTTTTCAAAGTAAAAGTGGTGTTTCCTAGTTTCACTATCAATCTCCTCTTCAACTCCATTTTCAAATCTTTTATAAATACTTTATTTTTTATTCATTCCAGATTCTTCCTGCTCTTTAACGCTTATTTGTAATTCCATGAGCATGTTTTCTAATCTTTTCATTCTTTAATCATGATCTTGATAATCTCTAAGTTGAATTTCAAGGGCTTTATTAAACTAAGAATTCCAAATATCCTCCCTAGAATCCAATTTGGTTTCAATTAATTCAAGTTTAACTAGGAATCCAGGATTAGATTCAATGTTTTTCTCATTCTATTCAATGTAAAATATGTAGTGGCTGGTTATAGACACACTACCAAGAAGTTTGACCATAAAAACCAGAACATACACAGTAAAGCCCAAGTTGATGATTTCAATTCTCAAAATATTCCATTTTTTAAACTAAAAACAGGTGAGATTAGACACACATCAAATTTTCAAATGACTGAAATTTTTTAAAGTTTAAAACAAGCAGCAGATTCAAGTTCACAGATTTTTTTAAAGTAGTTTTTTATGTGTTCTTTTTATTTTTTTTATTTTTTTATACCTTAGATTACTCAGCATGTGCCTTCCCCAGAAACGGAACAAAATTTTGATGCAATCAGAGGTCATCACGGCCCTCAAAATTACATTTAATAACCTACACTGGCATAGTGATGCAGGGTCGATCTACAAAGAAGGTAGGTGAGTTATACTAAGGTTTTTGAATTTTAAACCCCCACAGTTGTCAGCAGTGGAGGGAGTGAACATATTTTTACTTTTTATTTTTTTTATTTTTTAATGATAAAGTGAAAATAGGATGAAGAAACAAGATTTTTACAAAGTAACAAAGTCTTATACTACAATGTTAAAAAACTAAAGAAATACAATGTATTAATATATAGCAGCAAAATAAAGGAGCAATAGATCAATTATATTACTCAGGAATTCTAAACTACTAGTAAAAAATGTTTGACTTCATCACAACTTTTTATTGTATCAACCTAGAGGAAAAACTGATGAATTACCCTTGCCAAGAAACTCATTAGACAGAAAATTGATTCTTTGAGTTTTCCACTCTAGAATCAATCAAACTACTTGTGAAATTAAAAATGATAACAATTGGAATTAAACTCATCGTAAAACTCCAACTATTTAAGACATTAAATATTTGATAGATGTATTCAAGATCTAGCTTTCCAGTTGATCTTGAATTTATCAATTTTGGAAAGAATTGAGGAGTGAAACAATTAAACATAGAATCATAAATCAATCTCACTAATTGGTTATGATTTGGAAAAATGTAAATTATGTGAAGAAATATTATAGAAAATATAGTAGAATTAAATTTCCAAGCTAAAAAATAATTATCCTATGATTATTTTGATTTCAAAACACTACAAAATATCTAATTACAGAGTATTTAAAAAATGAAAAAAGGATAAATAACTCCCCTAATGTTGCTCTGCTCTCAGGCTCCTTTGCCTCCAGGTCTTCTCATGGATCTCATGGGAGTCTCCTCTCTCGAAAATAATGGCATAAAATTCAGAATGAGAGTGTCCCCCGAATTCTACTGCTTGCTTTGTTTTAATATCCACTATCATCTGATGCACGCCACTGCATGTTTCCATTGACATACTTTGGTTCTTTAATCTTTGACCACACTTGTTTATTTTTTCACTTAACACACGTCACTTTAGAATCGCCCTTGTAACTAACTCCCCACGGGTTAGTTGAATGTATTTGGATGGGGTTTCAACTCTATTTTGAGCCTACATAAAATAATAAAACAAAATAGTTATAACACAAAGAAATATTATATAAATATTAATTATTAAAGTTATTAATTTATTATAAAGACTTTAATAAATTTAAATAGTTTTTAAATAATGTTATTTATTAAGTTAATTTATTAGTATTACTAATAACTAGTAATTATATTTTAAAACTAGATTATTATTAATTAAGAGGAAATTATTATTATTATTAAAATAGTTTTTATTTAATTATAAAATTTAATTTGTAATAGTTAATAAGAAATTTAAGTATTATTAATTTTATAAAGTTAGTTAAATATGATCAAAAAAATTTAAAAAATGGGTTTAAAAAGTTTATTAATGATTAATTTTATTTAACTACTATTAATTTTAATGTTATAATGTTATTAAGTTACTAATTTTTCTTTATTAATATTATTAATTTTAATTATTATTAAGTTTATTATTATTTTGGAAATTAACTATTTAAAATTAAAATAGAATAGTTTGTTTTAATTTATTTTTAAGTATTTTATTTTTTATATATTTTATTTAATTAGTTAATTTAATAATTTTATTCTATTAATATTAATTATTTTATATTTATCATTTATTTATAATAATTACTATTATTTTATAACTTATTTATTTAGTTATATTATAATTTTTATATATTATAATTAGTATATGTCATATAAACTTATTTGTTTAATTTATTTTATTTATTATTATTTTATTAATTTTTTTGTTACTATTTTTATCTAATTTTTTATAACTTCATCCCCCAATTCCGACGGTGTGGGAGGGGTTTCTGGTTTACAAAGGAGTCACGTCGCCCCCTCCATCCTCCGACGGTGATGGCTTGCACTTCACCCTTGTATGGTGGGTTGGTTTTGGGGTCTCAACAGATGTCGCGCAGCGGCGGCGTTTCTTGGCTCGGCCACAGCTCACAGCTCAGGAGGCGGTTCTTCTGGACATCAGTTCATAGCGCGGAAGAGACCAATGTCATACAGCGAGGAGGGTGGAGGGGTGTGACACTATTGATCACAAAAATATCGGTGGCAGCAATGCTGCAAAATTTAATCTGCAGAATAAAAACTTAAATTAAAACTTATGTTTATTAAGAAAATTAATTAATGAAAAACATAAAACTAAAAACCTTAACAAAAACTAAAAACTAAAATGAAGCTATCTAATTAAAACAAAGATGGATTATTAACTAAATTAAAGTTAATCTTTAAAATTACATATTTAAGTAGATGAAAACATTTTAATTAATAAAATGAATTATTATTAAACTAAATTAATAAAACATTAAACTTAAAAAAAATTAAATAATTTTATTAAAGGAACTGCGGTGAGTGAAGGTTTATTGCATCAGTGACTAAATGATTCACCATTAGTGGAAAAAGAAAGCAGGGGAGTGTAATGGTGGCATCGATGAAGAACGGTGGCACTATTGATTTAAAATTTAATCTGCAAACAAGGAACTAAAGTATTAAATTCATAAAAGACTAAATTAATTAATTAAATAACTAAATTAATACTTAAAATTAAAAACAAATTAAATTTTTTAAATTATTATCTTATTAAAAACTTAACAAAATAATTGAACATAGAAATTAATAAAGTTAATTAATTTTAATGAATTTAAATTAAATTATAAAATATTAAATTAAAAACTAAGTAAGACAGATACAAATTTAATTAAAAATTGATTAAATAATAAACAAGTGAACATATTTAAAAAGTAGGCAGATTGAAACCACTAATTAAGTAATTTACTAATCTATAAAACTAAGTTAGACTAAGTTATCTCTTTTAAATACTAAAATAACATAATTAGTTATAAAAGTTAATAAATTAATATATTAAATAATCAAAATACAAAAGATCACTTATTTACTAAAAAGTGGAAAATTAATTAATTAAATTAACAAAAACTAATAAAAATAATGTGGAAAACTGTGTCAAATTAGTGCCACATCAGATGAGTTTGTATGTTTAGGTAAAGAACATGACTGCACGGTGTGTAGTTCCAAGGAATATATGTCGTGTACCTCCCTGGATATAGTTCTAGGGTTCCAAAAGATTTTAAATATCACATATCATGTTCTATGGATTCACGCACTATGTAGTAAGAATAAATTCTTCATCCTATTACATAACCAACCACATAGAATGTAGATTTAGTATATGTCGTGCATGGCCTATACGATATAATTCATATAGTGGTACATGCTAAGGTAGAATGTGTAGATCACATGCCATGTGCTTATAAATATAGATTATGTAGTCAAAGACTACACTAATTAGATGACTAGTGGTATATGTTGAGTGTTCTCATAGGTACCACGCACTGTGTACCACCTTCGATATACCATGTGGCCCAAGAAAATGAAGACCTGTATATTAGGAATACATGTTGAGTACCTTGTTTTTCCCATATTCCATGTATATAATATTGAATTATGTGTAAGTAATCTCATATATTTCATGTCAATATTATTTCAAGATGATTCTCCCCTAGAGTGGCTACACACCATGTACCCATATAGTAAATGTCATGTGATTTTTCCAGACTTAGTGGATCTACATATATCCTTACTTGGGACATGGATTTGGTCATACGAGTAGTCCATACTAAGTGTTTTTTTAATATAGTATGTGACTATGTGATCTTATTCAAAATAAAAGGTAATATATTAGGTGATACATGTATTTTAGTCTATTTATCTCTATAGGGTTAATAATGGGGTTCAGTCATGAAGATCGAATCATTTTTAGGGTTGGTACCCACTGGAATCAAGTTTGCCTTGGGGTTTGGGTCCCTCATAAAATAGTTAGGTTTAGTATCCCCCACATACTCAATGTGAAGGTCCTTTATCTGGATATTTGATACCCCCATCTAAGAGCTCATATAGGGAAAAAATCCACCACTTGGATCAGTTACCCCCTCAATTGATACTTATTCCTCAGTGACGCATGGGATTTTTACTACTATTCAAGATTGGTTGCATGGGTTTGCTAACATATATTATATGATTTTGTTTAAAAATTTTAATTTTCAAATTTTAGAATTTTATTTTAATGAAATAAACTAAATTTTTAAAATTATAAATCTATAATTATCCTAGAGTAAATTTTTGATAATTTTCTGGAAAAAAAAATTGGTGAATAGTAGAAAAAATTGATTTTTATGAAAACTGGATTTTCTTTTTATGAATTATAAAATTAATATTTTGTTTCTAATTTATTTTAAAATTTCATAAGTTATTTTTGATTAAATTTAATTAAATAAATTTTATTTTAATTTACATTATTCTTAATTTTGGTATAATAACATTTTTATACTTAAAAATACATTTTTTCTAGAAAATCATTTTTTATCACTTTTTGAGGGTTTATTTTAAAATTAACATCTTCTAATTATATAAATTAAATTTGATAAAATGGAATAAATTTTTGGAATCATAATTTCTAAAAAAATTAATGATTTTTCCTTCATTTTTGGTCTTTCTGGATAATAACTTTGGAAAAAAAAAGTCAATTACCCCTGTAAAAGTTAAAAAAGGTAACAAGGGTTAAAACTAAAATGATAAGGGTTAAAATGAAATAATTTTTTTTTAAAATTCTATTTAATGGTCATATTTTATACTTTATACCATCTCTTATTCTAAATTGGTCTATTTTGTATCCATTTATCTTGATTAATAAATTAATATATTTTAATCTTTTGAAACATTCAAAGTGTGTCTTCTCCCTCACTTATAAAATGACACCCCATCTCCTCAATTATACAGACTTTAATAGCCTCTTAGATTAGACAAGAACTAACAAAATACCTTATTTGAATCCCTTAACACTTATTTTAGGCCCTATTTTTATCAAAATAACATCCTAGGAAGGATTTATGTATAAACTTAAGCAGGTTGTCCAAAGAAGCGGTATAGGTTTTAACCGAGTGTTTTCATTTTATATTTTCTTTTAAATTATTAAAAAATCTATTAAACATTATCATATAATAAAATAAGTATATAAAATATAAAAAAATTTATTATTATTATAGTATAACCCTTCTCCATCAACTTATCCATCTAATGGAAAATAAAAAATCATCACTCATGCGCACGTGCAGACTACCACCTCACGAGACGATACATTTCATTTTTCATCACCTAATCTTATAGATGGATATAATTATGGATAAAAATAAAATAATATGATATATATGATATAAATTTAATCATTTAATGTTAAATAAATATTTTAATTCTTTCTTTACTATCTGACGAAAAATAAAAACATCACTCGTGCGTACGTCTGGACAACCACCTTACCAACCGATGTATTTTATTTTTCAACACTTACCCAAATGGATGATATATATATATATATATATTTATTTAAATAAATAATTTTATATTTATGATATAAATATCTTTTTGTAAATTTAAAATAATACTTTCCTTCTTTCTATCATGTTCATTACAAAATGGAAATGTTGCTCATGTGTATGTACAGACTACCATCCTCATGATTGTAATGTAATTAATTTTTCATAATAACCTTACATGGATGGTTATAAAAGTATAAATAATATTTAAAATTATTAATTATAAAATTATTAATATCATATAAATGATATAATCATGATCCATTTGATCATAGACAACCTAACAAATCTATTTCTAACTTATAATCTAAATATTTTCCAAATATCTGATGTGAGATTAATCGATTAAGTAATTAAGTATAATGTGTATATAAGTGAAATAAATGGAATAATAAACATGAAAAAGGTTATTAAGAAATTACATAATTAACATAGTTTTATTATTTATGAATATAAATAACATATTTGAAAAGTCAGAATTGAGGTAATGGATTTTTAATTTCAATTCAATTTCTTTGAGACTTAATCTATTTTCACCACATATTTTTTTTGGTGTATAAACTACCTTATAGATTTATTTTATCATTATCCTATAAAAATTAAATTTTTTACAAATACATTAAAATTTCTTTCCTTCAATGATTTATGTGTTCAAAATCTATCATGTCGTAATGGATATTTTATATTAAAACCTAGTTTTAAAATTGTTTAAATATATCTTTCTTGTATTTTTTCTATATTTACATATTGTATGATGGATGTTTAAATATTTTAAAAAATTAATTTAAAAACTCATTTAACCTCTCCTTTTAATTTCATTCAATGATCTTCGAAATTAATCTTTTTTTGTATTTAAAAAAATGTTTCACTTTCATTACAAAGTATAAAAGGAATGTTTTTTTAACATTTACAACATTAATGGATTTTTCCATCACTAAAACTAATATTTTATATTTTTATTCCTTTAAAAATTTCCAAGTTTTATTCAAATAAAAATCCTTATTCCCTTTATTATGGTTATTTTATCTTTGAAAATGGGGTTTTAAAGGAAAGGGATATATCAATTTCTAAAAACATTTTTCTTATGGATTAAAAGGTATATTTTTATGATTTTAATGGTTTAAGATGTACGATTTTATGTGTTTAATGAATTTTATGGTACTTGGAAATTATTTATTATGATGGGTGAGCCTGATATAGCACTTCAGTGTATTGGGTAATGATTATTTTCTCTGAATAGTTATGTTGGTATTAACTGATTAGGATATTCCATTTGTAAGGGTTTTTGTAAGGCTTCTATAAAGATGATGTCCCAAGGAACCTACATGAATTTTCTATGCTTGATAATGATATTTCATGGAAATATTTTGATTTCATAAGGTAATATAATGATATTTTATTTAAAGGAACGATTATTCCATTTAAGGGTAAAAAGTTATTCATTTAAGACAATGTTTTTCATGGGTTCTCTTGTTTTCTAACAAACCCTA
This sequence comes from Viscum album, assembly GCA_963277665.1. Taxonomy (NCBI): domain Eukaryota; kingdom Viridiplantae; phylum Streptophyta; class Magnoliopsida; order Santalales; family Viscaceae; genus Viscum; species Viscum album. Next base: position 100,565,855 of record OY728132.1, on the reverse strand, counting down.
CTGATTATGATTTTACCTTTATACTTTATTTTAAAGTGTTTTATGAAAAATTTGTGTAGTAAATCTGATTTCATGGGTAATTAAATAGTTATTTGAGCTCAAAGTTTATTATTTTAAATGAAAACTCTCTTATATGATCTCGTGATTTTTAAATGGACTAAAGAGATTATTTCTTCCTTTATATATGACCCTTAATAAGTTTTTTGTTCTCATTCCATGTTTTCAAAAAAATCATAGGGGTTTAAGGATGAGTAGAAACAGTAAGGAATTCAAGTTGAAAATCATGAATATTGTACTGAATGTAAAATGTGTTTTATTTTAAAAGTACTATATTGTAGAAAAAATGGATACTTAGTGGAAGTTTCCACTTTGTAACATATGAGTTTATTTTGTAATAGTTATGACCTAATTATTTAAAAATATAAACCTAAAAAGTTTTTTAGGAATGAAAGAAAATGAATTCTTGATTTAAAACTCAAGATTATATAATATTTTAAGGTTGGGTCCTTATAGTTAGTATCATATGGAATGTTTAAATATATATATAGTGGTTAGGGTAATATACCCTTTAGAGATTATAATTTATGGTTATTTTAAAATTATAGATAATTTTAAGATTACCATGTTTTTTCATCTAATCTATGTATTTTCATAATCTTTTTCCATAGAGGAAATAGGGAAGCTAATGTAGGAAGGCACCAAGAGGACAATATCCTTCTAAATCAGTAACTTGGAATGGTTGGAAATGGAATAGAGTTTCTTTATTATTATCATGTCTTAGTTGATGTAGGTTATAAATGGTGGTGGTATCCATGAGAGAGAGAAACCATGTTCTCTATAGAGGAACATGTCCACTATAGATAATTTTATGAAACAGTAACCTCTAGTATTCAATGGATCATTTGACCCTGTGATAGTTGAAGGAGCGGTTAAATCCTTAGAGAAATTATTCAAAGTCATGGGATGTTCATAAAATTAATGGATAAATATTTATAATTAATTTTTGAAGATAAATTCGATCAGTATTGTTCAATGGTTAATAATATCAAAAAAAATAGAAGATATTGACACCTTGTAATGGGATGAATTTAAGAATATTTTCCTTGGGAAGTATTTTCATAAAGTTATTCAACTTAACATGGAAAATAAATTCTTGAAATTTAATCACAAGGAGAAATATTTATTGGTCACATATAAATAAAACTTCACATGATTAGAAAGGTATCCACAAATTATATTCAAGATTGTGATAGTAAAATTAATAGGTTTTACTCAAGATTGAATCCCAAATATCAAAGAGCATTTGATTCTCATAAATTTGAAAGTTATAAGAAGTTTTTTCAATATGATGATAAGGTAAAAATGGATTTTTTATGATATTTTATTCCTTTAAAATAAGAAGAAAAATATGACCAAATGATAGGTAATAGGGAAAGCATCCATCAAATAAATCTGAAGGTAAGAAAATCAACTTTCCATTCTGGGATAATTGTGGTAAAAAGAATCCCTGGGAAAGTATTTTAAAGATTGTAAAGTGTTTTTGATGCTGAAATTTTAGACATGTGGCTCATGAATGAAAAGAAAATGATCACACAAATAATGAAAATTTGAAATTAAGGTACTTTGATTGTAAGTAGATGCATCATTATGTTATTACCTGTCTAAAGATAAGAATAAAGGATATAATTCATCAAGATATCAAGCTCAAAGGTGTGGCTAAATCCTTTGATACTAATTTAGTAGATATTAGACCATCCAATAATATGGTTTTAGGTACATTACTTATTTATTAAGTTTATTCTAATGTATTGTTTTATTTAAGTTATACACATTCTTTTATTTATAAGAAATCTGCTGATAAATTGAAATTTTCACCTTAAGAAATGAAGCCAAAACTATTAGTAAAAGCACTCAGGTATTATTAAGGAAAAAATAAATTATAATAATCTTCTTATTATCATTTGTGTAAGGAGTTTACCTAAAAACCATTTTGTATTACCCATGTATAGTTTGATGTTATTTTGGGTATGGATTGGATTTTTTTTATCATGTTAAGATAGATTATAAAGCTAAATAAGTTGTTTTTCAGAATGAGTATTAGTTTGTATACAAGAATAAATTCATAACATTATTAATATATCAAGAATTTGATAAATTGATTAAATATTGAAATTAAAGTTATCTTTTACATATTGTTAAGAAGAAGGAAACTATTCAAATTAGTGATATTCATGTGGTAAATGAATATATATATGTATTTATTGATGAATTGTCTAATATTATACCTAATAAAGAGATTGAATTTACTATTGAATTAGTGTGTGATGTTAATCCAATTTCATAACTTCCTTATCAAATGGATCAAAAATAAATTTTGGAATTGAAAAAGAAATTGCAATATTTTCTTGATAAAGGTTTTATTCATACTATCACTTCACCATGGGGTTCTCCAATTGTTTTTGTTAAAAACAAATATGGTTCTATGAGGATTTGTATTGATTAAAAATCATTTAACAACATCAATTTTAAGAATAAATATTTTTTTCCATATTGATGGCTTGTTTGAACATCTCCAAGGATATTAGTATTTTTTGAAGGTTGATCTCAGGTTTAGGTACCATTAGTTGAATGTCAAGGATAGTGGAATTCCAAAGATGGTCTTTCATACTGGTTATACACATTATGAGTTTTTGGTTAATTCCATTGGTTTGAAAAATTATCTACCTAAATTTATAGACCTTATAGATAGAGTTTTACATGAGTTTTTTTGATAAATTTGTGGTTTTGTACATTGATGATATTTCTGTGTATTCAAAATTTTATGAGGATAATAAAAATCCATGTGGATTATTCTACAAATATTGAAAGAAAATAATTTATGTAACACCCCGACCCCAGTTACCCAGAGTCGGTGCATTATTTTAATACATTGGCATTATTACAAGGAATCAAGTCTCGAATGATTGATCGGTTTAGCAGTCTTGGAAAATAGATTACATACATGAATGTTTCATTACATTTTATAACATACAAAACAACATAAATAATCCTTTATGAACACCATTATTCCCTTGGATTAACCCTGCATATCAATCACAATACACTTCTTGGAATACTGGGAAAAATAAAACATAGAAAAGGGGTGAGCTCAAATGCTTAGTATGGGTAAGCAGTACAGTGGAAACCTTAATAAATAAGAACAAACATTTAAGGAAATGTATAACTAAAACAAAAGCCTTTTAAACATGAACTTCAGCATAATATGGAAAAAATGAAATGAAATAATTCCATTTACCTATTCACATGGATATTCTACTAGTCATATAATCACATGAAATTTCACTAACCACTTTCATAATGATGGAATTCATAATGATGAACTTTAATTTCTTTGTCAAGACCTCGTGCCAAGGCCTAGGGGCTAACTATAACCGGAACCCAACCCGGAGTGCCTCTAATAACCGAACACCAACCTGGAGTGCCTCTAATAACCGGACACCAACCCGGAGTGCCTCTAATAATCGGACACCAACCCTGAGTGCCTCTAATAACCGTACACCAACCTGGAGTGCCTTTAAGAACCGGACACCAACCTAGAGGGTCTTCTGTAACCGGACCCCAACCCGGAACATACTAGTCCAACACATTCATCTTAATAAGAGGATGAAATATAACATAAAAATTTGTATTAAAACTAGAATACGAAATGTCAATACTTTACCCATAAACCATGAATGGTATAAGAATAACACATCCACAGTCAAACATATCACAAAACCTTCAACACAATATGGAAGATTTGTATCATGATAAATCAACTTCAAAACAAGTTTAAAATCTATTAAAGGATCTAGACATGGATGAAAATGATTTGTAAAACTCTTTGAGAGAAATACACCTTTTTCATGAAAACATTTAAAAGTCACACAATTTAGAAAATAAGTCATTTAAAGACATTTTTTAATCAAAGTGTCACATACCACTTTGAAACTTTTGAAAGGAATTAACATTTTAAAAACATTCATGTCCATATAAATAAATCCTTAAAAAGCATTTTGAATGCATGGACATTAATGAGAAATATTTAGAAGAATAAATATTTAAAACATTTGAAATGATGATTTAGTAAAAATTACCTTAAAAGAATCACTTTGAAAACTCTTTCATAAAACATGGACGTGGATAATAAATATGTCCCAGTAGATACTTACGTAAAAACAACCTCGAATAATAAAGAGATTATGATTTTAACCCTTACCAATTTGGTAACTTATGAAACATACAACCCATGAAAGAGGTATCATAAAATGAATATGTAAATAAACATAAATTAAACTGTATTACACAAATGATACAATTATGGGTAGTACATACACCACACAAAAGGTAATAGTGGCAATATGGCATGAATCTCACGGGAATAAGGAGTGAGATGAAAACCCCTTACCTTGTACTTTTCCTTTGTTGAGGGTAGGGTAATCTACTGTATAATGGTTAAATTATTGTTATTAAATTATAAAAGAATAATATACATTAATATGATATCATATATGATCTTTTAACATTTCTTTGTTAATAATATCTTAGTGTTATCGTCGTTTCGGGTGTTAACTTACTTGTTTTATTTTATATGTTTTGTTACAGAATCCATGTTTTTTATCGATAGGTTGTATCTTATACACATCCAGAATGATATAAAGTCATTAAACATTATTTTTAATCATAAAATAAGAATTATACTTTAATGGATACGATGGGGAATGAATCTCATCGCGTTCGTGGAGACGGTAGTCCGTCCGTACGCACGAACGCTACTTCCATTTCATTTTTCATTTTAAAAGGAATAAAAACCAAATAACACATAGGTATATTATTATTACAGTATAATATAATATCTTATATGTTTTACCTAAGTTCATTAATAATATCTTTTATATGTTCCATGTATGGTATAAACGAGTCATATCACTTTGAGGGGGCGGTAGTCCGCACTTCCTCAAATGAAATTATCGTATATATATACAACATGAAACAAATAATGGTATGACATAAAATGTAATTACAGAAGCTTATATATAAAATACATATCATTAATATCATATTTAATTATAGTTCCATCATAATGGCCACCGTGATAGGTGGTAGGAGATAATTGAACAATCATCGTTTCATGAGGCGTTTGGTTTCCATCCATAGAAACATTATGTTCTTCACCCATTAGATTAAGGTATGTGTAAGTGTAGTTATAATAATTCTCATAATAATATCCTAGTATATTTATTATACTGGTTTTGTTACAAAAGAAAATAATGAGAAGTGTTTAGGGGTTGGAGAATTAAAATAAAAGAAAAGAAGCTAAGAGAAATCGTTAACTTTAATTGGGGTAACTCCCTTTGGTTTGAACCAAAAAGGACTCTTGAAGTGCCTTCTGCCTAAGGTGAGGCTTCTAGGAGGAGTATAGGTATGTAGGGAGCTTAATTGGGAAGATTTTGGATGAGACAATACTCCTGAGAGGTGTGAGGAATTGGTTATAAGTGGTGTCCTTTTATAAGGGGGAGGAGGGGTTCTTTATGAAAAACTTAAAGTATTAATTTATAATAAATTAATATTCGGTTTCTAATGGCTCAAAAGTGGATTATTCAAATACTAATGTGGTTATGGGTAGAAATAATTTCAACCAAGAGATTTTAGATAGGTTTGGGTCATTATATTAACCTTATCTTTTAGTTTTAACTCTTGGTTAATTAGTTTGACACTTACCATGTTACTTTGTATTTTTATATTATATAGTTAATAAACTTACTATATACCCCCAATAGACCCCCAAGTGGTCCATTAATGATACACCTATCATGATACAATTCCTTTGGTTGAGTCTTAGATTTTTAGTAATTTAATATCAATTAATAATATAATATTTTTTTTAAAAACTCTTTTATGTCAATTTTGACACTATTCGGTGTTTTGTTTTTTTGAAAGTCATCACAACTTGATTACTTCGAAAAAGATACATTGAATCAGCCCTAACATGTCATAGTCACCTATAAAATTCGTGGATGTCATAAAAACTTTGAAATTATATTTATTTTAATATTTATATTACCATTTCTTTGATTCTTTCATTAATAAGGTAATTACTGCATCATCATTGTGTCATAAATAAATTTAACTATTTAATGTTTAAAAATTATAATTAAAATACCATTATGTATGAAATCTTTTTATCTTTCTAATTAATACTTATATTCGAATTTATCTTATGTATAACCCTATATTAAAAATGTTTTAGTTATTAAACTTTGATTTTAACTCTTTTAACTCTTCTTTGAATTAAATAATAATAAATGTCCTAATCTAATCCAAGTGGACCTAAAGGGTCATATTTTATTCCTAAGGTTGTTTTTGGTCGAATTAAACTTATCCAATTGAATTAGGACATGTGTTAGGGTAATAATAATATCATTTTTACCCTTAATTACCCTATTTACTTTTTACCGTGGTAAATAAAAGTAAAAAGTTACTATTCACCAAAAATTATTTTTATCTTATTGAACCACATTTTACTCCTTGATATTAACCGTGTGTCTCAGATTTTCGAAATTCCACTCACAGAAGTGGTAAAATTAAGTTTTATGTGAATTTACAAATTCTCCTAGGAGGTGGGTAAAAGACGGTGAAAAAGTTCAATAAAATTTTTATATATCTAAAATTATTATAAACTAACTCTAATGAATTACATTGATTTTATATAGGTGTTATGTATCTATTTTGACCTAATATAAATTTAAATAATATAAATAATTATTTAAATAAAAAACCGGTTTTAAACAGTAACTCAGTGTTTTCACTATTCATCAAAAAATGAAAGTTTTCAGAAAAATACCAAAAAAATACCCTAAGCTAATTTTGATATTCCGAATTCAATAATGAAGTATATTTTACCAAATTCAAAACCTAGAAGTTTCATTTATTAATTTAAAATTAATTCCCATTGTTAAAACAAAAAATCGTGTTTTTAAGAAACAATAAATATCAAAAGATTAACACTTGTTTATGTCCGGTTTAAATGTGAAATTATGTCCAATGACCAACATTGGATTAAATGGAAAAATATATTCTAAATATAATTTAAAACCACTCAAATTAATAATTTATCACTATTAATTATTTCTATTAAAAAATTTGTTTTTAATTAAAATTTAGTAATTTTCACTATTCATCAAAATATGAAAGTTATCCGAAAAGTACCAAAATTTCATCCTAGGATAATTTTTATATTCTAAATCCAAAAATGAAGTCCATTTTGAGAGATAAAATTTATAAAATTTAAAAAAGTGGGTATTACTATTCATAACTGCTACTTTGATTGGTCTTGGTGTGTGTTAGAACTTGAAGTTGCGTACAATACACGCTACTATATTATTCAAAGAGAAGCGTATTATGGAAGATTGGGGTGTTAAATTCTACCCTCCTTCAATAAATTGTGTCCTCGTAATTTATGCTTGGTATTGGAAACTTGGGGTTGACATTTCAAAATATCTTAGTTGAAATCCCACATCGAAAAATGGATTAATGAGGCCTCTGTTAAAAATAAAGAGTGGTAAGTATGAAGGTTACCAAAAATAATACATACTAGGGTTCCATGTAGGAAAATATGGATATTGAAGAGAAATCTAACCATCAATATCTGATGGAGAGTGGTAGAGAACATGGCTATGAAAAGTCCAACAATCCCAAAGCCATAAATTTGTGATGATCTAAGGTACCATCTAGGACAACATTTTTTTCTAAGTTCCTTTTCTTAATGTTGAGGAATTTATTTATGAGATTTAATAAGATCATAAGGAGATATACTTACTTTATAATTAGAGTTTTATCCATTAATAAATTTCTACCACAAACTCATCTTTCACCCCAAAACATAATACAGCTCAAAAATACTCTATTTATCCTAATCGTATAGGGTTCCAAATATAATGAATTTATAATTAACATATCAAACCTTTTAAAAAAGAAACTACATTATACCATCCAGGAACTTCACGTAGTCTAGTGTTAGGTGATAAATCCCAATTTCACTATGGTTGTGGGTTCGATTCCCACAGCTTTGTCCGACGTGATGGGTCTTCACATGGTCTGTGTGTTGTCCTTTTATAAAAATCCAAAAATAACCTTTCAAACTTAATCCCTTACAAACTTTATACTTATCCAAAATAATTCTGTAAACTCTTAGTCCAAAATTTATATGAAAGGTAAACATAATGTAGATCCTTTTTACCCCGTAATAGCATGTGAATACCTTCATCATGTATTCTTTTAAAACACTGAAACATCCTGAATTACCATAAAACATTATTGATTACATTCATTCTACCTTATTACTTATAGAATACTGGATATACTTTATCCATCCAAAAATGTTGTAAACTCCAACAATGATGGAATATACAAATCATTATTCAGTTTCAAGGTAGTCAAGAATATCCAATATAATTTATCCAAATCAATCATGTATTATTCCAAAATCACTACCTCAGTATCAGAACCATATTATGGGTTATCTTTCTATCAACCATATATTTCCAAAAATTTAACCTGTTATTGAGTCACTTTTCATGGTTCCACACAATCTAAAGTCCTTAATGAAATAGCACTGCAGTATAATCCTTATATACTCTATAATTATTATAATGATCACATCGTTGATACAATACTCAAATGAAATAATTATTTAATAACAACATAAGAACTCTAATCATTCCTCCTCATCTGTGGTAGTATCATATCTTGATTATTATCCAATAGAATCATTTGGGACATACTCTGATGATTTGGACATTGGTTTGCGTAGTGTCCCAACTCTTTACAGAGGAAGCATTGTACATTTGTAACCTTTTTCTTACACTTGTAGTCACATACAAGGTGTCCTTTTTCTCCACACTTATAACAAACTCCAATTCCTTCCAAGAAAGTTCCAGGGTGTTTCTTCCCACAGTTATCACATATGGAAATATTCTTCTTTACCTTATTCCCTTTATCTGTCCTTCTCTCTACCATCCTTTCCCTCTCTGGCTTCCCTTAAAAGCCATAGGAATCCGAAAATTCTTTACTTATCTTATCAAAATATGATACTATTTCTTCATATGATGATAATACATGTGAGAATATTTCCCTTCTAAAATTTGTCTTAAAACCATGAAAGATATGATCCTTCTTACTCTTTGGATCATGTGTATTGTTGGACTTCTCATTCCTTATACTGGGCACCATTTATAAACAATGGCATACACAAGATTAGCTTATGAATAGCAATACATAATCCCAAACTTGTAAAACACTTAACATAGATTAAACAGTTTATGGATATAATCCATAATCATAAAAAAAATTCATTGAGGAATTATATACTCATAAACCCTTCATAATGGTTTGTAAAAAAATGAGAATTATCCTAAGAATATCCCACGGGAGTGTCGTAACCAAGAGTGCAGCAAGGCCTGTTGTTGTGTACTAGTTCTCGTTCAAGTCTAGCTCAAAGCGGTGTTTTCGGGTTTTAGCCCTAGGTACATCTATGCCAGAGCCACCTCTACTTGTTCGTATCCATACATGGATGTATTGCTCGGAAAACTCACAAAATCTCTACAATATCAAAATTCTAGGAAGTTCTTCTATACTAATCCTCAAATTCTATCTTAGGGATATGTGCTCTAATCAGAGTTTATCTAAATCTAGCTTTCAAGGTTATTTCTAAACTTCCTCTGATACCAACTGTAACGCCCCGACCCCAGTTACCCAGATTCGGTGCATTATTTTAATACATTGGCATTATTACAAGGAATCAAGTCCCGAAGGACCGATCGGTTTAGAAGTCTTGGAAAATAGATTACATACATGAATGTTACATTACACTTTATAACATACAAAACAACATAAATAATCCCATATGAACACCATTATTCCCTTGGCTTAACCCTGCATATCAATCACAATACACTTCTTGGAATCCTGGGAAAAATAAAACATAGAAAAGGGGTGAGATCAAACGCTCAGTAAGGCTAAGCAGTACAGCGGAAACTTTAATAAATAATAATAAACATTTAAGGCAATGTATAACGAAAACAAAAGCCTTTTAAACATGAACTTCAGCATAATATGGAAAAAATAAAAAGAAATAATGCCATTTACTTATTCACATGGATATTCTACTAGTCGTATAATCACATAAAATTTCACTAACTACTTTCATAATGATGGAATGCATAATGCTGAACTTTAATTTCTTTGTCAAGGCCTCGTACCAAGTCCTAGGGGATAACTATAACCGGAACCCAACCCGGAGTGCCTCTAATAACCGGACTCCAACCCGGAGTGCCTCTAATAACCGGACACCAACCCGGAGTGCCTCTAATAACCGGACACCAACCCGGAGTGCCTCTAATAACCGAAAACCAACACGGAGTTCCTTTAATAACCGGATACCAACCTGGAGGGTCTGCTGTAACCGGACCCCAACCTGGAACATACTAGTCTAACACATTCATCTTAAGAAGAGGATGAAATATAACATAAACATTCATATTAAAACTAGCATACTAAATGTCAATACTTTACCCATAAACCATGAATGGTATAAGAATAACACATCCATAGTCAAACATATCACAAAACCTTGAACACAATATGGAATATTTGATTCATAATAAATCAACTTCAAAACAAGTTTAAAATCTATTAAAGGATCTTGACATGGATGAAAATAATTTGTAAAACTCTTTGAGATAAATACACCTTTCTCATGAAAACATTTAAAATTCACAAAATTTAGAAAAGAAGTCATTTAAAGACATTTTTAATCAAAGTGTCCCATAACACTTTGAAACTTTTGAAAGGAATTAACATTTTAAAAACATTCATATCCATATAAATAAATCCTTAAAAACCATTTTGAAGACATGGACATTAATGAGAAATATTAAGAAGAATAAATATTTAAAACATTTGAAATGATGTTTTAGTAAAAATTACCTTAAAATAATCCCTTTGAAAACTCTTTCATAAAACATGGACATGGATAATAAAATATGTCCCAGTAGATACTTACGTAAAAACAACCTCGGATAATAAAGAGATTGTGAAATTAACCCTTACCGATTTGGTAACTTACAAAACATACCACCCATGAAATAGGTATCATATAATGAATATGTAAATACACATAAATTAAAGTGTATTACACAAAGAATACAATTATGGGAAGTATATACACCACACAAAAGGTAATAGTGGCAATATGGAATGAATCTCACGGGAATAAGGAGTGAGATGAAAACCTCTTACCTTGTACTTTTCCTTTGTCGAGGGTAGGGTAATCTCCTTTATAATGGTTAAATTATTTTTATTAAATTATACAATAATAATATACATTAATATGATATCATATATGATCTTTTAACATTTCTTTGTTAATAATATCTTAGTGTTATCGTCATTTCAGGTGTTAAATTACTCGTTTTATTTTATATGTTTTGTTACATAATCCATGTTTTTTATGGATAGGTTGTATCTTATAAATATCCAGAATTATATCAAGTCCTTAAAAATTATTTTTAATCATAAAATGAGAATTATACTTGAATATATATGATGGGTAATGAATCTCATCGCGTTCGTGGAGACTGTAGTCCGTACGTACGCACGAACGCTACTTACATTTCATTTTTCATTTTAAAAGGAATAAAAACCAAATAATAAATAGGTATATTATTATTAAATTATAATATAATATCTTATATGTGTTACTTAAGTTCATTAATACCATCCTTTATATGTTCCATGTATGGTATAAATGAGTCATATCACTTTGAGGGGGCAGTAGTCCGCACTTCCTCAAATGAAATTATCGTATATATATACAACATGAAAAGAATAATGGTATGACATAAAATGGAATTACATAATCTTATATATAAAATAAATATCATTAATATCATAATTAATTATATTTTCATCATAATGGCCACCATGAGAGGTGGTAGGATACAATTGAACAATCATCGTTTCGTGAGGTGTTTAGTTTCCATCCACAGAAACATTATGTTCTTCACCCATTAGATGGAGGTCTGTGTAAGTGTAGTTCGAATACTTCTCATAAAAATATCCTAGTATATTTAGGATACTGTTTTTGTTACAAAAAAAATAATTATAAGAGTTTAGGGGTTGGAGAAGTAAAATAAAAGAAAAGAAGCTAAGAGAAATTGTTACCTTTAATTGGGGTAACTCCCTTTGGTTTGAACCAAAAAGGACTATTGAAGTGCCTTATGCCTAAGGTGAGGCTTCTAGGAGGAGTATAGGGATGTAGGGAGATTAATTGGGTAGAGGTTGGACAATCCAACAGTCTTGAGAGGTGTGAGGAATTGGTTATAAGTGGTGTCCTTTTATAAGGGGGAGGAGGGGCTCTTTAGGAAAAACTTAAAGTATTAATTTATAATAAATTCATATTAGGTTTATAATGGCTCCAAAGTGGATTATTAAAAGTCTAAGGTGGGTATGGGTCGAAATAATTTCAACCAATAGATTTTAGATAGGTTTGGGTCATTATATTAACCTTATCTTTTAGTTTTAACTCTTGGTTAATTAGTTTGACACTTACCATGTTACTTTGTATTTTTATATTATATAGTTAATAAAATTAATATATACCTACAAGCGACCCCCAAGTGGTCCATTAATGATACACCTATCATTATACAATTCCTTTTTCCGAACCTTAGATTTTTAGGAATTTAATATCAATTAATAATATAATATTTGTTTCAAAAACTCTTTTATGTCAATTTTGACACTATTGGGTGTTTTGTTTTTTTTGAAATTCATCACAACTTTATTACTTAGAAAAATATACATTGAATCATCCCTAACATGTCATAGTAACATATAAAATTCGTGGATGTCATAAAAACTTTGAAGTTATATTTATTTTAATATTTATATTGCCATTTATTTGATTCTTTCATTAATAATTCAATTACTGCATCATCATTGTCATAAATAAATTTAATTATTTAATGTCTAAAAATTATAATTAAAATACCATTATTTATTAAATATTTTTATCTTTATAATTAATATTTATAATCGAATTTATCTTATGTATTACCCTATATTAAAAATGTTTTAGTTATTAAACTTTGATTTTAACTCTTTTAACTCTTCTTTAAATTAAATAATAATAAATTTCCTAATCTAATCCAAGTGGACCTAAAGGGTCATATTTTATTCCTAAGGTTGTTTTTGGTCAATTTAAACTTATCCAATAGAATTAGGACATGTGTTAGGGTAATAATAATATCATTTTTACCCTTAATTACCCTATTTACTTTTTACCGTGGTAAATAAAAGTAAAAGTTACTGTTCACCAAAAATTATTTTTATCTTATTGAACCACATTTTACTCCTTGATATTAACTGTATCTATCAGATTTTCTAAATTCCACTCATAGGAGGTGGGTAAAAGACGGTGAAAAAGTTCAATAAAATTTTTATATATCTAAAATTATTATAAACTGCCTCCAATGAATTTCATTGAATTTATATAGGTGTTATGTATCTATTTTGACCTAAAATAAATTTAAATAATATAAATAATCATTTAAATAAAAAGTCGGTTTTAAACAGTAACTCAGTGCTTTTCACTATTCATCAAAAATTGAAAGTTTTCAGAAAAATACCAAAAATTTAACCTAAGCTAATTTTGATATTCTAAATTCAATAATTAAGTCTATTTTACCAAATTCAAAACATAGAAGTTTCATTTATTAATTTAAAATTAATTCCCGTTGTTAAAACAAAAAAGCGTGTTTTTAAGAAACAATAACTATCAAAAGATTGACACTTGTTTATGTCCGGTTTAAATGTGAAATTATGTCCAATGACCAATATTGGATTAAACGGTAAAAATATATTCTTAATATAATTTAAAACTACTCAAATTCATTATTTATCACTATTAATTATTTCAATTAAAAAGTTGTTTTTAATTAAAATTTAGTAATTTTCACTATTCATCAAAATATGAAAGTTATCCGAAAAGTACCAAAATTTCATCCTATGCTAATTTCGATATTCTGAATCCAAAAATGAAGTCCATTTTGAGAGATAAAATTTATAAAATTTCAAAAAGTGGGTATTACTATTCATAATGGCTACTTTGATTGGTTATGGTGTGTGTTAGAACTCGAAGTTGCGTACAACACATGCTACTGTATTATTCAAAGAGAAGCTTACCATGGAAGCTTGGGGTGTTACAATTTATAGGGAAACTTTAGTAAATGTGAATTTTTTTGTTGTGATGGATTTCTTTACTTGGAAAAATTGTAAATAAATATTGAATAACTATTGATCTAGTGAAAAAATAAATTAGTTGAAGAGTGTACAAGACCTTCTAATGTTATAGAGATTCATAGTGTTTTTATATTATTGTGTTACTACTGATGGTTTTCTGAAAAAATTTCTCGATTTTCTATCCCACTACTAAGTTAACTCAAAAAGGAGTGAAATTCAACTAGATAAAAGAGTTTGATGAGTGTTTCTAGGAACTAAAAGGAAGATTTTTGAATGCTCCAATTTTGTCCCCTTCATCTAGAATTGGTGAATTTTTTTCATCTACAATGATTATTATTTAAAGTTACTGGGTTGTTTTTTGACATGGAATGGTTATTTAATTTCTTATACTTCATGTTAATTGAAACCACATGAACTAAATTATCCTACACATTATATGGAACTACATATTGAGTTTATTTTATTTAAAAATAAAAATACACTATTTATATAGAGTGAAGTGATAAATATATACTGATCATAAAAATTTGAGGTATATACTCACTCATAAATAATTTAACTTGAGGCAGACAAGATTGATGGAACTGATTAAGGATTATGACTACATGATTCATTACCATATAGTAAAATAAAATAGGGTATATTATGCTTTAATTCAAATAGATAAAGTTTCATTTACTGTGTTATGTTTAGAACATGATCCTTTGGTAAATTATTTGATGAATATTGGTCTAAAAATTGTGTAAGCAGGAACTTCTCTCTTTTTTATCAGTTTTCATTGTATCTTTCATTGTTATACAAAATTAATAAATATAAAAATAAGGATCGTGTTTTACCTGAAAAGGTATAATTGGTTAGGAAAGGTATGTTTTTTAGATTAAATATTGAAAAAGAAGGGGTTTTGAGATTCATAAAAAGATTATTTGTGCCTTGTGATTCCTAGTTAAAGAAAAAAATTGAGCAAATCTCATAGTTATACTTTTTTTTCATCCTAATAATATTAATATGTATAAAGACCTTCGGGATTATTTATGTTGGAAATGAATGAAGGAAGATATTGTTGATTTTACTATGAAATTTTTGACTTTTTGGCTGGTTAAAGTTGAATGAAAACTACCTAAGGGAATGATTCAGCCTTTTCCAGTGTTAAAATAAAAAGAGGATAATATTTCCACATTTATCTTACTGTAATCTCAAGTTTACATTTAATTTTTTTTAAGGGACTTCAGAAGTCATTAGGTACAAAATTAAATTTCAATACAATAATTTATTCTCAATTTAATGGAAATTCAGAGAGAACGATTTATGCATTGGAAGACATTATTCAAGATTATTATATGGATTAAAAGGGAATTTGGGAACAACATATTTTAGTAGTATAATTTTATTATAATAACATTTTTCATTCTAGTATATAGATGGAACCATTTGAGGAATTATATAGAAAGTGGTGTCAAACTATATCTTTTTGGGATGAAGTCAGGGAAGATAGTTTTTGAGACCATGATTGGCATAAGAAATGGTTAAATATGTGAGGAAGATTCAGTAAAAAAATAGGATGGCTCAGAGTAGGAAGAAAATTTATGAAAATAACCAGAGTAAATAATTTCATTTAAGGTGGGAAATCATGTTTTTTCTTAAAGTATATCAATGGAAAAGTGTTATGAATTTTGGTAAAAAGAGAAAGTTGTATTCATGTTTCATTAAAACATATGAATATTGGATAAGGTTGGATCATTTGCCTACCAATTTTCCTTGCCTCCAAATTTTTCCCATGTACATGATATGTTTCATGTTTCATCGTCAGGGAAATATATACTAGATGCAACTCATGTTTTAATCCCTGGAGTGGTATAGTTGGAAGAGAATATTTTCTTTGAGGAACAATAAGTTCAAATTCCTAACCATATATATAAAGTGTTATAGAATAAAGTGATTCACCAGCTTAAGGTTTTGTAAAAAACCCATATGATTTAAGAAGCAACACAGGAATTAGAAAATTTTGTAAAGGAAAAATATCCCCACTTATTTAAGTAATAAATAAAATTTTGAGGATGAAAATTACAAAAGGTGGAAAATGTAACAACCCAGGTAATTTTGATATTAGATAAATTTTGTTACTTATTAATATTAATGAATTATATTTAATAAATTTATATTAACTATAAAAATATTAAGTGATTTTTAATCAAAAAGGAAATATTTTTATTTGTATTAAATTCATTTACATGTAGTATATGGTTTTATTTAAAATGTTTAATTTTTAAATTTTAGAATTTTAATTTTACAAAATAAACTTCAATTTTTAAATCATAAATTCAAAATTATCTTTGAGTTGTTTTTTTAATTTTCTAAAAAGTGGATTTTTAGGGGTGAATAGTAGAAAACACTGATTTTTAAGAAAACTATATTTTCTTTTTATGTATTTAATATCATTTGGATTAAGTAACTCAATAGGGGTGAATTGAGTACCTAATAAAATTTCTGTTAAAACCCTTTAAAAATCCCCCAAGTTAATTAAAAATGCCCAATTAATCAAAATATTAGAATAATATAAGTTTGATCTTTCAAAATATTTATTAGAGGGATTAGGGTTTAGTAAAAATAATATTTGAAATCACTTTAACTTTTGAATCTAATTTACTTAATCAAAGACTTTATATAAACATAGTTTAATATTAACTATCATGGTATAAGCTTTGTTTATAGATTTAAAAACAAATTCATGTTTAGATATGAAATAAAGAAAAAAAACTAAAACACACAATAGAGTAAAAAAATGGGTTAAGTCTCAAGCAAATACTTAATCCCCTCCACTTGGAAATCACCTACTACTAAGTAGATTATTAAAACAATAATCTAATCCACAATCTGGATCAGTTTTATACAAACAAAAACACATAGGTTGTCCAGGCTCAAATCCTTTTCCATAGTTATACATGGGAAGAAATACAATGCAGACCATGTAGGACCTCTTCCACAATTTTCATGGGTATATAGATAAAGGATTTTGAGAGAATATCAAGTATTCTCTAGTTTAAGAATGGTATTTAGTGTGTATAGATAAATAGAGTATAATATCCCACTACTCAAAAATAAATCATAAAATAGAGAAATAAAATAAGAATAGATAAGAAAATATGGTGCTTCTTAGTCTTAATGGATTCAAATGCTTGAGGGTCCTCGTATTTGGCTTAGTGAGGATCTTAAAAAGGATTCTCTGAAATTGTAGTAAAATAGAGTATCATAAAGTTTTTTTCTATCTTTAGATGCTCTGAGAATCTTATAAATAAAACTCTTGATTCAGTATAAGAAAGGAACTTGATCTTCTATGTATTCCATACTTTTACACTCACATGAAGTTTAACTTGTAAGAGGAAACTAACCAGTAGAAAGAATCTAACAAAAACACACATGAGGAATTAATCTATAATATATAGCTCAATAGATTTAATTATTCATTGATGGATAATAATAATTATCTTTCAGATCCTTGTACTAAACCACAAATTGAGAAACCTATGACTTTTCATTCAATTTATCAGTTGAGTGGTTTAGTAATAATCATTAATAAATCTATGTGAGGTTATCTACATTAACTCTCATAAATTAGCCATTAGAAGCATTAAATTCAAATGGAGCAGAACAACAATGGTAGCATAACTGATAGTGGATCATCTTTGAAATTAACATAGACTAATGGTAGCACAATCTAGAGGCAACACAAGACACCAGTAGCAAGTTTAACAGTAGCATGTCTGGTGGTAGCATGTCTAGCGGCAACATTTATAGCGGTAGCATGTCTAGTGGTATCACATCTGACGATAGCATGTCTAGTGGTATCATAGTTTAATTAATGGTGGTAGATGGATAGTGGTAGAAATTTTGAACAATTAGTAGCACATGGATATAGATAGAACATCTAGTGGTAACAGAATTTAACTAATGGTAGAACATAGAAATTAGCATCACATCTGGTGGTAGTAGGAGTTTTATGGTAGCATGAATCTGGTGGTAGCATTATTATACTAATGGAAACACATTTGAACTAATAGTAGAACATATACCTATCCATATATTCTTTATAAAAGGATATATTATCATTAAACATTAATCTTATTAGAAACATAATAATCATGATTTATGAGCAATAAAATAAGGAGGTGATAAATATATCCCCATTTTTGATGATCACAAATCATGGAATTTTATAAACCAAGTATAAAACCAAGATAGGAATAAGTATAATAATCCAAAGTAATTATATCTTCTTAACAGTTCAAATCACTAATGTGATATATTTTGAAACAAAAGTACTTGAAATAGAAGTACAGATTAAACTTAAATTTTTAAAATTAGACTTCTAAAACTTAAACTGTAAATTCCATAAAAAAGTTCTCCCCCTTTTAGGATTATCAAAATGATAATAAAATAAAGTAAATTCAAATACAAGAAGGAGTAAAAGATGAAATATAATAAATATATTAGTAAAAATATTACATCCCCAAAATTAAATATAGATAGAATAAATCATATCCCCTATCAAAAAACTGATCCTCATCTAAATCACTCTCAGTTATTTGAGAGGTAGGATCAATAGGGTCGTTGCCTTTTCCAAAGGTAGGAGGAACTAAGGTAGAAGTTGAGGGGATGAGGTAGAGGTAGAAAGCTCCTGAATCACCATTGGTTTAAGATTTCCAACTGATTCAACTGGATACATACTTAAAGGCTAATATTAAGGAGGTAGAGGTATAGAGGATGGTGTAACAGTGAAGGCAGACATAGGAATGGACTCAGGTGATACAATTGTTATTTCAGATACATATAGAAACGGTTCTATGAAGTTCATAAAGTCCATGATGATGTTTTCACTTCTCTTCATAGAATAGAATAATTATTTATTCTTTTCCATGTAGAACTTGGGGATAGGATATAAGACTTTGATCTAGTCTACCTATTTCTTTAATTCCCTAATGATGGAGGCATTCTCAACTTCTCATCTAGAAACTTAAAATGATAATTCAACTCATGCTTTGTAAATATTCTGGAAAGGTACTATTTAATATCCTTGGTGATGGTCTCCCTACCACTTTAGGCTTTATTCAAACACACCCTTACTATTTTATATATATGATCACCATGTTGTTGAATTTGGAAAATATCCTCCTAATGAGATGTATGAACAACACCCATAATGTCATGAAACTACTCTTTGAATATGGATCTGATAATCTCACAATCAACTGAGAAAGAATATGGTGGATCAAAAGATATAGATAAGACAGTATGTAAAGACTCCAACCTCTCCAAAAGATTATATTGGCTAGTAGAAAAAGTGGCACTCATCTATTTTATAATATACTTCATTGCTTCCATCACACCAACCATTATTCTATTCTCAATTTCAACTTATTGAATCTTTAAAATCATCATGGGATTAATATAGAAAATAACTAGCTCAATGATGTTCCTATTATCAATGTCACTAAGCTAGGTAATAGGAGAAGACTGGGATCTCAACATTCCACTAAAATTAGAAAGTAATCTCTCACTAAAGTCATCCAAATAATATCCAGTAACAAAATATGAAGGTGTAGAAGTAGAATCATGTATGGGTGAACAAAATTTCTCAATACTATGAATTAAAGTCTCTACATGCTCTGATCTAGAAGTCGGTGCATCAAAAGGGAATTTTTGAAGCTCGCCATCTTCATCAATATTCTCAACCAAAGAACCCTTTGTATCTATTCTATCAGAAACTGAGATAATAGGTACACCATGCTCTAGTGGACTATTATGATCATCATCACTTCCATCCTATACATCTGAATTTGGATGATAAATTCCATGAAATTTGGAACTAGGAGATGGTTCCCCCTTGCATGAAGCTTCATCCTCTCTCATGGAATAAGGTTCAATTCTATGAGATGATCTCTAACTACTAGAACTTGGGGATTACTCCCACTCAATGGATGTCTCTACTCACCTCTAATAGAGGTATCATCATCAGCTAGATGAAAAAACATAGTGTCTCTACATACCTATTTGGAACTGAAACAACAGGAGATGAATGATGTGACCAGTCCCTCTCAACACTATCATCAGTAGTAGCATCATAATGACCTTATAAGTCATGATGTCCATCACCATTACCATTATTTTCATTATCATTAGAACTATCTCACACTTCAACAACTTGTTTTTAGGTCTCAAAAGAACTTTTTATCTATTCTTATCCAGAGAATTCAGTCCCTTCATATTCTCCTTCACTCAAGAGGCTCTCTCTAATAGAGAGTGAAACAAGTGGACTAGAATATCCATAAGATACAAATGGGATTTTAGAAACATCTGTATCACTTACATCTTCAATAGAAGTATCCACTTCCTCTTAAACATCATCTCCCTTTTCTTCTACTTCCTCATATGAATAAACCATAATAACATATGTCTCTAATCCAGGGTAAACCACATTCTTGGGTCTATTAGAGTGTTTTATAGGATTAAAATCCTCATAGTGTTTTTCATTATCCTATAACCATTTCTTTATCTAGGGATTCTAGTTTAATTTCATCCTTTTTTAGGTAATTTTACTCAAATAATAACTAACACGTGTTACCTATACTTCTTATCCTTAATTATCCAAGACCTTGGATTCTAGCATAGATAAAATCTAAGTAGGGTAAATTATAGAATTAAATCAAGAAGATATATTTATCATCTCCATCATGTGCACCATAATATCTCTATATAGATTAATTTTATCCCTTATTTTAATAAGTTTTAAAATATAGATATCATGAAACCTAATTGTGTTTAAATCCCATTTCTTGGGACATAAAATACACTAAATAAACTTGAATACGAGTCTACACTCACTATTTAATTCAGTAACAGCAGACCTTTTTATTGAACCAATCCTAGTTAGCTCCAAAAGTGAATCCCTATACACCAAAATTACACTATTATTAGGTATAGAACCTTGATAGTCATCAGAGATACCTCGGTGATCTACATTGATACACCCAACCCATTCTATTGAAGAAAAGCTAACCTATTTTCTATCTAACATACTTCGAATGAAATATTTCATTTCCCTGAATATATACTCTTAATATTGGAAAAAATAATGAACCACCCTTGGATAAAAATGTCTATAATTTATGGATAACCAATATAACCAACCTTGATCTTGAATCACCTTGAGCACCAAATAATTTCTTGAAAAAAATCATGTTGCATCTACTTCTTTCTCTACAACAACCACATGGTTCACAAGATGGGGTTTTTTTTGTTCCACTATAGTATATCCTGATTATCCATGATATTTATTTGTAGAACATGATCCTACATGAGATTACTATTATGGTTACTTAACTCTCACCATTATAGTGAATCGAAAGGTGAATTAAGAGAAAAGGAAGGCTTAAGGTCGGGAGAGAAGGTTGAAGGTCAGGAGTGAAGGGAAGCCAAAACAATTATAAGGATATGTGTGAGTGGGAGAGTGACTCAAAATCAAATTTAATTCATAATTTTATCATTTAGGTATTTAAAATAGAATACATACAAAAATATAAATGAATAAATCCAATAAAAATCTAATGAAAGAAAATTGGGACTGATAACTTCTCAACGGTGTCTCTTTCCAATAGTGGCTCACCCAATAGTGGATCACCCAATGGTGGATCACTCCAATAGTGGATCAGTACAATGTTGGATCATTCCAATGGTGGGTTGTTACAATGGTGGATCATTCCAATGGAGGATCATTCCAACGGTGGATCATTCCAATAGTGGATCATTCCAATAGTGGATTATTCTGATGGTGGATCATTCTAATGGTGGATCATTCCAATGGTGGATCATGCCAACGGTGGATCATTCCAATGGTGGATCATCCCAATGGTGGATCATTCCAATGGTGGATCATTCCAATGGTGGATCATTCCAATAGTGGATCACCAAAATTGGATCACTAATGGTGGAACATCAATGGTGGAACACCAATGGTGTATCACCAATGGTGGATCCTAAAATAGTAGATTACCAATGGTAGATCCTCCAATGGTGGATCTTCCAAGATAAATGATTAATTGAAATTTATCATTCCTAGTTCTTTTTTGATATAGTTCAGTCTATCAAAATTCAAGAGATTTATAAAAATATATGTAAATTGATGTTCAGTTCCTATGAATTCAAGAGTTATATCACTTCTTTGGAAATGATCTCTTGAAAAGTGATGTCTTACATAAATATGATTTTTCCTAGAATAAGACACAAGATTCTTAGAAATATTTATCACACTTATGTTGTAAAAAATTAT
Organism: Viscum album; assembly: GCA_963277665.1. Taxonomy (NCBI): domain Eukaryota; kingdom Viridiplantae; phylum Streptophyta; class Magnoliopsida; order Santalales; family Viscaceae; genus Viscum; species Viscum album. The sequence continues at coordinate 100,543,195 of OY728132.1, read as the reverse complement.
AGGGATATGTCTAAATTGATATCCATAGTCTACCAAAGTGTGTTTTACCCCCAAAATTTTTCTAAAATAACTTCTTGTAACTATGTATTCATCTTTATCAGTGGATAGTGCAACAAAATTTTTCTTTTTACTACACCAAGATACTAGTGTCTGGCCCAAAAGTGACATTTTCTAGAGGTAATTTTTCTATCTAACTTGCAACCACCAAAATCAGCATTCAAATAACTCACTAAATCAAATGATTATTATCTAGGATAGAATATACCTAAATTGGGTGTATATTTGAGGTATTTAAAATTTATATTAATAGCAAGTAAATGATATTCTTTGTAATTTTCTTGAAAATGATCACACATGCACACAAAACATAATATCTGGTCATCTAGTAGTTAAGTATAAAAAACTTTAAATCATACCTTTGTATTATACATAAGACTCTTAGAAATATTTATCACACTTATGTTGTCAAAATTTATAGGGAAATGTCTAAATTGATATCCATTGTCTACCAAAGTGTGTTTCACCCACAAAATTTGTGTGCAACAACTTCCTATAACTATGTATTCAGTTTCAACAGTGGATAGTGCAACAGAATTTTCTTTTTACTACACCAAGATACTAGTTTATTTCCCAAAAGGTGACATTTTACATAGGTGATTTTTCTATCTAACTTGCAATCACCAAATTCAACATTTTAATAACTCACTAAATAAAATTCTTACTCTCTAGGATATAACAGTCCTAAATTGGTTGTATATTTGAGGTATTTGAAAATTATTTTAACAGTAATTAAATGAGATTCTTTGGGATTTTATTGAAAATGAGCACACATGCATAGAATAAACATAATTTATAGTATTCTAGAAGTTAATTATAGCAATATTACAATCATACCTCTATAAATGGTTTGTTCTACTGACTTTCCAGTTTCATCAAGTTCTAGCTTACAAGTTGTACTCATGGGAGTACCACTACTTTTAGTGAAATCTAAACCAAAAAAATTATAATTTATTTAGTGTACTTACATTGATTTAAAATAATTACATCTTTATTTTAGAAATTTTAAAAACTAAGAAAATATTTAAGTTCACCCATTAAACTAATTTTAAATTCATTTTTCCTCATTTTTGAAAAATAAATACACAAAGAATTTTTATAACATTCAAAAATAATATCATCAACATAAATTTGAACTATGAGAACATCTTTTGAAATTATTTTTATAAAAAATTAGGATCAATTATTCATTTTGAAAAACCATTAGAAATTAGAAAAGAGTTGATCTTATCATAACAAGCTCTATGAGCTTGTTTTAAACCATATAAATCTTTAGTTAATTTAAAAACATGATTTGAAAAATGATGATTTTGAAATCCAAGGGGTTTTCCTCAACTATGTAAACATTTAAGAATTCACTTTTTACATCCATTTGATAAAGTTTTAATTCAAATGTGATGCATATATAAGAAGTATTCTAATGGATTCAATCCTAGTCATTGGTAAAAAGGTTTCCTCATAGTCAATACCCTATTTCTGAATATATCTTTGTGAAACTAATATAGATTTATTTCTGAATATAGTTCCTAACTCATAAACTTTGTTTCAAAACACCCAATTAGTGCCAATAGTCATATTATATTTAAGTCTATATACAATTTCCTAAAATCTATTTATTTCAAAAAATTTAAGTTATTTTTACATTTTGACCACCAAAAATTCATCATTAATTGCACAATTGATGTTCTTAGTTTCAAGATGTGACAAAAATTCTAGATGTTCAACCTGATTTCTAAGAGAATCTCTAGTTTTTGTGCCTATATATAGGTCTCTAACTACAGCATCTAGAGGATTGTACCTATGAGTCTTAATAGTTTTAGGAAAAGAAGGACTAGTAATCTGATTTTCCTCTATAGGTCTAGGATTAAGTTGTTCCTTGGAACTAGATAATTTTTTTACTTTTTTTATATAATTTTCAGAAGTGTTGACATTGGTATGCAGATTTGACAAATCATCCTCAAGGTTTTCTAAAGGTTTCTTAGTCTCATGTGGATTTGTTTCATCAAATTTTACATGAAATGATTCTTCCATAGTCTTTTTTCTTGTATTAAATACCATATATGATTTACTATATGTAGAATAACCAATGAAAATTCCTTCATCGCTCTTAGAAGCAAATTTTTAAAGATTATCTTTAGTATTAAGAGTAAATACTTTGCAACAAAAAAACTCTAAAGCAATTAAACATTGGTTTCCTACCATTACATAATTTATAAGGATTGTTATTTAATATGGGACTAATTAAAACTCTATTTATCATATAAAAATTTGTATTCATATCATCTGCCCAAAAATAAATAGGTAATTTATACTCATTAATCATAGTCTAGATGATTTCTTGAAGGGTTTCAGTTTTTCTTTCTATAAAACCATTCTTCTATGGAGTCTTAGAAGAATAAAAGTTGTGATTATAAACATTTTTTGAGTAAAAAAATCAAATTATTGATTTTTAAACTCACAGTCATGATCAATTATTAAGGTATTAATTCGAAGTCCACTAATATTTTCTATAGATTTAGAATACTTGTTAAAATAAGAATAGGTTTCACTTTTGTGAGCTAGAAAGAATACCCAAGTATACCTAGAAAATTAATCTACATGAATATAAACATATTTCTTTACATCTATACTACAAACTCTATAAGGTCTAAACAACTCCATGTGAACCAACTATATGGGTTGAGAAGTTGAAACTTCTTTCTTTTATTTGAAAGTGATATTATGTTGTTTCCCTTTTTGACATGGTTTACATACTTTTTTATTCAGGAATTATAGTTTAAGTATATATTTGAATAAAACATTCCTAGTTATATTTCTAAATGAATGAATATTTCCATGGCCTGGTCTCCTATTAAAAATCCAAGATTCTTTGTGAAAGGCACTTAGAAAGTAACTATTTTGAGAAGAAAAGGAATCGAAATTAACAGCATAAACATTATCATTTCTCAAAGTAGTAAAAACTAAATCACTTTTAGAATAAAAAAATTTATAGGAATTATTATCAAACCTAACAAGAAAACCAACATCACATAGTTATTATATGATAAGGAAATTATAATTTAATCCATCAACAAATAAAACTTTAAAAATTAAAACAATGTTTGAATTACCGATTTGACCAAGACCAATGATTTTCCCTTTGTCATTGTCACCAAAAGTGACTTGACCACCATCAACATTGATTAGGTTCTTGAAACTTGAATAATATCCAGTCATGTGTTTAGAATAGCCATTGTCTAGATAACCTATTTTTTTACTGGAGCTATTCAAATAGGTTTCCTACAAAATAAATTTTAAACCAAAAATTATTTTGGTACCCAAGTCTTCTTGGGTCCAGAAATGTTTCTAATAAAATCTTTAGAAATATATTATTTTTTAATTGGTTTCCTATAATAATATTTTAATATTTTAGAAATAAACACTTTTTTAGGTACAGAATAGTAATAATTAGTAGCATAACTAAAGGAACTATAACTAGGAATAAAGCTATTTTTAATGATTCTTCTCTGTATAGGTTGATAACCTATTTCAATAGTGTATTTAGAAGTAGTTTTCTTTTCTATAATTTCAGTAAGAGTATCTATTACATTGGTGAATCTTTCAAAATATTTCTTTAATTTTTCATTATAAAAATTTAATTCATTGTTTTCTTTTTATAGTTGGTCATTTTTATTCTTCTCAATACTAAGTTCAGTTTGCAAACTAGAATTCGATGCATGCTACTTTTTTAAAATCTTATATTTATCTTTAATTTCATTAAAATTATCTTCTATAATATTAAAAAATTAAAAAAATTCTTCATTATAAGTGTTCTCATCACTATTTTCATCTCCAAATTGACTATAAATATTAATAGGAGAAGTAGGAAAAACATTAGATACCTTAGATGTGTTTTTCATAAAACACACATTGGATTTTTCATACTTATCCTCTTAGGTTGAGTCTGAATGACTTGAGTTGTATTCAAAATCACTCCAAGTTACTTAGATGGATTTTTTGTACCTCGTATCCTTGTCATAATACATCTTCTTAAATATTAATTTATGGTAGTTATCTTTGACATGAATTTTCCTCTTTTACTCATAAAAAATATTCTCAATTGTAGCACCATCCTTATTTCATTCCTTTATCCAATTGCCTCTATTATCATATTTTTTTATAACTAGGTTTCCTAAATAAAATATTACTATTGTGTAATTTTTTAAATCTTCTGGACAAATGGGTCATCTCTTCATCACTATCATTTGGTGACTCCTCATCACTTGATCTGTCAGCTTGGATTTTCTCTTTTTGTATTGAAGTATTGGTTTTGAAGGCTATGTTTTTTCTTTTTGTTTCAATCTAATATTATCGATTCACTTTGAGTTATTCTTCTTAGATCATAAATTTTCCTATAATCTCCTTAATAGGTAACTTTCTAAAATCACATAATTCTTATATTGACACTAAGGTTTCTCTATATTTATCTGGAAAACACCACAACAATCGCATCACTTGATTCTTTTAAAAGATAGATTTACCAAATTAATGCATTATATTCATGATATCATTGAACTTGAGATACATTTCAAAAATAGGTTAGTTAATTTTAATTTTAAAAGTATTATTTTTAATATCATAAGTATTTAAGTTCATTTATTTGACATCAGATGTTTCCTCATGAGAAATCGCTAAAGTATCCCAAATTTCAAAAGAATATTTAAATGAATAAATTATATTAAATTCCACATCACCCAAAGCACAATATAGATAATTCATTGATTTAAAATTATTATTTTAATCCACTTTATTAGGATCACTCCATTTATCTCTAACAGTTTGAGGTAATTCATATTTGTCTTCAATGACAGTCTATATTTCAAAACATGTGCTTTCAATATAAATTTTTATTCTATTTTCCACTGATCATAATTTGTTCCCTTAAAATAAGTTGGTTTGTTGGTATAAGTTTACTTTTTTCAATTATCCATAATGAAATAAATTTAGAAATAAATGAAATTTAAGATCTTTACAAGACAACTAAATCATAGTTGAAAAGATAATTGAATTCACTTTGATACCAAATATTGGCCAGAGTGAGTAACTTAAGAGAGGGGTTAATTGAGTACCCAATAAAACTTTTATTAAAAAAACTTTAAAAATTCACCACATTTAATTAAAAAACACCCAATTAATCAAAATAGTATAATAATATAATTTTTATCTTTCAAAAGATTTCTCAAAGCTCAATTAGAGCTCAGTTAAAATAATATTTGAAATCACTTTAACTTTTGAAACTGATTTACTAAATCAAAGCTTTTATAAAAATGTTGTTAAAGATTAATTATAAAAGTATAAGTTTTGTTTACATATTTAAAAAAATGAAATTTTAGCTTTGAAATAAATAAAAAAAAATGAAACACACAGTAGAGTAAACAAGGGGTTTGGTCTCAATCCAAGACTTAATCCCCTCCACTTGGAAATCACCTGATGCTGAACAGATTGTTATAACAATAATATGATCCATGAACTAGATCACATTTATATAAAAAATAGCACATAAGTTATCTTGGATCAAACCCTCTTTCACAGTTATACTTGGGAATAAATATAACAAATTCCACACAAGACCTCTTCCACAGTTTTCATGGGTATGTAGATAAAGGAGTTTGAGAGAATATTAATTATTCTCTAGTTTAAGAAAAAGAGTCGATGTGTAAAGATAAATAGAGTAAAATATCACACTACTTAAAAGTAAAGTATAAAATAGCAAGATAAAATAATAAGGGATAAGAAAAGATGGTGCTTCTTAGTTTGAATATCTTCAGATACTCTAGGTTCCTCATATTTATCTTGGTAAGGAGCTCAAACAGGCTTCCCAAAAATTGTAGTAAAATAGAGAATCATTAATTTTTATTTTCTATCTATATATGATTTAAGAATATTCAATACATAACTATTGATTTAGTGTAAGAAAGTAACTTGATCTTTTGTGTATTCCACACTTTCACACTCACATGAAGTTTAGCATGTAAGTGAAAACCAACCAATAGAAATAGCCAAAAACAACACGCATGAGGGAGTCCTCTAGAATATATAGTTATGTAAATTTAATTATCTATTAAAGGATAATAATAAAGATCTTATGGATCCATATAATGAGCAGTAAATTAAGAAACCTCTTACTTTTTATTCAATGCACCCATTGAGTGGTTTAGGAATAATCATTAATAAATCTACAAGAGACCGTCTACAATAACTCTCATAAAATATTCATTGGAATTATTAAATTAAAAATTTTTAGAAAAAATGGTACCATAACTGAAGGTGGGTCATCTCAGATGGTATCATGATCAAATGGTTGCTCGGTCCAGCAGTACAAGCCATCAGTAGCACATCCAGTGGTAGCACGTCTGGAGGTATCATTTCTAATAGTATCATGTCTAGAGGTTTCATGTATGGAAACATCATTTCTAACAATAGAATGTGTGACAACTGGGCCCCACTGACAGCACAGCCACCCCGCCTTAACATGGTCATTGGGTTTTGGCCCACCAGGTACCACCAGTTGCCCCGCAGACACATGGTCCCCACACTAGGATCCACCCATGTGCCTACACGGGTCATCTAACTAATGAATATCCCCACAGGACAATACATGTCTTTTCCAGTGTGTTTTTTCCTCACTCACACACACCCTAGGAAGCTTCCCAGAAGGTTACCCATCCTGATCTCTACTCTAGGCCAAGCACGCTTAACTGTGGAGTTCTAATCTGATAGGATCCCAAACAATAATGTGCACCTTGTTGACATGATTCATATCATTTAGTCATTTAACCCTTTATCATTTGGGTATGTTACAATCTCCCCCCCCCCCCTTTAGAGCACAACGTCCCCATTGTGGGCCCTACATCTCAACCCAGACAGTGTAGCGCACTTAAGTCTAGGTACCAAATCTGATACCAAATGTGACAATTGGGCCCCGCTGATAGCACAACCAAACTGCCTTCACATGGACGTCGGGTTTTGTCCCACCAAGTACCACCAGTTGCCCCGCAGACAACGTGGTCCCCACCCTAGGGTCCACCCACGTGCCTGCACGGGTCATCTGACTAATGAATATCCCCATAGGCCAACACATTTCCTTTCCAGTGTGCTTTGTCCTCACTCACACACACCTTGGGAAACTTCCTAGAAGGTCACCCATCCTGATATCTACTCCAAGCCAAGCACACTTAACTGTGGAGTTCTAATCAGAAAGGATCCTGAAAAGAAATGTGCACCTTGTTGACATGAGTCATATCATTTAGTCATTTAACCCTTTATCATTTGGGGATATTACAGAAGGTATGGTGTAAGAACAACTAAAGTAATGGAGGAACATGTCTAGAAGTAGAATAGTTTAACTAACGGTAGCATGTGGTTGGCGGTATCACATATGGTAGTAGTATATTTTAACTAACGGTATCATATGGATGGAGGTAGAACATATGGAAGCAGCATAAGTCTAATGATAGCATTAATCTATAATTATCATAGTTTCACTAAAATTATTACTTTTAAACTAATGGTGGCACATGTATTTATCCATATTTTCTTTATAAAATTATATACTATCAATAAACCATAAGCTTATTAGAAACATAATAATCATGATTTGTGAGTATTAAAATAAGGAGGTTCCAACATTTACAAGGAAACATTTTAATTTTAATTTATTTTAAATTTCATTATTTCTTTTTTATTAAACATAATCCAATTAATATCATTGTAATTTATATTATTCTTAATTTTGGTATAAAAAAAATTTTATACTTAAAAATGAATTTTCCTGGAAACCTGTTTTTCATCACATTTTGTGAGTTTATTTTAAAAATAATTAATTCCAATAATAGAAATTTAATTTGATAAAAAAAATATATCCAATTTTGGAAATTATTCCACTTTCATTTTTGGTATTTATAAATATTAGCTTTGGTAAAAATATCGGTTACCCCGATAAGAGTTAAAATGTGTAAAAAGGCTTAAACTAAAATAATAAGGGTTGAATTTACCTAAAAACTCATATAAATCCTATTTTTGTCATATTTTGACCATATAAACTCTATTATTTGAAAATGTTTCATTTTGGATCCATTTTTCTTGAGTAATACATTAATATATTTTAATCTTTTGAAAATTTCGAAATGTGTCATATCCCTCTCTTATAAAAGGAAATCCACTATCCTCCATTATCCACACTTACAGAGCCACTTATCTTATCCAATACCTACCCAAATAGCTTCATAATAACCCTCCTCATGACTTAGAGGCCATTTTTTATTAAAAACGCATCCTAGTAAGGTTTTGGGTATTAACCTCATAAGGTTGTTCAAAGAAGAGGTATAGTTCTTAATAGAGTGTTTTCATTTTATTTCTTATTTTAACATCTAAAAACTATCTTAAAATTTTTAATATAATAAAATTAGTATCAAAAATATTATTTTAATGGTATAACCATTTTTCATCTACTTATCCATCTAATGTAAAAAAACATCGCTCATACGTACGTGCGGACTACCACCTTGTGAGATGATGTATTTCATTTTTCATCCCCAAATCTTGTGGATGGTAATAATGATGGATCCAAATGGAATAATATTAATTATATATGATATAAATTTTATTCTATAATTTTAAATAAATATTCTACTTCTTTCTTTACCATTCAGTGAAAAATAAAAAAACATTGCATGTGCGTATGTGCAGACTACCTCCTCATGAACCGATGTATTTTATTTTTCTTCGTTGCCTCAAATGGATGATATATATATTTGGATTAAAATAAATAATATTATATTTATTATATAATTATTATTCTATAAAGTTAAAATAATACTTACCTTCTTTTCCTCATGTTTGTTGAAAAATGGAAATGTTACTCATGCGTATGTACGTATTACCGTCTCCTTGATTGTAACATAATTCATTTTTCATAACCACCTTACATGGTTGGTTCTAAAATTATAATTAATATACAGAAAAGATAATTATAACATGATTATGATTCTATAAATGTTATGATCATGATCTACTTGACCATAGTCAACCTACCAAATCCATTTCTGACTTATAAGATAAATGTTCTCAAAACTTTTGATATGAACTTAATCAATTAAGTAATTACTTATAACATGGATATAAGTGACATAAAAACAATAATAAACTTGAAAAAGGTTATTAATAAATTAAATAATTAACATGATTTTATTATTTTGGAATATGAAGAACATATGTGACAATTCAGACTCAAGATAATGGATTTCTAGTCTTAGTTCCCTTTCTTTGAGACTTAAGGTATTTTCACCACATGTATTCTTTTATGTGGTGTATAAACTAACTTATATATGGATTTTATCATCATACTCTAAAAATTAAAATTTTTAAAATCTATTCAAATTTATTTCCTTCAATGATTCATTGGTTCAAAAATTATCAAGTCGTACAGGATATTCTACCTTAAAACCTAGTTTTAAAATGTTTTAAATATTTGTTTCTAATATTTTTCATACATATCCATATTATTTAATGGATGTAAAAAATTTTAAAAAAATGAATTAAAAAAGTTAATTTTACCTATCCTTTAACTTTCTTAAAAAGGACATTGAAATTAATATTTTTGCACATTTCATACGAAATGTTTTACTTTCTTTACAGAGTATAAAAAAGAATTTTGTTTTAATATATACGATGTTAATGGATTTTCCCACTATCACAACCATTATTTTATATCTATATTCCTTTATAATATTTCATGTTTTCTTCAAAGAAAAACCCTTTCTTCCATTTTTTGGGTATTTTAGTTTTAAAAATGGGGTTTTAATGGAAAGGGATATATTAATATCTGAAAATGTTTTGGTTACGAGTTCAAAAATATATTTTTATGAGTTTGATGATGAAATATGAAATATTTTATGTTTTTTATTTATGTTATAGTCCTTAAACATTTTTTATGATGAAGGTCTATCCTAATATATTTATCCAATTCATTTAATAATGATTATATTCTCCAGAGCATTGTGTTGGAATTAACTGAGTAGGTTATTCCACTTTTGAGGGTTCATGTATGGGTTCTATAAAGATGACATCCCTGGGAACCTTCATGAAATTTCTATGATTTATAAAAAAATTCATTGAAATATTTTTATTTCATTATGTAATATAATGATATTTTTTTAACGTAATGATTATGCCCTTTAAGGGTAAAAAGGTATGTTTTATGATAATTTTTTTCATAGGTTCTCATATTGTAACATATTTCCCCTCTTCATTGGATTTAGGAGTGATAGGGGAGTTACTATGCCTTATGTTACATCCCCTAAATAAAAATGGATGGAAATAAATGCCAAGGGTCACAAGAACATTTGGGAGATGATTTTCCCTTTGAAATATAAAAACAACAAAACCATATAAACACAAACCAAAACAAAGATCTATAAGATTAATGAGTACAAAAGACAACACAAATCAAACCAAAACAACAACCATATTAGAGTACAATTAGAAACCATAAGACATACTCAAATAGGACCAAAAGATCACAAAACTCAAAACTCAAAAGTGAAATTAACCAGAAACACTCAACCTTCTCCAAGATCCAACTCTACATGACAAGCCCATGGTATCAAAAAACATCACTAAAGAACTAACATACCTTTCCTTTACATGTGTATTTATAGATGACATGTTCAAATGTACAACAGTGACCAAGAAAGGGGTGATTCTAAACTCAATATGATTTCTTCAATGACTTCCCAACTCACACCACTAGTAAAAAACTTGTTGGTGTAATTTATAAAATAGTTTTAAGCAATAAAAATATTTTATTATAAATCATTAAAAAAATCCATGGAAAGAAATAAATGAATCATAAAACCTTTTTACAATAATTTGGAATACCCATAACCATGTCTCCACTCACACCATTCATGTCCATGTGATAGTTACATACTCATGAAAGGTCTATCATCGATCTACTAATTCATCACAATGTAACCAATACCAGGTTCCCTAGTGGCACATGACCCTTCCACTAGGTCAATTATAATGAAAATTAACTCATACCAACAATTTATGATAGATCCATGTAAAAAATCCAAAAACCTTTATTTATTTAAAAAATTTCCACAAAATAATTCCATTCATTAAAAAATGTTTTAAAATATAAATTTTAAAATCATAAACCAAAGGAGCTTTCTGAAATCCAACCAAACTTCCCACAATTTCAAAAACCATAACCAATCAAGATTTTCACCAAGAATATCACAAGTATTTCACCATAATTTCAATAAAAAAATTTAATTAAAACTAATCCTTAAAGTTCTAAATCAATTGGATTCGATAGAGATTCTACCTACCTCACAAATATTGGAAAAAACAAAGAACAATGCAAAAAAACTTTAATATTTCATCATAACACACATTCCCTTCACTAGATCCAATATAATATCATCATAAAATAATTCATAACATGTAGATATATCCGTAATAAACTAGATCTATGGTTCTGAGAGAAATCATAACCTTGGATCAAAGAATAACAAGGAAGAATGAAACTTATCAAAAAAATTAAGCATCCAACACACTTTAATTCACCTATGGATCACTCCCGAGTCGAATGGGGTCATCTCTCATGCCTTGGGAGAAAAAGGAATTTGAGTTATTGGAATATTAGAGGAAAAATTAGGGTGTAAGTGGTTATTTTGGATTAGATCTAATTTTCAAGGAGGTACAACTGTAAACCCCAAGGTTATGTCGCATGGTTTGGATAACCATGTGCCAACTATGTGGTTCTTATATCTTAAGGTTATACCTCACATGATTGGATCAAATGGTTAGACAAACTATGTACCAAAAGTTCATTTCCATCTATTTCAAGAAGCACGATTTCTCCTGGGCATTTGCACAATTTGGCCAAATCATGCACCAATCGTGTGCCTACCCAGTGCCCACTGTCTTCCATTGAACAATTTTTTGAATATTATACACAGTTTCTACCTACCATTCACAAACCGTGTACCTTAATTAAAGCCTCCAAAATATGCCAAATACCTTTATAACCACCCAAAACATAACCCAAATATTTTATAGACTCTAAATACATGATTAAAAAGTCATGTACCTGAAACTATGGGTGATAAATTCTTCCCACAATTGGCCTTTCCATCCCCTGAAAGTAGAAAAACCCTATTTTCCTAGAAGATTTCATACCATTGTTTCATAATTTCCTTCTCATGATCCCACTTTTCTTCTTGAATCTGACCATGTTTCCATAAAACCTTCACTGGACTGATTCTTTTCCCATGAAATATCTTCTCTTTCCTATTCAAAATCCATACTAGAACATGAATCAATATAGAATCCAACTCTAGGTCAATATCATTCCATCGAATTACATGGTCAGGATCAGGTTGATATTTATTCAACTGAGATACATGGAACACATTATGCACTTAACTAAACCTTGGTGTAAAATAAAACTGATATAAAACCTCTCCAACTCATTCAATTATCTTAAAAGGGCCTATGTATCGAGGTTATAAATTTCCTTTCTTACCAAAACATCAATTCCCAAGCCTCGGAGAGATTATCTAGAACATCTGATCACTCACCTCAAATTAGAATGGTCTTTAATGATGATCCACATATTATTTTTGAAAACTTTGATCTATCTTTATTCTCTTTTTGATCAAATGAATCTTCTCTATTGTATATTGTATAAGGTTGGGTCCAATCTGTGAAGTCTCTCATGTTTCCACACAACAAAGGTGAGAATAATAAGAAATATTGTGCAATTATTCAAAATGATTCATATGTATTGAGGTCTGGTAAATGTTATTATATGATAACTCTATTAATGTAAATGATCCTCCCATGAGACACCAAAATCCACCACACAAGAACTAAGAATGTCCTCCAATATTTGGATTATTTGTTTAGATTGTCCATATTTTTGGGGATAATAATCTATACTCTTAGTCAACTATGTTATAAGGGCTTGCAACAAGTATTTCCAAAAACTAGATGTAAACCTAGGGTATCTTTTTGATATAACCGAGACTGGAACATCGTGCATCTTTAAAAATTTTAAAATGTAAATTTTTGACAGGTATTCCACCAAATTAGTTTCATGAATCAGGATGAATTGAGCCAACATTGTGAGTCGATTCACTATCACCCATATGGAATCAGTTTTCCAAATCATCCTTGGTAAACTTATTACAAAATACATGCCTATCTGCTCCCATTTTTACATGGGAATCGATAAATACTGCAACACACCTATTGGTTGTTGATGCTCTACCTTTACCTACTGATAGGTGAGGAATCTCAAGACATACTCTTCTATATCTATTTTCATTCCAACCCACCAAAACTATGTTTTCTGTTCTTTATAAATTTTTTGAATCCCAAGGTGAACAGTCTATCTTGAATGGTGGTAGGCACTAAGAAGTTGTTTGTGAAAAGCCAAAGGTATGACCATATGATCTCCAAACTGTAATATAGAATTCATATCCATATTTTAATCCTCAATGGTCTCTCCACCATTAATCTTTGACCTTATAGTAACACAATTAGGATCAAACATATTAGAAACTTTAACTAGATCAACTAAATCAGGAACAAACAAAACTGTAAAGAAAACCACAACATCACCTTGGTTTGAGAAATATATATATATATATATATATATGCATATCCTCTATAAATGACATTATTTTACACTTTTCTGAATCCTCTTTTCCATTTGATCATATAACTTCCTACTCAACAAATCTACCACAGATTTCCCTTTACCCTGTATATACATCAAGTCGAAATAAAACGTCTAAAGATATTTCATCTATCTACATTGTCTTAAATTCAAATATCTTTGTGAGAAAATGTGTTTTAAACTCTTATGATCTGTAAAATTATGAATTTATCACCAAATAGGTAATTATGTTAAGTTTTTAAACTGTAGACCTCATAAGATAATTACAAGTTTATTGTAGGGTATTTCTTCTCATAAACGGTAGCTTTCGTGACACATAAATAATAATATGATCTACCTACATGATAACACATCCCAACCTAGATCCTGATGCATCACAATAGACTACATAACCTTGTACAAGCTCTATAAACATGAGGATAGGTTCTGATGTAATTCTAATATTATTTTCTTGAAAGGATTTCTGACTATTGTCATTCCATTGGAAAGGAACTCCTTTCCTCATCAAAGCTATCATCGGTGATGAAAAACATGATAAATCACATAAAAAATGTTTGTATTATCCTACCAAGTCAAGAAAACTATGTATCTAAAAGAAATTATTTGGTGGTTTACAAGAGATAACATCTTAAATCTTTTTTAGGTCTACAGAAACACCTTTTTTAGAAATGACATGTCCAAGGAAATGTACATCTTGTATCCATAAATCACACTTTTATTACTTAACATATAGATGATGTTCCTATAAGATACCCAACACTATAGCTAATTATTTCTCATGGTTCTATTTCTTTCTAGAATACACCAGTATATCATCAATAAATACCATCATAAATGAATCCATATACCTCATAAATATTTGATTCATCAACACCATAAAGACATATAGTGCATTTTTAAGACCAAAAGGCATAATTACATACTCGTAATGGCCATATCTACTTCTAAATTCTATCTTCAAAATATCCTCCTTCCAAACATGCAACTGGTTGTATCCCAAATTTAATTAAATTTTTTATAACCATAGGATCCCCTCAATTGATCAAAAAAACATCAATTCATGGAAGAGAATGCCAATTTTTTATCAAACATGGTTAAGATTACAATAATACACACAAAGCATGAGAGTTCCATCTACCTTCTTCACAAACAGAATTAGTTCTATCCATAGAGACATGTTTGGTCAAACGAACCATTTATTTTCCAAATATTCTAAATAAACTTTAAATTACCTTAATTCATTCAGTTCCATCTGATAATATGGAAGTAAAATATTACTGGTACCAGGAAGGAGATCAATCACAAACTCCACTTCTCTTTTGGGTGGAAACCAAGATAAATTGTTGGGAAAAATGTTAGGAAACTGATCAAAAATAGCTGGGAAACCTACATTCTCAATATCATTCATATATTCCAAGGTAATCACTTATAACTGATAATAGATAGTGTTAACCACTAGTGCTAAAAGTACCACTTTACTAGACTTTACACCTCAATATCCTCAAAAATGTGTGCCTTCAAGGACACATCAGCAACAACTTCTAGGGTAAAATAGACTAAATTCATAAATTTATCCACATAATCTTTCACCGAGAGATTATCTTATTTAAAATTGGAAAAGTATATTGTTATAGAAATATGAAAGGTGTAAGGATAGAATTTCTTGTTAATTAATTCTTCGAAATCCTCCAATAGCATACATTTTTCCAATTTATCCTGAAATAATAATTCTCACCATTAGAGTTACAAATCCTCCAACATATTTATAACCAAATTTACTTTCAACTCTATTATAGACCCAAGGAAATAAAAGTTCGGATTCATCCTATTCAACCATACTTGTTATTTTTCTATCTCATAATCCCCCTGAAAGATGGGTGAGTTTTTCTTTTGGAAATAAATTTAATGATTCACTTTCTATGGTTTATCATTTCTATTATGCTTATCCATGACCTAAAAATATTATAAAATACTTTGAACTAGTTATTGGTTCACCTGTGACTCAAGTGGAACCACATTTTCAGAAGCCTCTTCTGATTGGTTTCTATGACACCTACCCGGTGCCATTCACTATAACCAAAACAAAACTCTACTTAGTCTCACTCATTAGAAAATGATGTCTTAGAAAATTCAAACTATCATATCAAAACTTATCACAACATATCTCTCCACAATTCAACCATCATAAATATTTTAACTATTTTTGAAATACTCTAACCATGCCTTTTAAAATCAACAATTTTCACCATTTTCAAACATTATCACTTTTTTAAAATTCCATAAACCATTTTACTCAAAATGAATAATAAAACCCTATTGGGAAGTTATACCATCAATTAATTTCATGAAAAACTCATCGGACAGACCCATGATTATGATGTGAAAACTTTCCTATAAGTGTCTTAAAACACTCATGTATCCAAACACCTTGGTAACTTGAATTTCAACATAAATTGGTTATCTATGACTTTTTATTCTCTACATTTTAAGTTTTGATAATCATAATCCTTAATTACATCTCAAGAGACATACTAATACTATTTCTAACTCTGGGATCAAACAAAACTGACAACATTTTCTATGTCAAGTACTGAATAATGGTGATACCATTTTTCCTAAAAAGATATTTGGACCAACCAATATTAATACCATTTTTCATAAAAATATGTTTGGACTAAACAAGACTGATACCATTTGTAACATCCTTCCCCTCATTATTGGATTGAGGAGTAGTGGGGGAGCTACTAGGCCTTAGGTGATGTCTCTAAGACACCAAAGGCTAGAAATAAATGTCAAGGACCTCAATAAAAATTATGGAATGATTTTCTATTTGAAAGATAAAATAATCAAACCACATAAACATCAACCAAACAAAACTCTAAAAGATTCATGAGTACAAAATACAACCTAAATCAAACCAAACCAACAACCATATTAAAGTATAAGAAGAAACTAGAATACATGCTCAAATAGGGCCAAAAGACAACAAAAATCAAAACTCTAAAGTGACATCTACCAGCAACACCCAACCTGTTCCAAGATCCAACTCCACATTACAATTCCAAGGTATCAACGAGCATCACTAAAGAAATAATATATCTTTCTTTTACCTATGTATTGATAGATGACATCTGCAAATTCCCAATAGTTCCCAAGTAGGGTGTTTGTATAAACTTGGTAGGATTTCCCTAATGAATTCCCAACTCATTCCAATTGGAAAAAACTTATTATCAAAATTTATAAAATAGTTTTAAGTAGTTAAAATAGTTTATAAAAAATCTATAATAATTTTCCATGGAAAGAAATAAATGAATCATAAAACCTTTTTACAATCATTTTGAATACCCATAACCATGTCTCCAAACACACCATGCATTCCCAGGTGACATTTTTATACTCATGATTAGTCTCTCATTGATCTATCAAGTCGTCATAAGGTAACCAATAATATGTTCCCCAAAGGAACACACCACTTCCATAGGATCATGTCTAATGAAAATAAACTCATTCCAACCATGTATTCCAAATCCATGTAAAAACATTCCACAAACCTTTATTTATTTAAACATAATTCAAAAACCAATTCCATGCATTAAAAAAACTAACATTTTAAAATACACATTTTAAAATCATAAACCAATGGAACTTTCCAAAATCCAACCAATTTTCCCACAAATTCCAAAACCAAACCAAATTGGGATTTTAACTAAGAATCATATAAGAATTTCACCAAAATTTCAATAAAAACAATCAATTAAAACTAAGACTTAGAGTTTTAAATCAAGTTGAGTCAAGATAGAAGCCACCTACCTCACAAACATTGGAAAAATTAAGAACAACAAAACAAAACATTAAGATTGGATCACAACACATGTTACCTTCACTATATACAACAATATATCACCATAAAATCATTAAAACACATATATATATATATCCATGAAGGAATAGATCTATGGTTCCAATAGAAATAAGAACCTTGGATCTAAGAAGAATGAATAAGAACATTCACTTACTGACAAATCCAGGACTCCAATGCACTTGAATTCACTTATGGATCAATCTTAGATAAAAGGGGATAATCTCTCATGCTTTGGGAGAAAAAGGAACTCAAGTTATGGAGGGTTTATGGGAAAACAAGGTATTAAGGGGTTAATTAAAATTAGATCCAATTTTTAAGGAGGTCCAATTGTGCACCGCATGGTTAGGCCACAAAGTTTGGAAAACCATGCACCAACCATGTAGTGTTGTTGTCTTAATACCATACCTCATATGGTTGGTTCACACAGTTAGACAAAATGTGCACTAACCATGAATTTTCCTTTATTTCAAGAAGCATGATTTCTCCTAATAATCTGCACGGTTTATCCAAATTATGTGCTAACTATGTACCTTCCCACTTTCCATTGTCTTCCCTTACATGGTTTCATAAATATTCTTTATGGTTTCTACTAACCATTCACAAACTGTGCACCTCCAAAAATTCCTCCAAAATGTGCCAAAACCTCTCAAAACCACCCCAAAACTTAACATGAACATTATATAGCCTCAAGATACATGATTAAATGGTCATTTACCTAAAAACGGGGGTGTTACACATATTTTATAAGAAACCCTCATGATTTCGATTTTTATTTTACACTTTATTGTATAGTGTTTTATAAAAAAATTGGGGTAGTAAAGATGATTTAATGTGTAAGTAAACAATTATTTGAGATTAAATTTTATTATGTTAAAGGAAAACTCTCTTATATGATATCATGGTTTTGAAATGTACTAACAAGTTTCATTCTTTTTCTGTATATGACCCTTACTAAGATTTTTTTACTCATCCCATGTTTTGAATTTTTTCATAGGGTTTTAAGTATGAGTAGGAATAATGATAAAACCAAGTTGAAAATCATGAATATTTTTCATGAAAAGAAACATGTTTCATTTTAAAAGTATTGTAATATAGAAAAGATAGATATTAATTGGAAGTTAAACTTTATAATGTATGGACTTATTATATAAGAGTTATAATATAATTATATAAATCTATAAACCTTATAAGGTCTTTATGATTGAAATAAAATGAATTATTGTTTTAAACCTCAAGATTATGAAATGTTTTAAGGTTGGGTCCTTATACTGTGACATCTAGTGGTTGATCATATATGTATATTTCTTTATATTCCTCTTAGATATCCTCTCATACCAGGAGTTTTTGGGATAATATGTTTCTTATTTTTTTTCTTTTTAGTTTTGGGGTATCCCACTGAGTATATTCATACTCACCTCATGCGATTTATAGCCATATTTTTTCTGTTTGTGCAGATAATGCACATATCGGTGATATTCTTGATGGATGTAGAGCTAATGTGGATTGTTTAGAGTTAATTACAAATAATTCTTAGTAGATTTTGGTGTTATATAATATTGGCAATGACTGTTATAGCTGGAGATCAATATAAGAGTATACACTATGATGAGGAGATTTATAATGTCCTATATTTTTCAGATTTGAAGGCTTATCGGATGTATAGTTCCTTGGGTATTTTCTAATATGGATTTGTTCTTATAGTTCTTGTCTCATGAATGTGTTTTATATAGTTTAGTTTTTTATGTATATATACTTCTAGTGTTTATGGTTACTTTATGCATTGGATATTTGTATCTATTGATGGTTGATATAGGCTAAGGCCACCCATAGTTTGTGATATTCTTATTTAGTGCTATTCACTAACCCCTGTCCTATTGAATGTGGGTTTGGGGTATAGGACTCAACTTACCATCATATTAGGTGGGAATCCAGTGGGTTGGGTCATGTCCCATTTAAGGTACAATTTAATTGGTATGATTTTATTTGGAATTAAGTGTATTAATTACTTTGATTCAAAATTGTTAATTTATGAAATACTAATGGAGTGAAAATAAATAAATAACATGCATTGAAACTAATATACCCTTCCAAAAATAAATGATGAGATATGATTTAATTGATTAAAAATGATATGTATTTTAAATATATAGGAAAACATTATGTGATATGAAAAAAACATAATTATATTCTTTTATTTATATGTATATTGATGAATTAGAATCTCATTCCACTTACATCACATGTCAAGTGTTATGTAAGGAGGATAATGTAAATATAAAGGTGAAATAGTAGATAAAAACCCATATAAAGTATGGGAATAATGTGTAAGTATGACATAATATAAATTGTTTTTCTTTAAAACAATATTATATATAAACAACTACTTATTTCCAATATTTTTTTATCCATTTTAGACAAAAGAATAATCATCTAATGTACCAAATGAACAAATAATTTTCGGGGTTTTGAAGCAAAATAATGGAATGATTATGTTAGTGGTGTAGGTTTTGGAGGGCCACCCCAATAATTCTTTGGGAAACCAAATAAAGTAGGATACATATTAGAAAATTGAAAACATATAGGCACCATAAGATTCTATAAAAGATAAATTAAGTTATTAGGATGATGTGATAAACTGGTTTCTTTGAAATTTTTAATAAGAATAATCAACACATCATCAACCACAACATAAAGATCCCCCCCCCCTCGAGTTTTGAGGCTAGTCATTCCCTTGAAAGGATTTCATTACATGAGGTAATCTATTTTTTAATAATATTTTCTATTAAATGTGAATCAAAATACTCATACCTTTATTATACTAAAATTATATATGATGAAATTGATTTTTGATTTATATCTATCAAAACCCACTCATTTCTTTGTTATGAGAGTTACCATGTATAATATCCAAATATATATTCAAAACAATAAACAACTTAAAAAATATCACATGAAATTAGGGATTCACATAGTTCAAAAGATGATCATCAAGGTGTATTCTCCCCTTGATGATCCTAATATTCACATAGATAAAATTTATATAGGAACATTCATAGAATTGTCATTTGATATTATTAACAAACATGATGACAAAGAGGTATGTACTTTATAATTTATTTTATATATAAAACTTTTTAAATCAATAAAAAAATTTCAAACTGAGGAATGTTATTACTGAAGGAAAAATAGAAGGCAAAACATAATGCTTAGTAAGAACAATCTAAATATATAACTAATATATTTAAAAGGACTTTTGATAATACCTTTATCTCTCCAATTTCACTGTCAGGTTTATTAAAATTACAAGTTCATGTGGATAAAATTTTCCAAGGTGATATTATGTAATAAATTATATTTAAATAAAAAATATATGTATTGTCCAATACTAACATGATTTTTCTTTAGAACATAAATAAAATTTTCAAGCATAAATGGTTGGAAGCCTCGATTATGAATATATATATGAGTTTCATTTTCATAATATATTTTTCAAATAATTTATATACTACGTTTATTATATTAAATATTATTCATATTTTCTATAGGCATATATATCACACTAATTTAATGGGATAAACCAGTGAAGAAAATTTTGAATTCATTAGTCCCCATGTCACTTCTACAAAAAAACATCAATAAATGAAGATTAAATTTTATTAAGAGAACCCTAAGTAGTAGTGAAATTTAAAAAGAAAATAATATATGATAGAATTTTCGTAATACCTATGATTTAGGTGTAAAACTATAAATTCTAATCAAATATAATATATTTTTTATTTTTTCTATTAATTATTCTTTTTTTATTTTTTTGGAATCACTGGATTCTCATTATAATAAATTTTGATACTCCAAAGAAATATTTTTTGGATCCAAAACATGGATATCCAATAAGTTGACCACACATGATGTACCTTGTGAATTGTTAATACACTAAATTAAAAATTTTATAAATAAACTTCAAATTATATGTTATATATTATGTTTTAAAAGAATTTATTTTATAATAGTGAAGTTTTTATTTATCATCAAATCCATGATATAAGGATGGATAATTTCACAATAAGCCTATGGATTTCTATAAATGTATAATTATTAGGATATATATAACAATATTTCAATTTAAAAAATGTATCAAAACAAATTAATTATTTTTCTCAATGTTTCTTAAATTTTTTAAACAAAGTAATAATGACAACTATGGTTATTACATTTTTGAATTTATGAAAGATATCACATTTCATATGCAAACTAGCATCCTAGAATATGTATTTTTGAAGTCAATTACAATTTCATTTAAAAAATTTATTGACTATTTGTCTATCTATATTTTTCTAGAACTACTAGGACAATCAATAATCCATTTATTCAAAAGAGTAAGTGTATTTTTTTAGGAATGAGTGGATAGATTACATGTTGTCAAAATGTTTGAAGACATCAGTAAGAGGTGATTTCCTATCATGTTTGTTGTTTTTTTTATTTCATGGAGATCATGAAGATTTGGTTTATCTACTACTTATTTAGTTAATTATCTCTTCATTTTAAGTTAGAGTTATGGATAGAGACTTTATATGTAAAACCTTTTATAATTAATTGAAAATGTATAACCTAATGTATGTTATTACTAAAGGAGAAACATAAGGGGAAAGGAAAGGATTGTTTAAAAGTGATTAAAGGCACAACTAATAGATCAAAAATATTTGACATGCCCTTTATAATTTATTTTATATGTAAAACCTTTTACAATTAATGAAAAATGATTTAACTAAGGTATGTTATTACTAAAGGAGAAATAGAATGGGAAATAGAAGGCTTAGTCAAAATAATCTAAATGCTCAAGTAATAGATCAAAACGACCTTATGAGAGTACATTTACCCCCATAAATTGTATTTTCATGTTTATTAACATTAAAAGGTAATAAAGATAAAATTTTCTAATATAATATTATAGAATTCATTTCATTTTAAGAACAAATATATGGATAGACAAGTACTAACATTACTGGTGTTGATAATATAAATTAAATTCTCAAACATGAATGGTTAATATCCTTGATTTTGAATATATACATGAGGTAGATTTTTATAATTTATTTGCCTAATTGTTAATATAATAAGTTTATTATATTTTAATACTATTCATATTTTCCATAGGTGTATATATCACAACAATGTAAAAGGATGACCCTGTGAATAAAAATCTTGATTCATTAGCCCCCATATCACCTCTATATAAAAAACATCAATGAATAAAGATGAAATTTTATTAAGTTCACACTAAGTAGTCTCATAATTTTAAAAGAAAATAAGAGATGAAGAAATATTTTTAATAACTAAGATTTAGTGATAAAACTCAACACTATAATCATATAAAATATATTTTCATTTTTTTATATTACTTATTCTTATTTATTTCTTAGGAATTGTTGGATACTTATTATAATAAGTTTGAAAAATAAAGAGATATATCTTTTTGATCCAAATCATGGATATCCAAAAATTCGACCACACATGATGTCCCTTGTGAATTTGTAATACACTTCATTAAATATTTTATAAATAAGATTTAAATT
Source organism: Viscum album (assembly GCA_963277665.1). Taxonomy (NCBI): domain Eukaryota; kingdom Viridiplantae; phylum Streptophyta; class Magnoliopsida; order Santalales; family Viscaceae; genus Viscum; species Viscum album. The sequence continues at coordinate 100,519,974 of OY728132.1, read as the reverse complement.
ATATGCTTTGTATTATATTTTAACAAGATTTTTATTATAATAGAGCAACGTTTATTTATCATTAAATATATGGTATGAGGATAGAAAATGAGCATAACAATCTTTTTTATTTCTATAACTATATAATTATTAAGTTATATAAAATAATATTTCACTATCAAATCATGTATCAAAACAAATTACTTATTTTGACCAATGTTTCTGCAATGTTTAAAACTAATTATTGACAATTATTATGGTTATTACATTTGTAAATTTATAAAAATATATTATATTTTGTCTTCAAACTATCATCCTAGAAAATTTATTTTTGAATTAAATCATAATTTTATTTAAAATATTTATTAACTATTTGTTTATCTACATTTTTCAAGGAAACTAGGACTGTTAACAATCCACATAGTCAAAATAGGAAGTAGATTTGTTTATGAATGAGTGGGAGGATTACATTATGTTAAAATTTATCCAAACAGGTGATTTACTATCATATTTTTAGTTATTTTATTTCATAGATATCATGAATATTTAGTTTATCTACTAATTATTTAGTTAATTATCTCATCTTTTTAATTTATAGTTATGGAGAAAGACTTTAGAATCAAACAGTTTTCATATTACTAAGAATGAGAAAAAAAATATAGAGTGTTATTTTAGTAAAGTATTATATATTTATGTTATGGATTTAATATTGGTAATGATATATATTTTGAATAAGATGATGGAAATTTATATTCATGAAGTGTAATTTGGTACAGAAATGAAATTAGTCTCTAGAAATTTCAAGAGAGTTATTTCACATATCTTAGAAGAGATCCCCTCCATAGGCCTAAGGAAAATATAGGATCTATTTCACTAAATATAACACTTAATATACCATGTATCCTAACTACATCATTTATAAACACATATACAACTATTTTCACTATATATTGATGCTTAACTAGTATGAAATGATTGTATTTACTTAGTAGGTATACTACCACAAGAACCATATCATACCCCCTATGACTTGGGTAGATCTGACATGAATTCCATAGATACCTCTTCCAACACTCAAAGAAACCCAATCTAAACATAACTTAAATAATACATCAATTTAATGATTTAGATAATAACTTTCACAAATAGTCGCATAACCTAAGGACCAAAAGTTTTAGTGTCCTTGAGATTTGCTACATAAATATATTATTTTAAAACACTTTAAAAAATTGCTCCATAATCATGCTCCTATAGATCTTTTTCTATAAATATCACAAGATATAATCATATTTACTACCTGGGGTAGAACCATAATAAAGTGGTGAGATCATATGCTCATTTTGGGAAAAACATATCATAATGTATCCAAACATAAACATGAAGGAGAATATGAGGAAGAGGATAAATATCTTATTTAAAGATCATTATACCATATATTATAAACTTAAAACATTATATAGAAACATAATATCATAAAAAGATCATTATGGAAACATAAAAGTGATAGCATGGCTTAAAATACATCTCAATGGTCATAAAACATGTGAGCACTACATAAGAGTGAAAATAATTTAAAAATAAGGCATAATATGAAAACATGACATATAATGAAAATTAAATGCATCTTATAAATATTTCATAACTTGATAAACAACTTTTAAATGTGGTGCAGCAAAAATTGTATGAAAATATGCGTGATCAAACTCATTGTGCTCATGCCTATGTGAAAAAACTCATTATGTCTCCACCTGAAAATGAGAGAAAACTCATTATATCTATGCATGTGTGAAAAAACTTATTATGTCCACATCTAAATATCTCATGAGATATAAACTTAAACCAATGATTTATATGAAAATATAGGACCTCACCCACTATTATCAAATACATATATATACCTCTTAAAATCAATCATCATCTAATCTTAAAGAACCCATGGGAAAAAAGAATAGGTTTCTTAAACTTTTAAAAACATCACATAACATAAACTTATGAAATAAAAGGATATAAAAAATATCATTTTATAAAATAAATAATATCATAATAAAATATATAGGGTGATCATAACATCAATTCAAGAGAGATAAACCTTGGAGGAATAATTGAAGTGAAAATAAAAAAGCTTTTACAAAATATATTAAATGTTATTATAAAATATGAAGTGAAAATTAATTTCAAAAAAATATAACAGAAAGATAATTATTTTTAAAACCTCATTATAAAGGTTTCAAAATAAATTTTATTTGAAATTAAATATAAAATTAAGCTAATAAATCTGGAGTGGTAAATAACTAAAAGAAATTCCTTTATTAAGATTTTTTTGTTGTTTTAAAGGAAAAAATAACATAGAAATGTTAAAAGATTTTAATTCCATAAAATATTTAAAGAAAAATATGATTAATATAAAAAAAATATTGTTATATTATTAAAGAAAAAATATTGGTAAGAAAAACACGGTTATGGAAGAAAAAGATTCATTAGTAAGAATGAGAGTTATTCTTACCAACGTTATATTTTTATTTTGGAAAACATTTATAAAAGAGATAGTCATTAGTGATTAAAATTAATATAACTAGATAAAAATTGGATATAAAATATAAAATAAGGTAATTCAAGGATCAAATAAATCATGAAAATTATATTCTAGTAATAAAGACTATCATCCATTGAATTAGAAATTGAGTTGATGAAACCATTACCTTGAATTCTCACTTAGTTTATCACACTATAAAATCATGAATAAAAAAATAAACATATTAATAACCTATTTAATAACCTTATTAATTTATATAATCTTTTATAGAATTTATTTAACATTATTCTTTATATTTATAGTAGTTTTTTATTATCTTTTTTCAATATCAGATGTGAGTAATCTTGATTTTTTTAAAGTTGTTTTGTAATAGTGGTGTTTTTATTTATTATTCTCCAAAAGTTCATCATTATAAAATAATAAAATATAATATAATTGATTTTTTTTAATATTTTATAAATTTATAATTTCATTCTATGAGATTTTTAGTAACAGTTCTTGTAGATAAAGTTGGTGACAAGCATGTTTTGGTGATTTTTAATAAACGAAAGGTGGTATCTTAGTTAATATTAATTTTAACATTTTAGAACTAAAATAAAATCATTATTTACTTATTTATATCATATATCATCAGTAATTAATTTCTCATGTTCATCCATTATATTATTTTATAGCATTGTTCAAGTAGAAGGTCAGACCGACCCAAACATGAACATACCATAATCAATGGATGAATAAGGTAATAAAAGTAATCTTTTTTAGGAATAATATCATTATTATAAAATAATAATGATTTTATTTAGATAATTTTAAGTTGATGAGTTATTTTTTAACATATTTTAATAAATGAGAAAGAAACTAGATGAAAAATGAGACACGTTACTTTGTGTAGGTGGTAGTTCGCACAACGCATGGTTAATGTTTTCATTTCCCAATAAATGAGAGATAGTGATATTGGATTATAATTTTGATATTTATAATTTTAATTATATTATATATTTCAAACTTCTTCTTAAATTTCATCATTATAACCTATTAATATAGGCAATGGGGAAAAATGGAAGACATCACTTTATAGTGGTGGTAGTCTTCACAAACATACGATTAGTGTTCTTTTCATTTAAAAGTATATTGAAAAGAATAAATAAGGGTTGTTAAATTAATATAATAAAATTTAATAATAGTATTATTAATTAATTATTTATATTAAAATTTATTTTGGGTGGAAAAATAAGAAAATATAGAACAAAAACTAAAGATAAGTGAGACACTTGAGTAGAAGAAATTAATCTTCTCTTACAAACCTCCTTGATTTTGAAGGGGTTTGGAAAATCATAAGAACATGAAGGCTCGAGAATGTGGTATAGGGTTTTGGTGGGAGAAAAGTTTTAAATTTTAAATAATAATTTATAAGTTATATTTATGACATGAATTAGTATAAGTGTTCCCCTTTTATAGGTGAAGAAAATGTAGCTTTTGTGAACATACATTATTTTTCAACAATAGAATAACACTATTCAAGGTTCAATGGTTCCAAAAGTGATAAATAATATATTTTAGGGTGAGTTAAGGTCTATAAATTCTTCTAAAATCATTTTACCACATTTTTAATCATTTTTTAAGCCTTTTAAAACTTGATTTTTCATTTTACCATATTGGCTTTTACCTTGATAACTAGTTTTACCCAATTAATTTAGATTTTATTAGAAATATAAGGTAGCACCTTTTAAAAATTTGGGTCATTTGAACTTAAATTTAATCCCTATATATCCAAATTAATTTTATAAATAATAAAAAAAATAACTTTTAAATAATGTATTTAATATATAGAAAAACTATTTTGTAGAAAAAAGTTTTTTTCGCCATTGAGTGTTCTTAATATTATATAAAATTAATTTCCAATTAAATGAATGATAAAATATTTGTATACATGTTAAAAAAATTGTATTATAGTCTTTATATGAAATATATCATTTTAATATATTAGATAAAAATTACGCAACATTAATAAAATAATTATTTAAAAATTACTCTTTCACCATTATTATGGTCATTAACTTTAATCATAGTATAATAATTTTATGAATAAAATTAAATTGAACTTATTAAATAATAATATAATATTGATATAAAATATTAAATCCATTTTTTAGATTTATTTTCTATAAGTTATGAAAACAAATTTTTAATATAAGCAAATAAAAATTGTTTTTAAAGTAAAATATTACTTATATTTCCAAAACATTAAACATGGGTTTTATAAATTCAACATAGTATTTTTAAATGATTTATTTTACTTTATAAATATATATTTTTATATAAAATATGGTTTCATAAATATTTAATTCATTCTTGTATTTTGATAATGTCATAAAAACGATGGTGGTGGAAAATCGAAATTTTTTTCATTGTTCAACTAAAAATAAATTATTTAAGAAAATTTCTAAGAAATTATCCTAATATAATATTATAATTATAATTAAAAAATTTATATAATTTGGTAAAATTTAAAATCTAAAATTTTATAATTAAAATTTAAAATAAAAAATAAATAAAAATATAATGAGAATAATTTTCATCAGAAAAAAAAAATTTAAATTTTAACTATTCATATTCTCATTTCATATCAATTAATAATTATATTGGTGTTACATTATTCATATAAAAAATATTTATAAAATATTTAGTTTCTTTAAATAAAGTCCATAAGATGAAATTTTAGAGATAAATGAATAAAGTGATCTCATTAATTGTATTAATTCATTAGTAAACAAACTTTCTTTTTCTTTAAAGGTCAACATGAAAACTATGTGATATACTTGTGATAATTAACTTAATATGTTAAAAATTATGTGTTTATATACTCATAATTTCTGTTTAAATATCCCCTCAAGATATATGCTTAATATCTAAGCATACGATAGGCTCTAGTGGCAGTCGAGAGTGGTGATTCCAGTAGTAAATATCTCGTGAAAATTAACAAAAACTTGAATTTCTATCATATATGATTTCACACATACCATAAATTTTTTATTTCATCTTTCTCTTGGTCTAGATAAAACCCTATTGAAGCTACCTTCTTCCCAATCCCATATAAATGAGCTTTGTAAGGGATACTTTTTCTACCTGAGGCCACTCCTTTTCTTTTTGTTCATATATTTCATAATATGGTTACTTCTTTTTATACCCACAAATTTCAAGATTATATTATAATGGTTAAATTTTATTTTAACATATCATAGTTTTATTTTATTTTATAATTTCATGTAGAATAATATATTAAAATAATATTTATTTTAAAGAAAATATATAGTGAAGTTTCATGTTGTTACATTCTCCCCCCTTAAATAAATTGTATCCTCGTAATTTTTATTATTCCTAAATAATGAAATAGTTATAGGTTTACATAAGATATACATGACTCTAGATTTAGTTTTTATTGAGGTTTAATACACACTATCCTTGTTATGATTAGTGAACTTATCTTTTCCCTTATAATGAGAATATAACTAACATTGAGTTTTTCTCTAACCATTTGTGTTAAATACCCCAATATAATGGGGGTAATTTTTTATAGGGATTTTATAATCATCCTTGTATTAATTGGTGAAAATGGGTTTATATTTAGATGTGATTTCCTTATCTTGGAAAATATCACGACCTCTATGTCAAGAGTTATAATCCATACCTAATATCACATCAAATTTAACTAAATAAAGGATACTAAGATTTTATAGAAATCACATCCCAATAAACATCTATTAAAGAGGACACTGCTAAAAACTGCCTTATTTATATGAATCTATTTCCAAGGTTTATTATAAATGTGGAAATGGGTTATTTAAATCCATAATTTATTAAAAAAAATGGTAATATAGTTCCCAAAATTTTCCTCATATTCACTCTCCACGCATGATCAACCTATGGCCTTTGCAAAACTCCCCTTAAGTGATCAACCATGGAATATACAAAAATATCCTCATATGAATGACCTATGACCTCTACAAAAATCCACTTGTGAAATTGACCAATATCCTCTACAAATAATATCTTTAATACTTTCTCTCTTCATGCAATTAACCAACTTGATGGATTCGAAAGTCATTTTTCCCTGTTATTCCCATCTTAATCAATCAACCCATAGTCCTCTATATTTAGAGTTTCCCCTTGATTCCCATCTTCATGGGATTGATCAAACAATTGGATTTTCAAATAAAATTCCATGGGGAACTATAAATCTTCCCTCACAACACCTCATCCTTTTTCTATAGTGTCTCTTCATAATTAAAATCATGTTATTTATTCACATTTACTTACCAGTAATCAGAATTATTTTACTGAAATCCCTAATTTAAACTATTCTGGACCTAAATAAATTTATTGTTTAATCCATTATTATTTTGGATATATATTCTTATATGTCATATTTTAATCAAAAATATTTGTTATTTTAATGTTTTTTTGTGTGTTGTTTGTTGAAATATTTGATATTATGTTTCTTTCAAACTTTATGATTATTTTTTCGAAAAAAACCACTGTGTTTATAGGTAGTCTCCTTAGTATATTTTGGGTTATTTTTTAAGTAATTGGATGGTATAGATGTATAGAAAAATGGGAGTTAATCCTCCATAGTTGATGGCGGAATAATGATTACACACCCTTTAATTGTTCAAAAATTCAAAAAGTGAAGAGGTGTATATAACATGTTTGATGGGATTGACTCTATTATAAAGAATCCTTCTATAATTTATTATTTTTAATAAATTTATTAGTTTCAATTTAAACCTACTATAATAATTTTATATGGTAAAAGTGTGAAATGAAAAAATCATAAAAATGTATAGTTTTTTTTAATGGGTGTTTTCTATAAATAACATTTTAAATGTGATAAACTTATTTATAAATAAGAATTAATTTTAACTTTGTGTTTTAATTAATATTTTTGGCACATATTAGTCTCTATATTTTTTATGATAAGTATTAATTGGTTATGAATAATACCACACGTAATCTTTACCTACATTACTTTAGTGAACACTATTTATTATTCCTATAATTTTTAGAGACTTGTTTGTCTAGATATTTCTAAACCAAGTATTTTTATATACTAAATATAAATGCATGGTATATGTGAAGACCCCAACTCCAGTAGTCTAGAGTTGGTAGTTACTTTATTACATTGTCCTAATATACAAGAGATCACATCCTGAAGGGCTTAATATTTTAATAGTCTTGGAAAACTAGAGACATACTTGAATTTCACATTACATTTGAAAACATAAAATATAACATAGTATCTTCTTTGAGAACATTATAGGCCTATTTAGAATATCCCTATATATAAATCATAAAAAACTTCCTAGTATCCAGGGGAAAGGAAACATAAGAAAGGGTTGAACTCAAATTCTTGGTAAGGGTATGGATAGAGCGAAAGAAAAATAAGGCATCAATAATATGGTAAGAAATAAATTATAATCAAATAATTCCATATAAATAATCACGTGAGCTAAAAAATATCCATTGATATAAAAAAACTATTTAAATAATCCCATGGACATCAATAACTAATTTTATAATGATGGAATTCATAATTCCAAACATTTGAAACTTACTGTCGAGGCCTCGTGCCAGGAAATCTAAAACATACCACTAAGTCCTCATGCTAATACATCTTACATAAATGGGTAAGGCCTTGGAAAAACACCCAATCTTGTTTGCATCATTATGATTACTGATTCATTGAGGGGCTATGTAATTCTCGTCCCAACCCATCACTTAATAATTCCAATGAATTCATCATATGAATAAAAAACATAACTTAATCAATATGCCTTAAAAAATCAATCTAATCATAAACCATATAAATAAATACATAGGATGGTATCATATTATTATAAACTTAGTAAAACATAATATTTAATAAAGGATGTTTACATAGATGAAAATACTTTTAAGATATTAATGTAAAACTTTTTGAGTAAAATACCCTCTTCACTTTGAAAACACTTGTTTAAAAATTTCTAAAATATTAAGGAAAAATTTTATTTTAAAAGAAACATGTAAAATTTTAAAAGAAGTTTCAAAGAAATGATAGGTCAGTATGGTGTAAAATTTTATTCATTCCGTAAAAAACATTCCTTTCACACTATCATAAAAAGGTCAGAAAGTACCTCATTCGGAAAATAAAAAGAATATTCCTTTTAAATCATTTTATAAAAAGTAAAACATGGGTAAATTTTTCTTTGAAAAAACATTTTATAATAATAAAAATATTATTTAAAATATTTTAAGGAAAATATGGATATGGAAGAAAAATATTCTCTACTAAGTCGAAAAATGTAGTAAATTTTCCTTAAAAACATGATTTTGTTATCTTGAGTACTTAAAGAGTAGGAAATGAAAGGAAAAATTAAAATTTATATAAATAAAAATATTAGAATAAAATAAATATTTTTTATATATTAAGATCACATAACTTTGTTAGTAGATACTTAAACATAAATAATCTTGAATAATGATGTGATTATAGAATAAACCATTACCTAATGTTTGGATTCCTTTGCATGTGACCCAACCTACTATATAATAAATATATATTTATTATAAACATATTATAGAACCATAAGCATATATATAATACCAAATATTATTTACTTATAATTTTTTATCACCCATTTATTAACAATTCTTTATTAAAATCACTATTTTGGGTAATAATTACTTCGTTTTTCATATATGTTTTGGTTCGGTAGTTTCAGTCCTTATAATTTGAACATGATGACATCATATCTATAATTTTATCCATGATATAAATGTCATATATATTAATAATATACATATTTATAGTAATCTATAAAATTTATAGATAGAAAATGAATTACATAGTTCAGGGAGACGGTAGGTCGTATGTAAGCATGAACGATGTTTTCTATTTTTGGAACCTGTGTAATATACTCCTAATTAGATTATAAAATGATCAGTTTGATTCATGTTGTCCAATATGATAATATTAAAGTCTTGTATAATCTTTGGTTGTAAAAAAATTCTACCACGGTTTTGAAAGCTATCCGGAATGGAGTGGTACACTTGTCTTGGAAACTCACTGCTAGATGGATGCATTGTCTAAAAATTATTTTGGAGCTCAATTACATTTTCACACATGTGTACTAGGAAGAAAAAGTGATGGTGTATAGTCTTGAGAATAAATTAATCAACAAATATCTCATTTGTTTTTATGATTTTTGTACTGATTTGAATCCTCACTTTGATAAAGACTGTAACAAATTCCTACTTTTGGCTCATGTAATTTTTTTTATCTTTAATAAATTTATCTTTGCCTATTATGACAATACACACTCTTTAAAAAAATATACATCATATATATTCATTAAATATATCTTTATTACTATTTACATAAAATGTAAATGAAAACAGATCGCATCACTTCATGGAGGTGGTAGTCCACACGTACGCACGAGCAACGTTATCGTTTTCCAACAGATTGGAAGGTAAGAAGGTAGATGTCATATTATAATTACAAAAGTATAATTATGTAATAATTATAATATATAAACATTAAATCCATAATAATCATCCATAAAATATGGAAATAAAAAATTAATTGTATCACTACATGGAGATGGTAAGTCGTGTGTACGCACGTGCGATACTTTCACTTTCAATTTGATAGAAAAGAGGGTGGGTAATTATTGTTTAAAAATAATTATAGCATTAAAATATATTAGGGATACCAAATTTATGTTTTTATTATAATACTAGATATTTATAGAAGATAAAATAATAAATAAATTGAAATATTTTGGGTAAATTTTATAATGGAGGGAAAGGGGTGTCCAATTATAAGGGAGGGAAAGGACACACTTGGAATTTTTAAAAATATTAAAATATAACTAAGTCATTCTCAAGAAAAATGAAACAAAATGGAAATATATTTAAATATATGGTTATATGGTTTAAATATCATCATAAAATAAAATTTTATAGTTTTAATTGGTTTTTTAAACCATATCATTTGGTTTAAACCCTTAGTTAACCAACTTTAACCTAAATCGCGGTAACCACTTTTTCACTCATAACAGGTTATAATTTTATATATAAGGTGACAGTTGACTCATAAATGGACAAGGGATGAAATTTAGACCATATCTAATCAACCTTGGGCTCTTTAAATATTTTTAATATTTTTAAATAATTTAATAAAATATTATGTTGAAAAAATATCAATAATGTCAATTTTGACACTATTCGTTTAAATTAACTTAAAAGACATAAATAAAAAGTTTGAATTTGAATATAATACTTTAAAACAAAACTAATATGTCATATTCATTAATAAATTTCATGTAGCACTACAAATCACTCAAATTATATAACTTTTAATATTTTTAAAATCATTTATTTTATTTTTTTCATTAATTAAATAAATATTGTTTTAGTGTTGTGTAAGAATTTAAGGTAATTATTCAATACCTAAAAATTTAAAAAAAATAATCATGAAAATAATTTTATTATTATAAAAATATACATTAATATTCATTCACTACTTTTTTCCCTATGTGAACATATAAGAGATATTTAAAACTAAGAGAGTGACATTTTGTAACTTTCTTTGATTTAAATATTTTCATGAACAAGTTTGCATTAAATAAATAAAATTTGAGCATAAGGTGATAAGGTTAAAATTACCTTCATCCAGTAATAATTACAATGAAAAATTATAACCTTATCACATAGATTTAACCTAGATTAACCAGATTTACCCTTTACTGAGGTGATAAATTTTACCATGGTTACTATTCATGTTGACCAAAAATAAAAGGGGCCTATTTTCCAAATTTGAACCTATTTATTTCAGATATGGAATATTTTTTTCAAGATTCAATTTTTATAAGTGTAAAAAACTAATTTTAAAATAAGTTTGTAAAACACGACGAGACCACTTTTTAGAAAAATGTAGTATTTAAACATAAAATCAGATTTATTTTTAACTCGTGTCTAGAAAAAAATATTAGATGAATGTTAAAACATTTTATTGAGTATATAATATATAAATTTCGTTAAAATTATTCATTAATAATGTTTAATTTAATTTATTAATATAAAAATACATTTTGTGCATAAAAACAATTTTTTAGAAAAATATATCATTTCTTTCAAAATATTTTAATTTTTATTTATAATTAATTAATAAATAATGAATTTATTTTATACATGTGTAAGAAATTAATTTTTCATAATTTAGTTATTACTATTCAAACTCTCCAATTTAATGGCTAGGTTATAATGGTATAGTATATCACAATTCATTTAGACTCGGGGTTATGTGTATTGCAAGCTATCAAAAACATATTTGAAGAGAAAATTTTCATAAAATCTTGGGGTGTTACATTCTACCCACATTAAAATTAATTTTTTCCTCAAAATTCATCACTCTAATATAAAAAATGAGAATATATCTATTTCATTACTTCCTTAATTTTCTAAGTAGCTTCTTCAAATTTTTTATTTCTCTATAGAATTCTAACCAGGTGAGTAGTCTTGTTCCATTGCACTTTATATCTACAATTCAATATTTCTACTGATTTTTTCTCATACGAAATATCATGATCTAGGGATACAACCCCTTAGTTTAGTATATTTTATGGATCAGGTATATAATTCCTTAGGAGAGATATATGGAACACATCATAAACCTGAGAGAGGTTTGATGGAAGTGACAAACAATAAGCTATCGTCCCTACTCAATCAAGAATCTTGAAGGGACCAATATATTGAGGGATCATTTTTCAATTATTTAAAAATATTATTACCCTATTTCATAGATAAATTCATAGAAATACCTTTTATCCAACTTCAAAATCCATATCTCACTAACGATTGTTAGCATAACTTTTTTATTGACCCTGAGCTACCTTGATGTGCTGCTGAATAGCTCTAAATTTATTTACCATTTACTCAATTGGATTAGATCCCAATAGTTATATTTTTCTAACTTCATCCCAAAACATTGGAGTTATGCACATCCTCTCATTGAGGGATTTATAAGGATCCATCTGAATGTTGGAGTGAAAGATATTTTTCTAAGAAAATCACACCTAAGGAAGGTGTTGATCCTAACACTACGGGAAAAAGTGGTATTAGTGACGGGTTATTTGTGACGGGAATATGTCTTGTCGCAAATAACCCCTGCAATCGGGGTATTTGCGACGGGATATTATCACCCGTCGCAAATGGTTTGGAACGACTTGCGCGCCAAATCACGCGAAAGATATTTGTGACGGGATCCCCTACCCGTCGCAAATAACCGGTGGCGGTAACAGGTTATTTGCGACGTGATCGGATTCCCGTCGCAAATAACCTGGCGGTAGGGGTTATTTGCGACGGGGCTCGTCGCAAATAATCCCTTTAATTGCCACCCATAATAAATGTGGTCGGGGTTATTTGCGATGGTCTCGTCGCAAATAATACCAATTGTAACGGTATTCCCGTTGCAATAAACTCTGTCGCAAATAATTTAACCTATAAATACAGTCACCCTTGACAAGTTTTCTGAATCTGAACTACTTCTTACTAGTTTATATGAGTTGAGTGAATTTTGTTTTGCAAGCCGATTTCAAGGAGGTTGCGGGGATCATCCTACAAGTACAACAAATCGAAAGCTCGAAAACCAGTTTAAGGTTTTTATCTAAATTTTAATTTAATATTTATTTAATGTTTTTGTTTTATATTTTTACATTAGTTTTTATTATTTCTTATTAGATATAATTATGTTGTACGAAGGTTGTATTAAATTTGATTTGTTAGATTTAATTATTAGTAATTAACAATATTTAATAATTAAGTGACTATAATTATTAATTAATAACTTTAATTTTAATTAAAGATAGTATTTAGTAATTAATGAATGTAATTAGTACTTAATGAATGTAATTAGTAATTAATGAATGCAATTAGTAATTAATGAATATAATTAGTAATAATTAGTAATAATTAGTACAATTTTCCAATAATTAGTAATAATCAGTAATAATTTGTAATAATTAGCAATAATTAACAAAAAATAGGAATAATTCAAAAACAAAATAGTAATAATTAGAAAAAAATTAACAATAATTAGTAATAAGTAACAATAATTAGTAATAATTAGTAATAATTAGTAATAATTACCAATAATTACCAATAATTACCAATAATTACCAATAATTAGTAATAATTACCAATAATTACCAATAATTAGTAATAATTACCAATAATTACCAATAATTAGTAATAATTAGTAATAATTAGTAATAATTACCAATATTTACCAATATTTACCAATATTTACCAATAATTGCCAATAATTATCAATATTTACCAATAATTCGGAATAATTACCAATAATTAGGAATAATTACCAATAATTAGGAATAATTACCAATAATTAGGAATAATTACCAATAATTAGGAATAATTAACAATAATTAGGAATAAGTAACAATAATTAGTAATAATTAGTAATAATTACCAATAATTACCAATAATTACCAATAATTACCAATAATTACCAATAATTGCCAATAATTGCCAATAATTGCCAATAATTTCCAATAATTGCCAATAATTTCCAAAAATTTCCAAAAATTTCCAATAATTGCCAATAATTGCCAATAATTGCCAATAATTGCCAATAATTGCCAATAATTTCCAATAATTGCCAATAATTTCCAATAATTGCCAAAAATTTCCAATAATTTCATTAGCAATAATTAGCAATAATTAGCAATAATTACCAATAATTAGGAATAATTACCAATATTTAGGAATAATTACCAATAATTACCAATAATTACCAATAATTACCAATAATTACCAATAATTAGTAATAATTACTAATAATTAGGAATAATTACCAATAATTAGGAATAATTACCAATAATTATGAATAATTACCAATAATTAGGAATAATTAGCAATAATTAGGAATAACTACCAATAAATCGGAATAATTACCAATAATTAGGAATAATTAGTAATAATTAGCTAATTGGAAAAAACTAGCATGATCATTATCTTTCTCAATTATCTTTTCATCTCTGTATTGGTTTTAAGAAAACTTATGTCTCCACATTTAATATTTGCATTCTTTTTCAAAATTATCAACCTACTCACCAATAGAGAGGTGAAAGTGAATGAAAATATTATATGTGGAGACATAATGTCAAACACACAGATGAAAGGAGAATTGTAACATAATATATAAAATTATATTATTTTAATATTAATAATAAAAAATACTAATAATGTAATAATGTTATTATTATATAATTAATATTTATGAAAAAATAATATTAGTATTATTAAAATAATAAAAAATTTATAAAATATTAAAATTATCAATATTTGTAACAGGATTTTCTTTATTCTTAACATGTTCAATTCTTAAAGGGTCAATTTTTAGGTCTATCCCAATAAAAATTTTGCGTTAGTCATGTCTGATGTAAACTCTATAATTATCCTTGCTTGAATGTTTTTTCTAACAAATTATTCAAAACCAGTAATGCTTTTATATTTTATAGAAAAATATGGAACAACGAGGTCGTCAACAGTCATTATTAGATGACCGCATATGGATAAATCAACGTAGAAATACAAATGTTTCTGGTTTAAATCTAGTATATATAGAGGGTGTGGAGACTTTTTTAGCATTTTCGGCATCAAATCTAAAATTTGTTTCAGAAGGCACAATAAAATTTCCTTGTAAAAAATGTGCACTGAGAACATTTGACACGTTCGACAAAGTTAGGGGACATCTCTTGCATTTTGGTTTTCAACCGGATTATGTTTTTTGGTATCAACATGGTGGACGCAGTTCTACATAAGGTGATACTAACTTGATTCCGGATCCATCCTGGTTTTAAAATTTAGTACATGATGTTGTAGGTCCATCTATTCAACATACAAAAACTCAAGATGATATTGATTCAACTCCTGAGTTGGCACAGTCTGAATTTTATGAGTTGTTGAGGTCTGCTGAGGATGCGTTATATCCTGGTTGCAAGATAAGCAAATTAGAAGCAGTTTCAAAATTTATGGCTATCAAATCAGATAATGGAATGTCAAACACGTGTTTTGATAAAATATTTTCTTTGGTTAAAACACTGTTACCTGAAGGAAATGTTTTGCCTGCAAATTACTCTAAGAGTAAGAGGCTGGTTCGGAATATAGGACTTAGTTTTCAGAAGATTCATGCATGTTCAAATGATTGCATTTTATATTCTGGGGAAAATGAGTCATTGGATAGTTGTCCCACTTGTGAGAAATCGAGGTATAAAGAAGCTCAACATGGGAAGTCTGGTTTGATTCCTATAAAACAGTTGAGATATTTTCCTCTTACATCCAGACTTCAGCGTTTTTTCATGTCTAAGAATATAGCGACAATGATGTCATGGAACAAAACGAATATTTCAACCGGTAAAAGCTTGAATCATCCGGCCGATGGTGATTCATGGAAACATTTTGATAGAGTGCATCCATCCTTTTCTTTAGAATCCCGAAATGTGCGACTGGGTCTTTCCACTGATGGTTTCTGTCCATTCGGATCTTATAGTAGTCAGTATTCATGTTGTCCTGAATTTTTAACTCCGTACAATTTACCTCTATGGATGTTGATGAAGGATCCATATATCTTTTTGACCTTACTAATCCTAGGACATCCGAATAAGAATATTGATGTTTATTTGAAACCATTGATTGATGAATTAAATGTACTGTGGAGTACTGGTGTTAGTACTTATGATGTTGCTGCGAAACAGAATTTCATACTAAGAGCAACATTGATGTGGACAATCAGTGACTTCCCGGATTATGGCATGTTATCTGGCTGGAGTACACATGGGCCAAAATCATATCCTTGCTGTATGGGAGAGAACAAGGCATTTATGCTCGTCCATGGAAAAAACCTTGTTATTTTGACTGTCATCGTAGATTTCTTCTAGATGATCATCCTTTTCATAGAAACAGATCTCATTTTATAAAAGGCACAGTTGAAAGGGATGGACCTCCAAAATGCTATCAGGTACGGAGTTAAAATCAGTTGTATATTTATTACCTCCCATCACATTTGGACCCACAATAAACCAACAGAAAATTTCTGGTTTTGGGAAAGAACACAATTGGCTAAAACGTAGCATATTTTGGGATTTTCCATATTGGTCTGATTTGATGGTCCTCCACATGTTTGATGTCATGCATATTGAGAATAACTGTTTTGATAATTTGTTTCATACAGTTTTGGATACACCAAGAAAGAGAAAATATAATGTAAATGCACGATTAGATCTTGCTCAAATTTACAGGCATCCAGAACTCGAACTGTTTGAGAATGTCAGAACAGAAAGGTTAATGAAACCAAAATCATCTTATACATTGTCCAAAGAAATCCGCTTATTATTTTTTCAATGGATTGCAGATTTGATACTTCCTTATGGATGTGCTTCCAATTTGGGTAGATGTGTAAATAATGGTCATATTACCGGATTAAAAAGTCATGATTGTCATGTTATAATGGAAAGAATTCTACCCATTGGATTAAGAGTTCTGTTGAATTCTGTGATATGGGATTCCATAATAGACATATCATATTGTTTTGGGACATTTGTGCGGCGAAAATAGATTACGATGCTCTATGAAAACTTGAATAATATGTTGTTGTAATTATATGTAAACTGGAAAAAATATTCCTGCCGTCTTTCTTCGACTCAATGGAACATTTGATATTACATTTTCCATATGAAGAAAAATGTGGAGGTCCAATACAGTTTCAATGGATGTACCCATTCAAAAGATGCATGCAGAAATTGAAAAAAAAAGTACATAACAAAGCATATATTGAAGGATCTATTGCTGAAGCTTATTTGCAAGAGGAGAAATCTTTTTTTTGCTCCCACTATTTTGAATCTGAGTATCCTTCAAAACACAACCGCATGAGACGGAACGAGGGGAATATTGATGAAATTGATAATCAATTATCTGTTTTTAACCAGTTAGAGCTTGGTTTTGGTGGAGTTCATGAACAATGGATTTTAGATGATGAACATCACAGAGCTCATACGTATGTTCTGCTCAACTGTGAAGAGATGACATCATTTGTACTGTAAGTGCTTCTATTACTTATTCTATTATTTATGTTACAATAAATAACTTTGTTTTTTATAGATTGTATGATAATCATATCAAGAAACAACTTCCACAAATTACAGCAGCTACTCTCGAAGAACACAGACAAAAAAAATTTCTCAGTGGTTTCAAATACTGGTAACATAAATTTTTTATACTTTAACATCTCCTTCAATTTATAGTTTACTATATTGATAATTATTTCACAAATTTTCAGGTGTCTCGACATGCTGATAAAATTGACAAACGACTTTGTATATTGAGTAACCCACCATCCAAAATGGTGAAATCTTATAATGCATATGTGGTGAATGGTTTTCAATTTCATACACATGCATATGGGGAATCAAAAAAAACAATGAACAGTGGAGTTTTCTTGAGAGGATCTCATCATAGAGAAAATGAAGTTGACTTTTATGGCATACTTGATGAAATCATTGAACTCTGTTATCTAGGACACCATTACATAACGATGTTCAAATGTTAGTGGTTGGATACTGAGAGAGGCGTGTGTGTTCATCTGACTCATGGAATCATCGATATTAAATGTAAAAGTGTTCTTGCAGTAAATGAACCATTCTTACTATCTCAACAGGCACATCAAGTTTATTATGCAAAGTACTGTGCTACGTCAAGAGACTTGACTAATTTGTGGAGCATAATAAAAATGAAAATTCGAGACAATTAGTTTAGTCAAAGTGAGTGTTCTTTCACTGAACTGCAAGGAATTAAAGTTTTTCAAGAGAGTACTCAAAATCAATATTTGTTACAAAGATACATGAGTATCGATGATGACACACCTCAATTAAGAGTCAATGATGATGATGATGATGATGGTAATGACGTCACAAATGAATTTGAAATGGAAAGAGATAAAGCAACTGGAACTCAAATGGATATCGATGATATTGAGGAGGAATATGAAGATGACATTGACAGATATGAAGATGATGATGAAGCTGAACATTGATACAATTCAATGGTAGTTATATATAATCATAAATAATATATATGTATATATAATAATAATTACAAATTATTTGCTAAAAACATTCATTTTCTGTTTCAGATGGACGAGGACACATTTTGTGAGTTGGCGGATGCTAACCTATCTTTCGATGCAGACGAGTTGCTGGCACCTGACCCTCAGCCTGAAGGCGCTTCAGGGGGTACGCGGAGGGGGCGCTGTCTTGCACGACTGAAGATTCCTGACCCCATCCCCGAGTGACATCCACGTCTTGGGTTTGATCCATGCACCCGGAGGTTTGATAACCTGTGCATTTTACTAAGATTTCGTTAATATATTTACATGATAAATGTTTGATTATTGTTTTTACATTTTCCGCATATAGTAGTCGGACAGGGGAGCGCTATTTTGCGCAACTATTTTTCTCAGCCATGGACGACATGGGGGTATATTCCCGTTGATGTGCAGCAGGCCATGTTCAGCCATTGGTTGGTACGTACGTAAATAAATAATTTTTATTTTGAAATTTATTTCATTTATAACTTGATATTTTGAATTATTTGTAGGGTTTATGGTATCCGATCGAGGATACCATGCATGACGCCATCTACGAGGCATGGGAGGTGGCCATGCGTGATCGCTTTCATCAGTTTTTGCACAATTTAAGAAGAGCTGCCATGAAGAAAGCAGGAGTGTCAGATTTTGACGAGTCATGTAGAGCACACCGACCAGAGTAAATTTCATCCCACGTATGGGATAGATTATGTGCACACTGGTTCAGTGGTGGATTTCAGAGGAGATCATCGGTGGGGAGGAAGAATCGGGGGAGACAGGAGGTGACTCATCGAGCTGGGAGTCGTACTTTCAGTACTCATAGACAGATTTTGGTACGTACATTTTTTATAAATATTTTATATAACTTTAAATATTAACAATTTATTTTATATTCTTATAGGCTGTCGAGCACCCTGATATTACAGAGTACGACGTATATCGGAGGATGTATAGTGATCCAGCTACTGGGGAGATCATAGGTGATCGCCAGTGTCACATCGTGGTAAGTATTATTTGTTTTCAAGTTTAAAAATTAACTACATATAATATATTCACAATTTTAATTTTAAATTGAAACTACAGGAGTCATATGAGACCGCATCGTCACAGACCCGGCCTGAGGGTCAGGCCGAGGCATCAGATCAGACCAGTGGCCATCATTTATATGAGGCGGCAAGGATGCAGGCGACCCAATATGCCTTTGAGAAGGGACGGGTAGTTGTTATCGGCTCTCGAATGACTCCCGGAGATTATTATGGCAGTGTTGCGATGTCGGCGTCTAGCTTGAGAGGAGCTCGTACATCTTCTTCTGCTACACAGTATGAGGATCGGTTGCGATCTGAGACTGAGTTGATAGAGAGTCTCCAAAAGGAGTAGGAGGAGATGCGTCGGCAGTAGAAGTAGCATGAGGAGCGCTGACGACAACAGCAGGTGTACAAGGAGCAGATGAGTCGGTGGCAGCAGCAGCAGTAGGAGCAGATGGAGTACATGCGGCGACTCACTCGTGCCTTAGGGATGGAGTTTCCTCCACCAGCAAATTCCCTCCTCCCCCTCCTCCTTCAGATTAGTTATTGTTTACATGTTATAAAGTTTGTAAATTTAAAATATGACATTTTTTCTATTCAGAGTTTCTTTCTCTCTTATACTGGTGTCAATATTGTATTATTTAATTTTTATTTATTTTTAATACTTTATTATTTATAATTGGTATTTATTTTAATGTCTATTTATTTTATTAATAATAATATTACTCTTAGTATTTTATTATTTGTTTATATTTCTTTTTGCAAATGTTGATAATTTTTATATTTTTATTTTATAATTATTTTAATAATATTATATTCAGTATTTTTAATACATAAAAAGTTTCAAAAATTTTAATTAAAATTATAATTTTTTAATTATTTATAATAATATGAATTCGGTATATTATTATTATTATTATTATTATTATTATTATATAATATTATATTATTTATATTACAATATTAATATGATTAATAATATTATTCATATTTTATAATATTAATTTTTTATATATATATTTAAATTTTTAAATATTTTAATTTAATTATAATTTTTTAAATATTTGAATGATTTTTTTTTATAATATTTGAATAAATTATAATTGTATTATTACTATTAAAATATTAATTAAAAAAAATTATTAATAATTTAATTTTTTTTATTTTTTTATACATATTTGCGACGGAATAATCATCTGTCGCAATAGGTAATTGCGACAGTATCCCATCGCAATTAAATTTTTTTTATATTTTTTTAAATTACCTATTGCGACGGGAATATTTGCCCGTCGCAATAGGCAATTACGACGGGCCCATCCCAATTCCTTATTTCTTTTTTCTTAATTTTAACTTTTTCACGACGGTATTTGTGGCCCGTCGCAAATAACATTTGCGACCGGCCCGTCGCAAAAGCCTTATTTAAAGTTTTTAATATATATTGATTAGTATTTGCGACGGGACATATTACCGTCGCAAATAATATTTTTAGAAACGGACCCGTCGCAAATAGTGTTATTTGCGACGCCATTTACCGCAACGGGTCATTTGCGACGGACCCCCATCGCAAACGACCATTTGCGACGGGATCCCGTCGCAAATAACCCGTTGCAAATGGGCTTATTTCCAGTAGTGTAACTGCCTTTGAAATACATAAAACAACATCTCAATATATTCTCTATGATTTTAATGATTTTCCCATATTGAACATATTTCTATGGATGATGCATCATACTAAAACTCAACTTTGTATCCAGATCCTACTGAATACTTCACCAAAACTTTGAGGTAATCCTAGAATCCCAACCAGATACAATAGATAGTGGTACTCCATGAAACCTTACCACCTTCTTAATATATATCCTAGAAATCTAATCAAGAGAAAAATCATCTTTCATAAAAATAAAGTGTACTTACTTTGTAAGATGATCGACTATAACCCAAACATCATTGTTCCCTTTATAAGTTTTGGGGAGTCTGATAACGAAATTCATGGTGATGTGTTCCCATTTCTATTTAGGTATGGGTAACAGCTATAACATCCACTTAGATTTTTTTCTCTCAGAATTAATTTACTAACATACTAAGCACCAAGATACAAATAATCAATAATATATATCTTTATCTTTTCCCACTATAAATATTATTTTAGATCTCTATATATATTTTTACTTCCATAATGAATAGAGAATGATAAACTATGAGCCTCATCTAATATCTCCTTCTTCAAATCTGGTATGGATAGAATGAATACATGGTTACTAAGCTTTATCATTCCATCACAATCAAGATTAAACTCAAGAACATTTCTTACCTTATTTTACAGCTCTACATCTTCCTTTTTCACCTCTTTTTGGCTTTCAACCCCTATTTTTTCCTTCTTTAGTCTCGGATTGGATTTTATTAGGGTTTCATCCCCATTTTCTATTTTCTATTAATTATTCATGCTCATTTTTGGTGTTCATTGTTCTATTTTGGGTGATTTGGTTTTTTTTTTGGGTCTATTTTTGGGGGGTCTTGTAGATGAGCTCCATCATGATCTCCATCCACTGTTTCTCTGCTCTAGATCCAGGTTTCCACCACTCTCTCTGAGGTGGATTTGTGTGGTGGTCTTCTCGGTGATTTGGGATGTGAGGTTGAGTGGTCTTAACTTTCGAAGGTTTCATCTTTATTGGACCCAGGAGGATAAAGGTGTTGGCTGTGATTTACTTATAATCTTTTATCATCCATTTATTAACAACTCATTATTAAAATCACTATTTCAGGTAATAACTACTTTGATTTTCATGTATGTTTTGATTTAGTAGTTTTGTTCCTTATAATTTGATCATGGTTCCATCATATAAAGAATTTTATCCATCATATAAATATAATATATATTAATAACATATTTATATATAGTAATCCATAAAATTTAGAGATAGAAAAATGAATTACACCTTTCATAGAGATGGTAGGTCGTACGTATGCATGATGATTGTTTTTACTTTTAGATTGATGGAATAAATTAAAGGTAAATAATAATTAACCTTTCCAAAATCATTATTATAACATAAACTATATATATATTCATTAAATCTATCATTATTACCATTCATATAAAACATAAATGAAAAATGGATCACATCGTTTCGTGGAGAAGGTAGTCCACACATACGCATGAGCGATGTTATCATTTTTCAACTGATTAGAAGGTAAGAAGGTATATATGATATTATAATTATAGAAGCATAATTATGTCACAATTATCATATATAAACATTAAACCCATCATAATAATCATCCATAAAATATGGTGATGAAAAATTAATTTTATCACAGTGTGCAGATGGTAAGTTATACGTATGCATGAGTGATGCATTCAATTTCCATTTAATCACTACTAAAAAATAGGCCTTTAATAGCACTAGTTTTTATCAGTGCTAGCAAAATGCACTGATAAAGGGTTACCTTTATCAATGCTTTATTTTTAGCACCTCTAAAGGGTATCTTTTATTAGTGATTTATTTTTAGTATAGATAAAGGGTACTCTTTATCAATGCTTTATTTTTAACACTAATAAAGGGTACCATTTATCAGTGTTTTTTAGCACTGATAAAGGTCTAGATAAAATTAAATAATTAAATAAAAAAATAAAAAATGAGTTTATTAAAAAAATATTACAAATTTTATTAATTAAATAATTATTGATAAAAATGAATAAATTCATTATATTATATAAAAATTATAAATACTAATAAATAGTATGTATTAAATATATAGATATATGTAAAATTAAAATTAAACAATTAAAAATTAAAAATAAGTAAATTGAGAAAAATATTAAACATTTTATTAATTAGATAATTAATGATAATCTTAATAAATAATTTCTATTAAACATATAGATATATATATATGTATGTATGTAAATATGATTTATACAATACAAAATGTTTATGCATTTACATTAAATAGTCATATTTTTAGTTAATAATGGTTTATAATTAAAAATTAAAATGAATTAAAAATACTGACTAATTGTATAGGTAATGGACATAATTGAATGTCATTTTATTTTTCAATTTGACATAGATTAAATGTCTGTTATATTGATTTCGAATATATTTAATTAATGCATTCTTATATACAATGCACACACATAATACTTATTGATTTTTTCAATATCATTAAAGTGTACTTATTTTTAATTTATTCAATTTCACTCATTTTTAACATGCATGAACTTAATATTATATATTTATTAATAATATTAAAAATATATTTGTAAAAAAATATTTATAAATAAATATATTTATAAATGTACATTTACTATATTTATACATTTATATATTTATAATTATAAATGAATAAATATTTTTTAAAAGTATTCATATAATTTTAAATAAATAATTATATATGTTTAAATAAATATTAAATTTATAATAATTTTATTTAAATAATGAATATATTTACTATATTTATATTTATATTTATATATATTAAATATATGTATATATAATTATATAAATATATATAATGTTAGAATTATTATTTTTAAAAAATATTTATATAATTATAAATAAATAATTATATATTTAAATAATTATAAAATTATAGTAAATATATTTAAATAAATAATATATTTACTATATCTATAATTATATATATTTATTAAATATATATTTATATATATTTACAAATTTTTTATTTATAATTATAATTATAAATCATTTATTAGTGCTTAAGTAATAAGCTTTGATAAAAGGTATCTTTATCATTGATTTTTTGGAAACTCTGATAAAAGTGTCCCGATCTATTTAAAAAACCCTAACCAGTCACAAACCCTCCATGATATTAGAAGATTTTTGTGGAAGCCACCCACTTTCGGTGCTCATCCTCAGTGAATAAAAGATCAAATCAAGGCTCTAATCAAGGTTCAAACAAATCCAAGGCTCAAATTCATGTCTTGATCGATTTAAGGGTTGAGTGAATCCAAATCTCGACCTTAAGTATTTCTCTAATTTCTCTCAAATGTAAGTATTTCTCTAATTTCTCTTGTGGAACTCAGAGTGTAAAACATCAATAGTCTTGGCTCTAGTGGATCGTGTTTTGCAACTGTGAGTATGGTGAGTAATCCATTTTGGAGATTTGGCTATGTAGATCATCCATTTTGATGCTTGGATATTTTAGAGTGTGAAACACCTATACTGTGATTCTTCCCAGGTTCACTCCCAGGCCATACAATCATCTCCTTCCTTATCAATTTCAACTAGGAATTAATGAAGTGGATTTTTGAGATACTCTTTTATTTATGTGAAAGTTTGGATGAATCTTGCTTTATTTTAATTGGGTAAATAGTGGAATTAACCATATGGTAGAAGTTCCATCCCATTTTACATATTTTATATAATTTTGTATGTATCAATTTCCATGATGGTGGTTGGGTAGCCTATGAGACTGCTTCCTAATGTATTAAACTGACTAGTTATTTTCGTATTTGTGTATTAGAGACTTTATATGGGGATTTATGTTTTATATATTTGTTAATTTTTTATTCTACTTAGATTTCTGAGTGAAGTAAGGGTATTACACTTAGAAAATGTGACCTCACGGGAGTCACTCTATCTTGATAGATAATAGTGGGCATGGGATATATGTTGAAAGGGTTAGTGTGTTCTTCTTCTTTGTTTGTGATATATTTTTTTGATATGTATTATTTCTTTATGCCAACTTATTTATGGACCTCCCTATAATCTCAAGGATATGGGTCAATATTTATTAGATGGACTCCCTTTCTTAATATGGGTAGATCTAATGTGATAACATCCCTAAAATTCTTGGGATGGGTCAGTGTGGTGATATGACATCCCAAGAGTCTTGAGATGTTTTCAAATATTTGATATACCATTAATATTAAATGTAATAATTCCTTAGGTTGTTGCATCAATTATTCTGAAAAAATGGAATGGAGGATATAAATATATATATATTAGAAATTATTTTTAGGTATTCATCATTTTATGTCTACATGTATTGGTTCCACCCTAAGAATATTTTATTACCATACATGTATATGAAATATCTCTTTATTTATTAAAATGTTTTATCAATACATTTTGATATCTTCTCGTTGATTGGATGAGAGTTTATTATTCTTATTTATCATATTTTGGATTCTTATTAATCCTTAATTTCCTATATTTTGTTTTCATTTAATTAAGGGATTTAAGAAAGGATTTTTGTGTGTCAAACAAAAGTTATTATTTCAATTTGTTACTTGAGACTCATCCCCTATATCTTTTATAGACAGTTATGATCCTCATCAACTTCATATCTCGAACAGTTATTATTGAAATTTATTACTTTAGACTCATCCTCTATATATTTTATGTTGCTTGTACTACTCTAAGCATTAATCATCACATGGATGACTATTTCTTAGATTATTTCAAGCAACATAGTTGAATATCCACAAGAGATGGAGGATGTGTGTCAAATAACAAAATGCAATGATAAATTTCTAGGAGATTAGTTGATGAGGATGACAGTTTTATATAACTATCACCATTGAATGAATTCAGCGGATAAAACCTACCATAGTGTATTAATTATTTTCTTAAATTTAATTACTCATTTTCTTCAAATCAATTTGAAATTATTTGAAACAATCAAATGTTGGGTTTCCCTTATTAGAATTTTGTATAACTTTCACCTTTGATAATGAATATATTATGTGTATTTATTTATTTATTATACAAAATTAATATTTTATGAACCCAATAGGATTTATATTAATAAAAAATGTACTCACGCTAATCATTTGATAAAATATTATGAAGATAGGGTTAAAAATTTTATAAATTTTTCAATAGATCATGCATAAGACCCTTCTCAAATCCTTTTTCCATGTTTATGTTGTTATTATTCAAGAAAAATTAGTCTAGAAGAGTTGGAAGAACATTTTATTTGTTATGGAATAGATCAAAGCTATAAATTTTGGACTAAACATGGGAAAAACTAAATTTGGATACTAATTGGTATGATATTATGATTTATGGATCATTCGATATGAATTCCAATGTAAATGATAATGGAGATCACACAGAAGAAATGACAATGGAAATTTAAGATGACCTTTTGATTGTCCAAAGTTTTTTGAGAAGTTAAATAGTTGTTTTAAGAGACCATTGTATACCAATTGTACAAAATACACAATATTGTTAGCTGTATTGAAGTTATATAATTTGAAAGCTAATAGTGGATGGAGTCACACTAGCTTTACAGAACTACTTGGTCTCATAAATGATATGGTACTAGAATAAAATGAACTACCATGTCAAACATATGATGTTAAATTAATGTTACATTAAATGGGAATGATCTCTAAAAAATCATGTTTTTCGAAATGATTTTATATTGTTTGGAAAGGATTATGAATCACTCATAAAATTCCCTAAGTGTGGTGCAGATTGATACAAGAAAAATTAATCAAGCCCTTAGAAATATGTATGGTACTTCCCTATAATTATATCATTTAAAATACTATATGGATGTCAAGAAACCATGATACAATTTACATGGCATGCATATACAAGAATTAAATATGGGAACCTACATCATCCAACTGATTCTCCTTAGTGGAAGAAAATTAATTATGAGTATCTTGAATTTGAAAATGATCCAAGAAACTTTCATCTTGAGTTATATATAGATGGAATAAATCCTTTTAATGTACATATTATAACTCACAGTACATGGACCATCATGTTAGTAAATTATATCTTTTCTCCATGGTTATGCATGAAGCGTAAATACATTATGTTGTCTCTACTTATATCTAGACCCAAAAAAACTGGTAATGATATTGATGTCTATTTGGATCCATTGATCGAAGATCTAAAATTGATGTGGGATATAGGTGTTACAATGAATGATTCTCATAGAAGTGAATAATTCACATTGAGGGTAATATTGTATAGGATGATAAATTAATTCCCCTCTTATGGAAATTTATCAGGTCATATCATTAAAGGAATGTGGGGGGTGTCCTATTTGTGAAAAATGCACATACTCAGTTTAGTTAAAACATTCCTCGAAGACTGTATTTTTAGGTCATCAGATATTTTTACCTTGATGACATAAATATGGATCCAGAATGATAACATTCGATGGGAATATCTAACAAGGTACAACACCATATCCAGTAACGAGCGATCAAATGTAAAATAAAGTAAAAGATATTGACACTATTTTTGGTAAACCATTTTTGAAAAACCTTACAAAATCTGGTTGGAAGAAGAGATCGATTTTATTTGAATTACCATATTGGAATTGTTTGTATGTCAGAAATTTTTTTTATTTCATACATATAGATAAAAATCTATTTGATAGTGTTTTTGGAACATTACTAAATGTACTTAGAAAAATGAAAGATAGCATCAAGGCTAGGTTGGACTTGATTGAAATGGGGATAAGGGAAGAGTTGGCACTGATGAAGGGTAAAAGGTGGAATTTTCTTCCTCCAGCAGCTTACACTCTATCCAGAGAGGAAAATTTTCAATTTTTCCTTTTTCTTAATAGTTTAAAATTTCCACAGGGATATTCATAAAATATAAATAATGTTGTGTTAATGACTAATTTGAAGTTACAAGGACTAAAATCACACGAAAGTCATGTTTTGATAAAATATTTGATGTCTATTGCTTTATGTTGAAATCTAACTCAAAATGTAAGACTTTCATTGACCAGACTCTTCTTCTTTTTCAAATCCATATGTAGTAATGTTTTAGAACCAACGAAGTTTCCCATCATGAATAAAGAGGTTATAGTCATATTATGTGAATTATAGATGTTCTTCTCACCATCATTATTTGATATAATGGTCCACCTAATTGTTCACTTGGTTAGAGAGGTTAAACTATGTGGTATTATCCATTATAGATGGATGTAATCCATTGAATGGTATATGAATATTTTGAAAGGGTATGTCGAGAATCGAAGTCGTCCAAAAGATTGTATTTTAGAAAGATATATTATTAAAGAAGGAATTGAATTATATACTGATTACCTATCAGATATTGACAGAATCGGCCTCCCAAATTCTTTTTATAGTGAATTACTTAGGTTGAAGGGGTTTATAAAAGATATGTTGTTACAATTACCTTGATAGAGTGAGAGAAAGTTCACCTTTACATTTTACATAATAGTGAAGATTTTGATTCATACATTGAATCCCACAAATAAATTCTTATAGATTTGAATCTATCAAGGGTTGAAGGATGGATATAAAATACATATAATCAATAGTATATAGGATGGTTCTAAGATCAAATTTATAAGGAGTTGTCTAAAAATAAAAATTCAATTTCTGAATGAATTCAATGGCTAACTATGGGATCGAATGAAAATGTTATATCTTACACTAGTTTTGTAATCAATGGTTATAAGTTCTATACAAAAGAACATGATGAGTGCAGTATGATGTAAAATAGTGGTGTTATGCTTATGGATAAATTGATTCACATATATGGTTCCAAGGATAGAAATACAATTTATGAAAATATGTCATGTTTTTTCATTATCGAATAGATATACGAGTTGGATTATATAGCATTTCAAGTGTCGATTTTATATTGCAAATGGGTTGACAATATCAGTGCAGTGAAAGTTTATGAAATGGGCTTCATGAAGGTGAATTTTAGTGTGGGAGGGGAAAAAGATGAGTTGCTCATAATGGCATCATAAATAGTGTATGTATTTTATGTCTCAAATCCAACAAACAAGAATTTGTTGATTGTCCTGCTGGTGACTGAAACAAATATCGGGTCTAATGAAAATTCAATCAAGGATAACCCTTTCGTTGGTAGATCACAATCGGTTCATGCCAGTCTTAATGTATATAATATCTTGTACGTTAGAGGGGACCATAAAGAGGAAATTTGGATTATTTATAGAAGAACCAAATCCCTAAAACCTTTAAAAAATAAAGAGTGTTCAATGAGAAGGTAAAAGTATTTTTTTTAATATACTATGTTTTTCCTCATAATATTATATTTTCTCTACTGCATTAACATAATCTAAATTAAATGTTTGACTACTCATGTATAAAATGTCTTCTTCACAAGATTATGTTTCTAATCCCTCAGAAGAACAAACTATAATGAAGGAAACCCTTTCGAAAAATGTAAAGGTAATGTTACGATGTACTTTCTATATTTTACCAAAAAATTATATAATGAAATGTTGATTTAATTTTCATTATTCATTATAGAGTTTGTTAATTTTAGAAGATTTTTTTCCATCTATCATGCCTTTGTATAAATATTAATGATGTTATCTCTTCTCAATCATATAAGTAATATTGATGTTTTCACAGTAAAATCATTATTCATAGAATTAATGTATTGTTTCATATTTATGTTTAATTTATTTCTTTTTAGTATTATACACATAATATTTTTTCCCTATATAGGTGGATTATTTTGTTTGATTTAGGGTGGTTTGTCTATCTTTCATTACTTTCTACACCAAATCTTACACATAATTTTTCTACCTCAAAAATGTTTCACCCTTAAAGTGTTGGATTTTATCACTTTCCTTCAAATTCCAACCACTGCTCAATCATAGAGGTAATATTGATGTTATCATAGTAAAATAATTTTCCATAGAATTGATATATTATTTAACATTTATGTTTTATTTATTTATTTTTAGTATTACTCATATAATAATTTTTTTCTTATATGGGTGGATTCTTTTGTTCGAGTTGGGGTGGTTTTTTTGAAGCTGCTCATGCTCGTGAGAGATTGGTATTCGATCCTACAACTGAAATAATAAAAACAAGGAAATACGTCAATAATGAATACAACAATAATGAAAAGGTTAATCCCTAATACTTATTTAATTAATTTTGTCCTCATTTTATCTATTATTTATAATTTAATTTCATTGTCATTTTTATCAAATACTTATTTAATTTCTTACATAGATATTTTGGGAATTCATATTGACTCAATGTTATTAGAAAAAAAACTTTCTCATTGAAATATAGAAGAGTACAATATGATCATGTGTTCATTTTAGTGACTTCTCATGATATAATTGGTACATGATCTTCCTCTACTCTTCTAGATTTCAACAATGGGAAAGAATTTTCAACTAAGAAGATCAAGTCAATATACACTATTGACATTTTGACAAAGAAAGGAAATGAAAATAATTGAAACATTGGTATTTAGGACTTTTTTGAGACTTTTTGAAATGTATGAATTGGACACACCTCAATCTGACATATGGTGTGAATGGTATGACTCCAAGTGATTCTTTTTATTTAAAATTGACATTAATTTTAGTAAAAAAGAAAACTAACCTTCTCAAATATGATAAAAATCATTCAAAATGTTTTTATAGTTTACAGAAATGATCCATAAATAATTTTTGACATGTATTAATCAGTTGCACCTCAATATGATACATTATGTGCATGGTATGACTCAAAGTATCCATTGTGAGTTTAAAATAAATATTTTAGTTTAAAAAATGTCACTTGCTGAAAAAAAATCAAAAGTTATCATATTTTCTTGATAATTTAGGGGGTAAATCATAAGTCATTTTTGATGTAGATTAATTATCCACACCTTAATCTGACGCATGATGTGACCGGTATGACTCCAAGAATGTATTTTTTTTTAATTGGAATCAATTTTAGTAAAATGGAAAATTTTCCAACTCAAAACTGATCAAATATATTTTTACTATTATTTTACTTTAGGAAAATGATCCATAAGTCATTTTAGAATTTTAGTAATTAGTCACACCTCAATCCAATGCACGGTCTGACCAGTATGACTTTAAGTGCATCTTTTTATTAAAGATTGACATCAATTTTAGTAAAATGGACAACTAACCTACTCAAAATTGATCAAAAGCATTCATATTATTTTGAAACTTTAGGAAAACAATACATAATTCATTTTAGATGTGTACAAATTGGCTACATCTCAATCCAACGTACGGTGTGATCGGTATGACTTCAAATGATTCTTTGTATTAAAAATTGACATCAATTTTAGTAAAATGGACAACTAACCTACTCAAAAATAAGAAAACACATTTGTATTATTTTGTTAATTTACAAAAAATATCTAAAAGTAATTTTTTATGTGTATGAATCATCCTCACCTCAATCTGATACACGATGTTCCCAGTATGTCTCAAAGTGTCTGTTATCAGTTTAAAATTGACATTTTAGTTCAAAAAATATCACTCACTGAAAACTGATCAAACGTGCTCAAATTTTCTTCATAATTTATAAAAATTATTCATAAGTAGTTTTTTATTTGTAGGAATTAGTATCACATCAAACCTATACATGATGTGATCGGTATGAGTCAAAGTGCATGTTTTCATTTTAAAATGACATTTTAGTAAAAAAGATAAGTGACGAACTCAAAACTAAGAAAATGAATTAAAATTGTTTATATACTTTATAAAAATGATCCATATATAATTTAAGACAAGTAGGAATCAGCTACACATCAATCTGACACACAGTGTGACCGATGTGACTCCAAGTGTGTGTTTTATTTAAAATTGATGTCAATTTTAGTAAAATAGACAACTAGCCTACTCAAAACCAATCAAATATATTTTGATTGTTTTGATACTTTATAATAATAATACATAATTCATTTTAGGTGTTTAGTAAATGGATAAATCTCAATTTTATGCATGGTGTGATCGGTATGACTCAAAGTGCATCTTTTTATTTAAAATTGACATTAATTTTAGTAAAATGGACAACTGAACTACTCAAAACCAATAAAATGCAATCATATTGTTTCAAAAATTTATGGAAATAATCCATAGTAATTTTTGATTTTTAGGAATCATCTTCACCATAATATGATACACTATGTGCCTGGTATGACTCAAAGTGTTTGTTATCAGTTTAAAATCGACATTTTAGTTCAAAAAGTGTCACTCATGAAACCACTAGGCTACGCCTATGTGAATTTTTCTTATAATTATTTAATTTATATTCTTATAGATAATGCTTGAATACAAAAAATAAATGGTGTGATGTGTAATAATCAACCACAACTCAATCTAATACATAGTGTTCCTGGTATGACTGAAAGTTTAGTTTAAAATTAACACTTATTTATTTATATTATTACTAACATAAGAATTTATTTCTTATACAGGGGCATTCTTTTTTTTATTAGGGATGGTTTTTTCAACAATATCATGATTCGGGTTTAGGACCAAAAGATAAAATAACATTGTTGTTTTGGAATGTATGTAATAATTTGTACTTCTGTAATTGTATAAATCAATGTTTGAAATGTCTATAATATAGTGTTTTTTTCTTGAATTTGTGTTTTCAATTTCATTTCATTTCATTTATGTATTAGTACTTGATTTTTTTATATATGGTTGTGTTTTTGGTTTTGTGGTGTGTTGTTACAACACATTATGTTGGTGTTACAATGTGTTGTTACAGCACACTATAACATGACCCTTTATCAGTGCTTTTGAAAGCACTGATATATTCATCCTTTATCAATTCTTAGGAAATCAATGATAAATTTTTCTTTTATTAGCGCTTTTAAAAATGCTGATAAAGCTACTCTTTATCGATGCTAAATAAAAGCGTTGATAAATGGGTCCTTTGTTAGCATTAAAAAAACTCTAATAAAGGATCCATATATCAAAGTTTTTTTAGCACTGATAAAGGACCCATTTATTAGCATTTTTTATTATTTATTAAATTCAAGGTATTTTAATCTCTCTCTAGTTTTCAGTGCTTCTCTATCGCTGATAAAGGGCATTTTAGCATTGTTAAAGACCTATTTTGTAGTAGTGAATGGAAATGAGGGTGGGTAATTGTGGTTTCATAATCATGATAACATTTAAACATATTTTTAATAATGAAGTCATTATTTTATGATAATACTATATATTTAGAGGAATTAAAAGAAGAAATAAATCAAAAGAGGTTGGGTGAGAAGATTACCTCTTCTTTGGGGGACCTCCTTTAGATTCTTTTTTATGGAACCTAGGGTTGGTCTCTTCAGAATAATAGAACCTTTAAAAAATTTCTAAATATTTTTAGAAGATAAATTATTATGTTTTAATAAATATACATGACTCAAAGTGGTGTAAATAATTGAGATAAATTGGTTTTCTTTTATAAGTGAGGGAAAGGACACACTTGTAATTTTTTAAAAATTAAAATATAACTAAGTAATTCTCAAGAAAAATTCTTCCAAATTGCTATATATCTAAATATATAGTAGTATGTGGTTGAAATATCATTAATAAATAAAATTTATATAGGTTTAATTAGTATTTTAAACCTTATCTTTTGGTTTAAACCCCTAGTTAACCTATTTTAACCTTAACTACAATAACATCTTTTTCACTCTTAAAGGGTTATAATTTTACATAGGTGAAAATTGAATCATAAATGGACAAGGGATGAAATTTTAAACCAGGTCTTATCCAAATTTTCTACTTTCAAGATTTTTTATTTTTTAAAATAATTTAATAAAATATTATTTTTTTTAAAATATCATTAATGTTAATTTTGACACTATTAATTTAATTTTACTTAAAATATATAAATAAAACGTATGAATTTGAATATAATAATTTAAAACAAGATTAATATGACATATCAATATATAAAAATTTTGGAACACTATAACTCACATAAATTATATCAATTTAAATATTTTTAAAATAATTTTTTTTTTCATTAATTAAATAAATATTGTTTCAGCATTATGTAAGAATTTAAGGTAATTATATAATGCCTAAAAATTATAAATAATTTAGAATCATTAAAATAAGTTTATTATTCTCAAAATATACATTAATATTCATTTACCACTTTTTTATGTCCCTATGTGAACATATATGAGATATTTAAAACTAAGAGAGTGATATTTTGTAACATTATTTGATTTAAATATTATATTATTAATTTTCATATACAAGTGTCCATTAAACAAATAAAACTACATACTAAGGTGATAAAGATAAAATTAAATTAATCCAAAAAGAATTATTATAAAAAATTATGACCTTATCACTTAGTTTTAACCTAGATTAACTGGATTTACCCTTTACCGAGGTGAAAAATTTTACAACGGTTACTATCCATATAAACTAAAAAGAAAAGGGCCTATTTAAAAAAATTTAAACTCATGATACCAAATATGGAATTAATTTTTCAAGATTCAATTTTTATAAGTGTGGGGAATTAATTTTAAAATAAGTACGTAAAATATGATAAAACCGATTTTTAGAGAAAAAATATAGAGTTTTTAAACATAAAACCAGATTTATTTTTATCCCAGGTCTAGAAAAAAATATTAATTTTAATAAATTTTATTGGGTATATAATATATTAATTTCATTAAAATCATTCACCAATAGTTTTTAATTTAATTTATTAATATAAAAATATATTAGGAGTATATAAAAAAATTAGAAAAATATCTCTTTTATTTTCAAAGTATTTTTATTTTTATTTCTAATTAATTGATAACCAATGAATTTATTTTATACATGTATAAACTATGAATTTTTAATAATTTATTTAGAAATATTAATACCCACCAATTTAATAGTTATATTATAACGGTATACTATATCACGGTTCATTTAGATTTAACCTTACATGTATTGTAAGCTATAAAAAATATATATTTGAAGAGAAATTTTTCATAAAATATCATGGAATTATAGTATGGCATTCCACTAGACTATATTATGGTCTCTTAACCCCCATTTTTTCCATTTCATCATTTTTAATCAACTTTATAGGTAGTTTGTTTTTTATAATAGGATTTATTTGTGAAAGTTTTATAAACTTTATTTTGAAAATAAGGTTTTTTTAGATTTTATTTCCACAATTGTTTTAAAAGGGAAAATATAAGTGTGTTTGGTTTAATTTTTTTAAATTTTTTTAGATAAATGAATTCATTTCTATAGGGTAATTTTAGAATTTTATTTTTAATGTTATTTATTTTATAAAAAAAATATTAATGGAATTGGTAAAACCCAAGAGATTGATTCCATTTGTATGAGATGATTTAAAAAAGGCTCTTAGAGGAAAAGGGTATAATTGTTTCATGAAACTGGTTAAACATATTTAGGTTTTTATAAGTATTGTTATAATATTTTAATTAATTAAAAGACTTTTAAGTTGAAAAAGAAGGAAATAAAAATATATATATTGTATAATAAATGTGTCATAAATTTGAATTCATTGATAATTAGGATAATAAAATAATTATACTTTATTGTACCTATCTTGATCATGAATGAGTTACAATGTTGTTATTTAAAATCAATACTTTTACTAATAATTTTTTTACTCATATTATAATGGATATAATTTGTATTTACAATGTTAAGTGGATCACCAATGAGTTTTAAAAGGTGTTAGAGTTTTTTTCTGGGATTTTTCATTAAATAATGGTTCAAATGAAGGATTGATTTAATGTCCATGTTTTTATTTCATTGGAATATTATAGTTAAAATAAGATTAAGTGAGTTACCGTATCACTAAAAATGTTTTCAAAAATAATATCATGTTTGGTATCATAATGGAGGAAATTTTCAAGCATAGAATGAAATTGATTTATCTAAAAGGATCATAATGGAAAATTTGATTTTCTATTAGTTTCCATTTGTTTCTCAAGATAGCACTTCATGTAGACTAATTCAATCATAAATGAATATGGGAACACAGTTTTCATCTAATTATCAAAATGATGATGTTGAGTATATTATAATTCTGATTGAAAATGTGAATACCTCAGTATACCAGTCATGTGGAAAAATGGAAAAAATTGATTTTTTAATAAGATTGTATCATGGGAAAACAATGTATGGATTTAGTAACAATGTAATTTACTATATCCTTATCTTTTTAAGGTCTTAATACTTGATGGTTCATATATTCCTAAAAATGATTATATGGGATTAAAGTTGGTTTAAAAATTTTGATTTTCATGGACTAAGATTCATGAATGCCCTAAATATTTTTGTCTATTTTAGAAGGGTAAATGAGTGGAAATAATGAAGTACATTGATATGGAAGACTAATAAATATATAACTGAATAACGTTTACTAGTAAAAGTGATGTGTCACTTTCCATTGATCCTCAGACTTCAGAAAATTTTTATGTAAAAATAAATGGAAAATAATATGAGATGGTATGAAGCTAAAAGAAATAGGGATAATAATGATATAGTACTTCCTACAAATAGATTATAATGACCGAAATTTGATAGGTTATATCTTGGTTTTCTAACTGATCTACAAAATGTTAGAATGGGATTATCATGTGATGGTTTTGACCCATTTATCCATATTCATACTACACATACTGCTTGTCCTTTATTCATTCATATTTATATTTTTTCTTCATGGATGTGTATGAAAAAAATGGCTACTATCATGAGTATATTTATTTATGGACCCAATAATCCTATAAATGATATTAAAATATACTTGAAACCATTGATGTATAAGTTTAAGTAGCATTGTACCATCAGGGTGCATACATATGATGCATTAAGAAAGTATTACTTTATGTGTCGTGAAATATTATTATGGAAAATAAATGTTTTCTCTGCTCATGGAATGAAGTATAGTTAGATTATAAAATGGGGATTATCCTTCCCTATTTGTATGAAAAATACACATTCTATGAGATTAAATTTTTAGTGAAATTTTAGTTTTATAGGGAATCAAAGATTTCTAAAAATGGACCATCCATACAGGAAAAATCAATGAAATATTGATAATGAAATAGAGACAGATGAAGTATCTCAATGAATGTCAGGGGTGATATACTTAAATAAATTGATGGTTTGAATTTTGTTCTTAGAAAAGTTCAGTAGAATTCCAAAAATTAAAAGAATATTCCTTTGAAATCCAACAAAAATTGGAGAAATAAAAATATATTATTTAATTTTTTATATTAGTCATCAAATTTGTTGCATTATCTATTATACATGATGCATATTGAGAAAATTTTGTATGAAATATTACTTTAAATTATTTTAAATGTAAAGGTAAAAAAAAGATGATTTGTGTTCACATCATTGTTTAATTTATTAGGGTATAAAACCTAGAATTCATCAAGAGTTAAATATTTTAAAATAGTGGAAATTCCATTTTTCTTGTTTTTTAATATCAAATGCAAAGAAAAAACAATTTATTTATGTCTTGGAAATTTTAATGGATCCAAATGGTTATTCAAGTAACATTTTGAAATGGGTGAATACATGAGATTTGAAACTAAAATCCCTTAAAACCCATGACTTCCATACCATTTTCCATGAATTGATTCCTATTTCCATTTATCATTTACTATTACATAATGTTAGGGTTATTGTGATTATATTGAGTCACTTTTATCAAGACTTTTGTGCTAAAATATTGAACCAAAGTTTTGTTAAAATCTATATAAAGATGCACTTATCATTCCTTGTGACTTGGAAAAAAAATTCCCTCCATTGTTTTCACATGTATGTTATATATGAATTTTCATCTTTCAACATAAATTATTTTTTGTGGTACTATTTCTAATCAATGGATTTATCCAATAAAAATAATGATGTTTACATTGAAACCATATGTGAGAAATAATAATAATCCTAAATGATCTATTTTGAAAGGTTATTTATCATAAGAATGAATAGATTTCTATTCAATGTACTTGGATAATTTCACCATGAGATTTAATCATCCAATTATAATTTAATATGATTAATATAATCCAATTGAGCCTATATTCCAGTCACTACCCCAAATTAGGGGGATATCTAGATCATATAGGTTGTGTACTTTGAATATGGTCGAGTGGGAAATGTTTCATCATACAATGTTATTCAACTTTGGTATGGTTGACAATCACATCAAGTGAAATTATAAATATATTTTTTTTATTATGTATTTTTTTATAGATTCTGACATCATAAAATTTTTATATTTATATAGAACATAGTGAAATTATAAAAAGAACACAATGTCCTTTATCTGTTAAGAGGAGGGAGAAATTACAGAGTGAATAATTACCTTCTCAGTTGAATTCAAAGGTAAAAAATTTCTTTTTTTACATGACCAAATCGTAGTTACTTGTTTATTATTTGATGGTGATATATATCAAGCCCAAAGTTTACCAATAAATGATTTATATGATAAAATAAGGGCATTGTTTTTTGGTCTGAACAATGTGGCACATGATTGTGAGGAAATAGTTTTCAATGGGTTTAAATTCATTATAAATAGTTGTGAAATAAAAATGGAAACATAGCATGGTGTCATGATAAGTAAAATAATGGATTTCTATTCTAGTTTATTATATAGAGAACCTTGATCATAAAATATGTCATATTATGTGGTTGTTAATAGAATATTTTCATTAGATTACTATGCATATGGTCATGTCACTATGATGAAATTCAAGTGTTTTGATTCAATGAAATGATAAAGAATGTATATAGATATTTTTTTATTTAAAGTGATTGATCTAAAATTTCATCTTTATATAGATGGGCCTTACATTCTTACATCATGATCTTGAATAGTTTTTTATGTAAATGACCCTTTAAAACCGCAATTTGGTGTTATTTTTTATGCTATTACAACACATATTTTTTATGAAGGAATGGATGATAGTGATATTTTGGATGACCTAGTTGGTATTAACTCAAATGTTTCATTCGATGATATAGATGATTCAATTATTATAATGGATTATGAACTAGAAATTGTAACAAATAATGCGTAGAATTGACACGTTTGTAAGAATTCGGTTTATAGTATTCTAACATGGTATGTTTTTTTAACTTTTAAACATGGTACATAATTAATTCTATTAATAATATTATAATAATTATCTAGTTTCATATTATTTTTATGTTTTATATATAGTTGTAAAATATTTTAATTCCTAAACTATCTGTTAGGAAATATTTATTATAGTATCACATTCCTGAAATTTATTCTACAAGTGTCAATTATTTGATCCTTTGTACTTGAATATAGTTAATATTTTTAAAAAAGATGTAATAACTGATAAAAAAAATTAACTCAAAGGGATAGGACATTATCTTTACTGACAAAAGCAATTGTTTTTTGAATTGTTTTCTATTGACACATGCATTCTATATCTACAAAATTTGTACTAAATATAAAATTTTAGGTAAGTAATGGTAATATAATATCATTTTATTTTTATGGTTAACTAAGAATGGAATCCCTATAGAAAACTAAATGTTTTCATTGAATAAATATTTAAATTTATATATTTTTAAAGTGAGTAATATAAACATTCAAGAAATATATGGTAAAACTAAAGAAAGTTTAATTGAATCAACACTGGCCTATAGATGTTTGAATCATATCTATATTAGGGATGAAAGTAGCCCTGTAGCATTTAAAATTTACATAATAGGTGAAAAAATAAAGAATAGTGACTAAAAACAATTATTTAACTCATTTTGGACTTTAAAGTAGTGGTTTATTTTGTTGTGTAATGCTTTAATTTTTTGAGTAAATAAATTAATAAAAATAAATTTAATGGAAGATATAAATTTTTCAAAAATAATATGAATTTTATTTTCATCTTTATAATTATTTAATATTTTTTTATATTTTTAAAATTTTCACAGAATTTATGGAATTTTCATATTATTATGTGTCATGATGAGGTTTTTAGAGAACAAATGGAGAAAAATAATCATCAATTTAGAGAAGCACGGCTGATAAATATGATTATTCTAGTGAGTACCTTAATTATTTATTGATTATGTATCCAATTTAAAAAACCATATTTAATATTAATAGGAATCATCAAGGTGGAAACTTGCATTAACTAAGTATAGGTTAGGTAGTCTAGAGTGTAGAACCACCCCTACATGTAGCGACCCTACATGTAGTCCCCCTACATGCAGTGCCTCACATCCTATGGCTTTTCAGTCACTAGAAAATTGTCCTCCCATCATGTATCCTTCTTTTATGTCTTACCCATACATGAGTTGTCATCATTTTTATCCATTTCCCCCTAATACCATATAGGATAGTCCCACTCCTTCCATGACTTAGCCTTTTTCACTTATCCAACTTCATCTCTATATGGTACTTCTTTATTATTTATGTCTCATGTATTCTCATACCCTCTTACCCAACTCCATCATCCATATTCTACTACATAGGACACCCCTCAAGTTTCCACCCCCCAATATAGTGTATAGGATACAGTGTCAACAAATAGTGTTTCTAGTAAATTTTTAAAAGGTAATTAAGTAAATAATTTTTATTAAATTTAAATTATTTATGTGTAATAAATATTAATTTATTTCTTCATGAAAATTTTTTAGTAAAAGGCATAATCATACAGAAATACATGTAATGTGGAAAAGAGACACGCAAATCATGGTTTTGTATAATTAAGTAAAGGAAATAATTAGAAAAAATGGTAAAGAGTTGCGGAGTTTCATGGGGACACTCAAAAAACACAATAATATTATTCTAGTTCAAGTAATCTAATGGAGAAAAGTTGGACAAGAAACAAAATATAATGCTTATCCTGAAATTTAGGTAATATATTTTTTAAAATTAATTTAAAATTTATTTATAAAGTAATGTTTATGATTTTTTTTAATATCCATCTCTCATATAATATCTTGGATGTCCTGAAAGCAAATATGCCTAGGTTAATAGAACTGGGTGAGATGTGGTGGGCCAATAAGAATGAATTGTATATAGGATGGGGAAAAAAGAGGTCATGTAACATCCTATTACTTGTTTTCATATATTACTTTACCCTTATTTGTTTCCCTTTTGGTTGGATCTTGTTTAGGGGTGATTCAGATGAAATTTAGATATTTTTTAAGGCTTTTTGGGCATTTCATGGTTGGTGCACAGTTTTCCCAAAATGTACACCCCACCAGTGCAAACCTTATACCCCATGGACAGTGGGGAATTCATGGTTGGAAGATGGTTTCCCAAAAAAAATTCCAACCTAGGGGAAACCATTCACCCTTGGAAAGTGAGTCCATACTAGGTGAACGATTAGGTCACATGGTTTTAGAAACCATGGGGCCCTCTCCAAGAAATTGTGTGTGCTATTATTTTTAATTCCAAAAATTAATTTTAAAATCCAAAACCCACCAATTTAAGTGGTTAACCTACCCATTCATCCCTAACAGTATTTCCTTGGTTTTGAAGGCTCTCTATA
The DNA here is from genome assembly GCA_963277665.1 of Viscum album. Taxonomy (NCBI): domain Eukaryota; kingdom Viridiplantae; phylum Streptophyta; class Magnoliopsida; order Santalales; family Viscaceae; genus Viscum; species Viscum album. The sequence continues at coordinate 100,477,992 of OY728132.1, read as the reverse complement.
GGTGATTTTTTCTCTTCTAACCCTTTCCTTGGAATATCTAAGTGGTATCGCTCTCAAACGATCTCCTCCAGGTAAGTGGATCGCCTCCCATTTAATCTATTATGATCTCTCTTTCTCTCCTCATTAGATATTATTAGATCATAATGTTCTTAATGGATATAAAATATAATTCTATAGTTATAATCCTTATTTTTTGGATCTTGATTTAAATATAATTAATAGATCTTCTTCACCTCTGATCGTCATTGGCATTTCCATCACGAGCATTGATCATTTGATTCCATGACTTAAAGGTAGGTGGTTCCATTTTAGATTTGAAATGTAATTGAAAACTTGATTTTCTTGGTTTGTTTGAAATGAATTTTAATTGATTTATAAAACCTTAATTTAATTTATTTGATTATATAATTTGAAATGGCATGTATTTTGGGAAAAAACCCCAATTACAATAGAATTGGAATTGTGGGTTGTATTTCAAAACTGATGGAATTAATGAAATGATTTGAGACTTTATTTGAGAAAAATGGATTAAATTGTAATTAGAAAAACCTGTGATTGGTTTTGTCTTGAAAAGGAATGAAATGATGAAAACCCCATGTTTTGGTTTTGAAATAAAATTGGCATTTTAAATTGAAAATTGGAAAATTTAATTATAAATGATGATTTATTTGAAATGAGATGATTTTCCATTTTTCTATTGATTAATTTAGAAAATGAGGGTCTAGTTAGTTAGTGGGTTATTTGCGATAAACATGCTAGGATCTTGATCCCCTAGCAATTTATTAATTATGAAAACTCTAACAAAAACCTTATTCGGCATGATTATCCCGGATAGGATATTGATGATTCCTATCCAGCCTAAGCCCAAGGGATGTGTTCACACATGTTTAGTTGTGATCACTAATTTGATAAGTGTGAGGATCCTATATCCAAAAACAAACATACTTTAGGGAAAATTACCATGGTTCTTTTTGGGTATATTTCTATTATATATTCCATTTATTATAGAACTAGTTTACTCATTACAAATGATTTATATAAATGATTATATATAAAATGTTTATTTAAGACATGTTTGAAATGTTTTTCATCCCTTGAAAAGAAAGAATGCTTTGTTTTAATTATGAAAATGATATGTCAGGACATGACCTATTTTATTTAAATTAAAAAGAATTATTTGGTTTATTATTATAAAATATTTTAGGGGACACTTGGTGAGACCCCTCTAGGCTTTATAGCTCACTTATTACCTTTTCCTTCAGGAGTTTGTATATTTTCTTATGCTAGGTATGAGCAAAGGGAAATTTCCACTTGGAGGTGGTGGATGTTCTTAATCCTTTGGACCATAGAGTGGGATGATGTTTCATTTGGGATGTTTGAGTTTTATCTTTCCAATTTTTTAGTACTTTAATGATGTACTAATTTGGTTTTTGTTGTATCTATTTAGTTTCTAGCACTTTATTCCTTTGGATTGTTGAGTATACTAACTTGTAATCTATTATATTCCATTATTTTTTGGAAAATTCATTCTTTCTTTTATCATGTATGATGTTAGGTTCTAGTCTCAAACCTATGGGGATTATAAATACCATTCGGGCCATGTTAGATCCATCTTAGTTATGAGGGTACCAGGGTATCTGAGCTAGTTCATGAAAAATTGGTACCATAGGTGTAGGTTAAGAATATTTAATTGATGTCAGTATGAAGTTTGGGATGTATTATTGGGACTTAGGAGGTAGTTTTGAGTGAGTGAGTGACCAGATACCATCATAAAGATCCTTAAGTCTCCATGGGTGTTTAGATAAAGGAATCTTGAGGAATAATTTGATCTGATTCTATTATTTTTTATAATTTTGATTTGGATATGTTGAAATAAAAATCTTGATATCTTATCTAAAAGGATTGATATTCTCATTACTCTTGTTTGAATTGTTGATATGAGTAATCTTCTAACATCTTCAGTGTTTTTTTAATGTTGTGTAGTATCATGCCTATGAGAATTAATTTTAATAGGCTCTAGGAAGAAGATATTGGTGAACCATAGTGATCATATCCTTCTATGGAACATAATCATGTTGAAATTATTATGCATTCTATCCAAGCTATGGGATAGACACTTGCACTCATTCCCAATCAAGATATAGCTTTGAAACCTCGGAGGGATGAATCTTGGAATCATGCTCATAAGTTACTTCACTATAATCCACTGTAATTCCAAGGTTTTAATGATATTAAAGAGTCATAGGACTGGTTGATAAATATAGAGCTTCTATTTGATTTCTTGTAAACTTCTGATTCTATTAAGGTAAAATGTACCACCTTCAAGCTGGAAGGACCTAGTATGAGATGATGGGATTCGATGGTAACAACAAATAAGCATGAGGGTTTAGAGTGGAAGTACTTCAGAACTATTTTCACTAATTATTTCTATCCAAAATATATAGTGTTAGATAAGGATATAGACTTTTTCAATCTCCATCAATCTGATAGGACCATGATGAAGTATGCGAACCAATTTTTTGAGTTTTTCCAGTTTTCACCTGATATTGTATTGAATGAGAATATTAATACTCAAAATTTAAAGATGTTTCTTAGATTGGATATTTATTCCCAATTTTTCTTACTAAATATCACTTCTTATGTTGATGTACTTCATAGGGCTTTGATGGTTGAACTTGACCTGGCTTGTAATTCAGGGTTGACATGATTTATTTTTCTCCCATTGGTAGTTTGTTCAGTTCCTTTAAGGGAACAAGGAAGTGTGATGAGTCTCGTGGTGGTTCTTGATAACTAAGTCCTTCTAGACCTCCTATAGTGTCTATAATAAGTCCCTTAACTTGATTATAGTTTGAAAAGGTTGGGAATTCAAAATAGGTTTTCATTAAGGCACTTAAGATTTTTAGTTACTGTAGACACTCAGGTCACCTACAGAAATTATGTAATATATTTTATACCTCACATAGTTTCATTATATCATCATCACCTAAAGGTAATGTGGTGAAATTAGATGCTACATGAACAAAGGGGTTCCAGCCACAAACATCAAAAATAATGCTTCTTCATGTAGTGAAAGAGTCTCCATAAGAAGGTGATACAAGTCTAGTGATTGTGATAAGTACAATCACTATATATTCATCTTTAGTGACTACTTTATTTGATATTGGTTCATCTCATTTGTTTATATTGACTCATTTTTTTAACCTTCTAAATTTTCTTACAGATCTTTTTTCTTGTGTGATGGATATTACTATGCCTCTTAAAATGAAGAGAGAGTAGGGTATCCAATGTCCTTCTTGTGTCTTCTGTTTATTAGAGATTGATCTTACTTGGTATTTTCTGTTTATCAATATAAAACCTCTTGATTTCATTTTTAGGATGGATTGGATCATCGCTGATAAGGCCTGAATTTAATGTTATATTTGGCTGATCTCCTTTATTACACCTGATGGGGTGTGAGGTATCTTTCATAGATAATGGTTCCAGAGGTAGAGTAGATCCGGACCTCCTTATCTAGAGTAGGGGAAAGTAATATCAGTGTTCAATTTTGATATAGGGTTGGAATCTTTGACTGTTATATCCCTTCAGTTTTCATTGATTTTCCATATGTGTTTTCGTATGATTTCTTAGGTTTTCCACCAGTAATATAGGAAGAGTTTTCTATTGATTTAGTTTCGGGTACTCAGCCGATATATATACCTTCTTTCCATATGAAACCTACTAAACTAAAAGAGTTTAAGACTTATTTGGATTATTTGTTAAATAAAGGATTTATACACCCGAGTGTGTCACTTTGGGTGGTGCATGTTCTTTTTTCTAAGAAATTCGATGAAACACTTCACATTTTTATTGATTACCAAAAACTAAATCACATTACAATAATGAATGAGTATCTATTTTCATGTACTAATGGTATATTTGAGATATTGAAAGGGGTGAAGTGATTTTTGAAGATTGGTCTTTGATTAGGTTATCACCAGTTGAGAATAAAAGAATCTAACATTCAAAAAACCACCTTTCAGATAAGGTATGGCCATTATGAGTATTGTGTCATGCCATTTGGTCTAATTAATTATCCTATAGTATTTATGGATTTGATGAATAGGATATTCCAATAGTATCATAATACATTCATGGTGGTATTTTTGGATAACATATTGGTTTAATCTCAATCAAAGGAGGGTCATGTGTGTCATCTGAGAGTAGTTCTAGAAATATTAAGAAATCACTGAATCTATTCCAAGCTATCAAAATGTGATTTTTATATTCGAATCATGAATTTATTAGGAAATTTGGTGTCGAAATATGGTATCTCTATTGATCTTGAAAATTTGAAATCTATTACGACATGGGAATAACTGCGTTCTTTTTTCAAGATTTGGAGCTTCTTGGGTTTAGTGGGGTATTATCCCTGGTTTATAAAGGATTTATAAAATTTTACTTCTCTAATATCCACACTTTCTTGGAAGTGGGTAAAGTTTGTTTGGGATGAAAAAATTAAGATTTATTTTATTGAGGTGAAATTTATTTTGAATTTTGAAATGGTTTTGACTCTTCTAGAGGCTAGGCAGGGATATATGGTCTTCGGTGATGCATTAGGTTTAGGTTTAGGTTGTGCTCTTATTTAGGGTGATCACGTAGTAGCCTATAGATCCAGGTAGTATAGTCCACATGAGAAGAATTATCTAACCCCTGACCTTGAACTCACAGTCATGATTCATGTTCTTAAGATTTGTAAGTATTATCTTTTGAAGAAAGGTTTACCATGTATTCCAACCACAAAAGCCTGAGTTATATCTTTTATCAAAAATATTTGAACCTTCGGTAGAGGCATTGGGTGGATTACATTCATTTTTTTTAATTTCAACATAGCCAATACCCTATGGAAGGAAAAATTCATTTTTGATGCTTTGAGTAGGAAACTTTTAACATAAGATGTGAAAGAATCATTAGAAGAGTGAAACTTTATGGATATTTTCTCATAGTTTCATTTATGATTTCAAGAGGAAGAAGCCAGGGTTTTCTTGGCTAGTGTTTAGTTGAACTTCACTCTTCTCGAGATGATTTTTTGGGAGCAATATCTTGATAATGAATTCTATAGATTAGGGACTCTCTCTCTATGGTGGGGATACCATTATTGAATGGTTGTTCTCCATGGAGGGTATTCTATGTTATTGGAATGAGTTTGTTGTGATTTTATCCATGAGGATAGTTTTAATGGGGGATTTCCATAATTCCCAATGGTTTATACATTCATAAACTACAAATATGTTTTATGATATGTGGTAATGATTATGGTGTCTAATTATAATATCGGACATTTCTAATTGAGTTTCTCACTACTATACCAACCAACAGGTCAAGTAAGAGTACTAATACCTTCATTTTTTCTTCATCCACTTCCAATTTTGAATTGGAAGTTGGATTAAATTTCTATAGACTTTGTGGTTGGGTTTTTTCATACCCCTAGAAAGATGAATTTGATATGGTTTTTGATAGATTAGCTAACCAAATCGGCTCAATTTATACTCATTCTTGATACAAGAAATGTTTAGGTGTTGGGAAAATCTATATTTGAAAGAGATTATTCATTTACATGAAGTTCCATCTACTATAATCTGTGATAGTGATCCTCATTTTAACTCTCCTTTTTTACAATACCTTTAGGAGGTGATGGAATCTTAGGTCCATTTAATTATGTTATACCATCCACAGATGAATAGAAAAACATATAGGGATATATAGATTCATGAGGACATGCCTCATTCCTATGTCCTCAATTTTGTTGGATCTTAGGATGACCATTTGGGACTAGTTGAGTTCTCTTATAACAATATTTATCTGTCCGTGTTCAGAATAGATCCTTTTGAGGCCTTGTATGAAAGTCTATGTAAATATCTATTGTGTTGGTCGAAGATTTTATATACTTACTTGGTTGTACCAAGTTTGGTCCAAGAGATGATAGAAATGATTAAATTGATTCATTAGAGAATGTTGATGTCACATATCTGGTATAAATCATATACTAATCATTGTTGTAGACTGATGGATTTCTTTATTGGTGACTGAGTGTTCTTGAGAGTTTCACCTTGGTTGGGTTACTGATGTCTTGGGAGGCAAGGGAATATTTCTCATCATTTGGTGGGACCTTTTTATGTTTTTGAGTAGGTAGGAAAAGTGGATTTTTGTTTACAACTTTGGCCATAGTTGACATCAATATTTAATGTGTTTCATGTATCACAACTTCAGAAGTTTCTTTTTGGCCCATCTCACTTTTTTAACTGGGAGGATCTTGATGTTGATCATGATTTATCTATGACTAAAAATCAAGTTAAATTATTGATTCTGAGATAATGGTAATTTGTGGGAGGATGATACCTTTATTTTTTGTTATATAGTAGAGTGGTTCTGATTCTTATGAGACTTAGGAGATAAAGGCACTAATGATAGAGAAGTGTCCTTATCTCTATGATATAGAAACTTCTTGAGAGGATTTCTGGGAACAAAAATTTTTTATGGTGGGGAGTTTGTAACATTATGTTACTTTTTTTTGGTATTCCTTGACCCTTTTTTTTACCTTTTGGTTGGGTCTCATTTAAGGGTTCTTTGGCTGAAATTTGCATATTTTTTAAGTCTTTTTAGGTAGTACATGATTGGGACATAGTTTTCCCAAACCGTGTGCCCCACTAGTGCAAATAGTGAACCCCCTATAAAGTGGGGAATGAATGTTTGGAACATGATTTCCCAAACTGTGTTCCCACATAGGGGAAACCATTCACCCTTGTAGATTTATTCTAGAGGGGTGCATGGTTTGGGAAATCATGCATCCCTTCCTAAGAAACCGTGTGTGAGGTTATTTTTAATTCCAAAAAATAATTTAAAAATCCAGAACCCCTTGATTTAAGTTCCTAACTAACCCATTAATCCCTAAAATGATTTCCATGGTTGTGAAGGCTCTCTAGAGGTCATTTTGGCCCCTCTAAACCCTTTCCTTGGTGGATTGAAGCTTCATTGTTCATGATCAATCTCTTTTGAGTAAGTGGATCTCCTCTTGTTTAATCTCTTTGGATCTATATCTCTATTATACTTATAGAGTTTTATATCATTGTGTTCTTGATAGATATAAACTCTATTTTGATGGATATAATCCTTATTTTGTTGGATCTTTATTTAGATCTGATTCATAGATCTTCTTTGCCTTCAATCATCGTTGGTGTTACCATTGTGGGCATTGATCATTTGATTATGTGACTTAAAGGTAGGTGGTTTAATTTTATATTTTCTATATAATTAAAACCTTTATTTTCATGATTTTTTTGAAATTTATTTCAATTTATTTATAAAACCTTTATTTGAAGTGATTTGATTATATAATTCAAAATGGCATTGATTTTGGGGAAAAACCCCCAATTCTAATGGAATTGGAAGTGTGGGGTGTATTTTGAAAATGGTGGAATTGATGAAATGATTTGATACTTTATTTGATAAAAATGGATTAAATTGAAATAATGAAAACCTATTATTGGTTTTGTTTTTAAAAGGCATGAAATGATGAGAAACCCGTGTTTTTGTTTTGAAATTGAATTGGCATATTGAAACTAAAAATTGGGGAATTCAATTATAAATGATGATTGATTTGAAATGAGATAATTTTCACTTTTTTCTATTGATTGATTGAGCACATGAAAGTTGGGGTAATTAGTGGATTATTTGGTACAATCACACTAAGATCTTGATCCCCTATAAATTTATTGATGATGAAAACTCTAACAAAAACATTGTTCATCATGATTATCCCTAATGAGATATTGATTATTCATATTCATCCTGAGCTTAAGGGATGTTTGGACACATGTTTATCCGTGATCACTGATTTGAGAAGTGTGAGGATCCTATAGCTATAAACTAATATACTTCAGAGTAGATGACCATGGTACTTGTTGTGTATGTTTTGATTATAGATTCCATTGATTATAAAATTGTTTTATCATGCCAAATTATATATATAAATGATTTTATATAAAAAATTTATTTAATCTGTGGTTGAAAAAAATTCCATCCCTTAAAAAGAAATCATGTTTTTTTAAAATATGCAAATGATATTTCATTCCATGCCATGTTTTATTTAAATTGAAAGAAAGATTGGGTTTATTATTATGGAATATTTTATGGAACACTTGGTGAGACCCTGCTAGGCTTTATATCTCAAACCATACCTTTTCCATTAGGCATTTGTATATTTTCATATGCTAGGTCCAAGTAAAGGGAAATCGCCACTTAGATGTGGTGCATGTTCTTGATTCTTTGGACCATGGAGTGCGATGATGTTTCCTTTGGGATATTTGAGTTTTATCTTTATATTTGTTGATTAATTTAATGATGTACTAATTTTGGTTTTGTTATACCTGTTTGGTTTTTGGTACTTTATTCCTTTGGAGTGTTGAGTATACTAACTTGTAATATTTTATCTTATGTTGTTTTGTAGAAAATTCATTCCCTCTTTTTTCATGTATGATTCAATTTGCTAGTTTCCAACTCGTGGGGAATGGTAATTCCCTTTGGGAAATGTCAAAGTCAGATCGGTTATCATGGTATCAAGGTATCTAGGGTGGTTTTTGAGAAGTACTGATCTTGAAAATATACCAATATTAAATGAATGTCTACTTACATAATATAAATACCTAATTACATACTGGAGAAGTAATTATTTAAAGGTAATTTACTGAATTATACATTTAATTTATTTTTTTTCTATTATTATTCATTAATAGTTTATAAAATATAAGATGTCTTTTATACTGAAACTATAGTTTTCATATAACCAATCATAGGTATTTGAATGTTTTTAATCGTAAATAGTGAGAACCATGGATTTGGAAATACAAATACACGATTAAAAAAAAATTATAAAAAAACACAAACATAAAATATATATGGGGTTATGGGTTCAAGAAAATTAGCACAAGGGTTATGGGTAGTAAGTACACCACTTCCATCCTGAGTATCTAGATGCACATAGGTCTGGGTAGTAGTAACACCCAGATCTCTATCCACTATTAAATCCACTTTATAGGTATTCTATGATTTGGGTATAAGTTCCATGCCCTGGAAATTTGTTCCAGTAACACTATCCTACACTAGGATACATTGGAGACAACCATTGTCCATTTCTTCATCCTAAGAGACCTACTATGATTTGGCTACAATCCCTAAAATGGTTACATCTAGAATTTTGTTTTGAAAACTTTTTATTTTATTTTAAAAATAATAAATTTAATTGATGATGTAAGTTACTTAAAAAATATATTTAGAATCAAATTTCAAGGGTTGGAGATGAAATATGAAGGTTTTTGGAGTTGAAAATTTCTAGATAATTGATAAAAATTGAGTTCTATATGATTATTGAATGTGAAAGAAGAATAGTGATACACAAATAAACTGGTTGAATCTATCCAAGTAGATTTAGCAGTGTTAATGAAGGTGATGAATCATCTATCCATGAAGACCTTTAATATCTCAATTTCCTATATTATAAAAATTTGAATTAGAATAATAAACTTAACATGTTGGCTCTTCTAAAAAATGCTCAGTTGCACCTAATGACGCGTCATCACTACCCGATCGCAATGACATTTTCCCTAGAGGCATATCATGATCATCTAATCATGCTCCTCAAGGATCATACCTATCCCTAAATGAAATTACATGATTGGAATCTCAAACTATGTTTCCCCATAATAAATTAATAAAAATTAAAGTTACCCTTCAGTAACTTAAAAAAATTTAAAGTTACCCTTAATCAATTTAAGATATCTTCAAGTTACCCTTTAGTAACTTAAGAAAATTTCTATATATCCTTCAGTAACTTAAGAAATATTCAATTTAACCTTTATAAACTTAAGAAATCTACAAGTTAAACTTCAATAAAATATTCAAGTTACCATTTAGTAACTTAATAAAATTTTGAGTTACCCTTCAGTAACTTAAGAAATATTTAAATTTTCCTTCAAAAACTTAAGAAAATTTCTAGTTAACCTTCAGTAACTTAAGAAATATTCAATTTACCCTTCAATAATTTAAGAAATATTCAATTTACCCTTCATAAACTTAATAAATATTCAAGTTAACCTTCATTAACTTAATAAATTTTTGAGTTATCCTTCAGTAACTTGAGAAATTTTCAATTCACCATTAATAACTTAAGAAATATTTAAGTTAACATTTAGTAACTTAATAAATCTTAAAGTTTCCCTTCATAAACTTAGTAAATATTTAATTTACCCTTTAGTAACTTCAAAATTTTCACATTACCCTTCAGTAACTTAAAAAAATTGAGTCACCCTTTAGTAACTTAAGAAATTTTCAAGTTAACCTTTATTAACTTAAGAAAATTTTGAATTTCCCTTTAGTAACTTAAGAAAATTTTGATTTTACCTTCATCAACATAAGAAATATTTAAGTTACCCTTGATTAACTTAATAAATTTTCAATTTTACCTTTAACAACGTAAAAAAAATTGAGTTACCCTTCTATAACTTTAAAAATATTCAAGTTACCCTTTAGTAACTTTAGAAAATTTCATGTTACCCTTTAGTAACTTAAGAAATCTTCAATTTACCCTTCATTAACTTAATAAAATTTCACGTCACCCTTTAGTAACTTAATAAATCTTCAATTTATCCTTCAAAAACTTAAGAAAACATTATTTTACCCTTCAAAAACCTAATAAATCTTCAATATACCCTTTAATAACTTAATACATTTTCAATTTCCCCTTTAGTAACTTAATAAGATTTAAAGTTACCCTTCAATAACTTAATAAATATTTAAGTTTCACTTTATTAAATTAAGAAATTTTCATGTTACTGTAATGCCTCGACCTTAGTTTCCCAGAGCCAGTGCATTATTTCATTACATTAGCATGATTATAGGAAATTTGTACCCCAAAGGACTGAGTTGTTTACTAGTTTTGGAAAACCAGATACATACATAGGTTCAACATTACAACTTGATATTAAAGAAAACATATATTTTTTATTGGTAACATCTACATATCTAAGTTTATCCCTATAATTCATTCACAATAAACTTCTTCATATCCTAAGAAAATGAAACATAAGTAAGGGGTGAGCTCAGATGTTCAGTAAGGGTAAGCAATACAACAGAAGATATAGTAAACATAAACATTAGGCATGTTGAATAACTAAAAATACATCCCTTTAAAAATAAACTTGAACACATTATGGTAAGAATAGGATATGAATAAATAATTCCATAATAATGCATAATCATGGGTATTCTTCTAGTCTAATAACCACATAAACTTTCAATTACTAGTTTCATAATGAGGTAATGCATAATGTGGGCATCATAACCATACTTTCAAGGCCATATACCAATACCATAAATGTCCATTTTGTCAAGGCCTCGTACTAAGACCATATTTTGTCTCATGAGACCTACCAATACATCAAGGGGATATAGTGGGACTCATAAGATACTTACTAAGTACAATACATTCCTCTTATGAATGTGGATAAACATAAACAACATATACACTCATATGGAAAATAACATATGAAATGTAAATAATTTTCCCCGTACCTTAAACATAAACACTAACCATTAAAAGTAAATTGTTGAATAGTATCAAGATTGAACATACACATTAAAACTAATAAAAAACCCTTAAAAATATATTTTAGATGATATCATAAGATATAAACCTCTATGGAATACAAGATTAATCAAATTATGTTGACATAAAGATACTTTTAAATGATACCATTGAAAAAATGTTGAGGAAATAATCCTTAAACATTCCAAAGTGTATCATACCACCTTAAAACATTCAAAACATAATCCCTTAGAGTATCATGAGAACAATGAGACTCTTGATATGATATTCCAAGTTGTGTTACATACACCACATTAAAGGAATAAGTGGTGAACAAGGTATATATCTCATAAAAGTTAACGTGATGTGAGAAAATTCTATTTTACTTTGTAAAGAGGAGTTCTTTTGGAAAATCATTTTTATTTGTCATAAATATGGTTTCAAACATGTATATCCTAGAAAATAAAAGTTAAGGACATTTATATTACATTTTAGGCATAAATTATGTCCCAATGAAGTGAAATCATGTAAAAAAATTTTTTAAAGAAGCTTTAGAATTAAAACATTTTAGTGCGGTTTAAAATTTTCATTAAAGAGATTTTAAAGTTCAAAGGTATGTTTTCTTTCATAAAACCATAAATGAACCAAAATAGATTTTTCATGTCAAAATTTTTTATTTTAGAAAGATAAATATGGATTAAAATATATTATATAGTGAACTTCAAAATAGGTAAGAATTTGAGAAGTTTCTTTAATCGGGCTTACATTTCGAAAGAATTTTTGAAATATTATTTTAAAAAATGAAACTCTCTATAAAATAAAGAAGTATTCTGATAGGTACACATATATATATAATTAACAAATAATTTATTATTATTACATAATAATAAATAATAATTTAATTGAAGTGAGTATATATGTAGAGACCCTAAGCTTGACGTACATGGACATTAAATTACTTTTGCGAAATACTTAGTACATTACAAAAACATGCACACAAGGACCGTAATAGTTTAGTGTCTTTGGAAACTCGGAATATAAACTTCTAATCATGTTGAAATATCTTCAACAACTCCCATAACGATCTTCCCCTTTCTGATTCCTTACCAAAAACATTTCTTTACTTCCTAGGGCAAATAAAACATAAAAAGGGTGAGCTCAAATGCTCAGTAAGGGCAAACATAGATAACATATAACAGTCCATAAACATTTTGAAGCAAAAATTTGATCATGAAATTTAGACATAAAAATCTTGAGCAAAGACATAAATCATGGAAGTACGTAAGGCATATATCATAATAGAACATCCACCATGATAAAATGGGAATAAAACATGTAATTGTGGCAACCATTCAGCACATGTCATGATTTCCATAGTAGCCAAGGCATTGCTGCCAAGACCATCTTAGTGGACAAAGTCCCTTTATGAATCGAGTTCACTCCTCGTTTCAGTCCTATAACACTGAACTAGATTAACTTACTGTTCCAGCCATGTCTATCTCATGAGATTTAAATCTTTACCCAATTCATTAGAGGGAGATATAGGTCCCACCCATCTCATAATGAAATCATTCTTACTTGTGCCACAACATAAACATAAATCATTTATCATAACCCAAAGAATAAAAATGGGTTTCATAAACATCATCCCATCATAACATAATCCATATAAAACAAATTGATATCATTTCATCATAAGAAAAGTGAAACCATGTAAATCATAGAGTCATTAAACTTGAAACATACACATATGAAATAATTTTATCTTAGATGGAAAAATGGTTTTGATAAAACACTTGATATGAATTCTTGAGGAAAATATCCTTTCTTCTTCAAAATCAATTTCTTTTCACAAAACGTCATGAAATTTTAAAAGAAAAGGATTTTGTTGAAAATAGTCATGAAATATTTTGGAGGAAGCTTCATGAAAATAAGGTTTTATAAAAAACCGTAAAAATCCATTCATGTCTTATAAGTTAAAAAAACATTCTTCTTGTACTTTTGTCGGAAAAGTCAAAAAGTACCTCGTACAAAAAACGACAAAAGATTCCATTCATATCTTTTACTAAAAACTCACCAAAGGGTAAAATTGGATTTAAACAATTGTAGGTGGATGGAAATAATATTACATATTGAGGAAACATGGATGTGGATGATAAAATACACCCCAGTAAATTCCAAAGTATAAACAATCTCGGATAAAAATGAGATTGTGATATTTCCCTTACCTTAGGTCTGATTTGCTTCGTAAGTGTCCGAACCTCCTGTATAATGATTTAAATAATGTAATTTACTTATTCCAGAATCATACTCATTGTTATGATATCATATATGGTCATATTCTTAGCTTCTTATTAGTAATATTTCATTGTTACTTGTTATTCGGGTGTTTATTGCTTTTTGTTCTTATGCGTGTTTTGTCGAATAAATTCTTATTCTTCTTTTAGGTTATAGATACCTCATTTACAGAATGGTATTAGTGTAATATATATCATATTCATTCACTCAATTCATTTATGTAATAATTATTTAATGAAAATCATGTAGAATGAGTCGCATCACATCGTGGAGACGGTATTCCGTATGTACACATGAGTGATGATATCGTTCCCATGATCGTGGAATTGTATTGGAGTGTATGTATACTATTTCAGAATCAATATCACTTTACAATAATCATATATATTCATTCTTTACACCATTATACCCATCCAAGTAAGTTGGTGGTGGAAAATAGATTACACCACGGCGTGGAGATGGTATTCCGTACGTACGCACGCGCGGTGATTTCGTTTTTCGTAGGATGGATAGATGGTGAAATAGGGTTTTTTAATACTTATAATAACATATCAGTATATGAGTGATACTGATGTTATTAATTCATAATGAAACAACTAAAGAACAAGAAGTGGAAGAAGAAATAAAGTTGAAAGAATCGGTAACGGACATTACCTCTTCTTTGAAGCGCTTCTTTGAGACCTCCTTTTAGGGCACTAAAATTGGTCTTTGAAGAAGAACAGGACCTCTAGGATGTCTCTAGGGAAGTTTAGAGAATAACTTGGTAGGGTTTGGACGATATTGAAGGCTCAAAGTGGTGTGAGGAAGAGAGGGAGGAGGTGCCCTTTTATAAGGGAGGAGAGGGGCACCATTGGAAAAACTAAAAATATTATTTTATTATAAAGTCATATTCAGTTTTAAATAGTTACAAATTGATTTATTTCGAAGCTAAGGTGAGGATGGGTCCAAATCCTCTCATCCAATATAATTTTTACATGTTTAGTTTACTATTTTAACCTTATCATTTAGATTTAACTTTAAGTTAGATAATTTTACTTTTACCGTGTCTTTTTGTTTTCTTACACTATAAGATTAATAAAGTTACTATAAGAAGCCAAACGAACCCCAATTTGTTTATTATTAATATATATAACCTTATCTAAGTCATTTGGCCGAACCTTAGATTTTTAGGAATAAAATAACAATTAATAATATAATATTTGTTTTAAAAACTATTTTATGTCAATTCTGACACTATTTAGTAATTGATTTTTGTGAAAATCATAACAGAATGATTAGTTCAAAAAAAGTTACTTAAATCAATACTAAAATGTCATATTAACCTATAAAATTAGTGTAATTCATAAAAAGTCTCAAATTACATTTATTTGGGTATTTATAACATCAATTATGTCAATATTTCATTAATAAGATAATTACTGCATCATCTTTGTGTCATAAATAAATTAAATTATTTAATGTCTAAAAATTACAAATAAAATACCATTAGGTAGGAAATCTTTTTATATTTCTAATTAATATTTATAGTCGAATTTATCTTATGTATAACCCTATATTAAAAATTATTTACTTATTAAACTTTGATTTTAACTATTTTAACCCTTCTTTAAATAAATTAATAATAAATGTCCTAATCTAATCCAAGTGGGCCTAAATGGTCATATTTTATTCCTAAGGTTCTTTCTGGTCGAATTACACTTATCCAATAGAATTAGGACATGTTTTAGGGTAATAATAATATCATTTTTACCCTTAATTACCCTATTTACTTTTAACCGTGGTAAAAAAAGTAAAAAAGTTACTATTCACCAAAAATTATTTTCATCTCATTGAACCACATTTTACTTAATGACATCAACCGTGTCTCTCGTATTTTTGAAATTCCATTCACAAAAGCGGTAAAATTAAGTTTTATGTAAATTTGCAAATTCTCTTAGGAGGTGGGTAAAAGACGGTCAAAAGTTCAATAAAATTTTTATATATCTAAAATTATTAAAAAATGACTCCAATGAATTACATTGAACTTATATAGGTATTATGTATCAATTTTGACCTAAAATAAATTTAAATAAAATAAATAATTATTTAAATAAAAAGTCGGTTTTTAAATAGTAACTCGGTGTTTTCACTATTCATCAAAAATTGAAAGTTTTCAGAAAAATATCAAAATTTTACCCTAGGATAATTTCGATATTCCAAATCCAAAAATGAAGTCCATTTTCAAAAATAAAATTTATAAAATTTCAAAAAGTGGGTATTACTATTCATAACGGCTAGTTTTAATAATATTTTAATAGCATATCGTTGTTTAGCGAAACTCGGTATTGCGTACAACACATGCTATCGTGGAAGGTCGTGCTTGCGTGTAATGCAAGCCAAGTCATGGATGCATGTTGTTCAAGCTCCTTTTGGTGTAGTGTACAACACAAGACATTAATGAAATTAAAAATAATATTTTTCGTAAAATCTTGGGGTGTTACAATAGAATAAGAGCAACCTGAATGAAAATGGATATTCGGGTAGAAAATACTTACAACTTTGTAATCAATTGAATCGTATGACCCAAAATTAATAATCATAAAATGATACATTGAATATAATGAAAATAAATATATTAATTATATTAAACATCAATGGGTGGTATACATACACCATACACAAGTAATAGTAGTGAATACGGAATATCTCACAAAAATGGAAGTGAGATGAATAAACCCTTACCTTAAGTCTGAAGGTATACTCCAATTGATATTAATGGCCTGAATAATAAAATTTAGGTTTATTAATTAATAATTAAATAACCTAATCTCCATTTAATTTATTTATTATAACCTTTTTAAGTCCATTCATGGCATTTTTGATGGGTTAAGAGGTTCAATTTCATTGTTCAGGTCTGTTTGTTTCAGGATCATTATACTTATATACATGAATGGGGAATCATTTAAAATGAGGATGGTTGTCTGGAATTAAAGTTATATGTTATTAGTGAATATACATAAGTTTTCATGGTTGTAAATTTAATTTTTTTACTTGTAGTAAATATGAATCATTATATAAATTATTTAATGATAATTATTTGGGTCAATTGGCGGTTTTTTGAACACAACAAACTCATTTTTCTTTATAAATTAAATCCACGTTTGAAAAAGGATTCTAGAACCATATATGAGACATAATACATATATTATAGTTTTTATTAACCATAATAATGGTTTCATGAATATAATTGAATACGATAATAGAAATTGAAAACCCATCATCCTTGAATGTGGTAAATTAGCACATCTCGGATGATGTTTTTTTACTATTAGCATAAAAGAAGCGTAAAGAAGAGATGATAATAAATTATTCCATAATAATAACAAAATTAAATTACATGTAATTTACTGGAGTTTTTATAACATTTGGATGAGTATATGTGAGGATGGAAAAGAAAACAGAGGAACTTGAAAAGAAAGTAAAATAATTGAAAAGACGAATTTACCTCTTGAATTAAATTCCTTGAGAGCCTCTTTAGGGGAGAAGATTTGGTATCTTTATGAGAACAAGGGCTGTTGGATGTGGGTAAGTATCTTGGTAGGATATTTTAGTATGATTTAGACAAGTAACAATTCTTGATAGGAGTGAAGAGAAGAGGGGAGTGTGGGTGGTTTTATAGTGGAGGAGAGGAGGGTTTTCTTAATATTTTAATCATTAGTTTATTATTTTTCCATAAGATGGGAAATAGTGATGATTCCATGACAAAAAATAGTAATAATTACATTATATTTATAACCAATGTCCATTTACATCATCCATAATTCAATAATGATGCATAAATTCATTTATTTAGCATATTTTATAATTTATCAAATTTCACTATTCACCAAAAATTCAAGTATTTTAGAAAAATACCAAAAATTCACCCAAATAATTTTCAATGTGTAGAATCTAAAAATGAACTCTATTTTATGAAAATAATTTTCTAAATATGATAAATTTAATTTTTAATTAAAATCATTATTTACTTAAAAAATACAATTTTAAAACCATAACTGATTTTATAATACCCTGAAAAAATATCTAAGGTCTTATTAAATTATCCTAAAATAATAGTAACATAAAAAAATTATTTAGGAACAATTTTTAGACAAATTAATTTTATTTTAAATAAATTTATTAATTTAAAATTGTAATTAAATTTTTATTACTCACAAAAAACCAACACTTAATTATTAATTTATAAAATATTCTATTTTGTTTATAAGGTGCCTAAATTTTATTTATACTTACATGGGTGAGGTTACTATTTATAAGGGTAAATTACTATTCATATGGGTCATGATAATATTTATAAGTATATGTCACTATTCAAAAGGGTAAGTTATTATTCACCAAAAATTAAGTTGATTCTATTATACTCCAAATATCATACTGAACGCAATCGTGTATGTCCGTTTTTCAAAATTCAAAACATAGAATCAGAAAAATTATTTTTATTGGATAGGTTATAAAAAAGTGTTGTTTCGTAGGGACTTAGTGTTTCATGCATCCTATATTAAATTTATTTATAAATCCTTGGGGTGTCGTATTAATAATGAATATATTCATAGCATGATTTAGTATTTATCAAAATAATTATAACAGCCAATATATATATATAGTTACTATTAATTTAAAATATTTAATTAAATAATATTTTGGTAAAAATAAACTTTTTAATAAAATAATTAAATATATATATTAAAATATTATTTTACAAAAAATAGTACTACAAAATATTATTTCATTTTAGAACATTAATTAATTTAAAGGATATAAATTTTCAATATAATTATTTATAAGTTTTATTATTGTTAATTAAAACACATAATTAACCTAATTTATTTAAAACTATAAAAAAAATATTGGGGTGTTACATTTACCCTTCAGTAACTTAATAAATCTCCAAGTTACCCTTTAGTAACTTAAGAAAATTTTGAGTTACCCTTTGGTAACTTATGAAAATTTTGAGTTAATCTTAAGTAACTTAATAAATCTTAAAGTTAGCCTTTAGTAACTTAATAAATCTTTAAGTTAAACTTAATTAACTTAATAAATCTTCAATTTAACCCTCATTAACATTAAAAAATGAAGTTACCCTTCAGTGTCTTAAGAAAATTTCAAGTTACCCTCCAGTAACTTAACAAATCTTCAAGTTTCCCTTCAGTAACTCAAGAAATATTTAAGTTACACTTCAATAACTTAATAAATTTTTTAGTTACCCTTTGGTAACTTAAGAACATTTTAAGTTACCCTTCAGTAAATTAATAAACCTTTAAGTTACCCATTAATTACTTAAGAAAATTTTGAGTTACCATTCAATAACTTAAGAAGTATCCAAGTTACCCTTCTATAACTTAATAAAATTTCAATTTACCCTTCTTCAACTTAATAAATATTCAATTTACCCTTCATTAACTTAATAAATATTCAATTTACCCTTCACCAACTTAATAAATCTTCAAGTTACCCTTTAGTAACTTAATAAATTTTTGAGTTTCCATTTAGTGAATTAAGAAAATTTCAAGTTATGATTTATTAACTTAAGAAATATTTAAGTTCCCCTTCAGTAACTTAAGAAATATTCAAGTTAACCTTAAGGAACTTAATAAATATTCAATTTACCCATCAATAACTTAATAAATTTTTGAGTTACCCTTTGAAAACTTAAGAAAATTTTGATTTTCCCTTTAATAACTTAAGAAGTATTCAAGTTACTATTCAGAAACTTGATAAATATTCAAGTTACCCTTTTATAACTTAATAATTTTTTTAATTAAACTTCATTAACTTTAGAAAATTTCAAGTTACCCTTCAGTAGCTTAATAAATCTTCAAGTTACCCTTTAATAACTGAAAAAAAAATTGAGTTACCCTTTTATTACTTAAGAAATATTCAAGTTACACTTTAGTAAATTAAGAAAATTTTGAGTTTACATTTAGTGACTTAATAAATATTCAAGTTATCCTTCATTAACTTAAGAAATATTCAATTTACCCTTGATAAACTTATGAAATCTATAATTTATCCTTAAATTACTTAATAATTTTCATGTTACCCTTCATTAACTTCAGAAAATTTTGATTTACACTTTGATAAATTAATAAATATTCAAGTCACCCTTTAGTAAATTCAGAAAATTTTTAGTTTACCTTAATTAACATAATTAATATTCAATTTACCCTTTAGGAACTTAAGAAATATTCAAGTTACCCTTCTATAACTTAATAAATCTTCAATTTACCCTTCTATAACTTAATAAATTTTTGATTTACCCTCTAGTAACTTAATAAAATTTTAATTTACCATTAGTAACTTAATAAATCTTTAAGTTACCCTTTAGAAGGGGGGATACAGTAGTGGTAGGGTGACAATTTATCACAAATGACTCACAGTTGATCGATATCTAACCAAAAACCATCATCATTTCCTAGCTTGATCATCAACACTAGTGCTAGGGTGACTTTTTATCATAGACCTCATGGTTGGGGTGCATGGTTATTACTAACCATGCATTAACCATGAACCTTGGGCTATTTGACACAAAACTGGTGTTTCAAATCCCAAAGATACCAAGTCTTGTATGGGATCCCAATACCCCTCTTGGGCCCCAAACATTATCCAAACACAAAGCATTGAGTCATTAAAACATTCAAAATTCCATTTCAAATATTTATTTAAGATTTGGTCCATACAAAAATTAAAAAATCAAGGTAACTCTAAAATTTGAACACCTATATGGAACACAGGATCTTATAATAACCAAGGGAAAACATCAAATACACACTCACCACCCTAAACTTTTGAATTATACTAAAACTCTAGCCCTAATTTAAAATTGGAATACCTAAAATCTAGCAACCATGTGAGATACCTCTCAATCAAGATGGAAACACTACTAAAACCTTCTAGGAATGGGGTCAACCTATGACTCCAACCAAATTTCAAAAATACAACTTCAAAAATTTAAATAACCTTAGAAATCCCATCAATAATAGAAACTTAGCAACCATGGGAAGCCCAACTAATCAACTAATGATATAAAAAACACTTTAGCCTATATCTGAACCTTCCTCTCAATAATTGTTAATCATATTAAAAGGTTTAAATATTAAAAATATATTATGATTTTAAAATAATTCATTCCCACTAAACATGACTTTATAATTTGTAAAACCATTATTCATTTCCATAACTCAAAAAACACTTCCTTATATACTTATGAAATTTAATACTTTTTAATTGAACACACCCACAAAATCAATTTTTTCCAAGTTTATTTTTTCCTCTAAAATATTTTAATAAAAATAGTAATAGAATATTACTAAGGGAAAACTTTAAATAAAAATTTAAAAAATAATTTAAAGAGAAGTTTCTTACGAATAGAATAAGTTTTTTTACTCAATAGATACTTTTAGTCTCCCAAATATAATATTACTTCATCCTAACTAACTACTCAACAAAGTTTGACTATCCTACCAAAATAATCAACCACCTATCCAAAACTAGATAATTCCATGAATTATTGTATAATCTTATTGTGAATTCCCAATATATTTAAAATATATAAAAATCAAGTCATTGAATAAGAGTCACCTTGTTCTACTCAAACCATAATCTCAAAGCAATTCTCAAGATCCATAATATTTACTTACTCTCTACTTCCACCTACCACAGGGGAAAAACTTGAGTCACAATATTTAACCTTATTAGTAGTTAAAAGTAAACTTTTCTTGATCACCTCAGCACAATCCCTCACATCCAACCAAAACTCCAGTCAAAAAAATTATAACCTCCATCAAATATCTTGCCTCATAAAAGAATTTAAATTCTAAGAACCCATGATGTCATCAACTATGAGTTTCTAAAATAGGTATAAAAATCACAAAATAAAATCATAATACATACACATTGGATCCTCCCCACTAGAGGCCTATGAGATCCTTCACATGTTCTTCCCACTACACCAATGGAAAAAACTCATTCTTAACCATTATATGTAATTATTCATAAGAAACCTCTTCTAACTAACCTTGATTCATCTTTCACCACACCCGAGACACTATTGAGTGAGAACTCACTACTAAGAAAAACAAGAATAGATATGTTATCTGTGTAAATTTGAATTCATCCTCATCCTCTTATATACACTCCTCAACCTTAAGGTTCGATAATCCAATAAGGAACTTTGACACCTTATGCTGCTGATATATGAATAAAACTTGATTCCATGACTTTTTTTCTACTTCATAAGCCAAACTCCATGGCAATGATCTGATGACACATCTTCAATGAGACATCAAAAATCAACATGTATAGTTTAGAAAATAATACAACATGCCAACAACTAGGAAAAAACAATCACAATGAAATATGAATAAACTATACTTAATGGAAAAATTACACCATTATACCCAACCAATATAATTCCCTCCACCAATAATACACTACCCCATCACTCTCATGTAGCATCAATCAATCAATCGACCCTCCATGTGCACACTAATTATATCTGCCACGCAAAATCCCAATAATCTAAATCAATGAAAATAATTAAAATATATCATTTAATGAAACAAAAAATCACCTTATATAATGATAATCACTAAAACCATGCTCTAAAGGACCATAAAACAAAACATTATTTAAACACATGAAATTTTTTCCATAAAACCTAAACATTTAAAACTTTCAAAATCAACCATAATTTTATCATAAAAACCTTCAATTTTTTCAAGACTGATGAAAGAAATCTAATATTTTATTTAATACAAGGTACCAATAAAACTATTTTAAGATATATGTGAAACCATTTCTAAGGCAACCCTATTATATTTAAATCTACACAAATTTTATAAAAATGAATGTTTTTCATTTATTTAAGAAAAATGTATTTTTTATTAAACCAGACCATGTTTTAAACAAGTCATGTAAACATCATTAAACATCACTACACACATAATACACATCATTATAGAATTATAATAGATGATACTCATCAATTTCAGTATACTTCAATAAATGGAAACAATAAACAATACATACTTATGATTTGTGAAAATCAAAACTACATACTCATACATAACAGGTAATAACCAAAACAAAAACAAATATAAATACATTTAACATAATCTAAATGTCTCAAATTTACCTAGATATATTTCACCTATTCACTTTTCTTTTTAAAATAGATTTCTTATATATGTTAAATTAATTTTAAATATGGTATAAAAAATAGAGTTTTCTTGTTCTTTTTTCTATTGTTTGGTGCTAACTTTTTTAGTTCATTAGAATATAATGTGCTAATTCCATATTATATTAGAATTAATTAGTTGGTTTGTTAATTAAATTTAAAATTGGTGCTTATGAGTGTGTTTCATTTTATGAAATTTTAAAAACCTGTTTATTTTAGTTATGTCTCAAACTCGTTGAATTATTAAGTTGAAATGGTGATGTTTTATCCCTTGTGACTTATTAAAATTCTAGTATATATTTTTTATTAATAGGAATCATCTGAATGAAACACAAAAAATAAAAGGTCCATGAAATATATTCATACTTTGAGGTGAACTTCAATGCCAGATCATGAATTTTCATAGGTAATATATCTTTTTATATTGAATATATATTTATTTTTTCATTGATTTATTTTAAATTTTCATGAAGAAACGTGAATTTAATGTTTATGGATGTATTCCTTTATCAACATTTTTTTTAACATTATAAAAAAGAAATATGGAATCATTTTGGATCGGGAAATGAAAGAGAAAATTATAATACTATTTTTAAACTTTTAGCTTGATTATATTTTCTAATTCATATTCATGTTTCATATTATTTATTTTCTAATTATCTAATAAAATGGTAATAGGATTTTATAGAATTATCTACAAGAACTAATAGAGAAAAAACTAGACACATTTGGACCAAATGATTGTTAATATTAGGTCTTAGGTGATGAGCATAGTAGAAAAATTTGTTGTAAACCTAGAAAGAAATTCATTTCATCTAGATATTAGCATTTGGGTATTGAATATTCTTGAAACACTACAAGTATGGTTACCCAATAATAGTTAAATATCGACATCAGGGTATAAAAACAACAAGTTCGATTAGAGACTCAACGAGATCAAAATAATCCAAATAACCAATTATTCAAAGTGATATCAGCTATATAATCTTCACTTCCTCCAGAGGGTGCAGCAATAGTGGATTGATGTTCATTGAGTATGTGATCGATTTATGAGGATGGTGATGATTATTTATTTTCTAATGATTATGTTAGTGGATAGGATGGTGGTGGTGTTGAGGATATTGGTGGTGATGGTGGTGGTACGGGTAGTGATAATAGTGGTGTCAATGGCACACATGTCAATACTTATGGTAATGTTGTTTATATCGGTATTGAAAATGATGGTGTTGATGAGGATTTAGATGAAATTTTTTAGTGAAATTAATGAAGTTTTATGTATTTAGATATCTATCATTTTTTATTTTTATTAAATCTAAAATGAAAATTTTATATGTGATGTTGTGTTAGTTTTTTAGTGTCTATTGTCTATTTGGATTTTGGTGAAAAATGAATGGTGTATTGCATTATGGTGAATATGGCTTGTGATCTGAGTTTAGCTGTTTCCATGGTTAAAACCATGGTTGTAGATTCTAATTTACACAGTTTTAACCATATATATAAATAGTCAACCGCCACAGTTCAAACTATGGTTGTAGATGGTAATTTCCACAATTATAATTATAGATGTACACCTATAATTCCATGGTTTAAATCATAGATATAAATATTCTACTTCAATAGTTTTAACCATTTCTACTGAGAATACCTAATGCAACAGTTTTAATATCCACAGATAAGAAAACTGTGGCTATAGCATATATCCATATTTTTTTGGCCTACTGCCACAGTTTTAAATCATGGACATAAGTGTGTTTTCTAGTTGTGGGAGTTATATTCTTGGGGTATAATAATCATACCATTAAAAGTTTTTATTAATAATTCAACATCTATTCATCTGATTGGATATTTGATTTTATTAGAAAACATAATAGGTATAGAGTAGTAGGTTGAATAAGATATGAATATAATACTCATAGTTCTTGTATGGATGATCAGTGTTCTTAACTCTACATTATCTTCAAAAATCACTTCCATAATTTTGGTTACATAATAATTCCATTATCATGAAATTTTATAGTGTTTATCATCCTCATTATCCCTTAAATTAGGGTATTATCTTAGATAATTCCCAAGTTCCCCAATTTTAAGATGGTAAACTATAGATGGTACTTTAGGATAAACTCTTTTTATTTTCACTATATCCACTAATATCTTTACATTTCCTTGAAAATTAGTTTCTCTATACCATACTTTTCCATACATAAAAAATCTTATAATTATTTTAAGACTTTCCCCTTGGTGATTCTTAGCACGTTTTTTACATAAAGGAAATGGAACATTTTTTCCTTTATCACTTCATTACCTAAACTTCCATGAGACTCTATCCTTATATTTTTTGTGTTTTGGGGAACTCAAATAAGTTTGCATTGTTAATCATGATTTTTTATATTTGATTCATCATAATCAGAAGGTTTATCACTTTATCTCTTATCCTATTAAGTTTATTGTTGGTAAAATCTCTTCATTATCTATTGAATCCATTGTTAACTTAGTTATTTTGGGTTCCTACCATTACCTTGACTAAAGGATAACTCAAAATGAGTATAATTAAATTAATGAATTTATATATAAGGAAACTATAATCTTATAAAGTGGATTTCATAAATGACGATCATACATTAACCTATAAATATTCAATTTTTATTCTAGGTTATTAATGGTTATTTTTCTAACTAAACTAGTTATATATTAAAATCCTTTATAATGGTTCATAAAAAGAATGTGAATAAACCAAATCATATCCCTAAAGAGTGAAAAAATAGGTGTCTATTTAAGAATCTTGTTTTACACTAGGTGATGATTGAGTTAATACCCAATACATCCCTTTCAAGATTACTACCACTTGGTACATTAGTGTCAGATTCTACATCCACTTTTAGTATCTAAACTAGTACATTATTTCTAGGAAAACCATACAATATTTACTTTACCAAAATCTCATGATGTTATATTATACTTAGACTTATCCCTTGGAATAATACCTAGGGGTTTTCTATAAAGTTATCTAAACTAATCCCTAAAATAATTAAACCCACCTTTGATACCAACTAAATAAATACAAGTTAAATTGTCACATCGGGGTTTTTGAATTCTCTTTTGTTTCGATTTAGGTTTGCTACTTAGTTGGTCTCTCAGGAACCAGATGTGATGGGTTTGGATTTTCAAAGTATTCTTCCATTTTATATTTGGTCTATATTTCCCCCCTCAAGTTTATTTTGAGTTTTTTTTTAATGTAAGTTTTTGGGCTAGGTAGGTTGAAGAGCACAGTTTGTGCATGGTTAGTAGTAATAATGCGCCAACCTAGGAAACCATGTGGTATGAGATAGAACTTACCGCACAGCCTCTATACATTCGTACTCCTTATCCCAAGTAAGTGTGTGGTTAGGTCTCCTTAGGCAGAGGTAGTTGCACGGTCTCCATATGGTTTGGAAAACTATGTGGACTAACTATGCATCCATGTCGGCTCATTAAAAATGTTTCCCTATTTTTATATCTCTTCGATTTTAACCCCTTTGGCCCACTTTATTGACCCCCACATACTCCCCATCCCTAGGTGTGCCTCCCTCCTTATCCTCCCTCCCTTGGGATTCAATTTTTGGGTGGTTTTAATCCATATTATTCAAGTAACCCTCATGTAAATATCTTATCCTTTGTTTTTTTCCATTATTCTAGGGTTTTTCTCCCTCTTATTTGGGGTTTCTCTTCTACAATGGGTTGGGGTTAGATTTAGGGTTTTAATCTTGGGTCTTTGGGTTTGATCTTATTGATTAGGGTTCCTTCTTGCCTCCTTGTGGTGTGATTTAGGTGTGGATGGGATTTCACATCTTTTTTTGGAAGGTTCCTCACATAAGGTAGGTGGTTCCATGATCTAACAATACTAGATGAACTTAATATGTTTGTTTAGGTTTATAAATGTGTTCTTTGGTTTGATTATGTGGTGTGAATGGTTTTATTTAAATGGTTGGTGTGTTTATAGGTTAAAAATAGATTTTAACAAGTGGAATGGTTATGTTTTATGTGTGTGTTATGATGTAATGTTTCTAAAGAGGGTTTTAGGGGGGGTTTGAAGGTGAAAATGTGTTTTAAAAGGAACCTATGGTGTGTGTGTGTGTGTGTGTGTTTTAATAGGATTTTAAATGAAAAATGGATCATTTTTGGCATGTTATCTTTGTCATTCACTTTTGAGTATGAATTGTGCATTGTTTAAATTATAGGCAAGCTTGTTTTAAAAATGGAATTTAATGTATGTGTGGATTTATAATGGGTATTAGCCCATGGAATTGGTTGTTTATAATTATGCACCTTCTTATATTTCAAAAGGAAAAATATATGAACTGTGTGAGTTATGGAAAATGTATTTAATGTGAGGTTTTGGTGTGAGTAAAATAGAAAATGGTTGGTTTTATGGGAAATGGTGGTTTCCTTGAGATTCTTGGCATTGAGTTGTGGTGGTGGTGATATGTGTGATATGTGAACATTTACTTGATCACAAGGGAATCCTAGGTATCTAGTTGGGAAGACTAGAACTAGTGCTCTAGTGACTCGGATGTGGCTCGTCCCGATTTCACTTAGCTAGATTGATGCTTAAAACACTAACTAAACTATGATGATGATTGATCACCACTAGAACTTTGGATGTTTCTCCTCTCTAGTGGCGCGTGCATGAGGATACTGATAGTTGTGGTTATTATACCACCTTTCACTGAGTTATGAGGTTCTAGGGTCCCATTTGAGATAGGTCAGGCCTAGGGGATTTACCCATGGTGCTCTTCCTTAAATTATATGGTTCCATTCTTTGGCATATGTTGGACCTTGTGTGTGTGTGTGTCTTTATTATAAATTATCTTTCTCTTTTAAGTAAGTGGTTGTGAAATGGATTTCCTTGGAAGTATTCCTTTTTAAAATGTTTACCCAACAAATTTTATTCCTATAAATGTTTTAAAAGAAATTACTTAAATGAGCATGTTAAATTATCTTTAAATGTTATAGCATGGAATATTTTTACCTGGGTGGAATCCTACTGGAATTTAGATCACACCCTACATACACCCTTGAGTGTATGTATCCATTGTTATGTGTTTGTATCAGGTAAAGTCTTTACATATCGGGTTGGAAATATGTTTTCTCATGGTCTCTCTCTTAATGATCTTGGTGGAGGTGTCTCAAAGATGTTACTCCTCTCATTGCATGGAGGTTTGGGTTGGAGTTACAGTTTCCCCTTTTTGTTGTAGTCATTTGGGGTTCTATTCAAGGTTGTAAACTTTAAATCTGTAATTTGGTTATGCCTTTTTTGGTTGTGCATTTTCAGTTTTAGCATGTTTATTTAGTAGGTAATTTTTGTTTGTATTTTTGGGTAAATCATTCCCACATGTTTTTTATGATACACGGGCACTTGTTTCCATCCCGTAGGGATCGGGAACACCCTTCGGTTTATGCCACGAATTGGGTCGGGCACTGGGTCAGATGGAAACCTGGCTTGGTTCATGAAAAAATTCTATCAAATGAGGTTGGATATTTTGGGTCATGTTACTTAGGGAAGAGTTAGAGTATATTAGATCCAAGGTTGTTAGAACTTGATGTTCTGGATATGAGTAAGGTGTTTATCCAGCACACCTCATGGAAGGACTTGAGTTACTAGGGGAAGTCAAGTTTCATCTGAGTCCTTTAGTCCTTGTGGTCGTTCTTTATTTAGGGAAATGAAAAAAGAGTTGGTTCAATGGTCTCAATGAGCTCTCAGGGCCTAGCAAGCCATGTGGAGATGGGGATGTTTCTCTAGAACACACTCTAGAATGGTGGATTTATTGGCATATGTCCACCAACCATTTGTCCAAGTCACCCGCTAGCACTAATTTCCTCTTGCATTGTCTTATGTCCCTTTGGATTTTGGGAAAATCATTTCAAAAACCTTGTTGAAAAATTTTGAAAGTGGATTTTAAAGCGGAAATGGGTTAATTTTCAAAGTTGGATTTTTATAAAATGGTTTGGGTGAATGGGGATTGGATTTTTATAATCAAAAATTGTGGTTTATTGAAAACTGTTTGTTTAGAAAGAGGGGGATTTATTTTCAAAAGGGTTCTGGAAACTTGTTCAAATGAGAAAAGATGAGTTTTAATTAAAATTTTATTAATGAAATTTGGTTTTTTATGAAACAGGAAGTGTTTTGAGAAGGGTTAAATATTTTTTAATTAATGTGTAGAGTTTAAAAAATAGCTTTATTTGAAAAAAAATTAAAAAAATGGTGGTCAGTGAATTTTTGCAAAGCTTTGTGAAATTTTGGGTGGAATTTAGTTTAGTATTTGAGAAAATGGAAGTGTGGGTTGAATTTTTATTTTGGAAGGAGAAAAAGGTTTTGTTTTTTCCTTTGGTACTCTCATGAGTGACCACATGCATGGAATATATGTAGAAGTTTAATTGGTGCCCAGTTTGGCATGAGGAAGGGAATGTGTGAGACTTCATGAGGTACCATTGGTGAATGTGCAACCCACCCATCATGTTTTATTTTCAAAGGAGTTTTTTTAATAAAATATGAAGTACTTGGTAGTTCATAGTTTTTTAGTGTGTTACTTCATGATTTGGGATTGTTACTTGCAAGGTATTTCGAGTTTGAATAATCTTCATGTTTAAGAGATGTTTGAAGTTATGTTTTGTCGGTGATTTGGTTTGGGATAATGGTTCATGGGTTTTTCTAGAAAAATATTTGGTATACCTTTGAGTAGGTTCCCTTTTTTCGTTTGGTGTCTGGTTGTGGTATGTTTTGGCCAAAGGGAGAGTTTGATTTATTTCTTGGATTTCCCTTGTTGTCTAGTGCACTCCCCCATAAGGAATTGGTATATTTAAAATCTAACCATGGGTGATTTCCCATTAGAAGTTCCTCTAGTTGATCAAAGTAAGGAATCTCTTCTTTAGTTTCAGGGTCGAGTTTATCTCTCTAATTTTTCAGATTAAGAATATCCTCTCATAGCAGAAGAGTGGATGTGGGAGGAGTTGAAAGAAATCATGGTTTCTAGAGTTTCTTGAATCACCAAATCTGAATTCATGAATCTTTAAGCCTAAAGGTCCTTCCTAGAAGCAGTGAAGGGAATTCTAGTGATGAAGGTGGAAGCATCCTAGAGTTGTCAGTATGGGCTGTTGTTTTAAATGTCCTTTTCATCTTTTTTTGGATTCGTCTAAGGAAGGTGGTCATGCTAGGCCACTAGTGTGGAGAATCTGGTTGTAAGAGGCTGTTGTGAACACTTGCAGAAATATTTTTCTATTGGGACTTAGTTTAATGTCCCTCGCCTTGTAATGCTTCCATTGGTTGTAAGGATCGTGTTCGGTGACATCTTATAGTGTGGATTCTCATTGAAATTCAAGTGTGGATTTCATAGAATATTCCGGTAATTTCTATTTTCATAGTTGTGTGGCTTCCTCTTGGGGATTTTCAAATTTTTCTGTTAATATGGGAGTGTTTATCGTGCATTTTTTCTTCTGAATTTTCTTGGTTAAGGTGAAGAGGGGATGCATGTGCACCATCTAAACCCTTGTTTTAGTGAATGTGTTGTGTGGTAGAAGTGGATATTGGTGTGTGTTTTGTCTGATTGTGTTGTCTCAGTTGTGGTATGGTTACTTGTGACACTAGAATAAGAAGTTTCAATCAGGGGTTTCTGGTGCCTCACTGCAAGGCAAGAGATGCTTTAGTCAACAAATCTCCAATCATAGGTTCCAGAGTGAAGTTGGCACGTAGTGAGGAGCCCTAAGAGTTTAAGGGATCCATGTCTAATCTCTATAATTGGTGTTGAAAATGGAGGCATTTAAAATCACCTTTTGTAGATATTTTATTTCAAGTGGTCTCATGTGGTGAAAAGGGATATGGGGACTATGTTCCTCAATGTTGTCATCTATGCAATTGGTAGAGTCCCTCCTTAGTTATAAAGAGGTGGGTTATTTTTTCTTCCTGAACCTCAATGCTCATTCCCTTGTGGGTGTGGGCCTCTCTGTGGTTGTTCAGGTATGGATAGCTTTGTGAATTTGTTTTGGACCCAATTTTGGTTGGGCACATTTGAGGATGGTAATTCCCATAGGAGTGATGAACTGTGTGGTTCATTTTGTTTGGTTTGGAGTATCTTTCATCCGGTTCCTTGTGGTGGGGAGATAGTTTGGGCCTCTCCATGTTGGTGACCCAGTTTCATCTTAGGTGTTAGGTTGTTTCTTATGGTGGGGAGATTTTTCAGGCCTCTCTATGTTAGTAATTCATATTTTTTCCTAGTGATGGATTGGTGGTAGGTGGTATCATTCAGAGCTATCTAACCCCAATATTCTTCCTTGTGTAAACATTGGGGTTGGATAGTCCCTAACGGTTTATTTGGATTAAGTTTTTGGGAGTATTCCTTAGATGTGATTTCATCTTGGTGGTTTGTTTCAGACAAGTGTTTTGTATTACTTCTAGTAAAGTAAGTGGTTTTTCAGTTTTAGAAGTGGTATTGTGCTTTGTGGAAAGTTCTTTTCCTTTAATCAATCAACCAGAGGTGTTTTTACTTTTGGAGTGAGTGACACATAGCGGGGAGTCCATTTCTGTCTCCTAAGTCCAACATGTTAACCTCTTTCCCATTTGTAGTGTCCTTATATTATTCTCATTTTTCATTTTTTGAGGATCTTCTTAAGATGATAAGGATTATCGAGTCTTGTTTTCTAAATAAATTTGGAATGGATTTCCAAGGATAGAAATAATTATGGTGGGGAGAATTGTCACACCTAGGTTTTCAAATTCTCTTTTGTTTCAGTTTGGGTTTGGTCCTCGATTGGTCTCTCAGAAACTAGGTGTGACAAGTTTGGATTTTCATAGTATTCTTCTCTTCTATCTTTTCTATAGATTCCCCCCTCGAGTTTCTTTTGAGTTTTTTTTAATGTAAGTTTTTTGTCTAGGCAGATTGAAGCACATGGTTTGTGACTAGTTAGTAGTAATAGTGCACCAACCTAGGAAACAATGTGGTAGGAGATGGAACCTACCACACGGCCGTGCACCTCGACCCAAGTGAGTGTGTGTTTGGGTCTCCTTGGGAAGAGTCAGTCACACAATCTCAGTACGGTTTGGAAAATTGTGTAGACTAATCGTGAAACCATTCTAGCTCATTAAAAATGTTTCCCTCTTTTTTTCTCTCCTTGATTTTAACCCCTTTTCCCCCCTTGCTCGACCCCCATGGACTCCCCATCCCTAGGTGCACCTCCCTCCTTCTCCTACCTCCCTTGGGCTTTGATTTTTTGGGTGGTTTTCATCTATATTCTTTAAGGAATCCTCATGTAATTATCTCCTTTGTTTTATTCCATTATTCTAGGGTTTTACTCCCTCTTCTTTGGGTTTTATGTTCTTCAGAAAGTTGGTATTTGATTTAGGGTTTTAATCTTGGGTCTTCGGGTTTGATCTTCTTGATTAGGGTTCATTCTTGCCTCTTTGTGGTGCGATTGAAGTTCGGATGGGATTTCACACTATTTTCTAGAAGTTTCTTCACATGAGGTAGGTGGTTCCATTCTCTAACACTACTAGATGAACTTAATATGTTTGTTTAAGTTTATAAATGTGTTATTTGGTTTGATTGTGTGCTGATAACGGTGTTCTTTAAATGGTTTGTGTGTTTATAGGTTAAAAATGGATTTTAACAAGGGGAATGGTTATGTTTTGTGTGTGTGTTATGAAGTAATGTTTCTAAAGAGGGTTTTAGGGGTTGTTTGGAAGGTCAAAATTGTGTTTTTAGAGGCACCTATGGTGTGTGTGTGTTTTAATAGGATTTTTAATGGAAAATGGATCATTTTTAGCATGTTATCCCTGTCGTGCACTTTTGAGTACAAATTGTGCATTGAATAAATTATGGGAAATCTTGTTTTAAAAATGGAATTTAACCTATGTGTGGCTTTATAAAGGGGTTTGGCCCATGGAATTGGTTGTTTGTAATTGTGTGTCTTCTTGAGTTGTAAAAGGGGGAATCTATGAACTGTGTGAGTGATGGAAAATGTATTTAATGTGGGGTTTTGGTGTGAGTAAAATATAAAATGGTTGGTTTCATATAAAATGGTTGTTTCCTTTAGATTCTTGGCATTGATTTTTTTTGGGGTGATATGTGTGATATGTGAACATTTACTTGAGCACAATAGAATGCTAGGTATCTAAGTGGGAATACTAGAACTAGTGTGCTAGTGATTTAGATGTGGCTCATCCCTATTTCACTTAGCTGGATTGATGCTTACAACACTGACTAAACTATGATAATTATTGATCACCACTATAAATTTGGATGTTTCTTCTCTCTAGTGGATCATGCATGAGGATGCTGACAGTTTTGGTTACTATACCACCTTTTACTGGGGTACGAGGTTCTAGGGTCCCACTCAAGCTAGATCAGCCCTAGGGGATTTACCCATGGTGATCTACCTTAAATGATATGGTTCCATCTGTTGGAATATGGTGGACCTCATGTGTGTGTGTGTTTGTTTATTATAAATTCTCTTTTTATTTTAATAAATTTGTTATGAAATGGATTTCCTTGGAAGTGTTCCTTTTTAAAATATTTACCCAATAAATATTTTTCCTAGAAATGTTTTAAATTCAATTACTTAAATGATTATGTTAAATTATCTCTAAATGTTGTATCATGGAATATTTTTACTTGGGTGGCATCCTACTAGGCTTTGGATCACACCCTACATACACCCTTGGGTGTATGTAGCCATTGTTTTGTGTTTTTATCAGGTAAAGGCTTGGTGTATCAGGTTGACAGATGTTTTCTCGTGGTCTTTCTCTCATTGATCTTGGTGGCAGTGGCTTGAGGATGTTACTCCTCTCGTTACATGGAGTTTTGAGTTTGAGTTATAGTTCCCCTTTTTTGTTGTGGTCCTTTAGGGTTCTGTTCAAGGTTATAAACTATAAATCTAGAATTTTTTTATTCCCTGTTTGGTTGTGCGTTTTCAGTTTTAGCATGTTTATTTATTTGGTGATTTGTGTTTATATTTTTGGGTAAATAGTTCCCATATGTTGTTTATGATACCTAGACACTTTTTTCTAGCCTGTGGGGATTGGGAATACCCTTTGGGTCATTCCATGGACCAGGTCGGGCATTAGGTCGGATGGCGACCCAGCTTGGTTCATGACAAAATTATATCAAAGGAGTTTGGCTCTTTGGGTTCATGTTCCTTGGAGAAGAGTCAGGGTAGACCAAAGCTGAGGTTTTTGGAACTCGATGTTCTAGATATGAGTAACGTGTATGGCCAACACGCCTTGTGGTTGGACTTGAGTTACCAGAGGAAGTCGGGTTTCATCTGATTTCTTTGTTCCTTGTGGTCGTTCTTTGTTTGGGGAAATGAAAAGGGAGTTGGTTCAATGGTCCTAGTGAGCTCTCAAGGCCTAGAAATCAATGTGGAGCTGGAGACGTTTCCCTAGAATGCTCTCTGCGATGGTGGAGTGATTGGAATATAGTTTCCAAACATATTTCGAAGTCACTAACTAGGAATAATTTCCTCCCGCATTGTCTTGTGTCCCTTTGGGTTTTGGGAAAATCATTCGAAATGTCATGACCCGCCCTCGGGGTCCGTGCCGTGACTACCCCAAGTCCGCCTTCCATAGGCCAGGGGCTGGCGACTAGCACCAAGGCGTAAATCCCGGTAAAAAGGGAAGGCATTGCCTTTGTAAAGTAAACAAACACCACAGAGTAAGCAAGCGGAAAGTAAACACTAAACAAAAGTAGAGTACAACTGAAAGTGCGGAAAAGTAAATGGGCCAGTATACAAACCCAAACTGAAAGTAAAGTACAACTCGAAAGGGGAAAACAGCAACTGAAAAGTAAAAGCCGCTACACCGAGCTGTCCACTGGAAATCCCACCTGAAGGGTGGGTACAGATAGCTCCACTGCTCCACGGGTCCCGCCGTCCGCTCCGTGCACGTCCCGCCCAGTGGTCCACCTCCGGGTACCGTCCCGCTCTACAATCCTCAGCTAAGGTCAACGTTGTCCGTCGTCTGCAACCAACACAACGTAGTGCGGGCAAAGCCCGTGCAGGGGTGAGTATAAGCTACTCAGTAGGGACCCCGAGACCCCTGAAGGTCTCTAAAAATCCACAAAGGATAAACCACGAAGAAAGGTACAATCACGAAGTAACAACCGACACTGCTTAGGTATATGCCCATACATATACCTAAGTCATCAATTTCAAATACGCTCCAACCTCCGAGCCCAAGTACAACTCAGTCCACACAGGAAAGTAAACGTATTCCACACAGGAAAGCGAAACGTAATCCACACAGGAAAGCAACAGGATTCAGCTCACACAGGATTTTCATTATCAAAAACGTAACTACTGATGAGCCCCATCTCTGAAGTGTACAGTGTCCTGTCACGACTCTGAGATACTACTCACTAACCTAAGACTGCTGAGGTACTCCTCCTGTCGAGTACCGCGGGTCTGCCGCCAACTACCGGGTGCTCCGTCCGCTGAGGGTCTGCTGCCAAATACCGGGCGCTCACCCAAATAGCCTACAGAGGTACTCCTCCAGTCGAGTACCGCGGGTCTGCTGCCAACTACCAGGCGCTCCGTCCGTCGTGGGTCTGCTGCCAAATACCGGGTGCTCCGTCCACTGGGCTAGTCGACTCACTCCAAGTCGAGTCGGTCGAGCAGTCTTCAGGTCTCAGCCGGCTACACGGTCTCCGTACTCCGTACGCTCGTCTCCAGTATCGCGGGTCTGCAGCTACAACCAAGCGCACCACCTCAATCGAGTAGAACAGAAGATTCAGCTCACACAGGTATACTTCTTCGGATGACGATAAGGATGATCACTGAACCATCTAAGTCGTCGGACCCACGAAGGATCGATAGGTACTAACTCCCACAGTGACCTACACAGGATCGGACCCACACAGGATCGGGCCCACGCAGGACCTGTAGCACTGATCCACGTAGGATCGCTGAGTGCAGTAGTCGTCGCCGTCGAATCCACACAGGATCTCTGTACTGTTGTCGTCGCAGTCACAGTAGCAGTAGCAGTAGCAGTCACAGTAACAGTCGCAGCCAGCACTAGGGTTCCCGCACACAGCAAGCTCGTTCGGAGGGTCCGCTCCACGAGCCGAGAGGCTGATACATCAACTGTCACAAAGTCCAGAGTTGATGTATCCAAAAGTTCCGTATCGTCAACAGGAACTCAACGCAACAGACGGCGCGTCGATCGGACGCCCGGTCTGAGAGTTATTGGCATTTTCGTCCCCGGGGCCCGGTTGGTTTTTAAGGCAAAACCAACCCGACCGTACTCCACCTACGCCCAAACCTCGGGCAGAGTATGCCAAAAGATCCGTCTCTCTAAGAGGAACACAACACGGCTGACGACACGTCAATCGGACGTCTGTAGCTCAAGATATGAGTGTTTCCGCTCCGAGGGCCCGGTGGGTTTCGTGAACGAACCAACCCGACCGAACTCAAAGTATTCCGAAACCCTGAGTGCGATATACCGAAACGACCGTCTCGATCCAAGGATCGCGTTGCCGCAGACGGTTCGTCGATCGGAGGTCCGTGGCTCATGTTATGGCCAAAAGACCGAAACTGATTCGAAACGGGGGGGTCCGGGTCCGGGGCGACCCGGCCCGACCCCCCCTGGGTCGGCCCGAACCGGGTCGGCCCGAACCGGGTCAGCCCAAACCGGGTCGACCCGACCCGGGTCCGACCCGGCCCGGCCGGCCGGCGGCGCGGTGGCCGCGGCGGCCTGGCGCCGCACGGAGGCAGCACGCGGGGGGGCAAAGCCCCCCGCTTGATTGGGATGGCGGCGCGGCAATCAGCCGCGCCCCTTTGATTTAAAAATGCCCCCCCCCCCCCCACGTGGGGGGCCTGCTTGAGCGGAAACCGGGGGTCCGCCTGCCCCCCCTCAAGAAACCGCCTCCCCCAATTAAATGGGGGGGGCTTAATTGCTGGTCAGGGGATTAATTTCCCCCGGATTTGACCATCCGGCCGGCCAGCTGGCCGGCCGGTTTTCTCCAACGGGACCGGAAAAATCCGGTCCCCTTTTCGGCTTCCGACGCCGGCGGCCCGGCCGCCGGTCTCCTCGTTCCGCCGCGGCCCGGAACCGGCCGCGGTGTTCGTCGTCCGGCGCGGTGCGACGGCACCGCGCCCCTCCGCTGCGCCTTGAATTCCTTCAACGCGGCGCGACGGCGTCGCGTTCTTGATGATTCTTCCATGGCGCGCGCGCGACGGCGTCGTGTAATAAGTTTCGGCAAATATCCGCGTGGTGCGACGGCACCACGCCACCTTGATTCACCGCAATATAAAACATCAAGAACGAAGGAGGGGGTTCGGTCGTGTTCATGCGGTCCGGCCCCCTCACGTTAAAAGATAACACAACATAAAATCCTTATGTTAGTTAAGCATGAACCACGAACAAGGATAAATAAATAAACAAATTACAACAACCCCTACCTTGGGTATAGGTTCGAATATTTGTCAACGTCCCGCGGAAGACAACGTCGCGGAGGTTGGGCGTCGCGGTAGTCGTTCGTCAAATCCGATGACGAAGAGGTGCGTCCGATGAGATACGTCGTTGGCGAATCTTCGTATGCCGACGAAGGGAGTCCGAGGAGGAAGCGGCGTTCCCTCTCGTTGACACGGAAGACAAAGAAGAGAGGAGCGGCGTTCTTCGTCGGAACTTGAGCGTTCTTCGTCAAGTTGAGCGTTCTTCGTCAAGTTGAGCGTTCTTCGTCAAGATGAAGAAGAAGGAGGAGGAGCTCTCAAAAAACCTCACAAGTTGGCTAAACAAATCTAACCAAATAAAATAAGGTTCCTCCTTATTTTATTTACCAAGCCAAGGAATTCAAAACTTAAAATTCAAAAACATAACACTTAATTAATTATACATGTCATGTGTAATTAATTAGATGTTAAGTTAACAAACTTTTAAGAGGGAGATAGGGGAGTTTAAGGGGGAAGATGAGAGGTTTAGGTTCGTGTGGGTCCCACCACACTTAATCCTCTCAAGGGAGGTTAAGTGGGTGTGGGTCCCACCCCTAACTCCCTTTGAGAGGAGTTAACCTACAAAAGTGAAATAAAAAGAATTCCACATTTTTTTATTCAACTTTTTTATAATTCTCCCAAAAACTAACTATCGTCCCGCAACAAACGCAACTTCCGAAAAGATCTCTTTAAGCGAATATTGGCGTTGCGAGTTCATCGGTGCCCTCGGATTTCAATTCCGAGCACCGGATCAAAAGTTAGGAATTCCCGCTCGTTCGTTCACTGAACGTACCCGAGCCAAACTTCGGAAATTGATTCTGGGCACTCCGGGCCTCGGAATCAGGTGCCGTCTGAAACCGCGCTCTTGTAAAATTCTAAAGAAAATTAAGAAAAAATTTCCATTGAATTTTACGGGTCTTTACATTACTCCCACCTCAAGGCTTTACGTCCCCGTAAAGATACATCAAAAACTAGGGAAACAAATGAGGGTACTGAGCACGCATCTAAGCCTCCCGCCCCCATGTGCTCTCCTGGAGATTCCCGTGCTGCCATCTGATGCGCACAAGAGGAATCGATCGCCCACGCAGGACCCGCTCCTGTCGATCCTCTATCTCCACCGGGACCTCCGTAAAAGTCTCCCCATCATCAACGTCAAGCTCCCCATGATCAATGATGTACGTCGGGTCGTGCACGTATCTCCTCAGCTGGGATACGTGGAAGACGTCGTGCACCCGGTGCAACTGAGGTGGAAGAGCCAGGCGATAAGCCACCTCGCCAACCCTGCTGAGGACCTGGAAGGGTCTGATGAAGCGCGGAGATAACTTGCCGCCTCGGCCAAATCTCCGAATACCACGTCGAGGTGAGACCCGCAAGTAGACGTGGTCGCCATCCTCGAACTCTAGTGGCCTCCGCCTCCAGTCAGCATATGACTTCTGCTGGCTCTGAGCTGTCC
Organism: Viscum album; assembly: GCA_963277665.1. Lineage (NCBI taxonomy): Eukaryota > Viridiplantae > Streptophyta > Magnoliopsida > Santalales > Viscaceae > Viscum > Viscum album. The sequence goes on along the minus strand of OY728132.1, from coordinate 100,438,965 downwards.
TCATCCGCTCCTAGATGACCTGGACCTTCTCTGTCGTGGCCTGGACCATCTCCGGTCCCATCAGAGCTGCAAGATTTCTTCTTTGCCGATAAGAGAAATCTGGTCCCATCCCCTGGATGAACCACATTCTTTGCCTAATACAGTCAATCCTAACATGGATGATACTAATCCATACCAAGGATGACTTCGTAAGGCCTCGACGCTACTACTAAGAGTTTCAACCATTACTCTCGCCTCCAAGGGTTGAGTCACACTGTCGGCATCAGTGTGTGGTAACTGGGTCTCCTCCAGTAGATGTCTCACAAGTGAGGGTCAAGTCAACATCTAAAACTGGAACCTCTTAGTAACATCACAAAAGAGGACAGGAACGAAAATATCACAAAGGTATGCGTCTTTTATTATTGTAGCTCATAATACAAGATGCTAAACAAATGCAACAAGGAACCAGAAGTACAAAGGACGTATCCACTAGTTCTGCTCCTGTCCATCGGCTCCCAGAGCTCCATGATCGAAGGCCTCAGCTGCCTGAAGCTGAGCTCTCGCATGTTCACCTACTCCCTGTGGTCGGGTGGAACTCCTGGTGGTGGTGGTGGAAGAGCCTCAAAGCGTCGCCCACCACCGGCTGCTCGTCCAGCTCCTCTGCCTCGTCCGCCTCCTACCTGCGGACCGCCACGGTCGAACCTCTGCCTCTGCCTGGGAGGTTCTTCACTTAACTGCTGATCATCAGCATGGCGGGTCGGACAGTCACGAGCCATGTGACCAATCCCTCCACAGGAGTAACACTGCCCACTCTCGGCACGCCTGGCTCTGACTCCATCCCGGATTCCCCGTACATCTGAGCCTGAGTCGTGCAGTCGGCCACTGGTAGGTCTGGTCTGCCTGGAACCCTGAGTCATCCGTCGGCTACCTGTTGCCGAAGACTCCGCTATCTGCCGCCCTGCGGTGGGTCGCTGCGCTGGTGTAGACTCAGCAAGGAAGCTCTCAATCAGAAGGGCCCGCTCCAGTACTCCTGTCTGAGTCGGTATGCTGAGGGAGATCAGCGATGCCCTGATCTCATGTCTCAAACCCTGCTCGAAGGTCCGGGCCCGGAAGAATGGGTCTCGTACCATGTCGGTCGAGTAACGCGAGAGATCAGTAAATCTCGCCGAGTACTGAGCGATCGTCATGCTGCCCTGCCGCAGCTGAAGAAGCTCCTGGATACACACCGCACGAAGGGTGGCTGGGACGAACTCCGAGCGGAAGAGACTCTCAAAGTCCGTCCAAAGTAGAGATGCCTCATCGTGCACCTGGAGCATCAAGCTCCACCATCGTCCTGCTGCTGCGTGTAGTAGGCTCGCAGCGAGGATCACCATGAGGTCTGCTGGTATCCTCACTAGCCTAAACACTCGTACCACTGCCTCCAGCCAGGCCTCTGCTGCCTGGGGATCCGTCTCCCCGTGAAACCTGGGTGGTCGCTGGCACTGAAACTCATGCAGTGCGCTGAGGCGACGTGCATCGTCAGCGGCTGGCGCTGGAAACATCGGGGGCTCGATGGGTAGTGCTACCGCCGGTGCCACTGCTGACAAAGGGCCCTACACCGAAGCCTCGTCGCTCGGTGGGCTGTCGTCACACTCGACTCTCGGAACCCTAGCTGGCTGCCGTCGTGGGGTCATCCTGAATAGGAAACAGGTGCGCCACGGTCAAATAGTATACCTGGTGAGCTGATTTAAGTAATCACAAAGAAAACTTTGAAACACACACGCAATCAATGTTTTCGTGCATTCAGTCGGAAATCAGAAATCAGGGTCCTGGTGTACGGATACGTCGGCCGCCGCACCAACACTGGACTCCCTGGACTGATAACCACACTCAATACGCTAAACATTATTGCTTCACATAGAAAAGATCAGAGTTCGCGGTAGAACCGAACTCCTCTGATACCAATTTGTCACGACCCGCCCTCGGGGTCCGTGTCGTGACTACCCCAAGCCCGCCTTCCATAGGCCAGGGGCTGGCGACTAGCACCAAGGCGTAAATCCCGGTAAAAAGGGAAGGCATTGCCTTTGTAAATTAAACAAACACCACAGAGTAAGCAAGCGGAAAGTAAACACTAAACAAAAGTAGAGTACAACTGAAAGTGCGGAAAAGTAAATGGGCCAGTATATAAACCCAAACTGAAAGTAAAGTACAACTCGAAAGGGGAAAACAGCAACTGAAAAGTAAAAGCTGCTACACCGAGCTGTCCACTGGAAATCCCACCTGAAGGGTGGGTACAGATAGCTCCACTGCTCCACGGGTCCCGCCGTCCGCTCCGTGCACGTCCCGCCCAGTGGTCCACCTCCGGGTACCGTCCCGCTCTGCAAGCCTCAGCTTATGTCAACGTTGTCCGTCGTCTGCAACCAACACAACGTAGTGCGGGCAAAGCCCATGCAGGGGTGAGTATAAGCTACTCAGTAGGGACCCCGAGACCCCTGAAGGTCTCTAAAAATCCACAAAGGATAAACCATGAAGAAAGGTACAATCACGAAGTAATAACCGACACTGCTTAGGTATATGCCCATACATATACCTAAGTCATCAATTTCAAATACGCTCCAACCTCTGAGCCCAAGTACAACTCAGTCCACACAGGAAAGTAAACGTATTCCACACAGGAAAGCGAAACGTAATCCACACAGGAAAGCAACAGGATTCAGCTCACACAGGATTTTCATTATCAAAAATGTAACTACTGATGAGCCCCATCTCTGAAGTGTACAGTGTCCTGTCACGACTCTGAGATACTGCTCACTAACCTAAGACTGCTGAGGTACTCCTCCTGTCGAGTACCGCGGGTCTGCCGCCAACTACCGGGCGCTCCGTCCGCTGAGGGTCTGCTGCCAAATACCGGGCGCTCACCCAAATAGCCTACAAAGGTACTCCTCCAGTCGAGTACCGCGGGTCTGCTGCCAACTACCAGGCGCTCCGTCCGCCGTGGGTCTTCCGCCAAATACCGGGCGCTCCGTCCACTGGGCTAGTCGACTCACTCCAAGTCGAGTCGGTCGAGCAGTCTTCAGGTCTCAGCCGGCTACACGGTCTCCGTACTCCGTGCGCTCGTCTCCAGTATCGCGGGTCTGCCGCTACAACCAAGCGCACCACCTCAATCGAGTAGAACAGAAGATTCAGCTCACACAGGTATACTTCTTCGGATGACGATAAGGATGATCACTGAACCATCTAAGTCGTCGGACCCACGAAGGATCGATAGGTACTAACTCCCACAGTGACCTACACAGGATCGGACCCACACAGGATCGGGCCCACGCAGGACCTGTAGCACTGATCCACGTAGGATCGCTGAGTGCAGTAGTCGTCGCCGTCGAATCCACACAGGATCTCTGTACTGTTGTCGTCGCAGTCACAGTAGCAGTAGCAGTAGCAGTCACAGTAACAGTCACAGCCAGCACTAGGGTTCCCGCACACAGCAAGCTCGTTCGGAGGGTCCGCTCCACGAGCCGAGAGGCTGATACATCAACTGTCACAAAGTCCAGAGTTGATGTATCCAAAAGTTCCGTATCGTCAACAGGAACTCAACGCAACAGACGGCGCGTCGATCGGACGCCCGGTCTGAGAGTTATTGGCATTTTCGTCCCCGGGGCCCGGTTGGTTTTTAAGGAAAAACCAACCCGACCGTACTCCACCTGCGCCCAAACCTCGGGCGGAGTGTTCCAAAAGATCCGTCTCTCTAAGAGGAACACAACACGGCTGACGACACGTCAATCGGACGTCCGTAGCTCAAGATATGAGCGTTTCCGCTCCGAGGGCCCGGTGGGTTTTGTGAACGAACCAACCCGACCGAACTCAAAGTATTCCGAAACCCTGAGTGCAATATACCGAAACAACCGTCTCGATCCAAGGATCGCGTTGCCGCAGACGGTTCGTCGATCGGAGGTCCGTGGCTCATGTTATGGCCAAAAGACCGAAACTGATTCGAAACGGGGGGGTCCGGGTCCGGGGCGACCTGGCCCGACCCCCCCCCCCCCCTGGGTCGGCCCGAACTGGGTCGGCCCGAATCGGGTCGCCCGACCCGGGTCCGACCCGGCCCGGCCGGCCGGCGGCGCGGCGGCGCAGTGGCCGCGGCGGCCTGGCGCCGCACGGAGGCAGCACGCGGGGGGGCAAAGCCCCCCGCTTGATTGGGATGGCGGCGCGGCAATCAGCCGCGCCCCTTTGATTTAAAAACGCCCCCCCCCCCCCCCACGTGGGGGGCCTGCTTGAGCGGAAACCGGGGGGCCGCCTGCCCCCCCTCAAGAAACCGCCTCCCCCAATTAAATGGGGGGGGGGCTTAATTGCTGGCCGGGGGATTAATTTCCCCCGGATTTGACCATCCGGCCGGCCAGCTGGCCGGCAGGTTTTCTCCAACGGGACCGGAAAAATCCGGTCCCCTTTTCGGCTTCCGACGCCGGCGGCCCGGCCGCCGGTCTCCTCATTCCGCCGCGGCCCGGAACCGGCCGCGGTGTTCATCGTCCGGCGCGGTGCGACGGCACCGCGCCCCTCCGCCGTGCCTTGAATTCCTTCAACGCGGCGCGACGGCGTCGCGTTCTTGATGATTCTTCCATGGCGCGCGCGCGACGGCGTCGTGTAATAAGTTTCGGCGAATATCCGCGTGGTGCGACGGCACCACGCCACCTTGATCCACCGCAATATAAAACATCAAGAACGAAGGAGGGGGTTCGGCCGTGTTCATGCGGTCCGGCCCCCTCACGTTAAAAGATAACACAACATAAAATCCTTACGTTAGTTAAGCATGAACCACGAACAAGGATAAATAAATAAACAAATTACAACAACCCCTACCTTGGGTATAGGTTTGAAGATTTGTCAACGTCCCGCCGAAGACAACGTCGCGGAGGTCGGGCGTCGCGGTAGTCGTTCGTCAAATCCGATGACGAAGAGGTGCGTCCGATGAGATACGTCGTTGGCGAATCTTCGTATGCCGACGAAGGGAGTCCGAGGAGGAAGCGGCGTTCCCTCTCGTTGACACGGAAGATGAAGAAGAGAGGAGCGGCGTTCTTCGTCGGAACTTGAGCGTTCTTCGTCAAGTTGAGCGTTCTTCGTCAAGATGAAGAAGGAGGAGGAGGAGCTCTCAAAAAACCTCACAAGTTGGCTAAAAAAATCTAACCAAATAAAATAAGGTTCCTCCTTATTTTATTTACCAAGCCAAGGAATTCAAAACTTAAAATTCAAAAACATAACACTTAATTAATTATACATGTCATGTGTAATTAATTAGATGTTAAGTTAACAAACTTTTAAGAGGGAGAGAGGGGAGTTTAAGGGGGAATATGAGAGGTTTAGGTTCGTGTGGGTCCCACCACACTTAATCCTCTCAAGGGAGGTTAAGTGGGTGTGGGTCCCACCCTTAACTCCCTTTGAGAGGAGTTAACCTACAAAAGTGAAATAAAAAGAATTCCACATTTTTTTATTCAACTTTTTTATAATTCTCCCAAAAACTAACTATCGTCCCGCAACAAACGCAACTTCCGAAAAGGTCTCTTTAAGTGAATATCGGCGCTGCGAGTTCATCGGTGCCCTCGGATTTCAATTCCGAGCACCGGATCAAAAGTTAGGAATTCCCGCTCGTTCGTTCACTGAACGTACCCGAGCCAAACTTCGGAAATTGATTCCGGGCACTCCGGGCCTCGGAATCAGGTGCCGTCTGAAACCGCGCTCTTGTAAAATTCTAAAGAAAATTAAGAAAAAATTTCCCTTGAATTTTACGGGTCTTTACATGAAAACCCTTGTTGAAAATTTTTAAAACAAGATAATGGTCCTAGAAACTTGTTCAAATGATAAAAGATGAGTTTTAATTAAATGGTTATTAATGAAATTAGGTTTTTTATAAAATTGGAAGTGTTTTGAGAAGGGTAAAATGTTTTGAAATTGATGTGTAGAGTTTAAAAACTATCTTTATTTTATTTTTTTTAAATTGGTGGTTAGTGAATTTTTAAAAATCTTTGTGAAATTTTGGGTGGAAGTTGGTTTGGTATTTTAGAAAATAGAATTTGTGTTTGAATGTTTACTTTTTAAGGAGAAAAAGTTTTTGTTTTGTCCTTTGGTACTCTCATGAGTGACCACATACATAAAATATATGTGGAAGTTGGATTGGTGTCTGGTTTGGCATGAGTAAGGGCATGTGTGAGACTTCATGATGTACCATTGGTGAATGTGAAACCCACCCATCCTGTTTTATTTTTAAAGGATTTTTTTTAATAAAAAATTTAGTGCTTGTTAATTTGTAGTTTTGTAGTTTGTTACTTCATTATTTGGTATTGTTAATTTTAAGGTATTTTGGGTTTGAATACTCTTCTTATTTGGGAGATGTTTGAATTTTTGTTTTTTAGGTGATTCAATTTGAGATAATGGTTCATGGGTTTTTCTAGAAAAATATTTGGGATACCTTTGAGTAGGTTCCCTTTTGTGTTTAGTGTCTGGTTGTGGTATGTGTTGGCCAAAGGTCTAGTTTGATTGGGTTCTTGGATTTCCCTTGTTGGATAGTTCATGCCCCATAAGGAATTAGTATATTATAAATCCATCCATGGGTGATTCTCCATTGGAAGGTCCTCTAGTTGATCAAAATACGGACTCTCTTCTTGGGTTTTAGGGTTGAGTTTGTCTCTCTTCTTTTTTAGATTAAGCAGATCCTCTCACAGCAGAAGAGTGGATGCGGGGTGCTTTTAAAGAAACCATGGTTTCTGGAGTTTCTCGAATCGTCAAATGTGAAGTTATACATATTTAATCATAAAGGTCCTTCCTGAAAGTGGTGAATGTAATTCTAGTGAGGAAGGTGGAAGCAGCCTAGATTTGTCAGTGTCATATTCTATTTTAAATGTCCTTTGGGTATTTCATTGTCTTAGTCTAAGGAATGGGTTCATGCTAGGCCACTAGTGTGGAAAATCTGGTCTTAAGAGGTTGTTGAGGCCACTTTCATAAATCTTTTTCTGTTGGGACTTGGTTTAATGTCCCTCGCCTTTTAATGCTTCCATCGGTTGAAAGGGTCATGTTTGGTGACATCTTTCAGTGTGGATTCTCCTTGAAATTCAAGGGTGGATTCTACAGAATCTTCTAGGAATTCCTGTTTTGATGGGAGTGTGTCTTCCTCTTTGGGAGTTTCAAATTTCTCAGTTAATATGGGAGTGTTTATCGTGCATTTTTTCTTCCAAAGTTTCTTGGTTAAGGTGAAGAGGGAATACATGTGCACCATATAAACCCTTATTTTGGTGAATGTGTCATGTGGGATAAGTGGATGTTGGATTTTGTTGTGTCTGATGGTGTTTTCTCAATTGTAGTGTGGTTGTTTGTGACACTAGAATAAGAAGTTTTGATCAGGAGTTTCCAGTGCCTGACTATAAGGTGGGAGATGCTTCATTCAAAAAATCTCCAACCATAGGTTTTGAAGTGAATCTGGAACATATTCAGGAGCCCTAGGAGTGTGAGGGATCCCTGTCTAATCTCTATCATTGTTGTTGAAAATAGTGGAAGTTTAAATATATTTATGTAGCTATTTTATTTCAAGTGGTCTCCTGTGGTAAAAAGGTACATGGGGACTCTGTTCCTCAATTTTTTTATCTATGCAGGTGGGAGAATTCCTCCTTAGTTGTAAAGAGGTGGGTTGTTTTTTCTTTCTGAACCTTAGTGCCCATGCCCTTGTGGGTGTGGGACCCTCTATAGTTATTCATGTATGGATAGCCTTGTGAGTTTGTTTTGGCCACGGTTTTGGTTATCCACATTTTAGGATAGTAATTCCCGTAGGAGAAATGAACTGTGTGGTGTCTTCTATTTGGTTTGGAGTATCTTTCAGCAAGTTCCTTATGGTGGGGAGACTGTTTGGGCCTCCCCATGTTGGTGACCCAATTTCATTTTGGATGTTAGGTTGTTTCTTATGGTGGAGAGTTTGTTTGGGCCTCCCTATGCCAGTAATTCGTCTTTTTTTTCAGGTGATGTCTTGGTGGTAGGTGGTCTCCTTCAGATCTATCTAACCCTAAGCGTCTTCCTTGTGTAAATGTTGGGGTTGGATTATCCCCAACAGTTTCATTGGATTAAGGTTATGGGAGTGTTCCTTGGATGTGATTTGATCTTGGTGGTTTGTTTCAAACAAGTGGTGTGGGTTTATTCTAGTAAAGTATGAGGTTTTTCAGTTTGAGAAGTGGGATGGTTCTTTTTAGAAATTTATTTTCCTTTAATCGATCAATTGGAGGTGTTTTCACTTCTGGGGGTGAGTAACACATTGCGGGGACTCCATTTTTTGTCTCCCAAGTCCAAATTATTAACCTATTTTCCCATTTTTAGTGTCCTTATATTCTTCTCATTTGTCATTCTTCGAGGATCTCCTTAAGATGAGAAGGAGTATCGGATCTTGTTTTCTAAATGACTTTGGAATGTCTTTCTAGGATAGAAAGTGTTATGGTTGGGAGAATTGTCACACGCGAGTTTTCAAATTCTCTTTAGTTACTGTTCGGGTTTAGTCCTCGATTGGTCTATCAGGAACCAGGTGTGATGGGTTTGGATTTTCAGATTATTCTTCCCTTTTAACTTTTCTCTAGATTCCACCATCAAGTTTCTTTTGAGTTTTTTTAGAAAAATGTAGGTTTTTTGGCTAGGCAGATTGAAGTGCACGGTTTGTGAATGGTTAGTAGTAACTATGCGCCAACCTAGGAAATTGTGTGGTATGAGACAAAACCTAATGCAATTTCATTCACCTCAGCATAGGTAATTGTGTGGCTAGGTATCCTTAGGTAGAGGCAGTCGCACGATCTCCTCATAGTTTAGAAATTTGTGTGGTTATTCCAGCTCATTAAAAATGTTTCCCTCTTTTTCTCTCTCCTAAATTTTAACCCCTTTGGCCCCCTTTCTCGACCCCCACAGACTCCATATCTCTATGCATTCCTCCCTCCTTCTCCTCCCTCCATTGGTATTTGATTTTTGGGTGGTTTTCATCCATATTCTTTAAGGAACCCTCATGTAAGTCTCTTCTCCTTTGTTTTCTTCCATTATTCTAGGGTTTTGCTCCCTCTTCTTTGGGGTTTCTCTTCTTCAGCAGGTTGGGGTTCAATTTATGGTTTTAATCTTGGTTTTTTGGGTTTTATATTATTGATTATGGTTCCTTATTTCCTCCTTGTGGTGCGATTGAGGTGCGGATGGGATTTCGAACCACTTTCTGTAAGGTTCTTCACATGAGGTACGTGGTTCCATGATCTAACACTACTAGATGAATTTAATATGTTTTTTTAAGTTTATAAATGTGTTATTTGGTTTTATTGGGTGGTGTGAATGGTGTTTTTTAAATGGTTGGTGTGTTTATAGGTTAGAAATGAATTTTAACAATGGGAATGGTTATTTTGTGTGTGTGTGTTGTGATGTAATATTTCTAAAGATGTTTTTAGGGGTTGTTTGGAAGGTGAAAATGTGTTTTCAAAGTCACCTATGGTGTGTGTGTGTGTTTTAATGGGATTTTTAATGAAAAATGGATCATTTTTGGCATGTTATCCTTGTTGTGAACTTTTCAGTATGAATTGTTCATTGTTTAAATTATGGGTAAGCTTGTTTTAAAAATGTAATTTAACCTATGTGGGACTTTATAAAGGGGCTTGTACCATGGAATTGGTTGGCTGTAATTGTGTGTCTTCTTGTGTTGCAAAAGGGGAAATATATGAACTGTGTGAGTGATGGAAAATGTATTTAATGTAGGGTTTTGGTGCGAGTAAAATAGAAAATGGTTGGTTTTATGGAAAATGGTTGTTTACTTGAGATTCTTGGCATTGATTTGTTGTGGCGGTGATATATTTGATATGTGAACATTTACTCAAGCAAAAGGGAATCCTGGGTATCTAGGTGGGCAGACTAGAACTAGTGCACTAGTGATTTAGATGTGGATCATCCTAGTTTCACTTAGTTGGATTGACACAACACTAACTAAACTATGATGATGATTGATTTCCACTAGAACTTTGGATGTTTCTCCTATCTTATGTCTCATGCATGAGGGTGCAAATGGTTATTATTACTATATCATGTTACACTGAGGTATGAGGTTCTAGGGTCCCACTCAAGCTAGATCAACCCTAGGGGATTTACCCATGGTTCTCTACCTTAAATGATATGGTGTCATCCATCATCATATAGTGGACCTCATGTGTGTGTGTGTGTATTTATTATAAATTATCTTTTTCTTTTAATTAATTGGTTGTGAAATGGATTTCCTTGGAAGTTTTCCTTTTTAAAATGTTTACCCAACAAATGTTTTTCCTAGAAATGTTTTAAATTCAATTACTTAAATGAGTGTGTTAAATTATTTGTAAATGTTGTTGCATGGAATATTTTTACCTAGGTTGAATCCTACTAGGATTTGGATTACACTCTATATACACCCTTGGATGTATGTATCCATTGTTATGTGTTTTTCTCAGGTAAAGGCTTGGCCTATCGGGTTGGAAGTTTGTTTTCTCGTGGCCTCTCTCTCTTGGATCTTAGTGGCGGTGGCTTGAGAATTTTACTTCTCTCGTTACATAGAGGTTTGGGTTGGACTTATAGTCTACCCTTTTTTGTGGTCCTTTGGGTTTTTATTCAAGTTTGTAAACTTTAAATTTGGAATTTGGTTATGCCTTGTTTGGTTGTGCATTTTCAGTATTAACATGTTTATTTATTTGGTGCTTTGTGTTTATATTTTTAGCTAAATCATTACCACGTGTTTTTTATGATACACGGGCACTTTTTTCTAGCCTGTGGGGATCAGGTACTCCCTTAGGGTCATTCCACAGACTGGGTTGGGTGCTAGGTCAGATGGCGACCTGACTTAGTTTGTGACATAAACATAACTTAAATAATACATTAATTTCATGATTTTGATCATACGTCTCACAAACTATTGCACAACCAAGGGATTAAAATTTTTATTTTATTTTAGATTAGCTACATAAATGTATTATTTTATAGCACTTGGAAACATTTCTCTATAATAACACTCCTATAGACCCTTTTAAATACATCTCACATGATATAATCATTTTCATAACCTGGGGGTGGAAACATAAGAAGGGGGTGAGCTCAAATGCTCAGTAAGATAAAAACATATCATAATGTATCAAATTATAAAAATGATGGAGAACACAAGTAAGAGGATAAATATATTATTAAAAGACCATAAGACAATATGTGATAATAATAAAACTTTATAGAGTAATATATGGTCATAAAAATATCATTAAGGAAGTATAAAAGTTATTCCATAGCTCAAAATACATCTAAATAATCATAAAACATGTGAGTATAACGTAAGAGTGCATAATAATTTAAAAATAAGGAGTAACATGAAAACATAGAATATCATGAAAATGAAATGTATCTTGGAAATTTGTAAAAACCATAATCATAGGAAAACCATTATAAAAAAACTTATTATGCCCATACCTATGTGAACAAAGTCATTATTTCTACACCTGAAAATGTGAGAAAATTCGTTATTATCATGCATGTGGGAACAAACTCATTATGTTCATGACTGACTATCTCATGATATATAAACTAAAACCAGTTCATTGGAGGGTGATATATGACCCCCAACCATCATTATCCATACATATGTGTTCAAGTTAAAATCAATAATCAACATATCTTAAGGAACCCATGGAAAAAGAATGGGTTTCTTAAACTTTTCAAAAACATCACATAATATGAACTTAAGAAATCATAGGATATCAAAAATATCATTTTCCAAACTGAATTGTATTATAATAAAATATATAGGGTGATTGAAACATCACTTCATGAGAGATAAATCTTGGAAGAAAATAGTTTTGAAAATACAAAAGTTTTCACAAAATCTTTTAAACATTATTATAAAATATGAAGTGAAAATTACTTTAAAAAAATTGAGAATGAAGATAGTTGGATTTTGAAAACCTTATTATAAAGATTTACAAATAAAGGATCCTCAAAAAGAAATTTAAAATCAAGATAATAAATTATAGTGGTAAATAATGAAAAGAAATTCCTTTATTAAGCTTTTTAAGTTATTTTAAAGAAAAATGAACATTAGATAATTGTTGAAAGATGTCCATTTAATAAAAGAGGTATAGTAAAATATGAGGAATATAAAATAAAAAATAAATTTTTATTATGTTAAATAAAATAATTTTGAAGTTAAAAATGTGAACATTGAAGAAAAAGATTCATTGGTAAGAATGAGAATTATTCTTACCAATGTTATACTTTTATTTCAAAAAGAATATTAAATAAGTGATTATTGATGATGAGAATTAATATTCCTAGAGAAAAAGAGGATATAAAATATAAAATAGGGGAATGGTAGGATAAAATAAAGCTTGAAAATTATATTCAAGTAAGAAATACTATAACCTAATGAATCATAAATTGATTCAATGAAACCCTTACCTTGAATTCCTGATTAGATAATCACAATATAACCTATTATATATCAAATATAACCATATTAATCACCTATTTAGAACCATATTTGTATATATAACATTTTATAAACTTTATTTAAAATTATTCTCTATATATATTAGTTAGTGGTTATCTATTTTCAATATCACGTGTGATTAATCTTGATTATTTTGAACTAATTTCATAACAACGGTGTTTCTATTCATTATTCTACCAGATATAATCATTAAAATATCATTAAATTAACTTTAATTAATTAATTATTATATTTTATAATTTTATACTTTCATTTTTTGATATTTTTAGTTATGGTTATTGTAGATGAATTTGACGAGAAACAAGTTTCGGTGATTTTTAACAAATGAATGGTGGTATCTTAATTAATGATTTTAATATTAATGTTTCCTTTAAAAACCAAAATAAAATAAATATTTACTTATTTATTTCATATATTGTCTGTAATTATATTTTCATAGTCATCCATGATATTATTTTATATCATTGTTCAAGTAGGTGGTTATACCAACCCAAACAAGAACAAACCATAATTAATGGATGAGTATGGTTATAAAAGTGGTTTATTTTGAGAATAATCTCATTATTAAAAAAATAATAATGATATTATTTAGATACTTTTAATTTTTTTAATCATATTTAAATGTATTTTAATAAATAATAAATAAACTAAGTGAAAAATATGACAAGTTACTTAATGGTGGCAGTAGTTTTTATAACGCGCGATTAACATTTTCATTTCCCAATGAATGAGAGGGGTAAATTTAGATTATAATTTTCTATTAATAATAATTATTATATTATACATATCAAATTTATTCTTCAATTTCATTCTTATAACCAATTAAGATAGGTGGTGGTGAAAAATGAAAAACATTTCTTCGTGGAGGCGGTAATCTGGACAAACACATGATCGATGTTCTATTATTTTTCAAAGGGGATGAAAAGGAATGAATAAGGGTTTTAAAATTAATATAATATCATTTAATAGTGGTTTTTATAATAAATTAATTGTATAAAAATGTATTTTTGGGTGTTAAAATAATAAAATATGGAAGAAAAAACAAAGAAAAGAGAGACACTTGCATAAAATAAATTGATCTTCTCTTGGAAACCTCCTAGATTTTGAAGGGGTTTAGGAAATATTAACAAAGAAAATGATCAATAATGTGGGATAGGGTTCTATTGGGATAAAAATGGATTACTTTCAAGAATAACTTTGAGGTGATAGTTGTGACATTAAGTGGTGGAAGTGTTCTCCTTTTATAAGTGAAGAAAATGGAACTTTTGTGAACATCTATTATTTCTCAATAATGGAATAACATTGTTCAAAGGTAAATGGTATAAAAATTGATAAATAATGAATTTTAGGGTGATATAAGGTCGATAAATAATCTTAAAATCAATTTAACACCTGTTTTAATCATTTTTCAAGCCTTTTACCAATTGATTTTTACATTTCACCATTTTGGTTTTTTCCTTGGTAACTAGTTTATACCCAAGTAATTTATATTTTATTATAAATATAAGGTAACACAGATTGAAAATTTTGGGTGTGTTTAACCTAAATTTAATCCCCATATAATATACTATAATTTAAAAATAATATAAAATTAACTTTTAAATTAAAACATTTAATGTATAGAAAAATTGTTTTGTTGAAAAATGTTGTTTTCACCATTAAGTGTTCTTAATCTTATATAAAATTAATTTCTAATTAAATGAGTGATAAAATATTTATATAAATGTGAAAATAATCATATAAAATTATTTATATAAAATATTTCATTTTAATTTATTATATTAAAATTACACAACATTAATAAAACAGTTCTTTGAAAATAACTCTTTCACTATAATCATGGTCATTAACTTTAATCTCAGTAATCATAATTTTATGCCTAAAATGATACTTACCTTATTATATAATAATAACATGTTGATATAAAATATTAAATCCGTTTTTTTATATTTAGTTTCTATAAGTGATGAAAATTAATTTTAATATAAGTGAATAAAAACAACTTTTAGAGTAAAATATTTCTTAAGTTTCAAAAATATTAAATGTGGGTTTTATAAATTCAACATAGTGTTTTTGAATTATTAATTTTAATTTATAAATATATATTTTTATTTTAAAAAGGTGTCAAAAACATTTAATTCATTATTTTATTATGATAATGTCATGAAAGTGATGGTTTTTACAAAATCAGTATTTTTCACTATTCACCTAAAAATCAATTATTTAAGAAAATTCACAAAAAAATTATCCTAAGAAAATATTGTGATGATTATTGAAACCAAGGCCTTTAATAGTTGTAAATGGGGTCTATTTTTTGTTTTTTGTTAATCCACACTGGGTTGATCAAATATTTTGCAAGGCAAGTGATCTTACAGTACAAAATGGCTATAGTATTGAAAGTGGAGTCATTTCCCAGTGTTTCCAAATTTTGGGGATCAAAATATAGAGGAAGGAGAAAGATTTGCGAAAGGTGTTTTTATGAGATTTACTCATCTCAAATATGGTAAATTCATGAGTTTTTCAAATACTTATTTTCACAAAGGTTGTAATTCACAAGGATGTAGAGCATCACGAATGAGCATCGTGAATGTGTGATGGAAAGATGGTAAATATACACAACTATGAGAAGATTCATGAATGGGTTAAATTTCACTAGAGCTACATGAATAAAGGAGATTCATGAGCATTACTGAAGAGTTTCGTGAAAAGGTTGTTGGGATCATGGGATCTTCATGAAAGGTTGAGCCTATAAATAGGCGGTTATCCCAACTTCATTTGACATAAATAGAATCAGAGAAAATGTTGAATCACTCTAATTTTATGAAGTCGGAGCTTCGAGAATCTAGAATTCTATGTGAACTTGAGAATCAAAATATTTGTTAAGTATTAACTGATGCCAATGATTTTGAGTTATGAGAGTTTTTTGAAGACTATGAGTTTCGTGAAGACATATTTTTCTACAAAGACTATAAGTTTCACGAATACATAGTGTTCCACAAAGGATGAGAGCTTAGAGAATGTATTTTGCTCTGTGAAGGTTATGAGCTTTATTAAGGTTGGGATCTTAGTGAAATTTTTTGGTTTCATGAAGTATGGTATTTATTTGAAACATAAATGGGGTTTTGCAAAGGATACTATCTTTATGAATATTAGTGTTGACAATCTAGTTCTAGTGAATAATGATTTCAAGTGCATTAACTTAGAGATACAGTCAAACTAGATTCTCATGCTAGTCTAAGGTAAAGACTCAAATTCCAATCTACTGAAGCAACATTAAAGTTGTTAAACTGCGTAAGACTCCACCCAAAGTAGTGATCTAGGGGGGTCTATAGAAGTGTTCCAAGGGAGGTAGTGTGATGTCTCTAAAATTATATAAAGGCAGTGTGCCTGGTATAGAGTGACTATGTCTGAACTTCTGTATTCCATAATATCTAGTGATGCTTAGTGGATTTAGGTATGAACAAAACACTTTAGGTGTATGCTCCTTAGACTATCCCTTTGTGGTGAACCAAGTAAAACTGATTTGTTGTCTCTCTACATGTGAATGTTAAATAACTGCATGATTCTATCAGACAGGTTTTATAGGTTCCTACCAATATGGGAACAAGATCTAGTACTTTAAAATAGAAAGTTGGCACATTGATTCACCCCTCCCCTCTTAGGGTTTTTTGGGTTCCTACAATGATAAGTACAAAAATTAAGATAATTTTTTCAAATTAAAACTCTAAAATTCAAAAAATAAACTTTTAAAAATATATATAATGACAACAATTTTCATCAGAAAATAAATTTTTAAAATTTTAACTATCCTTATTATCATTTTCAATCAATTAATAATTATATTTTTGTTATTTTATTATATAAACAATATATATATATAATATTTATTTTATTTATATAAAGTTCATAAAATCTAATTTTAGAAATAAATACATAAAATGATCTCATTAATTATTTCAATGAATTGGTAAAAAAAATTCTTTTTCTTTAGTGGTCAAAATGAAAAATGTATAAAATACATGTGATAAATAACTTATTAAATTAATAATTACTTTTTTATATAATCCTCATTTATAGTTACATATCCCCCCAATATATTTGTGTAATATCAAAGCATATGGTATGCTCTGGTAGTAGTCAAGAGTAGTGATTTCGCTAGCATAGATCTCATAGAAATTTTTGTGAGCTTGAATTTCTATCACATATGATTTCAATCATTTTGTAATTATTCGAGTTCAGATTTGGATTGTTCTATATTAAACCCTAGTGAAGATACATCCTTCCTAATCTAAAATAAATGAGCTTCATAATGTAGAATTCTACTACTCAATGTCATTTCTTTCCTTTTTGTTCATAGAGTTCATAATATTATTACTTATATTTATACCTATTAAATTAATGGTTATATTATAACTATAGAATTTTATTTTTTCATATCATTGTTTTTTTAGTTTGGTGTTTCATGTATAATAATCTATTAATATAATATTTACTTTAATAAAAATACATAGTGAATTTTTGGTTCATTATAACACTAATCCTGAAACAGGTAATGGTTGTAGTAATCTAGGTGGACTTAAAGATTTAGATTTATTCTATTGGCACACCACACATTCTCTAATAAACCTTTATACTACCCACTAGATATTGTTGATATATTTTAACCTATTAATGTGTGAGGCATCTCAAAAAAAACTTAGTCACTTTTCTTTTCAAGTCAGCCCGCCAAAATTGTGTTTTCAGTGCCTTATACATCTTTTTTATTCCAAGATGAAAAACCCATATCAAATGGTGTTAATCATGAAGAAGTTGTTCCTAATAATACAAAGGTATAACCATACGATCTCAAAACCATAAAACTAATCTTATGTCAAGCTTCCATATCTCAATGATCTCCCCACCATTGAGTTTTGACCTCATAGCAACACATTCAAAATTGGATGTTTGTGCCTCTTTAACCTTCTCAACCAAATCACGAACAAAATAACCTAAAAATAAAACTACCACACTACCTTGGTCTCCAAAATCCAAGTGAATGTCGGCTATCACCATCATTAGTTTCTATTGATCTGAATCTTCTTTCTCCAACTAACTATATGAATTTTTTCTTAATACATCCACTATAGAGTTTCCTTTACCCATTGTATGCATTAAATCAAAGTCAAACATTTGAAGATATTGTATCCATATTCTTTGTCTCATATTCAAATATATTTGTGAGAAAATGTGTTTCAATCTCTTATGATCCGTAAACACCATGAATTTTTCACCAAAAATATAATGGTCTAGGTCTTCCGATCATGGACCACAGCAGTTAATCCTAAATCGTGTGTTGGGTAGTTCTTCTCATGAAACCATAACTTTTTTGAGCCATAAACAACAACATGATATCCATGTATGAGAAAAAACCCCAACCTCAATCCAAATGCATCATAATATACCACATATCCTTATCTTGATTCTGGAAATATCAATATCGGTTATGATGTAAGGTGAAATTTAAGCACTTGGAAAGATTTCTGACATTCATTGTTCCATTGGAATGGAACATTATTCCTTGTCAAAGCTTTCATTGGTGAATTTAGTTGTGAAAACACATGAAAAATTTTGGTAATAACCAACCAGGCCAAGGAAACTACATATCTCAAAGACATTCTTTAGTGGTTGCCAAGATATCATAACCTCTATATTTTATAGATCTATAGAAACACCTTTTTCAGAGATAAAATTTCCAATGAAACGTACCTATTGTATCCAAAAATCACACTTTGAAATTTTGGAATACATATGATGATCTTGTACGATACGCAACACTAATGCCAAGTGTTTCTCATGCTTAGTATTTATCCTAGAATACACCAATATATCATCCACAAATACCACCGTAGAATAATCTAGATACCTTTGAAATATGTGATTCATCAATGCCATAAAAATATCTTGTGCATTTGTAAGACCTAAATTCACAACCACATACTCATAATGGTCATATCTACTCCTGAAAGCTACCTTAGGAATATACTCCTTCTAAACCCGCAGTTTGTGATATCCTGAATACAAGTCAATTTTATAAAACCAATGGGCTCCCCTCAATTGATCAAATTGGTCATCAATGCATGAAAGAGTATACCTATTCTTTATCATAACTTTATTAAGCTTATGATAATCCACATAAATCCTAATAGTTTCATCTACCTTTTTCACAAATAAAACTAGTGTTGTCCATAGTGTACAAGGATGAATGAACCATTTTCTTTCAAACTCTTCCAACTTGAATTTCAATTCCATTAATTCTCTTGGTTCCATCTAATAATATGAAAGTAAGATATTATTATTCCCTAGTAAGAGATCAATCATAAACTCCACTTATCTTGTGGGTGGAAACCCTAATAAATTATCAGGAAAAACATCAGGAAAGTGATCAAAAATTGTTGGAAAACCACTATTCTCGATCTTGTCTACATATTCCAAGGTCAAGGCTTCCAAATAGTATAAGATAGTTCTAACTATTTGTTCCAACAATTCTGATCTACTTGCCTTTACATTTTGATCTCCTCTAAATAGATGTTCGACACCATCATTAATTGTAAAACTAACTCTTTGAGTATAACATTCTATATGATATTTGAGCATTTTAAACCAAAAAATACCCAAGATTAAGTCATATACATCTATATTAAGCATAAATAAGTCCCAAATCAATTTCTCCCAATCGATAGTTATAGAACATGATTTTCACATAAAGGCTCGACATTATATTTTTCCAAGTGGAGTTTGAAGTTTTAAAATATAAGGCATCATCTCAAAATGAAAACCCAAAAGATTAACAACATGAGAAGAAATAAACAAATGGGATTTACCCATATTAAACAAATCATGCATGAGGATAGAATTGAAAAGAACCGTACCTATCACCATTGAAGGTCTCAATTGATTTTCCATGATTAATTTCTCAGATCCATACAATTTCCTACTCACCACACTTTTCTCTTTATTACCCTATTGAGATTTCACTGGTTGAGGAGTCATAGTATTCCGAGAATTACCATGGCTTGCTTGGTTTTTCTGATGAGATCTATTTTGCTGCACTTATCCCATTGAAGCATGTGATTACTGAGAATCATGAGATGTTTCCTTAGCACCTGACCTTGGATCACTACAACAATAGCACTAAATATGTAATATCTGGTTGAAATTGTGACATGCATTAGGTGGTGTTGTACAATCACACTTCATGTGATTGAGAGAACCACATTAAAAACAACTGAGTTTACCTTTTAGTTTAGGAGGAAGATTTACTGATCCTATCATCTAATTTTGAGTCATACCACCACCTTGGAAATATTTGTCCATCTTCTTCTTATTACAATAATTGGATTTCCCACCAATTCCCATAGGTATCAATATTCTTTATCCCACCATATTTCCTTAGATATCCCTTTTTTCTATTGTTTCTCTATTAACCATCTATATATAATCCAATATACAAATCACAGAAATCTTTGAGTGAATCTCTTTCCTCAACCTCAATTCAAAAATGTGTTCCTTCAAGGATAAACTTCCAATAACTTCTGGTGAAAAGCAAACCAAATTCATAAATTTAGTCGCATACTCTATCACTATGAGGTTCTCTTGCTTCAAAATGAATAAGTATGTTGTCATTGTAATCCGAAAAGTATGAGGATATAATTTTTGTTAAAAAAATATTCAAAATCCTCTCATGTCATGCCTTGATCCAATTTGGCCTAAATCATTAAATCTCACCATTGGCGTGCAAGATATTCCAGAATATACATTGATAAGTTCATCTTCAAATCATCTAGTGTTCCAAGGAAATAGAATATTTGATTCACCCTATTTAACCAGACCTCTACTTTTTCTAGTTCAGAATCACCCCCAAAAGATGGGTGGATTCTACTTTTGGAACTAAACCAAATGATCCACTTTCCTTGGTTCTTCATTTTTATTACCTCTATCCATGGCTAGAAAATCCTATACAATACTCTAAACTAACTTTTGGTTCACCTATGGCTCAGGTGCAACCACATTCTTAACAGCCTCATCTGATTAGTTTCTATGGTACCTACCCAGTTCCATTCTCTATAACTAAAAGAAAACTCTATTTAGTCTCACTATATAGTAACTAAAGGCTTAGAAATTTCTAATTTACCACATCACACATATCACAACAAGGCTTTTCAAAATTCAATAATTTCCTCTTTCAAACCATTTTTGAAAATTTCACTATGCTTTTTGAAAATCAAACCATTTTCAACTATTTTCAAAATCAACACTTTTTTACCACATCATAAATCATTTACTCAAAATGAATTATGAATTCCTATTGGGAATTAATTACTATCAATTTATGTCATGCTCTTCTCATCTGCTAACCCATAATGATGAGGTTAAAACTCCTAGAAGAGTCTCAAAACACTCATATACCTGAACTCCCTAGTAAATTCAAGTTCAGCGTAAATAGGTTAGCTATACCTTCTTATGATCTACATTTCAATTTCCAAAAATATTAATCCTTGATACCAACCCAGCTCAAGGACTAAACAACTAGTACCTAAGGATCAAAAAAACTAATACCATTTGTAACATCCTACCCCTAACCCATTGGCTTGGTAAGAGGGGGGTGTTACTAGCCTTAGGTACATCCCCAAGACACCAAAGGCCAGAAATAAATTCTAAGGGATTAATAAACCATTAGGAGATGATTTTACCTTTAAAGATAAAAAAACCAAGATTAGATAACTATAAACAACAAAACCTATATATGATGCATGAGTATAGAAATATAATCCAATACAAATCCAAACCAAAAGACAATATGAGAGTACAAGAGGAATCGAAGTGACATAACTAAAGGAACTAAAAGAGGACAAAACCCAAAGACACCAAAGACACCAGTAGCAACTCCCAATATGATCTAAGCTCCAAATCCACATTCCCAGCACAAGGTATCAATAATCATCACTAAATAACTAGGATACCTTGACTTTACCTATGTCTTGATATATAACATCTAAAAACGCACCATAGTGACCAAGTAGGGGGTGAGTATAAAACTCAGTATTATTTCCCTAATAACTTATCAACTCACTCCACTAGGAAAAAAGTTATTGTCACATTTATATAAAATAGTTTAAAATCAATTTAAAGTATTTTATATTTAACCAAAATAATTTTCAAAGGAAATCAATCAAATAAGCCTTTGAAATCATTTTTAAGGAATAAATCAATAAATAATTTAACCCATTTATCAATTTTTTATTTGGAATATAATTTTCGATGTCCACACAAATCCACAACACACACACACGCAATCTTGGTGTTACCATTAATGGTGGATCATCACGTCTATACTCTGTCCCTTTGATGGTGGTACTCATGACCATCATTTATCCCATTCAACTCATGCCCAAATGTTATGCCCAGATCATGTAAACTCATTTCAATAAAATCATTTCTTCCTTTTCAAAGAATTTCAAAAAATAATTTACTTTCATAAACTAACTATAATTTTAAAATCACCATTTTAAAATTATAAACAATGGGTTTTCCAAAAAGTCATTCAACTCCCATGATTTCCAAAACCATAATTCGAATGGGAATTTCCATCAAATAACACCATGATTTCCAAAAAAATCAAGAAATTAAATTAATTTAAAATAAATATTTAAATTTATAATCAAGGGGATTCGAGATAGAATCCACCTACCTCTCAAACTTTGGAAAAAATAAAGAACGACACAAAAAAATCAAAAACCCAACTTAGATATTCTAGATCTGACCTTAGATCTTATTAAATTCAACCAAAACAATCATATCCCATCAATATTGACATTAAAAAACATGGATCTATCCTAAAAAGACTACATTCATGATTCCAAGATAGAGAAAAAGAATATATCTAAGGAAAATGATGAATAATTATCACTTACTGATGAATCTAGGCCTCCAGCACACTTAGATTTACCTAAGAATCACTCCCAGATTGAAAGGAATTATCTCTCTAGCCTTGGGAGAAAAAGGATTTCAGGTTATTTGAGAATTATAGTAAAACTAAGAGGTTAAGGGTATAATTTGAATTAGATCCACAATTTAAGGAGGGACACCTGTATGCTGCACGGTTTGGAAAATCATGCACCAACTGTGCGGGTACTACTATCTTAAGTCATCCATTTCATGGTTGGATCACATGGTTAGAAAAACTTTATGCCAACCACACATTATCCACTATCTCAAGTGAAAATAATCTTGCACAAATTCTCCTGAGAATCTGAATGGTTTAGCCAAACCATGTGTCAAACGTATATTTACCCAGTTGAAGGTACAGGGGCGCGCAACAAAATTCGGTGGGTCGGAAATAAAAAAATTTCATCACCGTGATGAAAAAACTTGTCATCTCCATCCCCAGTAGAGTTTTGAGGCTCTCAATTGAATTATTCAAAGAAAAAAAATAAATTGAAACATGTACCTCATTCCAAATCAGAGCGTGCTCAAAATCTTCTCATCGTCGTTGATTGTTGCTCGAAGGATCAGAAGTAGAAACCCTCTAGATCATCCACACATGCTCCAAGAATCTGTATGCTCATTTTTCATTGATTTTAGGTGCTATCATGGAGCTCTAATAAATCCTTCAATATCGTGATGATCACCTCGGTCCCGTTCCTTTGATTTATTGAACGCATTCTTAGATTAGTGATCAGAGAGAGAATTTATCTCTCTAGAAGGCGGGAGGAGAGAAAATCTCTCATTCCATTTGAATTAATAGCACACAATGAGATTCCCCTCTCTCTTTTATATAGTAGGTCGATAAAATACCCAAATAGGGTCCCTGGCCCCCCGGAAATAAATCATCCACTAAATAAGTAATAAATAATTATGACAAACTAAAACGAATCATAAATATTACTTATATTTTATCACATACCTATAATATATATTAAATATATTATGTTATAAAACTAAGTCACTTAACATGACTCATAATTCCTGCTAATATTAAACAAACCTATAATTTTAAAATAATATTCGTTCGTATAATATTTTTCTCATATTCACTAAATAACTTGTGAATACTTTTAATAAATAAATTCAACCCAATTATTCTTTACTTGAATAATAATGAATTTATTTATTTATCAGTGATCGATAAAACTGGACAACTCTCAGGCCCTATGGTGGGGCCTGTTATGTCTCATATACCTATTCACCAGAATATGGTAGATTCTTGAATATGCTATTGTGTGTGACACTCTAGGCCCTTATCTTGAAAGCAGTGAATAGTATTAATAGATAAATATTGGATTCTAACAACACATCAAGGCCTATAAAGAGATAAGGGGTAGTTATAGCAATGACAACCAACCTATGAACATGAAATGTGTAATATAATCTCTTTATATTTATATATTTCATAAATTATGATGCGCACTTGTGTCATTATCCTTTATTGTGTTATTATTTGTTGATATAACTTGATATACTTACCTTAGACTACCTTGACCAAGGATTTATAAAGGTGCTACCACCCTGGTCAACCGGTCCTAAGATATATTACTTCTTTAACTCATAAGAAACAAATTCTATCTTCATCATTCAACTAATTCTATGACATCAATGACACACCCAACAAAATCTACCTCACCATGATTTCATTATCATGGTTTTTTCTTTTCATCAATATACATGATAAAATTCCACACATTGATAATGATATCAATTCAGGAGACCAATACACATGTCTATAGATAAGAACAACCAATGAAACCTAAAACATGTGGTGTTCTTATTGGTGGGTCTGTCCTCATGATCTCAACTACTAGATATTACCAAGTGAAAAATTCATGAGAAAAAGTAGCAATGCTTGTGATCCCCCAACACTTGATAGTCATACATACACTATGACCAATTAGTAAGACGTATTTAGACCATAGGACATATATTTAAGATTAATTTCATAGTATATCAAGTTTCTCATTATAGTATGGGATTTTATATAACCTTTTGATACGATAATTAATCTATGGACATTACTATGTAAATAGTGGATGCAAAAATGTCTACACTATAATGGTAAGTGTACATCATGCATATCTAACTGTATACATGAAATGTTGATCAAAATTACTAATAAAGTTGGGTCTAGGTAACCCATTTTTACAACATTCCCACTTGTACTAGAGCCAACTTTCTAATCATCCTTGTTAGATCTCACATGATTAAGGTCATGTTTTTGTTGAGACATGGATTTAGTTGTTGGGTCTTCCACATGTTTATTGCATTGAAATTCTTATAAGTGTGGCCTCACCTCCTTAAGTAAAACTTCTCAAGAGATAGAATCCTCAAGTATATCCTTTTTTTCACTATCAAAACATGACATCTTGTCTAGTATCGGTAAAATAATTATCATGATGATTACAATTTTCTTACTAGATGTAATTCCAATAACTAGAACAAATCATTATATAATCTACACACTACTTCTTAGCTACCTCATAAGCTGAAACATACTCGATATTTATAGATATGGATACCAATAGCTTCTATGATATTGTATTTCTCATTACCTTATCCTAACTGTGATATTATATCATATTGATATATAGGAAGACTAGTTTGTATCCCATCAAAAATAGTGTCCTTATTCTCCACATATTGAGTATATATTCATTTTACTTGCTCTAGTACTATTAGATAGTTTTGACTACTTCCCTTTTAGTTCTCCTAGTTATAACTGATACTTCTCTATTATAAAGTATATATTGGAAATATCATTTATTGTACATATCATGACATACGTGATTGATCCATCACTGAAGTGTATGGAATTTCATCTCACCACTTTAAACTCCTCCTATGCCCATGCTGTAGGATCGGATAAGTAGATATTTATATCTATTAGATGGAATAATACAAGAGGGGGGTGAATTGTAGGTTTAAAAACCTTTGAGTTTTAGAAACTAAGAGATTAGTTTAAATGATCTTAAACTAATACAAATACAAACACCCACAAAAGTATTGAATATAAAATGGTATGATGTATTGTAATACTAATGTAATGTAAAACAATTGTATTCAAGATGAACACAATAATCAGAGTAATATAAAGATGAATGATTCTACCTTAAAGCGTATAGAATCAATCAATACAATATGTAATAGAATGATTGTAATTGAAACAATTACAATTGAGTATGTAAAGAAGAAAGGAAACAATACAAATTCCTTTCTAATACAAGTAACAGTGGAAATGTAAAAGTATTACAATTATTTTGACACAAAGAGAAGGGTTATCCTTTCACCTAGGATAAAAGGTCTGTCTCACCAACACATTGGTGAGCCCTCGATACGAAGATCGGTTCGTCTGTCTGCCTATCCCCGGCAGCCCTCGATACGATGATCGGTTCGTCTGTCTGCCTATCCCCGGCAGCCCTCGATACGATGATCGGTTCGTCTATCTGCATATCCCCAACAGCCCTCAATTTTTTAGGTAATCGGCACCTCTGTCTTTCAATCACTTTAAAGCCCTGGATATGATGATCGGACGCACAAAGCTCAAGGCATGAGAGAAGTCACAGCATCTCTCTCTAGAACAAAGTATCATAGTTGTATCACGCTTGTTCTCAGTTGTCAAAATCCTTGCTCTTAGCTTCAAATGACCTTCTATTTATAGGCCTCGGGTTCCAACGGTCACATCTCCTCCAACGGTCATATTTCTCCGAAAAACTAGGAGGGACTTGGACACCTGGCATCATAATGGTCATATTGAAACAGAAAGGACGACATCGTTTTGATTAGTTCGTAACTAACTCAACGACATTGTTTTGGTTATAATAAGATATATGAATAAGATAAACATGATTACGATTTATAATGAAGCATGTGTTTTTGACAAAGTACCAACACAAGTATGTAATGAAAGATATGAGAAGAAGAGTCAATACAATTTCCATATTCAGTACGATCAGCTTGTTCAGTACGATCAGCATTGTCAGTACGATCAGCATGTTCAGTATGATCAGCATGTTCAGTACGATCAGCATGATCAGTACGATCAACATGTTCAGTACGATCAGCATGTTCAATACGATCAGAAAGATCAGTACGATCATTATGGTCAGTAAGATACGATAGACAAGGTTAGTATGATTAATAAGACATTTTTGATTTCCAAAACAAAACATAGAAGTCAAAAGAGGACTTTTGACTCAACAATCTCCCCCTTTTTGGAAAGCACAATACACAAAGTAAATATAACAAGAAATACTTATCTCCCCCTGAGTTATTGGAAACTCTTCTGAATAGGATATTTGAATACAACTAACTCCCCCTTAGGTGTACTTCCCTAGGGATTGTATTTGTAAATTTCCCTTAAGTGTTGTAAAGTATTTTTCCCTTTTATAAAAAATTCTTCCCCCTTTATAACCATTCTCCCCATTTGTGATTTACAAAAAGAAAGGGGTAATCTTGAATTGTCTGAAAGAGTTATAAAATAAACACAAGACAATGGATAAAAGATATTTCATTTTAGTAACAAACAAGACCAAACTTGAAAACAAATACAAGTCACTTGTTTTCTCTTTCCTTCTCCTTTTTGATCAACTCGTGAAGAACTGCCTTCATCTTTTTTATCTCCTTCTTGTCTTTAGAAATAGAATCACCCTGAGACCTGAGAAGGTCTTGTTGATCGGCAAAGAGTTGATCCGGATTTCTGATTGTCTCTTCCTGAACTTTGATTACTTCTTCAAGAGAATCAATTCTATCTTGAAAATTCTTGTTATCTTTGGATAACCCAGAGTTCTGTTTCTCCAAGAGAACTATTTCATCTTTGAAAGATGAGACTTTCGAAAACTCAGCCTGAAAGGCATTCATTCTCTCCTGCAAGTCTTTTACTGAAGGAACACTGGCTCATTGGGAAGACAAAAGATTTAATCTTTCAACCGTTTCTCTGTAAAGATTATTGAAAGCAATTGCAAGATCATTTGACAACCTTCTTATATCTTCAATTGTTATCTCATGATCATTGATTGAGCTCTCTGTTTTGTACGACCACTTGGTCATCTTGTTGCAGGCCTTCTTATGTACAACCGAACTTTCTGAAAGAACTTTCAAATCGGCTTCAACTGACAAAACTTTCTTTCTTAATTATTTTACAGAGCCAAACTTCTTCTTTTGATTGTCAGTGATAAAATCAATCTTCCCTTCCAGCCTAGGGAAATATGGAATTGTCTTCTCAACCCTTCTCAAAACATGGACAATGTAATCACTCTTCTTAAGAGAGATTGTATGTTCTGAATCAGTATCTTCATCGTATGAAGCTGGTTCATTCGATCACCTTGAGTCAACAACTAGCTATTTTCCTTTTTCTTTTTATTTATGTTGTCTTTCTTCTTCCACTTTTTCACTAATGAAAACAACTTTATCTGTGTGAGAGGATTCAGCACCTTGCTTTTCTTGGGACAAAATTCTATCTGGAGTTCGTGCATGATCAGCATGAGGGACTTGTTGAACACCTTCACTCAGCTTTTGAACCAATTCCTCCCTAATTTTCTTCGAACTTTGAAGGAATTCTAAAAGAAAATCTCCTTCCTCCTCTTCCACTTATTCTATTTCTTCCATCATTTGTTTTCCTTTTTCTTTCTCAGGAGGATTCTGTACGATGGGCTCTTGATGCACTTCTTCTGTCAGTTGAGCACTAGCATCCTCAACCATTTTCAAGAATTTAGAGATATCAAAGTCTTGAGCCTTTCTTTTCAACACAGTTTTCTTTTTCTTTTCAGCTTTAAGAGTTTCTTTAACCCTTATTCTTTCTGCAAAAGCCTCAGCCGGGTCAAGACCGAACTTTGGATCACCTTCCTTTCTCTATTCCTTATCCTTTCTCCATTTGGCTACAACCTCCTTACTGTACTTTGGCTTCTTCTTAGGATTTGAACTGGTTTGAGGATCATACTTTTGAGTAATACCAGTAGATTGAATGTCTTTGGCTGGCATAGGTGCCGATTGATTCTGAGCCGATTCAGCTTCTATATCTCTGAAAAAAAGTTTTGAATTCTGATCAAAACAAACATTAAACTTCTTCATAGTAATTTTGCTAATCCAGGAGGGTTTAAGATCTATCAGGGTTCCTTTGAAAGGGATGTTGAAAAACTTCATACTCTCGAGAATAAACTTTGTAAGAATAGATGGATACATAATCAAATGAGATTTGATTTCCCCTGACTTCACATTCTTAATTGTTTCGAAAACATACCCCATGGGATTCATTCACTTTTCTCATGTTGACAAGATAGTCCAACATGAATATATCAGATACTTTCAGAGTTTCTCTATCCCCTCTCCTTGGAATAAGAAAACCTTGCATCCATAGAGTTACAAACCGATTGTCTGGAGAAAGATGATCCACTTTTCTCTTTTCTTCATTTATAACAAACAAATACTTTTTAGCACTTCTCTATTAAACGTATCGACTTCCTCTGGTAGTTTATGAGATGAAAAAAAAAGAATCCCCTTCTGTTGGGACATTCAGAAAATGAGCCGCTTGTTTCACAGACATAGATAACTTTCTATCGTACACAGAAAAATTGATAGTCATATTCTTGTCAAAAGATACAGTTTTATAGAACTGATAGACTTCATCAAAGATAACCGGGTCTTGAGAAACAGGGTTTTCAACACACAAATGCTCCCATCCTTGAAACAAGATAATCCTCTTGATAGTAGAATCATACGAATCATAGAAGTCTCTGGAGACTAACCTTTCCCTTAAAAGATCTTTTTCTGAGAAAGCCTTTGAGGACATATCGGCAGGAGTGTTGGCAGAAGACTAAGACATAAGGATGCTGCCGATGAAAGATCGTACGATGACTTAAAATAATGAGTCAGAGCTTTGTCATAGATCCTGAAAAAAACGATGTGGGTTTGGAGAGGGGGGCTATTTATAGGCGATACAGGGATGACCGTTGATCTTCTACAGTCAGGATTAGAGGAAAACAGATCAATGGTTAGGATTAAAAACGAAAATAAAAAAAATAAAAAAAATGGAAAGTACCTGCCGGAGAACGTAAGGTAGTTGTTGGTTTTATTAGAGCTAAAAATAATACACAACCGTATGAAATTAAATAAAACTATCAATCGATATACCTATGGAAAAAAAAGTTGTTACCATGAACTGTCAGGCCAATGGAAAACAATCTTGTTACCATGAATTGACAAGCCGGTGGAAAACAAACTCATTACCATGAACTGACAAGCCAATGGAAAACAAACTTGTTACCATGAACTGTCAAGCTGATGGAAAACAAACTCGTTACCATGAACTGTCAAGCTGATGGAAAACAAACTCGTTACCATGAACTGACAAGCCGATGGAAAAGAAATTCATTACCATCATCAGTCGATACGATGGAAAATAAATTCATTACCATCATCGGTCGATACGATGGAAAATAAATTCATTACCATCATCGGTCGATACGATGGAAAAGAAATTCATTACCATCATCGGTCCATACGATGAAAAAGAATTTCATTACCATCATCGGTCGATACGATGGAAAAGAATTTCATTACCATCATTGGTCGATACGATGGAAAAGAAATTCATTACCATCATCGGTCGATACGATGGAAAAGAAATTCATTACCATCATCGGTCGATACGATGGAAAAGAAATTTATTACCATCATCGGTCGTTATGATAAAACTTTCAATACGATAAACAGAAAAGTAAATGATACGATAAAACTTTCAATACGATAAACAGAAAAGTAAATACCCATACCAAGAGAGTAAACAATTAAAGATCATAAGATAAAAACATAGAAAAAATATGTCCTCCCCCTTTCAGAAGGAGTTATTTAATGTTAGGAGAATTTTAAAACATGAAGTGGATATGAATGATTATTTTAATGTAATCATTCCTAGATTCTGTTTTATAAACTCAAATCTATCGGAAGGTAATGGTTTTGTAAAAATGCCAGCAAGTTGTTCTTGCGTTCCGATAAATTGTAAAACGATGTCTCCTTTCTGTGTGTGATCCCTAAGAAAGTGATTCCTAACATCTATATGTTTTGCACGAGAGTGGTGTGCTGGGTTCTTACTAAGAGCTATGGAACTAGTATTATCACAAAGAATTTGAGTTTTGGAGAAACTCAAACCATAGTCAGTGAGTGTGTGTTGCATCCACAATACTTGAGCACAGCAACTTCCAGCTGCTACATATTCAGCTTCAGCAGTGGATAGTGCTACTGAGTGTTGTTTCTTGCATGACCAAGAAACCAGAGAATCTCCTAAGAAATGACATGTTCTAGATGTACTTTTTATATCCATTCTATAACCATCAAAGTCGGCATCTAAAAAACTTTTTAAGACAAAATCATTCCCAGAAGAATAAAAAAGACCTAAATCCATAGTGCCTTTTAAATACCGAAAGATTCTCTTTACGGCTTTTAAATGAGACTCTTTTGGATTAGATTGATATCTCGCACATAAGCATACAGAAAACATTAAGTCGGGTCGACTAGTTGTCAAGTATAGAAAACTTCCTATCATACCTCTAAAGATTGTTTGATCTACTGGTTTCCCAGTTTCATCAAGATCAAGAGTATTTGAGGTACCAATTGGAGTCCTAATACTTTTAGTTTTGTCATATCCATACTTTTTGAGTAAGTATTTAATATACTTGTGTTGAGATATATATGTCCCTTCTGGTTTTTGAGAAATTTGAAAACCTAAAAATAATGTTAACTCACCCATCATACTGATTTCAAACTCAGATTTCATTAAATTTGAAAAAGAATCAGTTAAAGATTTCTGAGTTGATCCAAATATGATGTCATCAACATAGATTTGAACAATCAAAACATTTTTATTTTCCTTTTTTATAAAAAGGGTTGGATCTTTTGTACCTTTTGTATAATTGTTTTGTAAAAGAAATCTTGTAAATCTATCATACCATGCTCTAGGGGCTTGCTTAAGACCATATAGAGCCTTGGTAAGTTTAAAAACATGATCAGGATGTTTTGGGTCTTGAAAACCATGAGGTTGTTCGACAAAAACTTCTTCTTGAACAAAACCATTTAGAAAATCACATTTTACATCCATTTGAAATAGTTTGAAATTGAAATATGCTGCGAAGGCAAATAGAATACGAATAGATTCAAGTCTAGCTACAGGAGCATATGTTTCTACATAGTCTATTCCCTCTTGTTGATTATAGCCTTTAACAACAAGTCTTGCTTTATTTCTTACAATGATTCCATTTTCATCACATTTGTTTCTGAAAACCCATTTTACACCAATTATAGTTGTTTCTTTAGGTCTATCAACTAAAGTCCAGACTTGATTCATCTCAAATTCATTTAGTTCATCTTGCATTGCTTTGATCCAATCATCATCACCTAAGACCTCACTTGAACTTTTAGGTTCAAATTGGGAAAGAAAAGCAAGATGTTCTATTTCATTTCTTAAGGAATTTTTGGTCCTTACAGGTTGATTTACATCACCAATGATGTTATCACTGGGATTATTCCTAAGAAACAATTGATTTGGGTTTTGTAAAACCTGCTCATCAATATATGGTAGAAAATATTCTGTGGTAAATGTTTCAGGAACACTTTCTTGAACATTTTACTTATTAGAGTGATCTTCTAATAACGGTTGATAAACATTTTTAGAAAACACATCCTAGGATGTAGGATTGGGTTGATTGAAAACAAAAGGATGAGTTTCATTGAATTTCACATGCACTGTTTCCTCAACAATACAAGTGTTTTTATTGAAAACTCTATAAGCCTTAGAAGTTGTGCAGTAACCTAGAAATATTCCTTCATCTGATTTTGGTGCAAATTTGTGTAGATTATCTTTTGTATTCAGAATGAATACTTTGCATCCAAAAACTTTGAAGTATGAAACTTTAGGTTTTCGGCCAGTCCATAACTCATAGGGAGTTTTATTAAGAAATGGTCTAGTTAAAACATGATTTATAGTATAACAGGCAGTACTAACAGCTTCAACCCAAAAGTTCTTAGAAATTGAGTATTCACTCAACATGGTTCGAGTCATTTCCTGAATAATACGATTTCTTCTTTCAACAATACCATTTTGCTGAGGAGTTCTTGGAGCTGAGAAATTGTGATTAATACCTTTCTTACTACAAAAAGTTTCAAAATCTGAATTTTGAAATTCACCACCATGATCACTATGAATAGTTATCAATGGTAGGTTTTTCTCATTTTTAACTTGGGCTCTAAAATTTTTGAAAAAGGAAAAGACTTCAGATTTCTTTGGGAGAAAGTAGACCCATGTAAATCTAGTAAAGTCATCAACTAAAACAAATACATAGTATTTGCCTCCAATGCTTCCAGTTTGTGTAGGACCAAAAAGATCCAAATGCACTAGCTGTAATGCATTAGAAGTTGAAACTTCATTAATTGATTTAAATCTAGTTTTATGTTGCTTTCCAAATTGAAAAGGATCGCAGACTTTTGAAGAATCATATCTAAGATCCAGTAGTCCTTTCACAAGTCTTTTCTTTGAAAGTTTACTAAGGTTTCTCAGATTACAGTGTCCTAGTCTCCTATGCCATATCCATGATTGGTCTTCTATTGCACTTAAGCAGGGTAAGTTTTGGTTCCTAAGGTCTTCTAAGTTAATAGTGTAAACATTCTCTTGCCTATGGGCAGATAGAATGAACTCATCCTTGTAATTGTATACTAGACACTTATCATTTCTAAAATTCACAAGGTAACATTCATCACATAATTGACTTATGCTGATGAGATTGTGCCTAAGACCTTTAACAAACAAAACATTTGAGATAATAACTTTTCTAAGAAAAACGATATTACCTATACCAACAATCTTTCCTTGAGCATTATCTCTGAAGGTAACTTTTCCACCTTTTGTTTTGATAACCTTTTCAAAGAGATCTTTGTTTCCAGTCATGTCTCGAGAATAACCACTATCCATGTACCAAATTTTTTTATTGGTACACTTCTCATTTTCCTGAAAAAGAAACAATTAGTTTTTCGGAATCCAACCTTGTTTGGATCCAGAAGGGTTAGATAAAAGAATTTTAGGAATCCACATTTGTTTTGAAAATGAGCTTTATGAAATCCTAAGGATTGAGTTCTGTTAAGAGAACAATCTCTTCTCCAGTGTCCTCCACATTGACACTTAGAACAAAAAGGGGTTTTTTGAGGAACAAAATAGTTATTACTAAAAACAGATTTGGAATAAGTATAACCAAGACCAGAACGATTTCTCAAAGGTCTAATTTGAGAATAAATCCTGTCAAAGTTTTCCTTCCCATGAGTAAAGTTTGACAAACATTTTTTCAAGGAAGAAATTTCTGACTTTAGTTTTAAAACTAAATTCTTATTTTCCAAAACATTTGAATTTGAACTAGAGTTAGGCTCTAAAATATTTTTCTTTGAGATTACATTTTCAAGATCCTTAGAAAGTTTATCCTTTTCAAATTTGACTTTCTCAAGGGTTTTTAAAATATTTTCAAAATCAGAAGTTTTCACATCAAGATCCTTAGAAAGATCTGATACTTATTTAGTCAAGATTGAAATTCTAGAATTATCTTTCTCAAGCTTCTTCATGAGTTTAGAATTTTTGTTTTCAAGTAATTTAACAAATCTAGATACTTCTTTGAAAGAAGGTAATTTATCATCTTCTGATGATGAAGATTCATCATTTGAAGATTCATAATATCTATTATCAGTATAATTTTCATTCAAAGAGACATTCGTAATAGCTTTAGCATTGTGTACCTTAGCCATGAGACATTGATCTTCAATTGGTAGTCTGGCTAGAAGTCCAATATTCCTCTATCCTGAGGACTCATATTCTGAAGAATCATCTGAAGAATCACTAACACTTGCGCTCCACGTATCATTTTCCTTCAATACTTTCTTTGTCTTATAAAACCTTTTCTTGTTTCTTTCAGAGTGTTTCTCCTTTCTGTCTTTCTTCTTCAGTAAAAGACAATCAGGCCTTATATGTCCTGCTTTCTTACATTCATAACAAGTTACCTCTGAATCTTTCTTATCTTTCCTATCTTTCTTTTTGAATCTATATTGAAGGTATTTATTTCCCAAAATCTTGTTCATTCTTCGAGCAAGATTGGCTAACTCATTATCCAAAAGATTACAATCACTTGAATCAGATATAACAACTTTCTTTACTTTAGAACTTGTAAGCCTTTCAGGTGTTTTAGCTTTAGAAGTAAAGGTTACACTTCCATTCAAATTCTTTTTCTTGTTGAAATCAGCATCTCTCTTCATTCTTGTCTCGTGCTGTAGAAGATTTCCAAAGAGTTCATCAAGAGTAATCTGGGAAACTTTTCTATTTTCATCAATAGTTGTCCTTTTTAACTCCAATTCATTTGGAATTATATCTATAATCTTATCAACAAGAGCTTCATCATCAAGACCTTTTTCACCCATTGATTGTAATCTGTTAAAAATTGTCATAAACCTTTGTTGCACTTTACATACTGGCTCTCCATAAGGAAAAACAAACCCATGATACTCTGCACGAAGCATTGCTCTCCTTGTTTCTATAACCTTGGATGTTCCAAAGTGAGTGACTTCCAATTTCTTCCAAATATAGTTGGCTGCTTCACATGAAGATATCTGACTATATATATTCCTGGTCATAGAGCATAATAAAGTATTATGTACCTTGTAATTCAGTTGATATTCTTGCTTCTCTTGGTTAGTGAAAGTACTGACTTCTTTATCAGGAATTTTATAACTTCCAGTAAGCATAATAAAATTGTCTACGCCAGTATTGATAACGAACGTCTTCATACGATCTCTCCAATACTCATAATCATTTCCATCAAAGATAGGTGGTCTAGAAGGATTCAGATTTTCTATTGACCCAATATTCATTCCTGTCATCTAATACAACAAAAACTTTTCCACTCCACACGTTAGTGTAGTAAGTAGTTAAGATAGTAATAAAGATAATAATACAAATCAGTGGAAAACCCTCCTTTGATACCAATTGTAGGATCGGATAAGTAGATATTTATATCTATTAGATGGAACAATACAAGAGGGGGTGAATTGTAGGTTTAAAAACCTTTGAGTTTTAGAAACTAAGAGATTAGTTTAAATGATCTTAAACTAATACAAATACAAACACCCACAAAAGTATTGAATATAAAATGGTATGATGTATTGTAATACTAATGTAATGTAAAACAATTGTATTCAAGATGAACACAATAATCGGAGTAATATAAAGATGAATGATTCTACCTTAAAGCGTATAGAATCAATCAATACAATATGTAATAGAATGATTGTAATTGAAACAATTACAATTGAGTATGTAAAGAAGAAAGGTAACAATACAAATTCCTTTCTAATAAAAGTAACAGTGGAAATGTAAAAGTATTACAATTCTTTTGACCCAAAGAGAAGGGTTATCCTTTCACCTAGGATAAAAGGTATGTCTCACCAATACCTTGGTGAGCCCTCGATACGAAGATCGGTTCGTCTGTCTGCCTATCCCCGGCAGCCCTCGATTTTGTAGGTAATCGGCACCTCTGTCTTTCAATCACTTGAAAGCCCTCGATACGATGATCGGACGCACAAAGCTCAAGACATGAGAGAAGTCACAGCATCTCTCTCTAGAACAAAGTATCACAGTTGTATCACGCTTGTTCTCAGTTGTCAAAATCCTTGCTCTCAGCTTCAAATGACCTTCTATTTATAGGCCTCGGGTTCCAACGGTCACATCTCCTCCAACGGTCATATTTCTCCGAAAAACTAGGAGGGACTTGGACACCTGGCATCATAATGGTCATATTGAAACAGAAAGGATGACATCGTTTTTATTAGTTCGTAACTAACTCAACGACATCATTTTGGTTAGAACAATATATATGAATAACATAAACATGAGTATGATTTATAATGAAGCATGTGTTTTTGACA
Organism: Viscum album; assembly: GCA_963277665.1. NCBI lineage: Eukaryota > Viridiplantae > Streptophyta > Magnoliopsida > Santalales > Viscaceae > Viscum > Viscum album. The sequence continues at coordinate 100,402,538 of OY728132.1, read as the reverse complement.
AAGTACCAACACAAGTATGTAATGAAAGATATGAGAAGCAGAGTCAATACAATTTCTATATTCAGTACGATCAGCTTGTTCAGTACGATCAGCATGGTCAGTACGATCAGCATGTTCAGTACGATCAGCATGTTCAGTACGATCAGCATGATCAGTACGATCAACATGTTTAGTACGATCAGCATGTTCAATATGATCAGCATGATCAGTACGATCATTATGGTCAGTACGATACGATAGACAAGGTTAGTACGATTAATAAGACATTTGTGATTTCCAAAACAAAACATAGAAGTCAAAAGAGGACTTTTGACTCAACACATGCATGTCTTATTGTATAGATTTATGTCATGTGACATTAGTAACAATTCTCTCTCAAATTGTTCCAACCTTTATTTTTTAATACACTGTCAGTATATGTATGATTGAGTGGGTCTAAGCAACCGTTAGATCTACCTCAGTAGATCATGTACCCTAGAACTTAGGATGATACTTTAATTCAACCATTGGAGAATTAATTTCACCACGGTCTTAACTAATTGTAATACCAATATCTGTTTTCCATATATTACAAAACATATTTCACTTGGAAAACTATGAAGCTACCACTATCCTTTTAGACACATGGAAAAGATTCATTCCAAATGAATATTATATGATCTTGTTACTTACTTGAATCCAAAACTAGATTATAGAAACATGCACCCTTATTGGTATTCTATGGGGTCAATATTCCCTTTCTAGTTGCTTCGTATAGAAACCTTCCATGATTAGTGGTCTTGACATACAATTCTCAATAAAATGATCATATAAATTAGCTATTTCAAGTAAAATTATAGTGGATTTAAGCATAACAACTTGGTATTACCAATCGATCATTGTTGGTACCATACTTGTACCAACCATGTATCGTCTCACTAGAATACCCACCACAATATTCAAAATAATTAGCCCATGTACTTTGATACATGGATTCTATTATTTAATTTTAATTAATCTTCTCAATTTTAGATAATTTTCATATAATGCATACTTGTAGGAATTATTAGTCTCAATGAATAGTGTATCACCAGTCATAGTGAATATAATACCAACACCATGGTTTTATCCTTCCTACACATTATGTGTCTCTAGAATATTCATATTCCATGAGCTCTTGTGGAACTTGTTCATATGGAAAATATTTTTGCATCTCAATCATTGGCTAAACCAAAGTCAATCTAACTCCCACTATCTCAAATAGAAATGTGGACCCTTTAATATAAATATTCTATCACTTGATTATAATCAGTATATCATAGGGATTTCAGTAATATCCTAAGAAACTTTTAGGATGATTACTATAGATTCACATTGTGTTTTTCTTTATGAAACTTTGTTTATATCCTAGAAAACTCTTTGCATCTAAACACATGTTCTAATGAAATAATGAATTTCTATCATACTATAACTCAAATGATATCCATTAGTCATGTTAGTTGTCATATGGTTATGGGATAACACTTTTATTTGCATTGTATGTCTTGAAAATAATGGGAAGTATCTAAAATGGATATATGTATCAATGTTGACTATCCTTACATAACTTTTATGTGTATAAGAAAATGTGCATTTATGAATTACTCCATGCTACATTTTTTATCAATGTTGATATGTAAGACTTGTCATCAATCATCCTTATTAGTATCATAGGCTTGATGTGGATAAGGTAATTTTCATTTAGGAATTACTCCATGCTATACTATATTGATTGATGAATGCTTGGTCAAGATATTCTTCAGAACACCAGTACAAAGCGACTCATATCTTCTAACCATGCATATACCATACTTCACTTTCACATTCCTTAAAACTCTTAAAGGAATCTTATGAGGTATAGGAATATACCTCTATCTTACCCTTGGAATAGGTCACACTCTTTATATGAACTAATTCTGAAAGATTTGTAGCATACCTTTATTTATAAAGGTTTCTTTGACCAAAATAAATAAGTATATACATCGATAATACCTAAGGTGTTTAGATCTAATGAGTCTAAATACCATACAGGATATATCCATGACATCCACTTTTAGTTTTACTTGAAAAAGAATTATCTTGTTGCAACTGGGTATATAATTCATACATTTTATATTCATTGGGTAATGTTAATGATTCAAGAATTGACGAACTATTGGTTGAGTATTAGGCACCACAAACAACATTCATTCCAAAACTAAAATGATGTCTATGTGTGTCAATTGGACATGTGAGATTAATCTTTTGGTAATAATCAATAAAAGTTCTACTAAAATCATTCACTTGGAAATTAGAAGTCATGTACTTTTCACCACTAACTTAGGAACCACCCTTTCTTAGATGCTTGGAGAATACACCCTATTTCTTGTAACATTTATATTACTTACTTGGTTACTTCATTTTAATACACATATGTGATAAACATATTGTGTTTAATACCCAAGAAGTATAACTGAAATATTATTTACTATTGATGAATATACCTGAAGAATAATTTTTTTTTTAAAGGTCCCTCGACCAAAAGGTCGAGGCATTTATTTATAAAAGTAAATAAAGTTACAAAAGGAGAAAACATGGGATGTTATTGCAATCAGCCTAATAAGGAGGGACTAGGTCCGCTGGAAGGGTATCTGACCAGGTAAGAGGCTCACCAACTCCCGTATTTTCAAGACTATCCACAACCATGTTTTACTCTTGATAAACATATGTGATAATGAAGTTGAGGCTCAAAAGAGTCTTCATGCATTCCATCCACTTTATTATAACCCTCTAAGAGATATGTAGTTTACTATTCTTGATGGCCTGCACAAGGGTGGTAGAGTCACTTTCCAACCAGATATTAGTCCAACCTTTCATTTTAGCAAACGAGACAGTGTGAATGATCCCAATCATCTCTACCTCAAGGGAACTAGTCACACAAAAAGTTCCATAGAAACATACCTTAACAGAATCATCATGGTCTCTAAAGAATTCTCCACACCCTGAAGGCCCTGGGTTTCCTTTAGAAGCACCGTCTATATTCACCTTTATCCAATGAGGGAAAGGAGGCATCCAAAACACTTCAAGAGTACCCGAAGCAGATCTGAAATTACCATGTACACCCAGATTTTTCAGAACCATAAAATTCTGTATATTGTTATCACACTCCCCCATACTAGCATCGCACATGTCTCTTATAGCAATAAAAATATGCTTCGTGACCAGCTTCAAAACACAGCCTCTCCTTGAGTGAAGTGCTGCATTGTGGTGCCACAAAATGGCATGTAGATTCCATAAATTGATTTCATGATATGAAAAGAAAATAACCTCCTATTTAATACCTATTTTATTTGAATAAAATTATGAAGGTTCATTTGGCATCACTCTTACCATTGGCCTTTTTTCCTTTCCTTTCATCATGTTCACCAAAAGAATTAAAAATTTCTATGAGTTCTTATTGACTCAGTGGACCTTACCTAAAAGGTAATGGATAAATTTATCCATAATTTTTATTTTGTAATATTAAACAAAACTAGAGTAAATGGGTGAAAATGATATGAGAAAATGATCTGTTGAAAGATTATGGTCCATATTTCAATTTACACATATCTAGTGTAATCTTCACCTATTAATATTTGTGCTTCACTTTCTCCTACCAAGATTCTCAGAGATAAGACAATATGTAATATCATCCATGTCCTAATGTAGTATCCATAACTCACATCATACTTTGATGATAGCATTATGACAAAACCATCATATATGTCATACATGAGCCTCCTATAAGCATTTTTTCACCCTCACTTTTTAAGGTGGCTCAAAAGGTATCGAGGACACCATCACCTTGATTTTATGATATTGTAGTATTGTGCACAAGTGCCTCTAATACTATTTGGAAATTTCTATGGGATAGAACATTGACTTTGTCCAATAAATATTGTATTGTATCTTGTGGTATTACTTTACATTTTTCTACAGAAATAAAATCTAATAAATTAGTACTTTTATATTGATTTCTAATTTAGACATTAATTATTATTTAAATCATTAAATGTCTCCCACTATTTTATGAAATTCTAGGAATCCTCTATACTAGAATCAGGATACTATGTCGCTTGAGTATTCTAGTGTTAATGATCCTTGAACTTCTTATCATAGTCTACAAGCTATGTCTATGCTACTACTCAGAGAGTTCAAGGTAGGTGTTTGACTGGACAACTGAATTAACTCATGGATCCTTGATCTGTTGAGTGAAGTCCCAACTTTTAAAATCATAAATATGATTTATTCAATGTTTTCTTCTAAAGTTTCAACAAGCTTTCTATAACTACTCATTTTCTACCAACTTCAGTTAAGTCAACTCATCACTCTCATAAGAACTCCCCAGTAGTATGAGTCACTATTAACTATGGTTGACCGAGCACCCCATACACTTATTTTTGTTCAAATTTTAATGATGGAAGACATTTTTAAACTTAATATTTTTTAGGGTTTTATATTTTTCTTGATGAATGTAATCCATTTCTATTAATTTGTTTAATCTATGTTTTATTGCTTACAACTAAACATTAATAGAAAAACATTCATCACTTCTTTATGCATTTTTATTAGTTATAATTTTATGTGTTCTATCACTATTATTAAAATTCATAAAATAATAAACAAATACATAATGGAAATTAATACTTAACTAGTCTTGAGTATCTGATATTGATTGATCCATTTAAACTTAATGGATCAACCATAACCTAAGAGAATCATACCTGAGTCACGGCTTAACTCATGATGCAGCTCGTTCCAATCCAGTGTGACCACATCTCATCTGAATTCTATATCTTCTTGGTGTTTTCTACATCTTACACCATCCTAATCATAGTACAAAAATAATCACATGTAGATGAGGGGGTCTTAGGAGTAAAAAATACAGACTGATAAATTGGACGCACAGACCCGTATATATATTAAATGATAAAAAATGATGATATATATATTGTATTATTTAATTACAATCATCAGACACAATTAAATAATTAATTAAATAAAATAAACTAGACTAACATACATGGAAGGTCAATGATCAAGACTGGTCAGTGGGTAAAAAAATAAACAAAAATAAATAAATTACAATAAATTAAAGTATGAAGGTATTTAATTAAATTAAATGAATTAATTAAATTAAATAATTTAATTCTATTTGGTCTCATAATTAATTTAATTTTAATTATAAAAATAAAATTAATTAATTAATTTAATTTAATAGAAAAATTAAATTAATTGTTTCCAGTATATTAAAATTATTATTAGTTTAAACCAAAATTAATTTTAATTAATTTAACTTAATACTAAAATTAAATTAATTAACTTAATCGATTTTGATTATTTAAATAACTTCTCGGGCACCACAACCCCCAGTAAGGCCAAAATAGGTTAGGTCGAACCCATGCAAGCTCATTCTAGGTCGAGCATACCCCGTGTAGAGGTATTCTACGTCATGAAGACCTACCATAACTTGTTCTAGGTCAGGAAGATCCATCTAAGCTCATGTAAACCCATAATGGGTAGGCAACACCTGTGGGGAGACTAACTAGGAAAAACAAAACTAGGGCAGGGATTACCAAATGACACCGATCACCGGAGACGCTGTCAGTGGTGGCTCGGGGTGGCATCTTGATCTAGATCTAGTGTAGTGATGGTGATTGGGATGTTTGGACTGTATATGGTCATTGGGGGAGCCCCAAGAACAATGGTGGACCACGGGGTTTAGCTAGCATGGGTCAGTGGTCGATCTGATGAATGGGGTATTGACGGTATCCTAATGTCCCGGTCATGGAGCGAGCGATCGATGGTGATTCGGGGTGGAGGCATGGTAGGGGTGCGGGGTTCTGGCAACAAATACGGCACGGGGGACGACCGAGGGTGGTGGGCTGCTCGTTCTTCAGTGCAGGTGATTGTGGGAGGGTGGGCTAATCGTGCGGGTGGCATCCTAGCAGCGAGAGACAACGACTCCAGGGAGAGGTGGGTGGTAGTCCCGAATCTAGTCATTGAAGACTGGATCAAGGAGGCACTGCAATGACATTGTCCTCATTCGTAGTGGGCGGTAGTGAAACTCGACGTGAGCGGAGGTGGCGGCCTGCAGTGTCTGGTGCCAGATGAGCTATGTGCCGGAGGGTCATAGACAGAGGATCTCACCGCAACAAGGGAATATTGAGGAGAGGAAGACCTCATGGAATGGGAAGGATGAGTGGTTTTTGGTAGTTTTGGTCGGTTGACTAGCAATGGGAGGTGCACCGCTGGGTGAGGGGAGGAGCGACTCGCTACACTCCTGAGGAGGTCGACCGGCTAAAGGTGGCGACTCTCATAGTGGATAGAGGTGTGACCGGAAGGTGGGTCCAGCTAGGGGTGGTTGTCAGCTGTAGTTCAACTTGATGGGAGAGGGGAACCACGATAGAGTGAAATGGCTGATAGGCTTGCTAGGAGAGGGAGGAGCGACAATGGATTCTTCCAGTAGCTCTCCACCCCAAACCCCCTTTTTTTTAAAAACTTTTCTTTCATAACCGTCCACCCCATTTTCAAGCCCCATCTTAACAAAATTAAAACCCATGAATTTCACTCTTGTTTATTTCTTCAAATTCAAAATGCAACCCTTTTTACATTTTTTGATTATTTGGACAAACGTAGGTATTTATTTAACTAAAAAATAGCTGCCTAAAGAATTTTTTATATAATAATTATTATTCTTCATCCAATGTAATTAGTCGTTATAAATAATATTATTATTATTTATTCATTTTTTAACATCTGAAAAATATTGTTCTAATGTTCGATGTTCGGTCGAAACCTGGTCGGATTTGTGAGATGGTTGGAATCTATAAAAATCACCTCCGTCTAGAAAAAAAGAGTGAAATAATATATATTAAATATATGTTTTAAAATTTTAATACCCAAAATCAAATCAAAAACATTCCATAAAAAAATTCATATGAACATAACTCAGTCATCCAAGATCGGATTGAAATGCGGTCGGATCCATTAAGACTTATTTAATACCCTATACTTAATTTCAATGAAACTTAATTTTTTTTATTGGCTCGAAATAATTACATGATTCCTCTGATATTAATTGAAGGTATAAGGGTGAATAGTGGAAGCTGATGGGTCAGAAATTAAAAAATTTCATCAACAGGGGTGATGAAACTTGTCATCTTTAGTGATCTAAGCCCTGGTATAGGTTTGAGGTTCTCACATGAATTATTTAAAGAACAAAAATAAATCGAAATGTGTACCTCATTCTGAATCAGAGTGCGCTTGACATCAGCTCATCATCAGTAACCATTTCTTGAAGGATCTAAATCTAAAACCCTCTAGATCATCCACACACACTCTAAAAATCTATACGATCACCGTTTATTGAATTCTGGGTGTTGGCACAGAGCTTCGATGAATCCTTCAACGTTGCAATGATCACCTCGATCTCATTCCTTCAATCGGTCGAAGGCATTATTGGATCGACACTCTAAGAGGTAATTTCTCTCTCTAGAAGATGGTAGGAGAGATAATCTCTCATTTTTTTTGGAATGAACAACACACAATGAGCTTATCCTCTCCCACTTATATAGTGGCTCGAAAAAATACATGGATAGGGTTCCTGACACCTTGAAAATAAATCATCCACTAAATAATCAATAAATAATTATGACGGACTAAACTACATCATAAATATTATTTATATTTTATCACATACCAATAATATATATTAAATATATTATATGATAAAACTGATCCATTTAACTTGACTCGTAATTCCCACTAATATTAAATGAGCCTAGAATATTAAAATAATATTCTTTCGTATAATATTTTTCTTATATTCATTAAATATCTTGTGAATAATTTTAATAAATAAATTCAACCCAATTATTTTTTACTTGAATAATAATGAATTTATTTATTTATCATTGTTCGATAAAACTAGACAACTCTTGGACCCCATGGTGGGGGCCGCCATGCCTGATATACCTATTTGCTAGAATATGGAAGATTCTTGAATAAACTATTGTTTGTGACCCTTAGAACCTTATCTCAATATAAATGAATATTATTCATAGACTAAGATCAAAATATAGAAACTCATCAAGGCCCCTAAATAGATAAATAATAACCATAGCAACAACAACCAACCTACGAACACACACTGTGTAATATAATCACTTTGTCTTTAGATATTTCATAAAGCAGGATGCACACTTGTGTCATCATCCTTTATTGATTTATTATTTGTTGATCTAACTGGATGGACTTACCTTCTACTACCTTGGACAAGGATTTATGAAGGTACTACCATCTCGATCAACCAGACCCAGGATATATTACTTCCTCAACTCGGAAGTGAAAAATTATATCTTGATCATTCAACCAAATCCATACCACCAATGACACATCCAACATAAGCTACCTCACCATGATTTCATTATCATGGTTTTTGTCTTGAATCAAATTATATGATCAAATGGAACACATTGATAATGATCTCAAGTTAGGAGACCAATACAAATGTCTATAGATAGGAAGAACCAATGACACCTGAAACATGTAGTGTTCTTATTGTCAGGTATGTCCTCATGATCTCAAATATGAGAGATCACCAAGTGTGAACTTCATGAGAATAAGCCTCGATGTTTATGAGCCTCCATCACATGATAGTAAGAAATCTACTATGTCCATTCAGTAAGATATATCTAGACCATAGGACATATATTTAAGATTAATTTCATGGTATCTGAAAGTTCTCATTATAGTATGGGATATTTTATAACCTTTTGATACGATAATTAATCTATGGACATTACTATTTAAATAGTGGAAACATAAATATCTACACTATAATGGTAAGTGTACATCTTGAATATCTAACTGTATACATGAAATGGTAATCAAAATTACTAATAAATCTGGGTCTAGAGAACCCACTTTTACAAAAACAGTGGCCTCAATTTTCCCTTACATAGTTTCCTGGAGGTGTTTCATGGTTTATACTAATCGTGATCAAACTGTGAACCTCCAAAAAATCCTCAAAACATGAAAAAGATCCTATGAACCTCCCAAAACTTAATTCATTCATTTTATATAGTTAAAATACATAAATAAACGATCAAGTACCTAAAACTAGGGCTGCTACACTGTGCATATGACCTCCCTCGTCGTTGATCCATTTATACCGCCTCCCTTGTACCTTTCATTTCTTCTTCAAATTTTCTCCACCTCCAGCTCATCAACTATATCTACAACATTACCTATAGATACCATAGATTCATTCATTCCTACCAAATATCCCTCAATCCCCCTACCCTAGTTGTCTCCCTAAAACTATTGTAGTCTATTTCCCCAAAATCTAATAGAAGGTATGTGTTTCCTTATTTCCTCCTTTAATTATGACTTCCACCCACCTTCCCCATTTATGATTATTTTTTTATTACCCATCCCTAATACTCTATACTCCAAGTTGATCCCTAATTTCCTACAATAATCCTCTATCTACTTCTCTCTTAATTTATTACTTTTCTCACTTTTTAATATCCTCGTTCTTCAATCTCTATTACGTTTACTGCATCTGATTATTAAATTTTGATTCTCTTAGATTAACTATATTTTTTCATTATTTTTTATCACTTCTTCATTATATAATTTTAATATACCCTAATATACCTTCAATCTCATTTTTTAATACATTCTTTCAATATTTCATCTTACATATATTTAAATTTTCTAGTAAAACAAGTTCTTGTACCTAAATCTTAATCTATTAGGTCATGGGATTTCAATGTGTTTTGAGACTTTTCATTCACCTTGAAATCTTGTCTAATTATTTATCTACAAATTATAAATTAACTAGGACTTTTTTAGGAATTCACTTTTAGTTAAATTGCATGCAGTAAACTAACATGTTAGGTGACCACTTAAACTAAGATTATTTTATTGGTTTGTGGGATTGAAATGTTTCTCAAGAATTATCTTATTGTCTAGATTAGACAACTCAAGAGGTGGGTAAATTGAGTTTCCAACAAAAAAAATTGTTTAAAAACAATTGGTTCATAGGTGTGTGATCATTATTCATTGAATCACAAGTGGGATGACTGCAAATGGGTTCTTCTCTAATTGTGGTAGCCAATGTGGATTGTGATGTATGTAGGGTGACATCCATGGGATAATTTGGGCATATACCCATTGACTCAAGATTAATGATTTTATTAAAATATATATATATATATTGATATTAAAATTATTATATATCTTTTATTAGTATGATTTTGAACTTGTTTTCTGAATATTAATACTAAAAAAATAGGTTATCCCATGACCCGTGTGGGCTAGCTTGTAAGGTCTATAGTACAACATTAATTAAGCCCTTTTTTATTTGAATTATAATTTTTAAATCCCAACCTATGTTTTTTTACAGGAAAAATGGGCTCTCCCAATGTTCATGGCCCATATTCCTGACTCTACATCCTGTGTAATTAAAAAATCTCTCTCTTTTTCTAATTTTTGCATGCACTTCCCTGCATGCAACTCTTCCTCCTCCACCTTAACTCACTAACAATAAATTATTTAACCTATCTTATTTTTTCAAGCTTAAACCGTTGGTCCTGACCTGTATTCCCAACTCTACTTCCCATGTAATTAAAAAATGCCTCGTTTCCCCTAATTTTTCCACACCACTCCATGCACGACTCTTCCTCGTTTACCTCACTCACTTATAAGAAATGAGTCACTATCACTTGTTTCCCAATATTGAAGTTCTCCACACAAATCATGTATTCACTACCCCACCAATTCATTTGATGAAATAATTTTCAATGGAAAATAAAAAGATTTATCAAATAATAAAATTAGAAAATGGCTACTCATTTTGATTACAATTTGTGTCATGTCAGGTCAACCCGTTTAATATTCATGTCAAAATGTTCAATCATAACCCACATCATTTATTAATCAAGTTATAATGTCACATTTTATTTAATATTTAATCAATTATGTAATATATTTACAAATAATATATTATATCTTACATCTTTATATTAATTAAAATTATTAGTATAATAAAAATAATCATTAATCAAAATAAAACACATGTATTTATTAATTTACTTAAAAATAAAATATTTTATTTAAACATATATTCATATAGATTTTAATTATCTAAATAGTTGTGTTATTCATAAGAAAACATTATAAATTGCACCTTTCTTTAATAAACAATCAAAATCTATACATCCATTCCACGTGTCATCATTTTTTTATGCTCTTTTCCCTCCATCATCCTCAAAAATTCACCTCGTTCCTATAGTTGGGAAAAAATTGGATGCCTATGAATGACTTTGGATCTCCCTTGACCCAACCTCTCCCTTCAATCTCCCTCATCATTGATCCATTTATGCTACCTCCCTCACACCTTTCATTTCTTTTTTAAATTTGCTCCACCTTCAGCTCATTGCTCTGATCCACATCATTTCTTACAGCCATTGAAGATTCATTCATGCCTACTGGAAATGTAATGTCTCAGATTTTTTCATGTATTGATTTTAAATATTATATGGAATTAATTTGAGACCAGACGCTGAGATGGCGTGTGATTTTAAGGCCCAATGTGCTCGGAATAAATTATTTAAATATATTAAATATATTAAATAGCACGTGTGAGTGGTTTTTCTAAAAAAGTGGAATGACCTCTAAATGGGTGCCTAGATCAGAAATCTGAGGACACTGTTACATTCAGAGCAGTAATTTTACCTTAGGTGAGCCCTAACATTCACCGGAGCGGGTTAACTGTGAAAAGTAGTTTTTTGAATTTTAATAAATAAAATAAATGGAGAATTTATTTTATTTTATCATTTCTCAAATATAGAAGTGTTTCCTTTTTAAATAATCTTTGGGTAGGAGTTTAGGGTTAGATGGATAACCTTGGGATTTCCTGGAGGCTCAGGATAGAACTCAAAGAACTCTCTCAACAATGAATGACAACGGAGCTTGGATTAGAGATCTACTGACGTTGTTTTGATGAATTTTGCCAACGGTGATGATGTGATGATCAGCCCTCTTTAGTGGACGATCCAACCCCAAGGTAGGGAATTATTATTTCAAATTATTCTTTCCCCATTCTTATAATTAACGACTAGCATGGATCTACCAATGAATAGGTTGACCCACTGTTTGATCATCCATGCGGGATGGATTTTGACTGTGGGATTATTTTCAGGGTTTAATTATTTGAATTTATTTAATTTTTATTGATCATTATTATGGAATGGATTGAGGCTAGAATGAAAAAAACAATTGAGGTTCATTCTTTGGGTTGCTCCTTGTGTATTTCTCCCCTGAAATTCTTCTCATTCTTTGTGTTCTTTGTGATTTACAAACAAACAATTGTTGCAGCTTCGTTTCGCAGCGCAACGATCTGAGATTGAAGATCTAGCATCGGTATGACTCGACAGAGGTACGGTGGTGGTTGTATTAGAGGATTGAATAATAGTGGGTGATGATTTCTCATTCTTCATCAGAAATAAAGAATGATTATAATCTTGTTTTTTGAGTTGATTCAAGGCCCAAATCTTACTGATTCGGTGATGGCGTGACCAAACGACCTTGGATCTGAAGGTTTCTGATGAGGTGTAGCCAAGATCGGTGGTCGAAGCGATGGGGAAGATGACCAGAGTGTGAACTAGGGATTCTAGAAAATCTCAATTAACATGGTGTGTATTTTGGAATACAAGACGTGTGGGACCCGCTGAGCGACGACTAGGGTTTTGGTAGTCAATTTGATGTCACACGTTATATGACCCATATCACATGGCATATGGGCCCCTTTACCAATACTCATCGTATATCTTAGAAGATTCATGTACATGGGCATAGTACACGGGTTTACCACACGGAGTGTACTCCCCCACACGGCTTAGCTGGACCGGTTACATAGATTACCCCGTGTACTGGTACATGGAAAAGAACACATGGTCTGAACTCATGTACTAAAACATAGATAACATACATAGAGAACACCCTAAATAGTATGTCATGGCATTTGACCCTTTCTACACACCTTGTATACCTCTTCTACACGACATGTTCTCCTAACACAGGTCGTTGGACACAGGCAGTACCCGGGGTCAAGGGACACGGCGTGTGACCCTACTACATGTTGTGTACCCCCTTTCTACATGAATTAAATCTCTTTTCCATAATATCTTGGAAATTTTTTTAGGGTTCATGCCCTTGATTGTTTCCCTGAATGTTGATGCGTATCGTTTCCTACTCATAGAAGTATGATCCCTTCAGCATGAATTCTTGGATAAAGTTGTTGGAATCCCCTATGAGAGTCCTAGAGAAGGATCCTATATTCATTCTTCATGCCCTAGGTAGAGTCCTTGGTATTGATGTGATCAACTTCACCAGGCATCGATCCTCTACTTAGCAGGTTAATCCAGATGGAGTTGTTGGTATCACCCCATGGCCCGGGCTATGATCCTCATCTACAGTATCATATCTCTCTTTATCTCTTTCATGAAGGTTCCCAATAAACAATACTTCTTAGATGGATGTCATTAGTTCTATTGAACTCGGGAGTTCATACTCCCAGATGAGTGCTTTGTGGAATATTTGATATGGATCCCTAGTGTTGGTATACGGTAGTTATGACTTACCTCTAGACTTCATGTCTTGGTTTCATTATATATAGATATCCTTGTTATATGCTTTCAACATATACTTGTGTATAGATGACTGTATTTTCCCTTTGTGTATTGATTTGTAGTTTTGGGGTTTCCTACTGAGTATTTTTATACTCGCCCCTACACGGGATTTTCATGCACGTGTTGTGTCTTGTGCTGACGAGCGACCTTTTCATGAAGTCCTAGGAGGACCAGGACCATACAGTACTTTATGAGCTCAGATAGGCTGAGGTGTTCCTGCAGCTTTAGACAGTAGTCCCAGTACCTTTTTTTATAGGTTGGACTTTGTGGTTTAAATTTTTTTTAATGGACTTGTATTCTATCCCGGTTTACTTTACTGCACTTTACTTTCCTTTTGTAATCTAGTTAGGATGTAGTGGTATGCATGAATTTGTGTTCTTAGTGGTTTTTACATTTCAGTATTTGTGGGTTTGGGGAGTCATGACACGGTCCCCACTAAGACATTTCATGAAAGAGTGGTATCAAGGGGGAGGGGGTAGGTTCTACTTTAGGAATGGGAGTCTGTGATATTGGTTTAGAGAAATATTGTTAAGTGTTTTGAGTTCAACTTTCAGGTTAGGGACTCCAATGTTGGTGCGGTAGTTGACGTATCCATACACCAGGACTTTGATAGCCTACTTTCTGACTCAATACATGAGAACACTGGTTATAGGGAAAACAGTGGTACATGCATCATATAGGAATGGTTTGTGTTTTCCATGTACTTCTTGATTCAACTATCCAAATATACTCATTGACCATGGTACATCTTGTTTTTTTACAGGATGCCTCCACAACACATACAGCTAGGATTCAGTAGCTCGATCATGAGGATAACCCCCTCAGTGATGAGGCTTCAATACAGGGACTAATTTTCTAGATGTTACCACCAGGTGGTGCACCAACTATACTGCCACCTATGGAGCTACTTTTGGCACCTACAGTACCAGCAGACGAGGAGCACTGGCTAAGTGCACTTCATGAGTTCCGAAGATAGAGACCCCTCAGGTTCTGAGGAGAGATGACCCTCAGGCAGCTAAGGATTGATTTGAGGTAGTAACCTGAGTTTTTCATCTAGTTAGGAAACTAGCTAATCAGATGGTGATCCCGACAGCGATCCTTCTATAGGGATCAGTAGGGAAATGGTAGAGTTTGGCTATCCAGACTCATGATGAGGAAACTCTTTCATGTATAGAGTTATAATGCCTCTTCATAGAGGATTTCTCACTAGTTATATTGATATTTGTGCATAGATAGGAGCTTTTTCAACTCCAGTAGGGCAGTATGATAGTAACTTATTATTCATCGAGCTTCACCAACCTTTCTAAGTACTCGATGGATATGGTCAGGGACCAGTACTTTAGGGTTTGGACCTTAGAATGAGGCCTGCATAGGGAAATCCGAGCAAACATTATCCATTTGAGAATTCCTACTTATGTTGGGGTACTTGAGTGGGTTTTGGTGTTGGATTGCTTCCCGGATGATAAAAGACAGTCAGTGATAGTCAGAAATGGGAAGACAGGTGCAGAGACCTCAATATCAGGGAGAATATGTAAGTCTTAGGGATTTATACGTGGTATATGCTTCAAGAGGAGGTCCTAGGATAGAGGATCTGCCATTCGGGGTTCACATGGTGGATCCAATCATCCTAGGTAAAGGTGGTGCTACTCATGTGATGGTAGGGGACATATCACTCAAGATTGTCCAACCCACCATGTTGCTGATAAGGAGATAGTGGATAAACCACCAAGGCATAGGAATAGGTAGGAGCAGGTATATCTATAGGGCGGTGGGTGTGACAGAGGAGCTAGGAGAGTAGCAGGAGGTGGTCGATGTTTCGACTTGTTACCACCACCACCCCCAGGAGGTTTGTGCTAGGCTTAGAGAGTTGGAGGACAGGGGTGGGAATGGTTGCATGCGATCAAGGAATATGACCCAGGGGATCCAGGGATTATTTGAGGTATGATCTATGTATTTTCTACTCTAGTTGTCGTACTGATATACATAGGTTCTAGTCATTACTTTCTCTCCACATATCTTGTACGAGACCTTGAGATTACAATAGAACCTTTAACTTGACCCTTATGCTTGGAGACACCTATGGGAGGAGACTCAATGATCACACATTTATTCTGATAGTGAGACCTTACCCTTAGAGATTATAGTTTCAGTTAGAACCTCTTGGTGGCAGCATCGAGGCCTTATGAAGTCATTCTTGGTATGGATTGGTTATCTTTGGTCCATGCCTAGATTGACTATTTTAGGTGAAGGGTGTGGTGTGTATGTAGTGATGGAATTAGGTTTTGTTTTGTTGGTGAAAAGGAAACCTAGGAAGCATGGGATGGACTCATGTATAGGAGGGTGCATCTGATCACTCATCACTTGGCTAGCATGACCCTCGGTGTAGTAGATGTTATGAGTTTCATGTTCCCATTAGTAGTGGCTAAGTATGAGGATGTCTTTCCTGAATATGTTCCAAGATTACCTCATTACTAGGAGATAGAATTATACATTGACTTACACCCTGGGATAGCACTGATATATACACCAACATATCAATTGTCTCTCGCATAGCTTCGTGGCTGAGGGTGCAGTTGGAGGATTTGTAGAGGAATGGCTTCGTGAGACCCAGTGTTTCACCCTAGGCATCCCTAGTTTTGTTTTCCAAAAAGGTATACAAGAGCTTGAGGTTTTTTTTGGACTATCAGCACTTGAACCAGGTGACTTTGAAGAACAAGTATCCACTACTGATGATCGATGACCTATTCGATCAGTTGAGAGGGGTACGATGATTTTCAAAGGTTTACCTTCAATCAGGATATCACCAATTGTGAGTATGGAATGAGGATATACTTAAGATGGATTTCAGATGTTTCTATAGTCACTATTAGTACTTGGTGATTCCCTTTGGCATGAATAACTCCCCATCAGTTTTCATGGGACTCATGAACCAGATCTTTCATCCTTACTTAGTCTGGTTCATGGTAGTCTTCATCGAAGATGTCCTTGTGTACTCAGCATTCAAGTAAGAGCACACAAGAAACCTAAGGATGGTTTTGGATGTACTTTAAGAGCACCAACTTTATGGGAAACTCTTGAATTTGTAGTTCTGGATTCAGGCAGTCCACTTTCTAGGACATGTTATCTCAGCGGATGGAATGTCAATGGACCCTACCAAGGTGGAGGGAGTGTTAGCATGGGATCCACCTAGGAGTGTGGCGGAGGTGTTAATCTTCCTTGGGTTGGAAGGATATTACCAGAGATTCATACCTAATTTCTCTAGGATATTAGCACCTATGAAATATTTGACTCAAAAGGGAAAGCCTTTTATAGAAAGATAAGTGCAAGTAGGTTTTCCAGCAGTTGAGGTAGAGTTTTATGAGTGCTCCGATCTTGAGATTGTCGGAGGAGGGTGTCGAGTATATAGTGCTCTGTGATGAATTAAGGACCAGAATTGGTTGTGTCCTAATGCATAGGCAAGCGGTGATTACCTATGGTTCACTTCAGTTGAGGCTACATGAGAAGAACTATGTAACCCATGATATTGAGTTAGTAGTGGCAGTCTTCACATTGAAAATGTGTCGACACTACCTAATGGGAGAGCGGTTTATTATCTACTCTGATCAAAAGAGTCTCAAGTATATCTTCTCTTAGAAGGATCTGAACTTGAGATGGAAGAAATGGATAGAGTTCCTCCAGTACTATGACTTTGAGATTATATGTACTCCTGGGAAGGGGAACATGGTGGAAGATGCTCTTGGTAGGATATCTAGTTCATAGTTTCTAAATGAGGTGTCGGAGTAGTTTTCCTCATTATAGTTATCCTTTGTGGATGGATATGGAGCATCTTACCTCCAGTTGTTGGATGTTACCTATCCACTCTTACAGTGAGTCAAGGAGGCACAGCTTGAGGATACCGACTTTGAGACTCTGTATGCTTAGAAATCCACAAGGCATGCTCCTGATGGATATTCGAAATGTGGGGAGAACATTTTACTTTTCAGAGGATGTATAGTTATACCAGTGGTGTTATAGGAGGGGGTACTGTGGGAGTTTCATACATCCCCTTTGGCGGTACATCTTAGAGTGGAGAAGATGTACCAAGACCTCCGACGTTAGTTTTTTTGGATAGGGATGAAGAAGGTAGTGGAAGAGTTTATTTCTCGATGCCTTATGTGACAGCAAGTGAAGGCTGAGCACCAGGTTCAAACAGGTTTAGCTCAACCCCTTGAGTTTACATAATGGAAGTGGGATGGGATATCAATAGCTTTGTGATGGGTTTACCGCGTATGTCCAGGGGACATGATTCTATCTGGGTGATCATTGACTGACTCACCAATTCAGCCCACTTCCTAGCCATCTAGGATTAGGTTTCAGTGGATATCTTGGATCACCTCTATGTTCAGGATATAATTTGTCTTAATGGAGTTCTATCAATGATTGCTTCATATCATGATACTCATTTTACATCCTAGTTGTGAAAGGGATTGCATGAGGCATTTTGGACTTAGTTACACTTCAGCACAACATTTCCCCCCAGACAGATGGACAGACAGAGAGGATCATTTAGGTTCTAGAGGATATGTTACGAGCTTTCATGTTGGACTTTTCTCATAGTTGGGAGGATCACCTACCACTGGTGGAGTTTACATACAATAATAGCTACCATTCCACCATTGGTATGGAACCATTATAGGCTCTGTATGGGAAACCCTACAGGTCACCACTATACTGGGCTAACCCAGGAGAGTCAGCACTCATGGTCCAGGAGTTAGTGTGAGCGACTGCAAAGAAGGTTCATATCATTTAGGAGCGGATGAAGACTGCACAGAGCCAGCAGAATTCGTATGTTGATAGGAGACGGGGGCCTTTGGAGTTCGAGGAAGGATACCATGTGTTCCTTCAGGTCTCATCTTGATGTGGGTTACAAAGATTTTTTTATGGTGGCAAGTTATCTCTAAGGTTTATCAACCCTTTTTAGATACTGTGTAGAATTAGCAAGGTGGCATACCACCTAAATCTACCCCCGTAGTTTTACCGGGTACACGACGTCTTCCACGTGTTGTAGATGGGGAGGTACGTGCATGACTGATCACACGTCATCAATTGGGGAAAACTAGACATCAAGTATGGAGCGAGTTTTTATGAATACCCAGTGTAGATCAAGGATCAGTATAAGAGGATCCTTCATGTGTGAGTGATTCTCTTAGTTCATGTCTGGTGAAAGCACATGAATCTTTAGGATAACACATGGGAATGGTAGGCTCATATTTTTTGTGTAGTACCCACATCTTTTTTAGTAGATTTATTTTTGGATTTTTTGGGACATAAATCCCTAAGGTGGGGAGAATGTAATGTTCAGAATTTTTCTATGTATTTATTTTAAATATTATATGGAATTAATTCGAGACCAGGCGTTGAGACAATGTGTGATTCCCAGACCCGGCGTACTTGGAATAAATGTTTGAAATATATAAAATATATTAAATAGCATGTTCTAATGGTTTTCCTAAAAAGTGTAATAACTTATAAATGATTTCCCTGATCAGAAATCTGAGGGAATATTTGCATTTAGAGAAGCGATTTTACCTTAGGTGAGGCCAAATAGTGGCTAGCGCAGGTCAACTGTGAAAATTAGTTTTTGGCATTTTAATAAATAAAATAAATTGAGAATTTATTTTATTTTATTATTTCACTGACACAGTAGAGTTTCCCTTTTAAATAAGCCTTAGGTAGGAGTACAGGGATAGATAGATAACCCTGGGATTTCTTGGAGGCTCTAGAGAGAACTCATAGAACTCTCTCGATGGTGAATGATGACTGAGCTTGGATTGGAGATCGACAGACACTATTTTGATGGATCGTGCCAATGGTGGTGAAGTGGTGATCAATCCTCTTTAGTGGATGATCCAACCCCGAGGTATGGAATTATTATTTCATATTATTCTTTCCATGTTCTTAGAATTAATGATGAATGTGGATCAACCAATGAATAAGTTGACTTGTGGTTTGATCATCCTTATGGGATGGGTTTTGACTATAGGATTATTTCCAGGGCTCGATTGTTGGAATTGCTTTGGTTTTTCTTGATCATTTTTACAGAATGGATTGATTTTGGAATGAAAAACAACTGAGGTTCATTCCTTGGGTTGTTCCTTGTGCATTTCTTCCATGAAATTCTTTGTGTTCTTCACAATCTTTGTGGTTTACGAACAAATGATTGTTGCACCATCGTTTCATGGTGCAACGATCCAAGATTCAAGATCCAAAATCGATAAGAATCGACCGAGGTGCGATGGTGGTTGAGGTATCAAATCGAACGATGATGGGTGTTGATTTCTTGTTCTTCATCAGAAATGAAGAACAATGATGATATTGTTTTCTGAGTTGATTCAAGGCATGAATCTTACCAATTCGGTGATGGTGTGACCATAAAACCTTGGATATGGGGTTTCCTAAATAGGCGAAGCTGGGATTGGTGGTTGGAGTGATGGGGAAGACGACCGAAGTGAACCAGGGATTCTAGAAAATCCTGATTAACACGACATGTATTTCAAAATACACAATGTGTGGGCCCCATTGAGTGGTGTCTAGGGTTTTGGGAGTCAATTGTGAGTCACATAGTGTGTGGCCCCTATTACATGGCATGTGGGCCCCTTTCTCGAGACTCGGTGTGTATCTCAGAAGATACATGGATATAGGCATAGCACATGGGTTGACCACACTGCATTGCTCCCCCACACGACTTGGCTAGACCAGTTACATGGATTACCCTATGTACTAGTACACAGATAATCACATATAGGTTGAAGTCATGTACTAGCACATGGATAGCGTACATGGAGCATACCTTGGATAGTAGGACATAACATGTGAGCCTTTCTACATGCCATGTATACCTCTTCTACATGACATGTTCTCCTGACACGGTCTATTGGACATGGGAAATACACAAGGCTAAGGGACACAGTGTGTGTGACCCTACTACACACTGTGTACCCCCTTTGTACATGGCTTGAATCTCTTTTCCATCATATCTTGGATAGGTTTTTTTAGGGTTTGTTCCCTTGATTATTTCCCTAAAGGTTGATGTGTATCATTTCCTACTCATAGAAGTATGATCCCTTCAGCAGGACTTCCTAGATATAGTTATTAGAATCCCCTATGAGAGGCCCAGAGTAGGATCCTCTATTCATTCTTCATGACCTAGGTAGATTCCTTGGTATTGACATGGCCAACTTAACTGGGCATTGATCCTATACTTAGCAGGTTAATCCAGATGGAGTTGTTGGTATCACCCTATGTCCTTGGCTGTGATCCCCATCTGCGGTATCATACATCTCTCTCTCATGATAGTTCCTGACGAACAGTGCTTCTAGGATGGACATCATTAGTGTTATCAGACTCAGGAGTGTGTACTCCCGAATGAGTGCTTTGTGGAATCTTCAAGCTGTATACCTAGTGTTGGTATGTAGTAGTTGTGACTTACCTCTATACTTCATGTCTTGGTTTGAGTACATCTAGATGTCCTTGTTATATACTATCAACAGATACTTGTGTAGAGATTACTATATTTTCCCTTTTTTTGTTTCTTTATGGTTACGGGGTGTCCTACTCAGTATTGTTATACTCACACCTACATGGTTTTTTCCCGCACCTGTCATTTATTGTGCAGAAGAGAAACCTTTCGATAGATTCCTAGGCAGACTAGGACTAGGACCAGAACCAAATGGTACTTTGTGAGCTCAGACTGGATGAGGTGTTCATGCGGCTTCAAACAGCAGTCCCAGTACCTTTTTGTTTACAGGTTGGACTATGTGTTTTATAGACTTTCCTTTTGGTGGGCTTGTATTCTGGCATGGTTTACTTTACTTCACTTTACTATCCTATCATACTCTGGTTGGGATGTAGTGGTATGCATACATTTGTGTTCTTAGTGGTTTTTACATTTCAAAATTTTTGGTCTAGGGGAGGCGTGGCACAATCCCCACTAAGATCGGTCAGGATAGGAAAACCCTCAATCCCTCTTAAACCCTAGTTTTATCCCCAAGCCTCCTGTATTTCATTGTCCCAAAATCTAACAGAAGGTATGTGTTTCCTTTTTCCCGCCCTTAATTCTGACTTCTACCCACCTTCCCAATTTATGACTATTTTTGTGATTACCCATCCCTAATATTCTCTACTCCAATTTGATCCCTGATTTACTACATTAATCCTCTATCTACTCCTATACCAAGTGTTATCCTTTTCTCACTCTCTAATCTCCCCATTTTTCAATCTCTATTATGTTTACTGTAAATGATTAACAAATTTTTGATTCACTTGGATTAACTATATTTTTTCCATTATTTTTCTACCTCATATTCCTTCTTCAATTTTCTTATACCATAATATACCTTCACTCACATTTTTTTCTATATTATTCTAATATTGCATCTTATATATATTTAAATTTTTCAACAAAATAAGTGCTTCTACCTGAATCTTAATCTATTAAGTCATGTAATTTCAATGTGTTTTAAGACTTTTAATTCACCTTGACACCTTGTCCAATTACATATTTGAAAATTATAAATTAACCAACACTTATTTAAGATTTCACTTTTAATTAAATTGTGTGTTGTAAGCTAACATATTAGGTGACCACTTCAACCAAGCTTAATCTATTGGTTTTTAGGATTAAAATATGCCTTAAGAATTAGCTTGTTGGTCGGAGTGGACAACTCAAGAGGGGGGTGAATTGAGTTTCAATAAAAATTTATATTTAAAAACAATTGTTTCACATGAGCATCATGCATTGGATCGTAAGTGGGCTGATTGTGAATGTGTTCTTCTCTAATTATGGCATGCAATATGGATTGTGATGTATGTAGGGTGACGCTCACGGGCTAATCTGGGCATATACCCATTGACTTATTTTAAAGGATTTTATTAATATATATATATATATATATATATATATATTGATATTCAAATTATTGTATTTTTTTATTAATATGATTTTTATATCATTTTTTAAATATTAATATTAAAAAATGATTCAGGTTGTGTCATATATAGGCTAGCCTGTATAGGCTACGGGCTTAACAGTTTAACATTAAGCAATCCTAATTTTATTTGAATTATAAATTTTAAAGCCTATACTGTGGTTTTTTATGGGATAAATGGGCTCACACATCAGGCCTAACCCATATTATTGTCTCTACTTCCCGTGTAATTAAAAAATGTCTCTCTCTTTTTCTCGTTTTCTCCTTCATTACTCTGTGTGTGACTCTTCCTCCCCCACCTTGCCTCACTAACAAGAAATAATTTACCCTCTCTTATTTACTGAGCTTGAACCATTAGTCTTGACCTATATTCTTGACTCCACTTCCCATATAATTAAAAAATGCCTCTTTTCCCCAATTTTCTCACACCACTCTTTACACGACTCTTCCTCCTTAGCCACACCCACTGGTAAGAAATGAGTTACCCTCTCTTGTTCCAAAGCTTGAATTTTTTCCACACTAATCATATATTAATCCCCCCCCACCCCCATAATCCATTATATAAAACAATTATCAATAAAAAAATATTTATCAATTAATAAAAAAATAAAATGTTTACTCACTTTGGTTACAATTCGTGTCATATCAGGTCAACCCATTTAATATTCATGTCAAAATGTTCAAAAATAGCCCACCTTGTTTTTTAATCGAGTTATAATGTCACATTTTATTTAATATCTAATCAATTATTTAATATATTTACAAATAATTTATTATATTTTATATATTTATATTAATTAAAATTATTGTTATAATAAAAAATAATCATTAATTAAATAAAACACATATATTTATTAATTTACTTAAAATATATACCTCCATTACACATGTCATCATTTTCTACACTCTTTCCCCCCATAATCCTCAAAAATTCACCTCGTTCCTCCAATTGGGAAACCATTGGACACCTATGAATGACTCCAACTCTCCCTCAACTCAGCCTCTTCCTCTAACCTCCCTTGTCACCAATCCATTGTTATTTCCTACCTCACACCTTTCATTTATTATTCAACTTTTTTCAACCTCCAACTCATCACTCAGATCTATTTCATTGCCTATAGCTACCATAGATTCATTCGTTCCTACTATACAAACCTCAATGCCTCCTAAACCCCAGTTTTCTTCCTAATACTCTTGTAGTTTTTTGTCCCAAAATTTAATAGAAGGTATGAGTTTCTGTATTCCCTCCTTTAATTATGACTTCCACCCACCTTCCCTATTTATGATTATTTCTATGATTACCCATACCAAGTATTCTCTTCTCTAATTCAATCCCTAATTTCCTATAATCATCATCCATCTACTCCTCTCTCAAGTTCTCTCATTTTCTTACTCTCTAATATCCTTCTTCTTTAATCTCTATTATGTCTACTACATCTGATTACCAAACTTTTGATTCACTTGGATTCAATATATTTTTTTCATTATTATTTTGCCTTGTCTTCCTTCTTTGATTTCCATATACCCTAATATACCTTCACTCATATTGTTTATTACATTATTTTGATATTTCATCTTATAGATACTTAAATTTTCTTTCAAAACAAGTGATTGTGCCTAAATATTAATCTACTAGGTTACGAGATTTCAATGCATTCTGAGACTTTGAATTCACCTTAACACCATGTCCAATTACACATATGAAAATTATAAATTAAGAAACACTAATTTTGGAATTAAATTTTATACAATAATCTAACATGCCAGGTGACCACTTTAACAAATCTTAATCTATTGGTTTGTGGGATTGCAATGTGCCTTAATAATTAAATTTTTTGTCATATTTAACAACTCAAGAGGTGTGGTGAATTGATTTTATAATAAAAAAATTGTTTAAAAACAATTTAAAACCAAATCCCACAAATTATAAAAATAACTTCATTAACTAAAATAGTATAAATATATAATTTTATGTTTTTTATGGATTTCTCAAAGGCTCATTCACAGCCTAATTAAAAAAATTAAAATCAAATTAACCTTTGAAAAAAAAATATCATCACATCAAAAATATTATATAAATCACTAATTAAAGCTAACTATCTGATTATTGATTTTCTAATGAGTTTTTGAAGAAATAAATTGATTTCAAAAAACAAAGCAAAAACAAATTAACACACAGTGGAAATAAATACAAGTGGCTTAGTCTCAAGATGAGACCTAATCCTATCTACTTGATTTTCACCTATTGTCAATAAAATTGATTAGATAATAAATATAACCCCCACCTAGATCAGTTTTTATAGTTACAACTCTGCACAAAGTATTCTAGGCTACACATATCCTCTTCCATAGTTATTCATGGGATAACATTTTTAAACTAGTGAAAAAAAGGTTTTTCGCATCATTTTTGTTTTGTTAATGTAGGTTACCTCATGAAGTTATTTCTACTAAAATTTTAAATAATTTTTTTACATCTATTAATAATAACTAATGTTATAAATGTTACATATTTGGATAAGACCAATGTGATAAATACATTATCACATATGTTGTGTAAAAACCCACATGATAAAGTCTCTTATAAATGTTATTTAACATTTTTTTTAGAAAACCAATGTATAAAACAACATAAAAATTTTATATTTGGGGTTTTCCACATTTTTTATATAAAAATCAACATGGAAAACCACTTAGCGTGTCGGTTTTTTTGAAAAAAAACAACGTGGTAAATCTTCTTTTTACATTTTTCATGTATGTTATAAAACAACCGGCATGAAAAATATTTTTTAAAAAATAAAAAGCAATAAATTAGACCCACCTAGTAGTATATAAGCATAATAGAAATAGAAAAATATTAATTTCATAACCATAAAATAGCATCACAAAATCAATGAATTTTAACAAAAAAATTTGAAATTTAACCTTTACAATGTATATAAAAAATAAACTAAAACTCAATCAGATATATTAAATAATCCACACATTATCTTTATAAGTGTCTTAACTCTTTTTTGGTATAAGAATGAGGGTCATCAAAAAGCTAAAAATTAAAAATAAGGCATTTAACTTATATTCTGGATATAATGAATGAAAAATTAAAGGGAAGGTTATACTAAAATCTAACCTTCTGTAATTTTGTAACTATCTCGGTTAAAATTATTTCAAAAATAAATCTTAGAAAATAATATCTATATTCCTTTATTCTTTAAAGATTAAAATTCTATTTAAAAATAATTATTCAATTCAAAATATCATTTAAAGTACTTGCATCCAAAATGTAGTAATTATAAATAATAAGTCACATTTTATTTTACATATTTTATCTTTGAACTCTTATTTCCTATTATCTCTCTAAATTAATATCATTCCATATTTGAAAATAATATGTATGAAATAAATTTAAATTTCATTATAATATATATAAGTATTTAAATAATCAAACTTACGTGTTCGATACTTTCTTAAAATTATCTCGCATGTCACTATGTGTAGAGCATAGATAGTAATTTATATTCTATCTTGGAAAAAAATGACAACATCCAATTACCACTAATATACAAAAAAAAATATAATGTGAGTGTTTATTCAGTTAATAGATATAACAATTTATGAGATATATGTTCTATACTATTAAAGATAAGAAATCATCTGACACTGAATAGCATTATTTTGAAATATTTCATCAATATAAATTTTTATTTTTATATCTCTCGTTATCATCGCTATAGGTGAAATAAATTGTAGATCCATAAATCTATATACTGATTTCATATCGTTTTGAATACAGGGTGTATCAAGATACATAATACAAAACAAACATAAGTATTAATTTTCAATAAATTTAAATAACTAAAAGATATATGATAATTTGCTTATATGGAAAATACTTTCATTGTGTTGATGCCCAATTGATCTCCAATTACAAACTCCATGATATCTTTCTTTAAAATCATCGCATTCATTTAATGACCATGTATGTTAGAATCCATTGTAAGTTCATAAACTTCTAACAACAAAGATGAATATGTTGCTAATCTATCAAGTCTAGAATAATTTGTATGTGAAATAATAATAGCCTGTAATTATTGTTGTATATACTATATATCTTTACATTTAAAATATTCTTGTAAAAAAATATAAATATACAAATTTTAAAATGTTAAAACAAATTTAACACTAATATGAAATAAAGGATATAATCTATACATACCTAAATGGTAATTTTTCAAACAAGTTTGGATGGACAAACAAAAAAATGGATAATAAGTTGTCCAACTTTAGTGACCTCATTTTTAGAAAATGGTATTCTTATTAATCAATCTATAATATCAAATATAGTGACCTTAAGATTCTCTATCTCTATCTGTTTATGATGAATGGTATCCCTAATATAATATATCATTCCATATGAAACAATATGATACTGGGGATCCTCAACATATAATTCAAAATAAATGGGAAGTTATGGAGGAGGAGGTATAGGATTTGGATAATTAGGAGGATGTGGAGGAGTGAGATTTATAGGCAGAGTCAGAGGAGTGGGATCAACAACTAGAAACTGTATTTGCATGTCTTCATACATCTACTATACTAAATCTCTGATCCTATCCTCCGTCTTCTCACCCATATCTTGAACTTTAGCTTCTAAATATTCTATTTTTCATTTATATACATCCTTTATTGAAGAATCTTTAGAGCAAACAAATAATTTTTTTACCAATACTTCTACCGGTTATCCTCATACATGACCTGGGTGTTTGGGATTTCCCAATGTAGTTGCTAAAATATCCTTCCTACCCTCATCTATGAAGTTCTCTTGTGTGTTATTCTCCTCAAGGGATTCCTATATATAATATTTTAAAAATTCAGCAGTGAGTCAAAATATATAAAGATTTTATTTAACTTAAATAACATAAATAAATCAAATAACTTCTTATAATCCTCTCAGTTATAACCCTCAACTCTTTCATAAGATATTATCCCTTTTTTATCATCTATGACCTCTTCCATTTTTTATGTCTATTTGGGGGGGTCAACCTCTGTGAATCCTAAAGACTCAGCTCTCTATTTTTAAAAAAATTCAGATATCATTTTCTCTTCTAATAACTTATACCCTCCCTAAAATAAAGTATGTGGGTATATATTTTTGGATTTGATCTCCTAATGATATCTCCTCATTTTCTATAAATTAAGAATAAAAATCCTTAATATGATCATTAATATAAAAAAAACCTCTAAAAGATAACATTGTTCTTACCAAAAACACTTTTGGTCTTCTACTTTCTACAAACTTCTTCTATGTATCTTCATCTAAAAATGGATATTTATCACATGGATGTTGATGTTTTCAATCCCCAAAAATGAAATCTAATGTGAGGGTTGATTTAAAATCAATCCATCTTCTTTAATCCAAAGCTAAACATTTATTCTTGACTCCTCCAGTATTAGGTATACCATACGTCATCTAATAAGAAGGGGAAAATCTATACTAGTAAAATCATTTCATGATAAGTAAAATTATAACAAATGATCTTACCAAAATTTTCACCCATATTTTAGATATTATTACTTTTTCAAATCTTCTCCAATCAAAAATTAAAATACTGAATTTTCCTTGAGCCTACACTACAATAAGTCTTAAATTGGTTTGAATTTGGACCCCTAGGAATATCATTATCATAAAACTCAACTATTATTCTCTAGTATCAACTATAGGAAACTGATAATTTTGGTAAACATGTGATTCTATTTTTACCAACCCTCGAAGTCTTTTCTACCCCTATAGAAGAATATGGATCTTGTGTGGGAGGATGAGGAGGTGGATTAATGGGAGTATGTGTACAATCCTCCCTAGAAATATGTGTGTGATCCTCCCCAAAAGATTATGATGAATCATATGCTTGATCTACCATTATCCTACAAATCAAAGTAACAAAAAATCAGTACATAAATATACAAATCAAAATATTACATATAAAATTAAATAAAAAATGAAAAATAATCCAACAAAAACTAAACTAAACTAATAACATTTTTATTCATATTTTTTAAAGTAGTTAACTAAAATTATGACAACATTAATGAGAGATTAAATGACATAAAAAAATGAAAAAAAATCCAACTGTTACATAAAAATTTTAATAAAAATTTTAAAATGATACAAACAAAACAATACAATACTAAACAAACCTTTTTATCATATTCTTTTGATAATATCTAATGTAATTTTTATTTTATAGTACATTTACTCCAAAAATTGTGTGTGAATGGTAAAAATGCTCCAATGTATTACACCATTTTTTATAGCAATAATTTAAACAAACATGATTTAAGTGAGGGTAAACATGATTTAATTGAGGGTAAACTAAAAAAACTAAAATAATTTAAACAAAAAATTTAAATTATTAGTTATAATATGTGTTTTAATAAAAAAAAATAAAACTAATATATCTAAAATTTTATGAAATTTAAAAAATTAAACAAGAAATAAATAAATATGTGTTACCTGTAATATTAGAAAATCACTAAAGGATTATTTTCCAAAATTCCTTCCTCGTGATCATTTCATATGGAACAAACCATGCCTATAAAATTCTCATTAATATTCTCAATTAATATTTCCATATAAGTATGGATCTCACATAAATTAACATCTTCATAAAATTTTTCCCCACCAATATACTATTTTTTCTTGTAAAATGATAGACCACTACATATTAGATAGATCAAGAACATAGATTTTTTTTTTGCATATTCTTTAATGATAAAATGATCAATTAAGTATTCCAATCTATTCATATTAACTAGTTTCATACCGAATTCATCATGTCTGACATTTTTGTTATCAATAAACTATTTTTAGTTAAACACTAGACCTTGAAATTTAATGTAGTAAACCTCTCATATTTCTTCAATGACTCTATAATATGAACTTGATATGGATATTGGTTTTTTTGTCTTTAGAACTTGAAAAATTAATTGCTTATGTGAAAACAAATACACTACTATTCTGAACCACACTTCAGTTATCCTAATATTTCATATGAAATATATAGCCATTAATTTCATACCTAAACCATATAATAAAATTTAAAATTGGACTATCTGCTAACTATATCAATGTTTTTGATTGATCTGATCTACCATACATGGTCTCTTTAAACCATGACAAAAAAGTTTTGTTATGATCATTCAAAATCCACATATCTTTCTTATTTGGATAACATTGTTTTAACACATTAATATGAAATGTTATAAATGGTTGAGAATCATCTATGTTATTAAAGATGTATAAATTTATCTACTTTATATGTTCACCTATCAATGATTTTAATTTCAAGACACAGATCCCCTTTCCCTCATAATTGACTCATTCATAGTGAGATATAGGCAAACCAATATGCTTCATTGTAGACAATTAGTTTATACAATTCTCTATAACCCCTCGGAAATATACTTCTCAACAATGAACGATTCAGGTTGATATAGATTCTTAACATATCCCTTAAATATTTTCATATAACTTTCAAAAGGATACATACAATGTAGATATATAGGTCTATAAAGGTTTGTTTCTCACACCAAATGAAACATTAAATGTATAATGATATCAAAAAATATAGAGGAAAATAAATTTCCAGTTGATAAAGTATAGAAACTACATCATTCTACAAATTGTTCAATTAATTCAAATCAGTCACTTTATTATAAATTTAATTTAAAAAATAACACATATCCATGATAATAATTCTAAAACAGATGGGAAATATTCTATGCAATGAAACTGCTAGGATTTTTTTCATCATGATTTAAAAATCATGAGATTTCATACCTATCAACTTCAAATATTTTAGTGAAGCAAAAAAATTTACATTTGAAGAATAACCATGTGGCACTTTAATACCATGGAGACATTGAAAAAAGATAATTTTCTCCCTCCTGGATAATTTATGACAAGTAGGAGGTAGTTATGTTCATCTTCCATTAGGATTGGGTGCTAACTTCAAATGTATTTACATAGAGAGTAAGTCCAATCTTGAATTCAACCCATCTTTAGTCTTTCCTTTAATATATATAACAATGTTCCTATCAAGTTTTCACAAATATTCTTATCCACATACATGATATCAATGTTATGTTTAACCTCATTATATATCCAACATGTAAGATCAAAAAATAATGACAGTTTCTTCCAAATATTTCTATCATTAGCTTGTGTCTTTATTAATGTGACATCAATGTTTTTCACCCTCTCAAAATATTAATTAGTGGACAAAGGTTTTATAGAAATATCAAATTCTTATGATTTTTTGAATGAATTTTTAAATCTTTAATAAGAGTTATCCATATACAAAAACCTCTGATGACCCATGTATACCATTTTCTACCATGTTACAGTTGATATTATGAAGTCTTTTGTTCACAAATTGGATAATATTTATGTCCCATAACATTATATCCAAACAAATTTCCATATAAAGGGAAGTTATTTATAGTGAACATAATCATTTCATGTAGTTGAAAATGTTTAATTATATAATAATCATACACTTTAATACCTTACTCCCATTAAAGTTTCAAATCATTAATTAATAGTGGTAAGAAAACATTAATATCATTTCCATGTTGATTTGGACCCTAAATCATTAAAATCATCATGATATATATCTAATTTATATAAAATTTAGAAGATAAGCTGTAAATCACCAATAAAATAAGCCATGAACTATGTTTACTAATAAGGATTCAATATGGATTCATTCCATCTTTGCAGATTCCAAGTTTGAGATTTCTAACTTCATTTCCAAATATAGAAATTTTTTGATCAAATTTCTTCTATTATAGTAAATCATTTGGATGAAATAATTTTCCATTAGATATTAACTCATCTACATGAAATCTTAACCTTTTTTCATCAAACATTTCAAATGAGGAATTATAGGAATATACCAAATTACCTTGGTATGAGTCACTATAGCTACTAAACCAGCCTATGATTTTTCAATCAACTCATACCATAATATCCCATATCTAGGACACTCTGATAGACCTTTGTATTTATTCCTATATAGCACATATCAATTCAGGTAGGCATGTATCTTCTTCTACCCCAAACCCATCATGCATAATATTTTCTTCTCATTATAATGAAAATCAAGAAGATCGTTGTCTTTAGGAAGTTTGACCTTCAACATCTATAGTAACTTTGTAAAACTCTCTTCACTCCATCCATTTTTCACCTTCAAGTTAATAAATCTTAACAATATTAATAAAACTATAAATTTCATACAATCTGGATACAATGGTTTTTCACTCTATAGATTCTCAATTATTAGTTCCCTCCCAATTTCTTTTACTTCAATATCATGAATCAATTCTTCAATTTGATTAGACTTATCATCTTGAAAATTGTCATCATAAATATATCTATAATTCTTCCTAGTTTCACCATGCCAAATCTAAGGGCTATAACTTAGATTAAAACCATTATAAATAAATTATCTTTGATTTATCTATTCTCAACTTATTTATATTTAAACATTTCAAGTATGGATAAAAAACATATCATTTTTTGGAACATTTCATTTAGAAAATTACAAAAAAAACATCAATACCTTCCTCATATTCATCACTTGTTTGTAGTCAAATAATCCAACTATGAATTATTATTACCTATAACAAATGTCATGATTTAAAAATAAGTTATTGTATTTTTAAATTTAATTTAAAATATACTTTTATGAATAAAAAAATATCATAAAATACTTCACAAATAAAAGAAATACGATATATTTTATATAAAAATATCACTTTGAACATATTAAATTATCATTATTTCATAAAAAAAATAAAAACTTATCATGAAGTTAGCTTGATCACCTAAACATATATTATAAATACTCTATGTTCAAACTCCATAATCCATTATACCTTCAAAATTCTCATTCACAATACAAAAAAACATACCATAGACACACATTAATAACTTGCATTATTTATAGCAAAAATTAATCAAATAATAATTAAATCAAACCTATATCCAAAAACAATCATTCATCAATTGAAAAATACCTTAGATTCACCAATAATAGGAATTGAAAATAAATAAGGCAAATATATACCAAAATGGGGATGAATGAGAAGTCGATGGTAATGGAAATATGACGTAGAGAGAGCATGAGTGGTGTTCGACGATATTTGAGGGTAGATGAAGGTGGTTAGTAATAACTGAATAAGATTCGAAATAATAAACAAAAAGACATATATATATTGAAAGGGGTATGAATGAGAGGTCAATAGGGATGGAAATACAGTACAGATAGAGTATGAATGATGGATGGAAAAACTTGAGGATGGACGATGGTGGTTGATTCCAACTAAATGAGATTTGAGGCCACCAGATCAAAGAATGATGAGTTAGGGTTTCCCATGGGAGAGAAAACATATGGAAGTCATGAGAAATAATGAACCCAAAATGATTTGGTCCCAACATTTCATAATAATTTTAATGGGTTTTCACATCATTTATTTAGCAACCTATATGAAAAAATGTTCTTCAATGTTGGTTATTACATAAATAATGTTGAAAAACTTATTTTAAACATTTTTTATTAGATAACCAACATTGAAAAGAAAATCCACATGTATTTCATGTCATTTATAAATAACTGACGTGAAAAATGTGATGCATTAAACGTATTTTATACTAGTGCTCAAAAGAATAAGATAGAGTATCTTGTACTCTCCAATACAGTGCAAGATCACATGCTAATAAATATACAGATTAATGTAAACACAACTTGAAGGTAATCTAAAAAACATAGTGAGTGAAGATAGGAAAGGAGAGAGTTTAATCATCTTAATCTTATCAGCTTTGATTGATCAATTTTCTTTAAATATATCCTTGAAAAAGATTTGAATGGATATTTCAATAAGAGGACAAAATATAGTGTTGTGTAAGTGCATATTGAAGTAGTCATTCTAGTCAATATTTTAGTGTAAGTCCTCTTTTTGTCCATGAGTGGCTCTACTTCTTAAATAGAGAACCTTCTCTAATTAGTTGTTGGAGAATATTCATAAATTAATCCTCATACTCATTAGTCTGATCTGACATCCTTAAATGATTTGAATCTTTATTAAATGATTAAAAATATAGTTTTTTGAGTTTTAAATATTTTTCACTACTTAATTTAGACATATTCACTATACTTTACTTTGGCATGGTGACTCTAGCTTGTAAACACTTCACCTTATAGTTACTTGAGTTTGCAGTCACTTGATCTTTTGATTAATTGAGCTTGTATTCAATTGAGATTGTGGTCACTTGACATAGTCACTTGACATGATCACTTTCTTTCTACATTCATACACTTCATTTATTTATGTAGTAGTTCCAATAATTTACCAAAAAAAAATTTCCATCTGCACTATCACTTGAAGTCGTCATGTGGTGGGTTCAATCCTCTATGTCGTCACTTGAACACTCCATGCAATCAGTTCAGGACTTGGAGAAAATTTTATCATCTAATACAGGGTTATTTGTTTGTTTATGTGGTTGCTTCTATATAAACACTTGAAGTTTAAGGTTAGTTGAACATCTTTATATGGTAATTTGATGTGATAACTTCAAGACTTAGAAATTTCTAATAGTTTTACTAAAACAATTTGACTGTCATAAAACATAAAACTTATTAATAACTAATTAACATGATTTGTGAGAATTAAAATAATTATTTGATGGATTAATCCAATAATATCCCCCTTTTTATGATTACAAATCATGATAGAGTATTGAAAATGAATTAAAACAACATTTCTCAACCATTTTGAATTATCAAAAATTATGTCAAAGGTATGTCGATATGTAAAAGAAAATATCAAAAACATATTAAACAAAGTAATAAAGAAATAAAAAAACAAATTAATAAAGGGAAACATATATAGGAAATAAATTATTTCATGAATAAATCAAAAATTATTAAAAAAGGCTCAATTAGATACTCTAATCAAAATTTGAATCTGACACAACATCTCTAATGTCAGAAGATAGAATAAGATCTTTTTTGGTTATGGAGACTGAGGAATGAGGTTTATATTGTGGTTAATAGATGGAATAAGGTTATTGAATAACCTAAAGCCCATAAATAGGGTGAATATTTTGAATAGATTTTCTAGGATACAATCCAAAAGAGTTGGTAGAGTAAGTGGTAGAAATAGGGGCTGAAGAAATAAGTAAGGTAGGAGGTTCCAAAATATAAGTATTGGTAGTATAGAGGTATGGATCAAGAATTATATTGAAGTCCTTCATAGCTCAAGAACCGTGCTCTATGGCCTAAAAATAATCTTTATTATTCTGTAAAAAAGATTCTAGAATAGAAGTATTAACTTTTAATTTCTCAACATGAGTTTTGAAGGCTTGAGTCAGAGGGGGAATCCTAAGATAACTGGATAAGGATCTAAACATGATTTTCAAATCATACTTAGTAAAGATCATACTGAGATAAAAATCAATATCCCTTCAAATTGTTTCTCTATCTCTACCAGTTTACTTAACATCCCTTCTGACTAGTTCCAAAGTCTTTGCAATGTATATTTGAAATCCATAAAAGACTATTTCTATAGTCTTTTGAAACTCATACAATTTCACTTTAAACTCATATCTCATAAGCTGTTTTATTTTATCTTCATTAATAGTACCTTTCAAGGGAAAAGGAGATGAAATCGGGGAGGATGTAGGAGGAGGAGTTGATGTAGAAGACTAAAAAACCGCATTCATAAACCTCTAATATAACTTCAACATCATGTCTTAAAGATCTATTTTCAAGGCTATAACTTGATATATAAGTTCTTAAATATCATTTTCCATAAGATCTATCTTGATATTAGGCTTTGGATGAAAATGATATATAACAATATTAACTAACCTTGAGAAGTACACTTCTCTAATGGGTTCCACTATATTCCCAAAACCAATAAATAACTCTTTCAAAACACTCATCAAATCATATATTAGAATATTAAAATATTAATTAGTTTCATAGGATGTAGAAAGAGAGTAAGAATGAATATATTTAGATGGATGAGAAGCAAACCACCTACCATTCATCTCACCTTCAATCATCATAGGCTCTGCTCTCAAAGACCGAACTTCTGGTCCTACACCAGCTTCTTCCTCATCAACTTCAAAAATATATGTATGGGTAGGCCTAAGAGGAGATTTTATATTGCTATTGAATAATTCCTCAACATATTTAGTAGGATTTGGGATAAACATTTATTCAATAACTTAGTTAATTGTTGTCCTGGTAGGATATACTTTAAATCTTTCTTCAAAATCAATCTTAGCAATTATAGACCCCTTGGGTACTCTCTGAGTATAATAGAGAGCAATTCTACCATGACCATATGGACTAATCATATGATCATAAACATCATCATATTCACCCCCCTAAGGATTTTCTTCTCTTTCACTTGGTTTAGGATTACTTTTAATGATAGGTAAGTATAATACTTTTCAAAATTTTCTTCACTTCTTTTAGTTTCACCAGATTCATTGTCCTCCCATGTTATTTCTTCAAAAAAATCACTTACCAATATATCAGTATCATAAAGGTCTTCATCTTTTAATTCTTCGTCTTGAAAGGGTAGAGGTAGGTTAGAATTGGAAGATTTAAAATATACATCATAAGAGAGATCCCTAACATCCTCAAGTGTTTCTCCAACATCCACACTAAAATCTGTCACTTATGCTTCTTCTTCTTCAATTTCTAAGGTAACTTCATTTTCATTAGAAGAATACTCATATACCTCATCAAGTTCTAGAGAATGATTTACTTTTTATCTTGGTTCAATAGTATCCTTAATATTATTTAACTTCTCATAAATCTTCTCATTATTAGACATCTGCTTCCTTTTTCATGGGTTCTAATTAACCTTTACATGCCTATAGATTTTCTAATTTAAGCAAAACCCAACAGAGGAAATAACTATTTTCTCTCCCTCAGGAACTATCCATTTGAAATGAAATAGGGTTAAGATATATTTAGGGGAAGGAAATGAATTAAATCCAGAGGTGGGATTTCACTAATCATCCATATACCTCCTGATATATTTTTATAAGCTTATTCGAACTCCATTCTTTATCAAATACAGAAAAAATAAATCTTAATGCCTTAAAATTATGAAGTCCCCATTATTAGGACTAACTAAATGTTGGATAAACTTCACTAACAATCTAAACTCCCCATTTAATTCCACAATACTTGGTCTTCTGGGAGTCTTGTTCTCAGTTAATTTCCCAAGGGAATTCAAAAACTCAAAATTAGAATGATTAACATGAGATGAATTTTGATAATCCTCATATTCTCCTATATGAGGAACATTCAAACTTTTAACCCATATCATTGAAGAGAATACCATATTTTCTCCATTTATAATCATTCAAATTATATACCTTGAATCATTAGAAATAAATTCTATATTCGCATAAAAAACATTGAGCAAATGAGGAAAAATGGATTTTTATTATCCTTAAACCAATCACTCCACCCTTACTTTTTAATCAACTTCCAAACCAAGGACTTGATAGACTATATCCATTTGACATCCACCTATTTTTGCATAAAAATAAGATGATATAATTAATGGGGGTTGTGATACTTTATTATAGCACTTGATCTAGATTGATCCGTTTTAGATATCTTTGCAGGAGGTGAACCAATGACAGATGTTACTTTATGAGCTATTTTCATTCTAAATATCCTTATACTGTGATTTGAAAATTTGGAATCTTAGGTTTGATTTTGAGAGAGAAAGGGTCTTGGAAAATAAATATTGATGAGAGATAACATATAGGGCTTTGAAAAAGAGAAATGGATAAGAGATGTAAAATGATTCAAATTCCAATTTGAATTTTATTCAATTATTTAGGGGATAAAATAATAATAAAGTGAAAAGAAATCTAGGAAAAATATTTAATTAAAATTTCAAACTCAAATAGTCATGGTAGGTTAACTGATCATAAAAACATATTTTTGGTAGCTTAAATAAGTCGTGGTTAGTATACTTATCTTATGACATGCCTTGAGGTAACTTAGAGGGATCATGGTAGGTTAACTAACCATGTGAATTTCATAGTTACTTTAACTATATATATGACCTATTTTCCCTGATATATGTTATCAGAGTATAGAAAACATAAAATAAAACTTAAATTGAGAGAAGGATTAATAAATTCATATGTTAATCATTATAATATAATTTTAAAATAAGTAATATTTAGGAACAAGAATCAAATAAATACAATGGTTATAAACTGAAATGAAATATTTTGGAATAATTAATAATTCCTAACTCATGTATGATATAATTTAATCTCTCAATATTTAGAGGCTTTGTAAAAATATCATCAAGTTGTTATTTTGTGATAATGTACTCAAGAGTAACATCTCCTTTTTAAAAATAGTTTCTCAAAAAGTGATGTCTTATATCAATATATTTTTTCCTAAAATGATACAAATTATTTTTACAAATTTTAATAGTACTTGTATTGTCACAATTTATAAGGACATGTCGAAATTGATAACCATAGTCTATTAAAGTGTGTTTTGTCTATATAATTTGTGCACAAAAACTATATGCATCTATGTACCCAGTTTTAGCAGTAGATAATGAAAAAAATTGTTTCTTAATGCACCATGAAACTAGAGACTTTCCCAAAAGATGAAATGTTCCATAGGTGATTTTTATTTCTAACTTCCAAACACTAAAATCAGCATCAGAATAATTAACTAATTCAAATGTATGTCCTTTAGAGTACAATAATACAAAATTAGTTATATTTTTGAGATATTTTAAAATTCTTTTAACAACATTAAAAGTAGATTATTTTGGGTTTTCTTGTAAATGGGCATAGATATATACACTAAACATAATATCGGGTTGATTATTAGTTAAGTGTAGTAAACTTCTAATCATACCTCTTTAAGTATTTTAGTCAACTAAATTTCCAGTTTCATTTATACCTAACTTACATCTTGTACTCATAAGAGTATCACTACCTTTGGTTTCATCCATACTAAAAAATATTAAAATATCCTTTGTGTATTTACTTTGATTTAAAATATTTCCATATTTGTTTTGAAAATTTTGGAAACCAAGAAAGAATTGAACTCACCCATTAAAATCATTTCAAATTCATGTTGTGTCATTTTAGAAAATTCAATACACAAGGAGTGTTTGGATGATAAAAAAAGAATATCATCAACATATATTTGAACTACTAAAATATATTTTGAAATTATTTTTATAAATAGAGTAGGTTCAGTAATACCATTTTTAAAACTATTTGAAATAAGAAAAGTGTCGAGCATATCATGCCAAGCTCTATGAGCCTGTTTTAAACCATAAAAATCTTTAAAAAGATTAAAACTGTGATTTGGAAAATAAGAATTTTTAAATCTAGGAGGTTTCTCAACAAAAATATCCTCAATAATATAACCATTTATAAATTCACTCTTGACATATATTTGAAAAGTTTGAAATTAAGATGGGATGCACATGGAAGTGATATTCTAATGGCTTCAACCCTAGCTACTAGTGAAAAGGTTCCATCATAGTTAATACCTTATTATTCACTATATATCTATGCAACCAATCTAGATTTGTTTCTAATAATTGTTCCAGATTCATCAAACTTGTTTCTATATGCCCACTTGGTGACAAAGGTTAGGTAGTATTTAGGTCAATTTATCAATTCCCATACTTATTTATTTTAAACTAATTCTATTATTTTTACATAGTCGTTACCCAATTATCATAATTTATTACTTCGTTGATGTTCTTATGTTCAAGTTTTGACAAAAAGGATTGATATTCAACCTAGTTTCTTAGTGAGGCTCGAGTTTGAGTACCTTTATTCAGGTCTCTTACAGAAACATCTAGGGGTGGTTTTTGAGGGTTTTAATAGTTCTAGGGACTGATGTACTTGATTATTCCAAGTATTATTCTAGGTTTGTAAAGACTTTATATTATATTATAGGATATTTATCAGGTAAATTAGCATAAATATTAGAAGCTTTATAGGTATTATTAATATTCAAATTTAATATATCATCCTTAAAATTTTCTATAGCAGGTTTGAGTTCATGTGGATATATCTCATCAAAAGTGACATGAAAATTTTCTTCCACAACTTTAGATTTCTTTTTAAATTCACTATAAGCTTTAATAGTGGTTGAATAACCAATAAAAATTTATTCATATCTTTTTGGTGAATTTTTCTTCAGATTCTCTTTTGTATTTAGAATGTAGACTTTGTATCCAAAAACTCTAAAGATATTTACTTTTATTTTTTTACCATTACAAAATTTATATGAATTATTTTTCAAGATAGGTCTAATAATAACTCTATTAATTATATAATAAGTTGTATTGATATATTTACCCAAAAAATAGATAGGTAGGTCATATTCACTAAGCATAGTTTATGCAATTTCTTAAAAAGACCTCATTTGAAAAACTCCATTTTGTTGAGGTGTTCAAGGTGAAGATAAATTTTGAGTATAGCCATATTGTGAGTAGAGAGATTCAAAGTCTTGATTATCATACTCTCAACCATGATCACTTATCAAGGTTTTGACGGTGATTCCACTAAGGTAACCTACTGATCTTTCATATTTTTCAAAACAAGAAAGTGATTCACTTCTATGAGTAAGAAAAAATGTCCATGTATATCTCGAATAATCACCAACAATAACATAGGAATAGTGTTTTCCTAATAAAATAGAAACTCTATATGGTTTAAATAAATCCACATGAACTAATTCTTGTGGTTTTTAGGTAGACACCTCTTTCTTTGGTTTGAATGATATTTTTTGTTATTTTCCATTTTGAAAAGGATTACACACTTTTTCTTTAGGGAATTGTAGCTTGGTTATATCCTTAACTAAACCTTTATTATTTAGATTTTTAACTGGTTATATATTTTAGTGATTGATTTTCTTATTCCATAGGCAAGATTCTCTATGAAAATCACTTAAAAAGAAACATTTTGAAATAATAAGGAATCTAAATCAATTGTATAAACATTAACATTTATTAAAATAATAAATACAAAATCATAATTGAAATTATAAATCTTACAAGAATTTTTTTCAAAATTAACATTAAAATAATCATCATGCAACTAAAAATACTAAGAAATATATATTTTAAACCATCAACAAATAATACTTTAGAAATAAGGACAAATTCAAAGTTACCAATTTGTACAAGTCCAATAATATTTCCTTTTTC
This sequence comes from Viscum album, assembly GCA_963277665.1. NCBI lineage: Eukaryota > Viridiplantae > Streptophyta > Magnoliopsida > Santalales > Viscaceae > Viscum > Viscum album. Next base: position 100,361,542 of record OY728132.1, on the reverse strand, counting down.
ATTATTACTGAAAGTGACATGTACACCATCCACTTTTATAAGATTTTTAAACCTTGAATAGTCTCTGGTCATATGTCTAGAACATCCACTGTCTAGCTACCATATATTTTTTCTAGAGATTTTCAAACATTTTTCCTAAGGGTAATCAAACAATAAATGACTTTGGTGCCTAAATTTTATTGGGTCCAAAGAATTTAGCAAATAAAGAATTTGGAATCCACATTTGTTTCACGTGATTTTTTATAAAGTAAATAATATATTTATATAGAAAATCATTTTTAAGTCAAAAAATTTTAGAATTGTTTCCAAAACTAGTAGTTTCTCTAGAAACTAAAGTCTTGTTTTTTGAACTAAGAATAAAATAATTTTTATATAGCTTCCCTTACTATCTAGATCCATACCCAATTCCATATTTGTATTTTAGATTTTTTTTACTTACTCAGTATAGTATTAAAGGTTTATTTACTATCAACAAATTATTCCAAATCCTTTTTAGGTTTTTCATTTACCAGTTTTAGATTAGTATTTTCTTTTAAAAAATTGACATCCTTTTCCTTTTCTATACTAATATCAGATTTTTCTACAACATATAAAACATGGACATTTTTCAAATTTTTGTATTTATATTTTAATTCATTTATTTCATATTCCATCATAGCACAATATTTTTCTAATTATTCATTTGAAATTTCAAATTCATCAGATATATAATCAGAATAAATAGATGGTACCTCTAAAGTAGTATCTATAAATCATAATTTTCCTTTTTCATTTGCAACTTCTTGGATAGAATTTGAGTCACTAGATCTCTATAAAGGTTCTTGAAAGCATTGGATGGTTCATTCCCAACTTTTATTTTTGTCATGATCAATGATTAATCTGAGATTTACATGATTGAGAATGTCATGATCAATGGAATTGAATCAAAGAATAAAGACAATGGATAAATGCCAAAACCGAAGCATATGATCGATGCATATTATTTATAATTAATTTAATCAATTAAATAATTATATTATGAGAAATTATTTCTTCATTGATGTATATGAAAATGTTACTAAGTCGTATCATCGTTGTGTTGTAGGAATCAAGGTCAGATTCCCTCTAACAATGATCAACATATGTTCAACGAACCTTCGAACGTCATCGTAAGGATCTCTGAGTGTCAGCACGACAGATCCTAACACTTGTGTCATTCTCCTTTAATAACCCTAAGAATTGATTCCAAATGATTCTACTTGATCTCTATCTAGACTCAAGAGTGGAAGGTGGAGAAAGATTTATCTCCATTATTGAGAGTGTTATATGAGAATGAGCTCTCTAGGGCTTGATAGGATTCTCTCTAGATGTCGTTGTGAACATAATAAAATGAATTAGATCTCATAAGAAAATAATATAATTGATTTTATATACCACTAGGGTTATAATTAATAATTTCACAAGTTCCATTTATTATTTATTTAATCCCCATAGAACCCCATATCTAAAATAATAATATTATTATTATTTCTTAACATGTGCTAAACTTGCGAATTAAAATTAAATATTATTTATTCAAATAATATTAAATATATATTATTTCTCCCTAGACCATTAAAATCAGTCAGTAATTCCTCCACAATATTTATTAGTCCTTGAATAATGACTATTTATTTAATAAATAAATATCACTGCATTATTTCCAATAAATAAATACATATTATATCCACTAAATAGAAAATAAATATTTATTAAATATTTCACTCACATAATATTCTCTCAAATAACTAGTGATAGAATATATGTGATCAAGCAAACATGAATAATTTTTAAACCATGTGCAAGAATAATATTTATTCAACTTGTTAAATAATAAATAATAATATATTATTTAACTGAGATTTTGGATACACTTAGTGTGTGACCCTATAGGACTCATTCTTAATGGCATTAGGTGAAGTATCTTAAAGGATAAGGTTAGAATATAACAACACACTACGACACCCATAGAGAAATAAGTTAATTCCATAATTAAATAATTCCCCATATGGATGCTTAATGTGTAATATAATCCCTTTATCTTGATATCTTTAATCAAGAAGGTTGCATACCGGTGTCATCAACCTATGTATTGATATCTCTTTATTTGACTTTCTAGAAATCAAACTTGTCTATAAAACACCATGGAAATGGATTTATTTAGGCTATATAATTTCCATCAAAGGGATTGAGATATCAACTTCCATTAAAGAACAAAAGGGACAAATCCTTTCTTGCATATTCATTAATGAAATATTACTTGTGACACACCTAACATATCCTACCTCACCACGAACATATGTCATCATAGTTTTTTTCAATACATCAAATTATGTGACTTATAACACTCATTAATAATAATATTAAAGTCTAAGGATCAATACACACATCCAAAAATCATAACATCCAATGAAATATATAAAAATGGATTTCCTACTGGCGGTTGTTGTTTTCATAATATCCTACACTATATATTACCAAGGGAATGCACCATGATAAGGTGTGTCAAAGTCCTATGAGTCTCCACCCCTCATAATTTGTGTCATTTTTGTCCCTTAAATTATTTCATCTAAAGATAGAACATATATTTAAGAATACTTTCATGGAACTTCTATATTCTAATAATAGCAGGAAACTACTATGACCTTTTAGTGTGACAACTACTCTTAGGACATTATCATATACTATGTCATGTATAATAATAATCATGATGTGATAAAGATTTTAATAATATTCAAAATAATGAATACATGTTAACATAAAGTACACATAAGTTAGTTCTAGGGAACCAACTCCAATAGACTCCCACTTTCACTAGAGACAGCTTCTAACAACATTTATTCTGCTAGCTCTCACATGATACTCATGCTTCTGCTAAGATAGGCCTTTATTCAAGGGGTCTACCATGTTATCTTTTGTGGGAACTCTGATTACTATAAAGTCACCCCTCTATGAAAAATTCATCAAGAGTTGATACTTCCAGAGTATATCCTGTGTCCATTGGTGTGACCATGGATTTTTTTGAAAATTCGTCACTATAGTATTATCACAATACATTGTGATAGGGTCTTTACTACTAGGAACCACATCAATATCATAGAAAAAATATTTGTATCTAAATAGCTTCCTTAACTACACCAGAATATTCTATATACTCATAATACATTGTAGAATCAGAGATAACCAGCTTCTTTGAACTCTTCCAGCTCACAGCTCCTCCATTGAGGCAGAAAATGTATCCTAACTACGACTTATGATCATTCTGATCTATTTTAAAACTAGAATCAGTATAACCCATGATGACTAGCTCCTCATCTTCTCCATACACTAGGAATATATCCTTAGTTATTCTTAGATACTTCATGATATCCTTAATATCATACCAATGTTGTTCTCCTAGATCATCTTGATATCTTCCTACCATGATCAATGCATAGGAAATATCGAGTGTAGTATTAACATGGCATACATGATTGATCATGTCGCTAAAGTGTATGAGATCTTACTCATTATCTCTTTCTCCTATTGTGTCTAAGGACACATTTTCTTAGAAAAATGTATATTATGTGATATTGGAACTAATACCCTCTTGTATTTTTCCATACTAAATCTCTTTAGAATCTGGTCAATGTATGTACTTTGACTTATTCCAAATAGCCACTTGTATCTATCATGAATGATCTTGATCCCTAGAATATTGGATTATTCACCTAAGTCCTTAATGGAGAAACACTTGTTTAACCAGCCCTTAATAGACTGTAAAACTATTATGTCGTTTCCAAAAATTAATATATCATCAAAATATACTACTAGGATAACGATAAAATTCCCACTAAACCTCTTATAAATAGTGGATCAAATTTATTCTTAATGAAACCAAATTCTTTTATAGCTTCATTGAATCAAATGTTCCATGACCTGGATGCTTTATTCAATCCACAAATGGATCTCTACAACTTGAAAATATTTTTGGCATCACCTAGATTCACAAAACCTTTTGGTTGTGTCATGTAGACATCTTCCTGAATTTTACCATTAAGGAAAGAAGTTTTAACATCCATCTGTCAAATTTCATAATCATGGTAAGCTGTTATAGCAAGTAGAATTTTGATGGATTTAAACATGGAAACTGGTGAAAAGGTTTCATTGTAGTCAATTCCTTGATGTTGTTTAAACACTTTAGCTACTAACCTTTCTTTATAGGTATTTATTTTACCTTACATGTCCAGTTTTCTCTTGAATACCCATTTTCACTCTATAGGTTTTACATTAACTGGCACATCGACTAAGACCCAAACATGGTTCTGATACATTGAATCCATTTCATAATTCATGGATTATTACTATCTTGTAGCTTTTGATCTCTCTAATACATATTTTTAGAATATAGGTTCATCATTATCAACCAATAATGAGTCTCCATCTTTGGTGACTAGAAAACCATATCTCTCTGGTTCTTTTACCTATCTACTGCACCTACGTAGTACTTGTGTTTTAGGAACTATTTTTTCCATGGGGACCTTTGGAATCTGTTCCACTATCAACTCCTTTGTATCTTGAGCATCAACTCCATCAAAGTCAATCTTACTCCCACTATCCTTTTTGAGGATTTTTCCCCCTCTAGCAAGATTACTTTTGTTGTGATAGTCACTTTCTTTTCTAATAGGATGTATAGGTAGTATCCATTTTTTCCTTAAGACGCCCTATAAATAAACACTTTGTTACCTGGGGTACTAGTTTATTTTCTGATAAGGACTTAACAAATGCCTCACAACCCCATACATGTGTATGCGACAAGACATGTTTCTTTCTACTCTATAACTCAAAGGGAGTGTTGTTTTCCACTTTAGTTGGTACTAATTTTAGTGTGTATTCCACGGTTTGTAATGAATATCCCCAAAAGGAAAATGGAAGATCTTCATGACTCATCATCGACCTTACCATGTCTAATAGGGTATGGTTCCTCCTTTCACCAACATCATTCCACTGTGGTGTTTAAGGCAGAGTGAGTTGAGATAGAATCTCAAAATCCTGTAGAAAGTCGATGAACTCTTAGTTAATATATTCACTACCTCAATTCGATAAAATCTTCTTTATCTTCTTTATAAGTTTATTCTCTACTACATTCTTGAATTAGTTGAATTTCTCAAAGGAATCATACTTATATCTCATTAAGTAGACACAACCATTTATACTCAAGTCATTAGTAAAAGTTATAAAGTAAGAATACCCACATCTAGATTATACTAGAAATGTTCCATATATATCAGTGTGTACTAATCCTAAAAGATATGTGGCCCTTTCACCCTATCCACTATATGGTAGTTTGGTCATTTTTCCTTGTAAAAAGCATGACATATTTCAAGTGGGTTTTTATCAATAGTCTAAATAACCATCTTGATATAGATTTTTCAAATGATTCTTATTTACATGACCAATACACTAATTCCATAGCTGGTTGTTATATAATCATGTGAATATGATTCGTTATCTATTTCCAATAATTAGTTTTCATAATTTAATACATAAATACTATTATTTAAATGTGTTATACCATAGAATATTTTATCTTTATAAAAGAAAAAAAATATTTCCAAACCTGGAATTTAAACCATATATATCTAGGAATGATACAAAAATTATGTTCTTGTTAATAGTTGGTACATAATAACAATCCCTTAAAACCAATATCATTCTTATTGGCAGTGAAAGGTGGTAGTCACCAATGGCTAGAGTATCCAGCCTTGCACCATTGGTAGCTCACAAATCTACCTCTCCTCTAGAAATATTTTAAAATCTACTTGGTTCTTGCATTTGGATACATATGTGAGCACCAAAAGCTATATCTAATACCAAATGTGTATATATTGAAAGATTACACTTGATAACTAATGCACCTTTAGCTTACTCTTACTTCTAGGTGCAGTTCCTCTTCCAGTGGCCTTGCTTGCCACATGAAAAACATACTGCCTCTTTTTCCTTGCCCTGTCTATGGATATTCCTCTTCTTAGAAGGATGGTTCTCAAGAGCTTTATACTTTTTGTGATTCTTGGGACTCTTTGTAAAGACCCGTAAAATTCAAGGGAAATTTTTTCTTAATTTTCTTTAGAATTTTACAAGAGCGCGGTTTCTGACGGCACCTGATTCCGAGGCCCGGAGTGCCCGGAATCAATTTCCGAAGTTTGGCTCAGGTACGTTCAGTGAACGAACGAGCGGGAATTTCTAACTTTTGATCCGGTGCTCGGAATTGAAATCCGAGGGCACCGATGGAACCGTAGCGCCGGTATACGCTTAGGAACTCCTGTTCTGGAGTTGCGTTCATGCGAGTGTTGATAATAAAAATTGTGGATGTTTACTTTGTAATTACACTAAAATTTTTATTATTTTACTCTAAGTGATATCTCTTGTTGGAAGTTGGGTAACCACCCAACCTCCCATGGGAGGTTATGAGGGTGGTGGGGCCCACACGAACCCCACCCCTTCATATCCTCTAAAACCCCCTCAACTCCCACTTAAATTATGTTAACTTAAGTTATAAACCTATGACTTAAATGTAATGAGTTAATGAGGTGAGTTGTGTGTGGTTATTGAATTTCAAACCTTTGAAATTCAAAGAGGTTGGGTTGTGTGAATAAAATAAGATAGAGACTTATTTTATTTTGTTAGAATTTTATCTCCTTGAGAGAGTAGGGAAGTCTTCTTCATCTTCTTCAAACTCAACGAAGAACGCGAAGAACGCCGTTCTTCAACGAAGAACTTCTCCGCCGAAGAACACGGTCCATCCGCGACGCCGTATCCGCGACGCGACGTACTTCTTCCGCGTCGTCTCTTCCGCGACGGATTTCCGCGACAAACGCCATCGACAACGACTCTTCCTCCGACGTCAAAGGAATTGACACCGATATTCCACGACTACGTCAACGTGCGACTATCGAGTACTAACGAAGAACGCCGCTCCGCTCTTCTTCGTCTTCCGTGTCAACGAGAGAGAACACCGCTTCTTCCTCGGACAACCTTCGTCGGCGTACAAGGTTTCGCCAACGACGTGCCTCTTCGGACGTGCCTCTTCGTTGTCGAATTTGACGAACGACGACCGCGACGCCCGACCTCCGCGACGTCGTCTTCCGCGGAACGTAGACAAATCTTCGAACCTTATACCAAGGTAGGGGTTGTTGATTATTGTTTAATTATTCTATTCTTGATCATGAATTTAGCAAGTCTAATGTGAGGCTTTGAAATATTTTAAGTTGCGTTATTTCTTAACGTGAGGGGGCCGGACCGCATGAACACGGCCGAACCCCCCTCCATCGTTCTTGTTGTATTGTTTGCGGGTGGATGAATCAAGGTGGCGTGGTGCCGTCGCACCACGCGGATATTCGCCCAATCCTCATTACGCGACGCCGTCGCGCCGCGTTGAAGAAATCGAGGTGCGGCGGAGGGGCGCGGTGTCGTCGCACCGCGCCGGATGATGAACACCGCGGCCAGTTCCGGGCCGCGGCGAATTGGGAAGACCGGCGGCCGGGCCGCCGGCGTCGGAAGCCGAAGAAGGGACCGGATTTTCCGGTCCCGTTGGAGAAAACCGGCCGGCCAGCTGGCCGGCCGGAAGGCAGTAAACCGGGGAAATTAATTCCCCGGCCGGCTCATAAAACCCCCCCTCTTAATGAGGGGGGGGGGGGGCGGTTACCATGAGGGGGGGGCAGGCGGCTCCCCCGGATCCACTTCAAAGCGGGCCCCCGGGAGGGGGGCCGTTGATTGAAAAAAACGGCGCGGCTTTGCCGCGCCGCCTTTTGAAGAAGCGGGGGAATTGATTCCCCCGCGTGCCGCCCTCGTGCGGCGCCAGGCCGTCGCGGCCTCCGCGCCGGGCCGCCCCGGGGGGGGGGGGGGGGTCGGGCCGGGTCGGCCCGGACCCGGACCCCCCCGTTTCGAACCAGTTCCGGTCTTTTGGCCATAACTTGAGCCTCGGACCTCTGAATGACGAACTGTCTGCGGCAACACGATCCTTGGATCGAGACGGTCGTTTCGGTATATCGCACTCAAGGTTTCGGATTATTTGAGTTCGGCCGGGTTGGTTCGTTCACGAAACCAACCGGGCCTTCGGAGCGGAAACGCTCATATCTTGAGCTACGGACGTCCGATTGACGTGCCGTCAGTCACGTTGTGTTCCTCTTAGTGAGACGGATCTTTTGGCATACTCCGCCCGAGGTTTGGACGCAGGTGGAGTACGGTCGGGTTGGTTTTGCCTTAAAAACCAACCGGGCCCCGGGGACGAAAATGCCAATAACTCTCAGACCGGGCGTCCGATCGACGCACCGTCTGTTGCGTCGAGTTCCTGTTTACGATACGGAACTTTTGGCATCATTCGTCCGAGTTTTGGATACAGATAGTAGTGGCCGGGTTGGATCGCACCCGAAATCCAACCGGGCCCCTGGAACGGAAAAGCTGTTATCTTTCAGACAGGACGTCCGTTTGACGATCCGTCAGCGGCGTTGGTGATTACGTTGAGTAACGGTCCCTTTGAGAATGCCCTACGGAAGTTCAGGGTACAGTTGTGATACGGCCGGGATTGGTTCGCTCACGAAACCAACCGGGCCCCTGGGACGAAAAGGCTAATAACTCACAGACCGGGCGTCCGATCGACGCGCCGTCTGTTGCGTTGTGACCCCTGTGACGAGACGGTCCTTTGAGATACTTCTTTGCGGGACTTGTGATACTTGAAGTATCGACCAGTAGCTCGTGGAGAGGACCCTCCCGGAGACGAGCGTGCAGAGTACGGAGACCGTGTAGCCGGCTGAGACCTGACGACTGCTTGACCGACTCGACTTGGAGTGAGTCGACTAGCCCAGTGGACGGAGCGCCTGGTATTTGGTGGCAGACCCACGGCGGACGGAGCGCCTGGTAGTTGGCAGCAAACTCGCGGTACTCGACAGGAGGAGTACCTCAGTAGGCTATTTGGGTGAGCGCCCGGTATTTGGTGACAGACCCTCAGCGGACGGAGCGCCAGGTAGTTGGACGCAAACCCGCAGTACTCGACAGGAGGAGTACCTCAGCAGTCTTAGGTTAGTGAGCAGTACCTTGGAGTCGTGACAGGACCACTGTACACTCTAGAGACGGAGCTCTTCAGCAGTTACGGTTTCGATAATGAAAATCCTGGTTTGAGCTGAGACTTTTGACCTTGTGTTTACCTCATGATTGAGATGGGTCACTTGCTAACTTTGGTAAATGTATGGGCATATACCCGGGTAGTGGTTATCCGTTGTTTTCACAATCCTTGTGTTTCCTCATGATTGAGATGGGTTACTTGATAACTTAGGTATATGTATAGGCAAATACCTAAGTAGAGGTTATCTGTTGAGATCTTCTTTGTGGTTATCCTTGTTGGTTTAGTGAGACCTTGAGGGTCTCGGGGTCCCTACTGAGTATCGTTATACTCACCCCTGCACGGGCTATGCCCACACTACGTTGTGTTGGTTGCAGACGACGGACAGCGTTGACCTTAGCTGAGGCTTGCAGAGCGGGACGGTACCCGGAGGTGGACCACTGGGCGGGACGTGCTCGGAGCGGACGGCGAGACCCGTGGAGCAGAGGAGCTATATGTACCCACCCTTCAGGTGGGATTTCCAGTGGACAGCTCGGAGTAGCGGATTTTACTTTTCAGTTGCTGTTTTCCCTTTCGAGTTGTACTTTACTTCAGTTTGGGTTTGTATTCTGGCCCATTTACTTTTCCGCACTTTCAGTTGTACTCTGTTTTTGTTTAGTGTTTACTTTCCGCTTGCTTTCTCTATGGTGTTTGTTTCCTTTACAAAGGCAATGCCTTCCCTTTTTACCAGGATTTACGCCTTGGTGCTAGTCGCCAGCCCCTGGCCTATGGAAGGCGGGCTTGGGGTAGTCACGGCACGGACCCTGAGGGCGGGTCGTGACACTCTTTTCCTTATTATTCCTTTTAAAATTAACTACAAGGATTGTAGGTTTTTCACACCTCATGTCCTTATCCACTTGGAGAATCATAGTAATAAGTTTAGAAAGACTCTTTTTCATTATTTCCCATGTTATAATTAATAATAAAATTGGATAAGGTCTTTGATAGTGAGTAAAGTATGAGATTTGTGTGCAGCTCATCTGGGAATTTAATCCCTAAGATGTTTAAGCATTCAATTTTTTCAATAATCTTAACTACATAAGGCCCAGCTGGTGCAGACTCTCCAAGATTAGTTGTAAATAGATCATTGGGTATCTCATATCTCTATTTTCTCTCCTTATATTAATATAGATCATGAAGGTGAGACATTATCTTATATACATCCATGTCCTCATGTTTCTTCAGAAGACCATTGATCATAGATGATAGAATGAAACATTAAACATATGTAGCATTGTTCAAATGTTTCTCATAGAGAGTCAAATATACCTCACTAGCCTCATTACTAGGTGCACCAAGAATAGGTTCTTCTAGCACATACAATTTCCTTTCATGACATAGGATAATGCATAAGTGACTTTACCGTTCTTGGAAATTTGTGTTGGTGAGAAGTTTATCTTTATCAAGCATGGAACATAGTGATATGTTTGAAGTCATTTTTATTATTGTTTTTACAAATAAGATAAGCAGAGTTTAGTACTTTATCTAATAAAATTTAGATAAATAAATAAATATTATATTTATTAATCTCCCAATATTTTATCAAAACCCAATAACCCTCACCATTAGTTTGTAATATCCTATTGTTTGGACATTATAGTGACAAGGATCTATATTCTTCTTCTAGACACCCCAAATTTAGCCGGTCAAGTAATTTGAAGGGTTTTAGGTAGGTATTCCAAATTCCAACTGCATTAACTCATAGTTTCTTGATCTATTGAGTGAACTCCCCAATCCTAAAATTCTTAAATTGGATTTCCTAAACATTTTCCTCTTAGTTACACCAAATCATGTTTGGTATTCAACCCTTAATATGAAATAAGTTAAGTTAACCCAAAACTTCAAGTTAAAATTCTTTGATAATTGGAAGCACCCCAACATTGGATGGTTAAGCACTTTGAACTATGGTTTAATTTTAAATGAAGTAGTGGAAGGGTATATTGACTTAATATATATAATTGAGCCATTTTATCTTTTATGCATAAATTTCTGATTATTGTCTTTATTACATGCTTGTTAATATTAAGTGGATTTACTTAAGTGATTAACCATGTCTTAGATAATATTTACACATAAGATAGTTTATTTTAGCTCTATCTTGCATGCTTGTTAATTCATTAATTCATGTGATCATGAAAAAACATCCATAATGAAATAACCATGAAACTTGATAGAAATAAAATAATAAAGTGGAATGATCATAAGATTTTATTAATGGTTAGTTTATCTAGTGGATGATAAACTAATTGTTGACCTAGGGGGGCACTTTGAACCCTTTATGGTTCGTGTTACAGTTTTCCACCAATCCACCTATGTATCTCTCTTGGATTGGTTTCACCTCACCTTCAAACTTGAACCACTTCCACTATCTTAGTAGATCTATCCCTTACATATACTTTTACTCACATGCAGGTGAGGAGAACCAAAGGATTGGTTAAGGGGTATACACAAAAGAAACCATGGGCATGCAGTCCCTTACCTAATAATATGAGAGATGACACACAGACCAACAATTTAATTTAATAATAAATTAAATGAAACCAATTACATACAATGGTCTGGTATAGGCTCATGATCATCTACATTCATGCAATAAATTATTCATTTAATAAAATTAGAATTCAATTATAATCATTATTTTTTAAGATAAATCACACTCAAATCAATTAATTATCTTCTTTAATTAATCAATTATTTTATCTTAATTCTCATTTTAATTTCCTTGAGATTATTATCCATCATAATTTAAAAAATATATATATTTAAAATTAATTGTGTACAAAAATGTACCTTGGAGGAAACATGGTGAGTACCCATATGAACTACCCAATGTGTATTATACTTGTATATTGTCTACTCTTGTGACATGTGGCATACATGACTTATCACATAATTTCATGGTGTTTAATATAAACTTAATGACCACACAGAACAAATGGTATTTATGTAGTGTGTAATGATTTAATGCATATACAGTAACAACTATAATATTAATCATACATGATATGTAGATCTGAACATTATGTAGAAATTAAATAGATATATATATATATATAACCCATCACATGATGTATACTATCAAATTAATGACCACACTAAACACGTGTTGATAAGGTTTGCACATTATATTAGATTAATTTTCAATTCTATGTAATTTTGTAAAAGTATACGGCATGTACATTGGAGCTACACAGTATGTATTTTTATTATCATCTATCTGCTACACGTGCTTAGGGACTCAGCATGTAAACATTCCATAGAAAATGTTGGAGTACACGGTGTGTACATGGGCTATATAGTGTGTGGTCTCTGAGTTAAACTTCCACTAGTCATTTAGGTCGTGTAAGAGAATACATGGACTATCTGTGACTAAGGGACTACACATCATGTACTAAAGTTACATGACATGTACTCTAGATGACCATGTTCCAAGCTGGCCTGGTCAACATGTGGTGTATAATTAAATTCACCGTGTGTAATAAATTCACACAACTTGAATTAATTCTAAATTAATTATTGGTGCATTAAATACTAGTACACGACATGTACCTCTGAGTTACACGGTGTTTACTCTTGTGTTATCTAGTCAGACTCCTTGGCACCTTCAGATAAGATCTTTGAATTTATTTCATTCATAAAATTAATTGATTTGATTATATTTAGGATAAACAAAGAGGAAGAAAACAAATCTTGCAATTAGGATTAAAGATTGATTAAAGTAGAATTGAAAACCAATAATAAATGCATAAATCAATCAATGATCCTTAAATAATTATGTGACCGCTCTTATACCACTTTAAGGTTTTGGGTGCAGTGGAAGCATCATATGGGTCATTCCCAACTTTTTTTTGTCATTATTGATGATTAATCTGAGATTTACATGATTATGAATGTTGTGATCAATGAAATTGAATAAAATAATATAGATAATGGATAAACACCAGAACCAAAGAACAAGATCAATACATATTATTTATAATTAATTTAATAAATTAAAAAACTACCTTACATCGTATTAATCAAGGGTGGATTCCCTCCATCGGTGATCCACATGTGTTCCACAAACTTTTGAACATCATCATAGGAATCTATGACTATTGGCATAGAAAATCATAACGCTTATTTTGTTCGCCTTTGATCTCCCTGAGAATCGCTTCCAAAGGATTCTCCTTGATCTCTTTATAGACTCAAGAGTGGAAGGTGGAGGAAGATCACTCTCTATTTTTGAGAGTGTTCTAGGAGAGGGATATCTCTTGGGCTTGAGAGAATTCTCTCTGGATATCATTCTACACAACACAAAATGAATTAGATCTCTTATAAAAATAATATAATTGGGTTTATATAACATTAGGGTTAAAATAAATAATTGAAAAAGTACCCTTTATTATTTATTTAATCCCTATAGAACCCCATGTCTATAATAATAATATTATTATTTCTTGACATGCACTAAACTCACATATTAAAATTAAATATTATTTATTCAAATAATATTCAATATATATTATTTTTCACTGGACCATTAAACTATGTCAACCATTCCTCCACAATATTTATCTGGTATTTAATAATGATTATTTAATTAATAAATAAATGGAATTGCATTATTATCAAATAAATAAATAAATATTATATCCACTAAACAACAAAAAAATATATTTATTAAATATTTCTCTCACATAATATTCTCTCAAATAACTAATGACAGAATATATGTGATCAATAAAATATGAATAATTATTAAACCACATGTGGGAATAATATTTATTCAACTTGTTAAATAATAAATAATAATATATTATTTATCTAAGATTCTGGATACACTTAGTGTGTGACCCTCTAGGCCTCTTTCTCACTGGAATTAGGTAAAGCAGCCTAAAGTTCAAGGTTAGAATCTAGAAACATGCTAAGTCACCCATGGAGAAATAATTTAATGCCACAATGACATAATATCTCATACAGACACTTACCATGTAATATAATCTCTTTGTCATGATATCTCTAATCAAGTAGGTTCCATATTAGTGTCATCAACCTATGTTCTAAATGTCTCTTTCTTTGAATTTCTAGAAATAAAACTTGCCTATAGAACACCATGGTCATGGATTTATTTATGCTATATCATTTTCATCAAATATCCTGAGATATCAACTTCTATTAAAGAACATAATGGAAAAATCTTTTCTCTCATTATTCATTAATGAAATATTACTTGTGATGCACCTAATGTATCTTACTTCACCGTGAGCATATGTAATCAGAATTTTCATCAATACATAAAAGTAATAAACTTATAATAATCATTAATAATAATATTAAATTATAAGGATTAATACACATGTTCATAGATAGGAACATCCAATGACACATATAAATGTAGATTTCCTACTAGCATGTTTTGTTCTTATAATATCCTACACTGGATATTACCAAGGGCATACACCATGAGAAGGTGTCTCAAAGTCCTATGAGTCTCCAACCTTAATAGCCTATATCATTTGTGTCCCTTAAATGATTTCATTTGGATATGGAACATATATTTAAAAATATTGTCATGGTACTTCTAGGTTCTCATCATAGTAGGGAATTGTTATGACCTTTTAGTGCAATAGCTACTCTGAGGACATTATCACATACTATATACACAAAAGAACAATCATGATGTGATAAAGAGTTTATTAATGTTCAAGAAAATGAATGAAAGTTATTATAAAGTATACAAAAATTGGTTATAGGGAACCAACTCTAACACTATCTTCATATGCACTCCTAGTGACCTTCATTACTTTATTTAGTATTTTCTATTTTTCCTCATACCTATTATTATAATTAAGCTTAGTACAATCATATTTTATATTTCCTTTCCTCTTATATTCATTCCAGGTAATATCATTGGAGGATTCATCCTTTTTTCAATCTTTCCTCTAATTTCCTATTTTATAATTCTTTCCTTTATAATTTTACTAACAAAAAATGTCTCTTCTTATAAAATATCTTAAATATTTTGGCTAGTTGATCCATTTCCTCGTCACTATTTGTATTATATTCACTTCCACTTGTACTATAATGTTTGAAAACATCCTTGTATTTTGAATATGGTGCTTTAAAGGCAACATATTTTCTTTTTGGTTCATAATCTTCATTATTTACTTTTAAATCTTCTTCATACATTACAATATTTATAATTTGATCTTGTTTGATAGTTTTTTGACATCACATGACTCTCGAATAGATAATACTCTACCTATCTAGCAAGTTGGTAGGCATCTCAAGATCATTAGTACTTGATATTTTCCATCCATCTTTTTTTCAAGTGTAATCATAGTGTTTGTGATCACATTGAAACTAAGATACATGTTAGGGGTAGATTCATCATGATTTATTTTGAAAGTATCATACTTAGAAGTATATATATTTAGTCTCATTTCCTTAACATTATATGTGCCTTCATGAGACATGAAAAGAGTATCCCAAATTTGATAAGTAGTATCACAAGAAGATATCCTATTAAATTAACTATATCCTAAAGCAAAAAATAAAGAATTCATGGATTTGAAATTTTAATCATAAGTAGCTTTAGTTGTAGCATCCCATTATTTTCTAGCAATTTTATTCTTTTAATATTTATCTTCAATAGATCCCCAAATGTCAAAACTCATGCTCTCAATATGAATTGTCATTTTTATTTTCCATAGAGAATAATTTTGACCATTAAAATAAGGAGGTTTGTTTGTATCGTGAACTACAGACTTAACATCCATACTAAAAAATTAGAGATCAAACATACATTGAAAAGAACTTTCCAAAACTTGATTAAGGTCAAAGTTAATAAAATATAAAGAAAAATAATCCCTCCAATACCAAATGTTGGTCGGAGTGGACAACTAAAGAGGGGTAGATTGAGTTTCTAATAAAAAATCTATTTAAAAACAATTTAAAACTAAATCCCTTAGGTTATAAAAATAGCCTAGCTAACTAAAATAGTATAAATGTATAATTTTATGTTTAAAAAAGATTTCTAAAAGGCTCGATCTCAACCCAATTAAAATAATTTTAAAATCACATTAACTATTGAAACAAATATAATTAAATCAAACATAGTATTTAAATCACTAATTAAAGCTAACTATAAAAGTATTGATTTTCAGATGAGTTTTTGAAGGAATAAACTGATTTCCAAAAACAAAGAAAAATCTTTAAGAACCCGGTTTTTGCTATGAAAGACTTTGGAATAATCCTGATGATATTCCAGAGCAGCGCCTTCAGACGGCGTGCGTTTCCGAGCCTTGGTGTGTCCAGAATTAAATTTTCAGTGCGTTCACACTGGAAACGCCAAATAAATGGAATAAATCCTAAACGGAGTTTCGGATCAGAGATCTGAGTATACGGATGGGTCCGAAATGGGTTGTTTACCCTTAGAACGACATAAATCATGTCGGCGCGGGGCATTTGGACCCCTCGCTCGCTATCGGAGCGTGGAACGGATTAATTAATTAATTAATTAATTCGTTTTATGGCTTAACTAAATTATATCTTAAATTGTGACTCGGATTGGAAAAATTAGGTCACCGTTGAGTTCGGAACATGTCGTTTACCCTAGGAAGGGTGTAATTCTCACGGGTGCGGCCCGTCTGTGAAAAATGGCCCCAGGGGCGTTTTCGTAATTTGGAGACCTCGGGCGTTGAGTGTAATAACATTTGAACGGGGCCTCGAATTAAAATTCTGAGACCTCCATTGTGCTCAAAATGTTGTGTTTATCCCAGGGAAGGCTTAACCTCGACCCCGTCGGGCGTTTCAGATACGAGTTATTTGGGGGGTTTTAAATTAATTAAAATTTTAATTAATTTTCTTTATTTAAACAAACCCTCCCCCTTCCCTTCTCCTTTACAACCCCTGGTGGAAGTAACATACCAAGGAAGACCTCTCCTCCTCCATCCTCCCCTCTCCAAGGTGTTGCGGAAGGTCAGCGGATCGTCGTGAAGCGATGGGCTAAGCCCCACCAGGTAGGAGTTTTCCGTTTCGTTTTTAATTTCAAACACCTCCCTTTGAGCTCATTTTTCATCATCTAAATTCTGTTTAATATTTTAGTAAACCCCATGGTTTCATAGTATGAATTATTTCCTTTCCAACGCACTTTTCGGTTTCGAATTCGGAGTCCCGAGACATCCGCAATCGCCCGCCGAAGATTGCGGGTTTTTGCTGGTTATCTGGCGGTTTTGGGGTGGTCTGGCAGTTCTCCCAGGCGGCGGAGGCTGGTTCGGCCGGGAGAGTGCCGCGGAGTCGTAGCGGAGGTGTGGGCTTCGTCTCATGCAGGCATAGCAGGGGTGACCTGGGGCGGCGCTCGCTTTACGTCATGCTGCGGAGGAGGCTCAGCCGGGCGCGGCCGGCCGAAGGGAGGTCGCCGGAGGCGACCTGTGTGGAGATCGAGACCCACAATCAGCGGGTCTCTCTTGACCTGGAAAAGGGGGTGGTGACCCCTATGTAGGGGGAGAAGATGAGAAAAATAACAAAAATAGAGGAAAAAAATAAAGGGTGGCGGCAGGGATATAAAAAAAGAAATTTAAAATAAGAAGGGGAAAGGGAGGTGATGTGTGAGAGGATATGGGGAGTTGATTGAATATTTAGATTAAAAAAACATAATAATAAATAATAATAATATAAAATGTTATTATTATTATTTGTTGTTAAATATTGTTTTCGGTCGTAACTCCCCCGTGCGACGTCCAATTGAAGTGCTGCGAACAGCGACGTGATCCTGTTTTTGAGACGGTCATTTTGAGTCCAATTTTGGATACTTAATTCGGAGTTGAGGCGTGGCCCGCACGGGCCGTCGTTCGAGCTGTGTGTAACGTTTTATAAATTTTTCATCGGACGTCTGTTTGGGGCGAATGAGTAGCAGTTTTAGAGTGCTTTTCTGAGGGCATTGCAATGGTGCAATCCACTGGCTTTAATTCCGCACGCTGATGTGGGCCCCACGAGGGTCGTTTGGGCGTTGACGGTGATTTTTCTAGCTTTATCCTTGGGTGTCCGTTTCGGAAAAATTAATAGTCAAACATGTGTACTTTTTTGAGAGGATCGCAATGCTGCGATCCCTTCATTGTGCTTTGGGACCGGGATTCGGGTCCCACGTAGCACCGCTCGTGTGCGGTGCGTCGGAATGCATCTTTTTCTCTGGATATCTGTTGTGCTCAAGTGAGCAATATTTTTGACGTTTTTTCCCAAGGGGATCGCAATGGTGCGATGCGCCTGACTGTTTTCGGGGCCGAGACTCGGGATCACGGGACGTCGTTCGGGCGTAAGGTAGTGTTGGTGACTTTTCCATCGGATATCCGTTTGGGGCGAGTAAGTAGTCAATCTCGCGTGTTTTTCCACGAGGATTACAACGGTGTAATCTGTTCATGCGAGCGGAGCCTCTTGCGTGATCTTATTAAATGTGGAAGTATGACAGGTGTACTGGTGGTGGTTCGTCCTACTGTGTTTGTGACGGACCCTTGGTATGTGATCGCGTTCACTCCTGGGAGAGTGATGTTGGTGTTTTAAGAGATGTGATTGGTCGTGACTCAACCGTTGAGGTGGAAAGTTGGAGTTGTTATGTTACGCCTTCGCTTTGACGTTGGGTGTCATGTGCATGATAGCCTTTGGGCTGGAACGTGGTATACTCTGGGAGTATACGGGAAAACTTGAAGGTACATGTAGTTGTTTGTACCTGAGAACGTTTGTGCGCTTGGTTAGGGTTGACTTGGGGTCACACGTCGTGTGGGCCCCATGTGCGTGTTGTGTTATGCTTTATGTACTTTTGACCTCTCGCGACGTAGAGGGTCCCCTTGTTCTCATTTGTTGACCATCAGGGTTGAGTTTTCCCCTGGTTCTGTTCTCATTTGGCTGAAAGAGATGGTTTGGTTCCTCTGTTTCATCAGCTGTGAGGGGTTTCAGTACCATGCCTCTTTCATCAGACTGCGGCACTGTTTGCGACTACGTGTGCCCATATAGCATGGGTGTTTTCCCCACTTTATAGGATGAGTTGACTCGATCCGCTTTGACAGTGACTCAACGGATTGGAGCGTGATCACCCTGAGGGGCCTGGGGAGTTCCTCCCATTCCTTCGTGATCCATGGTAGAGTTCTTGTGGATTCGGTGTGACCAACACATTACGCGGGCACCGATCCTCTACCCAGGAGGTTGTTTCCAGCAGGGCTGAGGTTGTTTCCAGTAGGGATGAGGTTGTTTCCAACAGGGCTGAGGTTGTTACCAGTAGGGCTGAGGTTGTTTTGAGCAGGGCTCACCAGTTATACCATCTAGCAGGGATGGCCAGTGGGTTACCATCCATATGGGATGGCCAGTATAGTAGTGTTCACCGAGCAGTACCATCTAGCAGGGATGGTCAGAGCAGTTCTGGGTTTACCTCTAGTGGGGCTGGTCAGTGGTCCCCGATGCCGGGCTTACCTCCAGTGGGGCTGGGCAGTGGTCCCCGATGCTGGGTTTACCTCCAGTTGGGTTGGGAAGTGGTCCCTGATGATGGTTCCAAGCCTCCCTCCAGTGGAGTAAGCTTTTACGATACTGGTCATTGGGACTCGTCGATGACTTTAGCTGGGTCTCCCTCTAGTGGATTTCCTTATTACGGGACTGGGCAGTGTGGCACCCGTCAACTCTTGTCGGGTCTCCCTGTAGTGGGAACCCATCGACTTCCAGGGACCCTTCAGCGGGGCTGGGCAGGGGGTCACCTATCGACTTTGAGAAGACCTATCGACTGCGGGGCAGTGACGAGGTGTGGCTTGACGTTCCCCGAGAACTCTCAAGTACGAGGGGTGCTTTACCAACCGAGACGCGTCCTTGCAACGCGACCTAAAATCGTGCAGGCGGGTCAGTGCCACCCAAAGTGAATAGTTTCAAGGTGCGGTGATTTGACCCCTTGACTTGCAGTTCAGGGCAGACGTGCGGGATGCTGGGCATCGATGGTGTTTATTTCTGGGACTGTTGGTGACTCACTTTCTTGGGCTGAGTTACGGGATGGAGATCCCCTTATGACCTTGTTCGGGCTTCTTGTTGAGCATATGTATACATATATACCTTGTTCTAGTACCCACTTCTTGGGTTTGGTTACTCTCCTTCTAGGAGAGGTGAAGACGCGCGGGGTATGCCACGTGCTTTCTTTGTCTAGCTTCTCGTGGTTGGACGAGTATACTCTCTGGATATAGGTAGCGAAGACTCAACGAGAAGTTCACCTTCTCACCGTTTCTAGCTCCTTGTGTCTGGACAAGTCTGCCTTCTTTCCTCTTGTTGGGTTGAGCTAGACTCTCTACTCTTACTCTTTACTATACTCTCAGTTGTACTCCTTTACTTTTTCCTGTTCAATCTACTTCTCACCCTTCGGTACCTCCTTTATTGATCCCTCGAGCCTTAAGGGTATTCTAATGAGTATTTTTTATACTCACCCCTGCTTGGGTTTTGCCCGCACTTGGTGTGCCCTTGCAGAAGACGGACAGGTTGGTCATGAATTTAGTGGATCTTAGGAGTTCAGGAGCTTGGACCCTGTACGGTGGTCGGAGTCGGGTTCCAGGTGGGGGACCCTTCCAGCTATTTACTTTTGTTCACCTTTTTCCGGGTTTTGGAACTTTTCTGGTTGGGCGCGTGTTTGCCCCTTTCCTTTTTCTATTCACCTTCAGCACTTTCCTTGTACTGTTATAGGTCGATGCACTTTTTTGGTTTATATACAGTAGTTTTCCTTTTCTTTACTTGTCTTTTCTTTTACTCTGCACTTTTTCATTGAGTGTGTTGCATGTGTGTGTGTGTACAGGTACTCAGGCAAAGGCCTCCTCGAGTTGTTTAGCCTTCGGCACTTGTCGCCAGCCCCTGGCCCATGGAGGTCGGCCTGGGGTAGTTCCAGCTCGAGCCCGGGTAAGGTCGGGTCATGAAAAAGTGGTATCATAGCTGGTTCGTTCCTTGGGACGTTGTTCAGACATCCCTAAAAAGGAATTGGTTGGGATTTAAGGCAACAGTGTTAATGTATCTCGAGAGCAGCTCTCAGGCCAGGGATTCTAGTGATGGTGTGACGGTCAACGTATCCATTCACTAGGACCCTGATAACCCATTTATCGACTCGGCATGCTGAGACACTCGTTGCAGGGAAAATTGGTTTGTGCATCACATAGGATTGAGTCTTGACTGTCCTTCTTGAGTCGGATCCCCATCATTGTTGTTATTGGTATATACATTATGCTCATCTGATTGCGACACTCCTTGATAACATTCAGGATATCTTCACGAAGACAGCCAACCAGGATACCAACTTTGGTTCGTGACGACGACCATGTGATCTATGAGGCCACAGTCCAGGACCCATCATGCAAGCCCCTTTCTCCGGGTGGGCCGATAGTAGCACCCCCACCTGTTGAGAAGCAGACAGCTTCAGCAGAGCAGACTAAGCCTGAGTGCAGGTTGAGCACGCTCCGTGAGTTCCAGTGGCAGAGACTGCTGAGGTTCAGTGGTGAGCCAGACCCTCAGGTAGTAGAGGTTTGGCTAGAGATAGTGGTTTTCCTTCTCAAGCTTGTGCAGACACCGATAGATCAGAGAGTGGATTTGGAAGCCAACTTTTTTCACGGAGCAGCTTGGCATTGGTGGAGTCTGGTGACTTAGTTTCTTGATGAGTCGTCGCTTTCATGGGGCGACTTTCAGTGGTTTTTTCGTGAGTAGTTTATCCCCTCCTACTTGCACTCCGTTTGGATTCAGGAGCTCCTGCAGTTTCAGCAGGGAGGGATGACGGTGGCTGAGTACGTGGCAAGTTTCGCAGACCGTGCATGATTTTACCTGGACTTGGTCCACGATGATAACTTCCGAGCGCGGAAGTTTGAGTAGGGTCTCCGCAGAGAGATTCATGCTATCATAGGACCCTTGGGCATTTCCACATATGCTAGGGTGCTAGAGCAGGAACTGGTGACAGAGACCTTCCTGTCACGTTCTAGATTTGGTGGTGGCAGCAAGCACGTTGGAGCAGAGACGTCTGTCGCAGCTAGCGAGCGTCGGCAATCAGAACCTCGACGCAGGTGTATTTCTGACAACTGGACTCAGGGGCATGGTCGTACACCACAGTGGTGCCGGAGGGCACCAGTGCAGCTCAGAGAGAGTCGGCGCTATGCTTACGATGGGCGAGGTCACCTGGAATGGGACTGCCTGACCAGGCATGCAGAGAGCTTCGGGCAGGCAGTAGGTGCACCACCACGACAGAGGCAGCATCGTGATCGGAGTAGCGCCCAGAGAGGTGGTGCTAGCAGAGGAGCGGGAGGATCTGGAAGTGGAGGACGACCTTACAAGGTCTTCCCATCACCACTAGGCGGTCCACATCAAGATCCGGGAGCTGATAGTTGGGACTACGGATAGCCACGAGCATTGGATGTCTACGATCCTACAGAGCATGAGGTGATAATAGGTACGCTCTCCAGCTCTTCTACTTTTTGCAGTAGAATTGTTAGACTCTGTGTGTGGAATTCTTTTCTCCCTGCTTCTTGCTTGGGTTGTTACCGGGGTGACGTGGGGCGTCGGTGTAACCCTGTGTTGGTAAGGTAAAAGGCATGGGAACTTTTTCTTTAGTCGATGGTGATGACTCCTTCACCCTCAGAGCGTGTAAGAGAGTTTGGTTGCGAGACATCAACTGTGAAATCTTGTGTGACCAAATATCCTTGGGTGTTTCACCATATGGATATTCTGAAGGAGGGAATCATTGGGCCTTGTTCCAGGTGTGGGTGATGATTCCATTTGCGGCGTGCGACATGGAGGTTCGATCAGGGAGGTGAGATACCCCCAAGGTCCTTTGGACCATTTGAGGACGTGTGAAAGGATGGCGAGATTCCCTACCGCCTTGCCCTAACCCCAAAGGCTGGTTTGGGTGCACGACGTCTCTCGCGTGACTCACCTGAGGAGATGTGTGCGTGCTCCTATGCACATCATTGGCAGAGGCATACCTCACGTGAACAGATCAAATCCTTTGGTCTATGCGTGGTGGCACAGAATTGTGCAAGTGTTCTTCTGGGTACGAAAGATCCAGGTACGGGCTTAGTACCCTAAGTTATTCCCTGGTTTTTCTTTTTGGGGATGAAAATCTTGAAGGAGGGAATGATGTAAGAACCCGGTTTTTGCTATGAAAGACTTTGGAATAATCCTAATGATATTCTAGAGAAGCGCCTTTAGACGGCGTGCGTTTCTGAGCCCCAGTGTGGCCAGAATTAAATTTTCAGTGCATTCACACTGGAAACGCCAAATAAATGGGATAACTCCTAAACGAAGTTTTGGATCAGAGATATGAGTGTACGGATGGGTCCGAAATGGGGTGTTTACCCTCAGAACGACATAAAGCATGTCGGCGCGGGACGTTTGGACCCCTCGCTCACTATCGAAGCATAGAGCAAATTAATTAATTTATTTATTTATTCGTTTAATGGCCTAACTCAAGTATCTATTAAACATTGGCTCGGATTGGAAACCGAGGGTACCGTTGAGTTTGGAGCGTGTCGTTTACCCTAGGAAGGGTGTAATTCTCGTGGGCGCGACCTGTCTGTGAAAAATGGCCCCAGGGGCGTTTTCGTAATTTGGAGACCTCGGGCGTTGAGTGTAATAACATTTGAACGGGGCCTCAGATTAAAATTCTGAGACATCCATTGCACTCAGAACGTGGCGTTTACCCCAGGGGGGGCTTAACCTCGACCCCGTCGGGCGTTTTGGATGCGAGTTATTTTGGGGGTTTTAAATTAATTAAAATTTTAATTAATTTTCTTTATTTAAACACCCCCCCCCCCTTACCTTCTCCTTTGAAACCCCTGGCAGAAGGAACACACCAAGGCAGACCTCTCCTCCTCCATCCACCCCTCTCTAAGGTGTTGCGGAAGGCCGGCGGATCGTCGCGAAGCGACGGGCTAAGCCCCACCAGGTAGGAGTTTTTCCGTTTCGTTTTTAATTTCAAACCCATCCCCTTGAGCTCATTTTGCATCGTCTAAATTCTGTTTAATATTTGAGAAAACCCCATGGTTGCGTAGTATGAATTATTTCCTTTCCAACGCACTTTTCGGTTTCGAATTCGGAGTCCCGAGACCTCCGCAATCACCCGCCGAAGATTGCGGGTTTTTGCTGGTTATCCGACGGTTTTGGGGTGGTTCGGCAGTTCTCCTAAGCGGCGGAGGCCGATTCGGCTGGGTGAGGGCCGCGGAGGCGCGACGGAGGCCGGTTCGGATGGGAGAGCGCCGCGGAGGCGTGGCGTCTGCCGGTTCATCTGGGCGAGCACCGCGGAGGCGCGGTGGAGGTGCGGGCTTCGGCTCATGCAGGCGGAGCAAGGGTGACCCGGGGCGGCGCTCGCTTTGCGTCATGCGGAGGAGGAGGCTCGGCTGGGCGCGGCCGACCGAAGGGAGGTCGCCGGAGGCGACCTATGTGGAGATCGAGACCCGCAATCAGCGGGTCTCTCTTGACCTGGAAAAGGGGGCGGCGACCCCTGTGTAGGGGGAGAAGACGAGCAAAAGAAAAAAAAATATAGGAAAAAAATAAAGGGTGGCGACAGGAATATAAAAAAAATAAATTTAAAATAAGATGAGGAAAGGGAGGTGATGTGTGAGAGGATAGGGGAGTTGATTCAAGGGGACCATCTACGTCGCGAGAGGTCAAACGAGAACAGAACGAGAACAAGGGGACCATCTACGTCGCGAGAGGTCAAAAGTACGTAAAACAGAACCATGGGAAAACTCAACCCTGCTGGTCTACAAACGAGAACAAGGGGACCATCTACGTCGTGAGAGGTCAAAAGTATGTAAAGCAAAACATGACACGCAGATGAGTCCCACACGACGTGTGGCCCCAAGTCAACCCCAACCAAGTGCACAAACGTTCTCAGGTACAAACAACCACATGTACATTCAAGCGTTCTCGTATACTCCCAGAGTATACCACGTTCCGGCCCAAAGGTTATCATGCACATGGCACCCAATGTCAACGCGAAGGTGTAACGTAACAACTCTAACTTTCCACCTCAACGGTTGAGGCACAACCAATCACATCTCTTAAAACACCAACATTACTCTCCCAAGAGTGAACGCGATCACATACCAAGGGTTCGTCACAAACACAGTAGGACAAACCACCACTGGTACACCTGAGTTACGGGATAGAGATCCCCTTACGATCTTTTTTGGGCTTCTTGTTGATCATATGTATACGTATATACCTTCTTCTATTACCCACTTCTTGGGTTTGGTTACTCTCCTTTCAGGAGAGGCGAAGACGCGCAGGGTATGCCACGTGCTTTCTGTGTCTAGCTTCTCGTGGTTGGACGAGTCTACTCTCCGGCTATAGGTAGCAAAGACTCAACGAGAATTTCACCTTCTCACCATTTCCAGCTCCTTGTGTCTGGACAAGTCTACCTTATTTCCTCTTGTTGGGTTGAGATAGACTCTCTACTATTACTCTTTATTGCACTCTCAGTTTTACTCCTTTACTTTTTCATGTTCGATCTACTGTTCACCCCTCGGTACCTCCTTTATTGCTCCCTAGAGCCTTTGGGGTATCCTACTGAGTATTTTTTATAATCACCCCTTCTTGGGCTTTGCCCTCACTTGGTGTGCCCTTGTATACGATGGATAGGTTGGTCATGACTTTAGTGGAGCTTAGGAGTTCAGGAGCTTGGACCGCGTGCGGTGGTCGGAGTCAGGTTCCAGGTGGGGGACCCTTCCGGCTGTTTACTTTTGTTCACCTATTGCCGGGTTTTGGCACTTTTCTGGTTGGGCGCGTGTTTGCCCCTTTCTTTTTTCAGTTCACCTTCAGCACTTTCCTTGTATTGTTAGAGGTCGATGCACTTTTGTGGTTTATATACAGCAGTTTCCCTTTTCTTTACTTGTCTTTTCTTTTATTCTGCACTTTTTCATTGAGTGTGTTGCATGTGTGTGTGTGTACAGGTACTCAGGAAAAGTCCTCCCCGAGTTGTTTAGCCTTCGGAGCTTGTCGCCATCCCCTAACCCATGGAGGCGGGTTGGGGGTAGTTGCGGCTCGAGCCCGGGTAGGGTCATGTCATGACAAAAACAAATTAACACATAGTGGAAATAAATATAAGAGGTTCGTTCTCAAACCAAGACCTAATCCTATTTACTTTAAAGTCGCCCATTTCCAAGCATGTTTATTAGATAATAAATATATTCACAACTTAGATCAGGTGTTACACTTACAATTTCATGCAAAGCGGTTTAAGATACACACAACCTCTTATATAAATATTCACAAGATAACGGGTGTAAAAATAATAAGAGAGAGTATCTAGTACTCTCTAATATAGTGTATAAGAATTTGTTGATAAATATTGAGTAATGTAGACACAGCTCTAAGGTAATCTAAAAAATAGAGAGAAAAAAGATAGGAAGGTAGAGAGTTTGAAGTAGCTCAATCAAATTAGCTTTTATTGATCGATTGTCTTTAAAGTTTTCTTTAAAAAATATTCAAATGAATATTGCACTGTGAGGTCAAAATAGAGTGTTGTAGAAGCACATGGTGAAATAGTCGGTCTAACCAGTATTTAATCATAAGTCCTCTTTTTGTCCATGATAGGCTCTGCTTCTTAATGATATCACCTTCTCTAATTAGGCATTGGAGAATATTCATAAATTAATCCCCATACTCATTAGTCTGATCTAACATCCTCAAATTATATGAATCTTCATTAAATGATTTGAAATATAGTGGAGTTTTAAATATTCCTTACTGATTAAGTTAGACATGGTCACTCTAGCTTGCAGTCACTTCACCTTGTGGTTACTTGATCTTGTGCTCACTTGATCTTGTGATTACTTGAGTTTATGGTCACTTGACATAGTCACTTTCTTTCTACATATAGTCATTTTATTTCTTCATGCGGTAGGTTCAATACTTTACCAAAAAACATTTTCCATCTGTATAGTCACTTGAATTATTCATGCGGTAGGTTTAATCCTTTATATGGTCACTTGAACACTCCATGCGGTCAGTTTAAGACTTGGAGAAAATTTTCTCATCTGACACACAATTACTTGTTTGTTCATGCAGTTACTTATATACAGACACTTGACATGTACGATTAGTTAAACATATTCATGTGGTAGGTTGATGTGGTAACTTCAAGAATTGTCCATTTTTGATAGTTTTTATAAAAAAATAGTTAACTATCATAAAACATAAAAATTATTGATAACTAATAAACATGATTGGTGAACATTAAAGCAAGGAGTTGTTAGATTAATCCAACATAGTTGTATACAAATGTTTTGTATTTTATCATTTAGAGACCTGCCTAAATCATTTACTCTCAAAATGCTAAAAATTTCACCACAGGTGCCATTGAATATCGTATTTTGTTAATCCATAGTATCTAAATTAGTTTCACAATAAACGTTACTATATTGATTAAATATTTGAGATCCTTCTTATATGTATTTTCAAGGAAGGAAATGCTCCCATATATATTTTCTAAAATCATAAAAATATATATCTCTTAAAAATATTGGGTAATTTGTTCTGATATTATTTTTATTGTGGAAAAAAACTATACAGATGCTAATTTTCTTATATTAGGGCACCCAGAAATGCCAATAGTGATGTCTTGTCCTCTATCATTTTCAGCTCATTGTTCTAAATTAACACCAAGGCTATTTAACTACTTGAATGTAGCACATAAGCTTAAATTATAGTAAGTAAACATTATATTTTAATAAAACTATAATACAATTCACATTTTAAAATTTCAGTGCATGAGAATTATAATTTTATAGGATGAATATCGATTTTAAAATTACTATGTCAAAATAATCCTAGAATGAGTTTTTGAAATTTTCCCTTAGAAATAAGCTTTTATGAATAATTGAAAATGTTTTATTTAAATATTACTAATTTTATTTATATTAATTTTTTATAATATGTATAATTAACTATCTATTGACGATAAATTTTAAATAAATAAAGATAAGATCATTTGGAGGTAAAAAGTGATATTTTTCATAAAACTATCTTTAAAATCATAATGAATTTCCATTTTAATTAATTAAAATAATATTTAATGATGAATTATTTAAATTAAATTTATATATTATATATCTAAATATATGAATTTAAATCCATATAATGATGATTACTAGATATATAGTTAATGTAAGATCATCTAATGCTTGAAAAATGTATTTCTTGAAATATCATTTTTCGACACGTTTTACAGGTTTATTTTTAAATTAAATTCTACCAATTATATTAATTAAATTTGATAAAATGGATTTCATGTTTGGAATAAGAATAATTAATATTATTCAATAAGATCAACTTAATTTTTTGTCATAATGAATAGTAAAAATTAATTACTATGATTAAGGCTAAAACGGGTTTATCG
This sequence comes from Viscum album, assembly GCA_963277665.1. NCBI lineage: Eukaryota > Viridiplantae > Streptophyta > Magnoliopsida > Santalales > Viscaceae > Viscum > Viscum album. The sequence goes on along the minus strand of OY728132.1, from coordinate 100,333,016 downwards.
GGGGTTGACCTAAAAATATAAGGGTGAAAATGAACTAAATACTTTTTGAAACCTTTTTGGTTAGTTGTATTTAGACCTTACCCTTGTTAAATTCTAATATGAGCCATTTTGGATCTATTTTTCTAAGAAATTTACTTGACATTACTTTAAAACTTTGAAAAATTACAAGTGTGTCGCTCACCTCAATTATAAAAGGGTGCCTCCTCCCCTCACTTCTTCACACATCTTAAGTCATTTATCTCAAAAAAACCTACCAAAATATCTCTCAAACATCCTTATCCATGTTCTAGATCCTTTTTTCTTCCCAAAAGACCAACCCTATGGTTCTTAATAAGAGATCCAAATAAGGTTTTTCTATACGAAGGTAATTGTCTTCACCAAGCTCTTTCTTTTTAATTATTATTTTACCACCTTTAATTATGTATTAATAATTTAAATATAATAAAACTATTATATACCATATACTGAGATTTTATTATATTAATTATATAATATTTATCCATCTCTTTCTCCATCAAATGGGAAACAAAACCATCGCTCGTGTGTACGGCGGACTACTACCTCACGAACCGATATAATTTCTTTTTCATCACTGAATCACATGGATAATCATAATTATAGAAATAATGAATATATATGATAATTATGACATAATATTTATTCTTTAAAATTAATATATCATCTGCTTCCTTACCCTTTCAACCATTAAAGAAATGATGACGCCGCTTTCACGTATGTACGGCCTACCGTCTGCACGAAGCGATGTGACTCATTTTCCATGTCCAAATGTAAAGAATGGTTATAAAAATTTAAAAAATAAATAAATATAATTATAGATATGATGAAACTATATACTATGCATAAGAACCAAAAATTCCATGACAAAATATGCATGAGAAAATGAAGTAGTTAACACCTGAAACAATGGTAATAACGAAATATCATTAGCAAATGGGTGATAAGATGTTATAATATGATCATATATGATATTATAAATATGAATATGGTTATTTTATAAATTAATAACATGTTTAAAACCATTATACAAGAGGTTAAATCATGTACAACTAAATGGAAGTGTGAGGTAAGGGATTTCGTCTCAATTTTCATTCCATTAACACATATTTGATATTATACACCTATTTACTTTTATATGGTTTATATACTTATCCTTCGATATATTTGACATAAATACCTATTTATTCATGATTATTATTTTTTCAATTCAAATTTATTCTTTCAAGGGGTTATAATTTAAATGTTATTAAAGATGTAATGATTTATTTTACAATCTCAATTTTTTGGGATTACCTTAACTTTCATTATAGGAATATTATAATAAATACTTCATAAAATACATATATTTTATTATATTATAGGTATTTAAGGATTTTACATATTTTTTTTCAAATTTTCCTCTCTTTGGAACTTTAATCAAGAAAAGAAATTTTTAAAATAAAAACTGATTTTATTTCTCTTTCAATCGAATATATTTTTCTTCAATGTCCATATTTTTCAAAATTGATTTAAAAAAGTCATTTTTATTAATCTAGTGATTTATTAAGGAAATTTTAAGTTATCCTTGACCTTTTAAATTTTTTAAAAGGAAGATTTCTGAAGTTTTCTGAAAATTTTGTTTTCAAATTTCTTTATAAAAAGACAAAATGAATGTTTTTAACATATATGACGTTAATGAACTTCCCCGCTGCCATGACCATTTTACGATATTTATCTTCTTCTAAAAAAATTCAATTATTTTAAAAATAGAACTATTTAATGAAATATTATTTTAATATTTCTCTTATATTCTATTTATTTGTCCAAAGGACATGATTTTATTACAAAGCCTATATTTATGATGAACTGGTGGTCATCTCTTATCTCTTATTAATTTTGTGGTCATGAACTTTCTCTTATACCATTAACTTTATTGTGATAATTTGATATTACATTTATATTAAATAAACATATAATTTTTATCATGGATATGATTATTTCCTAAATTGTATACCATTTTTACATACTGTGTTTTACTATTAAAGTTATTTTCTTGACTGGGAAAAATCTTGTTAATTATTATTCTTTAATTGATACATATATTTATTAATAAGGCATGTTGTTTATAAATTTAATTGATCATTCAATATATGAGGAATACATTGGACATGTAGTGATGGGTGGGTCCCAGTTATAGATAGCCTCACGATGCATCGAGAGGTCTCATGAGACAAATCGATTGGCCAAGTTAAATGGGTTTTTGAAATATAATTACCCATAAATTAAAGTGTCTTAGCACAAAGTCTTGAAGGTATAGATATAATTATGTATGAGATCATTTAATTTGATATTATTCATTTCCTTCACTGAGAATTCAATTATTATTATCCATGAGATTATTTCATTGATATTATCCATGGATTCATTTCTTTCTTAAGTTATTGATTAAATGACATGTGTTTTCAGTTATCTACCTTGCCATATTGATTATACCTTATTTAATCATGGTAACTTCTATTGTATGTAACCCTTACTGAGAATTTTAACTCATCATTATTTTTTTTCTTTCCCCAGGTTATGAAGAAGAAATATTTGAATGAGTTACAAATATGCAGAATGTTTACTTTTGTTATATATTTTATTCCCAATGTAAAATGGGTATCATGTATATATCTATCTCTCCAAGAATGGTAAATGTATTGTTCCTTTAGTATTATATCTCTTATATCTATTACAATGTAATAGAGTAGACACCGAATCTGGGATACTAGAGTTAGGGTTGTTATAGTTGGTGTTAGAGCAATTTTAGTAGAAACCTTAAGAACTATATTTAGGAAAAAATATTAGGTAACATAACCCTATGATAGACTTTTAGGATATGTCTAATTGTAGAAAAATATTATATTTTTTTGATAAGGTATATATTATGTGGTTTTTCCAGTAATATATCCATGTTTGAATATTATAAGTGGATCCCGTTTTTACACATATGAATTTAGGGGTAATAACCCTACAAAAGTTGGCCTAATAAATCTCATCCATTATTCTGATGCATGTTTAATGAGCTCTTGCTACACACCTGATTTGACACTCCCAGTGGATATGATTGGGTTAATTAATATTTTATTTTCAAACCATTATGAAATATTTCAAAAATATTTTTATGATTTAAAATGTCCCCAAAGAAACCAAGTTTATGATTTTGATATTAACAATGCATAAATTTTCAATTTATGTTAAGTGTTACACCATATTTTGAATTATATATTATGATTTAAAATTCATAATTTTATGAACTAATTTAGTATATTTTATTGCTTAGAAATGGTGCATGGAAGAAAGAATGGTATCAATACTCATGGTCAATATAGAAATTCATCTGTTAAGTAATCCAATACAACTGGTATTAAATCTAAGTAGATTATGGTCATATTAGGGTAGTTGACCCAGGTTATGGCTAATAACCTTGAACATATAGAGAAACATGGTGTTCTACAACATGATACACCTATATTGGATCATTTCATGCAATAGAATCCTTTATCATTTAGTGTAACTACTGATACAATGGTATCTAATCAATATATTAAGTCCTTTGAAAAGATATTTATGGCCTTAGGATGCGGTGAAGGGGAAAAAGTTATACTTACAATATATTGTCTCAAAGGTGATGCTAATCAATAGTGGTCATTGATTTAGAATACTAGGGAGGAAGAAGAAATAGAATACATGGAATTGAGAGATTTAAAAGAAATAATCTTTAATAAATGTTTCCCTCATAAGAAACAAACTGAAATAAAGAGAAAATTCCTCATATTAAATCAAAAGGAAGAAGAAAGTGTTGTAGAGTATGAGGATACCTTTATAATATTATCTAGGTATACTATGGATTATATACATAATATGGAAATAAATATTAACCATTTATTTTAAGGGCTTAATACAAGTATCTGAAGGTCACTGGTTTCTCAAACTTTTTCATCATATGATAAAATATTTTTATGCACCATCAAAATAGAGAAGGAATTTCCTAGATCCTATATATTCAAGGGAAATAAAGAAATTAAAAGGTTGTTTAAACATCAATAAAAAAGGTAATGCATCAAAGAAGATGAATAGGATGAAGTAATTTCCATCATGTGAAAACTGTGGAAAGAAACATCTTAGAAAATTCATAAAGGGAATGAGAGTTTTTTACAAGTACAGAGATAAGGGTCATATAGATAATGAATGTAAGGAAAATAAAGATATCACTATTATCCAGTGTTTAAACTATAAATAAATGGTACATTATTCAAACTAAGGTCTCAATCATCAAGGTAACTTACCGCAAAAGAGGATAAGGGGAGAATATCAAGCTTATATGATCACCACAGCTAAGGTTGAAGTTTCTAAAGATGTGGTGGAAAGTAATTTAATAATATCTTAAAATTTTACTAATGCTTCATTTGATTTTAGATCCTTTCACTCTTTTATATCTTCCATGTTTTATAAGAAAATTACATATTTTCCTAACACCTTAAGAAGGGATTTATCAGTCAAAAATCCTAGCAGAAATCTCACTATAACAAAGATGTTTTGGGAAGTTCCCATTATGAAACATAAATATGATCTATTTTCTGAAATTATTATTATACTTATGGTTGAATTTGATATAATCCTTGGTATGGAATATGTTTCAAAATATAATTCAAACATTTATTACAAAGAGAAGGAAATTATGATTCATGATGAAGATGTTGAATTCCTTATATTTAGAGGGGAGACTTCATCATCTGAGTCATGTCTAGATTCACCTCTAGAATCTCTTTTGAATGAGATTCTTGGGGAAGAAGAGTAGTCACAAACTATAGGTGGAAAAGGTAATCTTCAAATTGAGGATGTACCTATTTTACAATAATACATTTATGTATTTTATAGCGAATTACATGGACACCCATCAGAGTATGAAGTTGAGTTTTCCATTAATTTAATCCTTGATGCAAGACCTGTATCAAAGACTCTATATAGAATGGTCATTGTAGAATTAGTGGAATTAAAGAAACAAATAGAGAAGTTGTGTAATAAGGGGTTAATTACCCTAGTGTTTCACCTTGGGGAGCCCTTGTTCTTTTTTTCAAGAAGAAAGATGGATCTATGAGGTTATGCATTTATTATAGATAAATCAATACTATTATGATAAAGAATAAGTGTCCTCCAACTCCCATTGATGACTTATTTGATAAAATTCATAGATATCAATATTTTTTAAAGATTTACCTTTGTTATGGGTATCATAAATTGTGAGTAAATAAGGAATATATATTGAATACATCATTTAGAATGAGTTATGTACATTACAAGTTTACAAAAATTTCATTTGGATTGACTAATGAACCCTTTGTTTTTATGAATATAATTAATAGAGTATTAAAAGAATATCTTGATGATTTTTTATGGTATTTATTGATGATATCTTAGTGTATTCTAAAAGTTGTGAGGACCATGAAAATTAATTATAGATCATTCTTGAGACTCTTAGAATAAAATAGCTATATGGGATATTTAGAAAGTGTGAATTCTAGCTTTAGAAATTTTGTTTTCTTGGATATATTGTGTAATGGCCCAGACCCTCTTGGTCAATTAATTTTCCAAAATTCTAAGTGTTGGTGTGTCCTGGATTCATTGATTAGTCCCACCCATCAGCTCCATGGATCCGCTCCATGTATCAGCTCCACTGATGAGCTCCACCGATCAGCTCCACTGATCAGCTCAACTGATCAGCTCCACTGATCAGCTCTACTGATCAGCTTCACAGATCAGTTTTACCAAATCGGTTTCACAGATCGGTTTCACCATATCGGTTTCACAGATCGGTTTCACCAAATCAGTTTCACAGATCGGTTTCACAAAATTGGTTTCATAGATCAGTTTCACCAAATCGGTTTCAGAGATCGGTTTCACCAAATCAGTTTCACATATTGATTTCACCAAATCAGTTTCACATATCAGTTTCACCATATTGGTTTCACATATCGGTTTCATTAGATCGGTTTCACATATCAGTTTCACTAGATCGGTTTCACAGATCGGTTTCACCAGATTGGTTTCATAGATCGGTTTCACCAGATCTGTTTCACATATCGGTTTCACCAGATCGGTTTCACAGATCAGTTTCACCAGATCGGTTTCACAGATTGGTTTCACCATATCGGTTTCAGAGATTGGTTTCATCAAATCATTTTCACAGATTGGTTTCACCAAATCGGTTTCATAGATCAGTTTCACCAAATCGGTTTCATGGATCGGTTTCACCAAATCGGTTTCACAGATCGGTTTCACCAGATCAGTTTCACAGATCGGTTTCACCAAATTGGTTTCACAGATCAGTTTCACAAAATCGGTTTCACATATCGGTTTCACCAAATCGGTTTCAGAGATCGGTTTCACAGATCGTTTTCACAGATCGGTTTCACCAAATCAGTTTCACATATCAGTTTCACCAAATTGGTTTCACAGATCGGTTTCACTGATCAGCTTCATAGATCAGCTTCACAAAATCAACTTCACAGGATCAAATTCATGGGATCAGCTTCACCTGATCAGCTCCACCAATTGTTTTCGACTATCATTCTCACCAATCGACCACGGAGGGGTGTTGGGATTTTCCTTCCCCGGTTTTTCCTGTAATGCTACTTTTAAGTATTTTAACCTTTTTAATGTGGTTCAAAGCCATTTTTAGCACCATAAACAACATTTTAAATTCTCTAGGAGTGGGGAGACCCTCAATGGACCCGTTTTCTTCTCTTAAATGAAATCCTTTAATGCACAACTGTTTTGGCCACCCCTCTAATGATAATTATTAAATAATTAATTAATTCCATCATGTGTAACCGTCTAACTGCGAGGTGAAACCATGATCCCCCTTTAAAGACGCTCAAGATCCTCATATCCTGTAATGCCAGGATCTCAACTTTTTATCACACATGAATTCTTTCTTCCCGGTGGGTCTCTTTTTCTTCTTCTCCTTGGTGAATTCGGAGTCCCCCTTCCCGAGGCGAGTGGTGTGCCTGTTTTGGAGCTTTTCCAGCTCATTCTTATAATCTTATGAGTTCCTCCCCTACAAGTCATGCATCCCCAGTTGTTGGCGCCAGGAGAAAAATGCCAATCTTTGGTCATTCAAGTAGAGATTTTCCTTCATCTCTCCTTAGTGTGTATCATACAGGGTGGGTATGCTATTGTTTATATGGGGATGGATAAAACCAAACCTTAATGAAGATAATAAACAAAATTTTAAATAATGAAGGGGGTGTGATCAATGTTTATGTTGTAATCCTTATCCTTGATTATGTGTTGTAAATTGTACGGGCTTATGCCCACTGAAAATTATGGCCATTGGTGGTCTTTTTTTGTGCACTAATGAACCTCTGTTTTTTTTTTGATATTTATGTGATTGAATGGGTGTAACATGGAAACTAGTTAATCACGTAAACTCAGTTGATTAAATGGATTCCCATTGAATAAGAATCCTTGTGTGATCACCCTGATTAACCAAACGGAAAGACGGAACTGAATGAATGGCATATTCAAATTTTAAAAATCCCTTGCTCTGTTCTGGTGATGTTGATAGTTGATGCTTGGGAAACGACGTGGATGGGGATGGGATCCTCTGTTGTGGTGAAGTTGTTGGATTTTGAATATGAGGTCGTGTAGAACTGTATGGTGGGGCTTGGTTTGGTTCCAATACATCGAGGGATCTCATGGATCCCTTTTGTTATTGTAACTTTACAAGAGAACCAGGTGTGAATGCTTAATTTACTGTTTGGAGGTTTTCCTTTCCTTGGATTGTGGTTATGCCTGATAGTTGCCCAGTAGTGTAGAATTTTCTCAAATGGAATTACTTTAATATGAAAACATGAATGGGTTCAATGGGGAATTGTTTTCCAGGAATGAGTTGTGACAGGTTTGTGGTTGTTATGCTTCTTATGAATGAATAGTAATGAGGGTGCTTGTGTATGGGTTGGTTTTGAAAACCCTAGGATGGGATGAGTGCTTGTTACCTATATATATATTTGTAGTTCTTATGTTTCTTATTTGTGCCCCACCCATGTTAAGCACTTCGTGCCAAACACCCACATTTCATGGGGGAGGGTGTTTTTTCCAACACTCCTATGAGTGGCTGGTTATTAGCTCCTTTTTTCTCTCTTTCCCAAGTATCCCAAGATCCTTCAGGCAGGCTGTGACAGCCTGAGGTCCATTATATCCCTAGATTCTTCGGGCAGGGTACGTGGTGATGGTTGGCCCAGGTGTGTGCGGGCAGGTTGTTTCCCAAGTGTCTTTAGGATGAGGCCCAGGTGTCTTCGGGTGTGGCAGTAGTTTTTCGGACCTAGGTGTGTGTGGGATGTGTGGTAGTGATAGCCCAGGTTTTTACGGGTGGGATGTGTGATTTTGGTAGCCCAGGTGTGTGTGGGAGGGGGTATTGATGCAAAGCGGGCCCACGTCCCGCGGGCTTTGTGGGTATGGGGCGGATGTGGGGTGGTGCGGGCCAAAAAAATTTGACCGTTTAGAATGTGGGCCAATGTGGGTTGAGCCCGCGCGGGTATGGGCCAATGTGGGTTGAGTCCACGCGGGTGTGGTCTTGCCCGCGGGCCTGATTTAAAAAAATATTATTTTTATAATATATGTTTCTTTAACATTTTAGTTTTTTAATAAAAAAATCATGGTTAAATGGTGACATAATTTCTCACCGTAATGGTCATACTAATCCACCATTTATTCACATGTGAATTTTAAATAGGCCTATATTTATTGTTTTAATATGATATTATATTATTTATATAGTAATTATTAACCATATTCACATGATGTGTCAACCCATCTCTCGAAAAATGGGACTCATCGCCCGTGCACATGGTTTCAATTCTATAAGAGTTATTATAATCATAATATTTTTTAGTTCGATTTAATTTTTTTATTATTTAATTTTATTTTATCATTAATAGAATAGGATAGAACCACGTGGAAACACTAATAGCTTCCTCTGAAACTAATCATTACCTGGAGAGACTTCATTCATTCACAGGTTTAGCTGTTCACATAACCACGCAACCAACATTATCATTCATCGTCTATCACTGATCACTCACTTACTTTTTATCTCAACAGTTTGCCACCACATCGGTGTTGCCTCATGCCACCATTAACCCACAAAAAAATGTTTAATCGCATCCCTTAAAACTTTAATTATTGTTAATTCAAATTTCTCCCCTCAAATACCTTTAAGAATGATAAAAAATACAGTATTTAAATTATTATAAATAGTATTTTTTTAAATGTGAGTAAGACCGCGGGCAACCCGCGGGTTAATGAGGGGTGGGGCGGGCTTGAAATTTTTTGTTCGCATTATATGCAAGCTTTTGCAGATAAACCTGCGCGGGATCAAACCCATGCGGGTTTGGCCCACCCCGCCCCAGCCCACCCGTTTTGCATTACTAGCGGGGGGATGACAGTGGGACTGCGGTGAGGATGGAAGGAGAGGTTTGACGCATAGGATGTCCTCAATAACCAATGGTAAAGTGGCGCGGGGTACCCAAGTATTGATGTGTTATTACTATTACTTTACTTGACTTGCGTTGTTTGGGGGTGTGCCTTGGTAAGGTTTGGGGTGGATAGTTTCCTTGTTAGGTGCTATGATTATCTCCTTTTCTCACGGGGCATTAGAATGCCTCCCCACTTGTGCACAAGAGCCCTTGGTTTTCCCTACTGAGTATACCTGTATACTTACCCTGCGTATATAAACTGCTTTCAGGTTTCCAGGAGGACATCAGGGATCGTGCGGGACCGTACTAGCTCATATGTTGGGACAGTTATTGTTTCTATTTTTTTATTTTTATGATACTTTCCTTTGGGGTTTTCATGTACTTTTGTATTATATTCTTTTTTACATACATATGATAATGGTTTGCTTTTGTCTTTACTTTTATATTCAGTTTTGGTGTTGTTGGGATTTACTATCTTATCTCTTGATCCTATAAAAATGGGTAATGCCTTCCATTTTTTTGTGTGATTTTATACCCTTGGTGCTAGTCGCCACTCTGGGACCTATTGAAGGTGGGTCTCAGGGGTCATTATCTCTCCTTCAACTAGATAAAGGAAGGTTTTGGCAATCTGTTGTCCCTTCTCTCATCTTGGTGATGGTGGGTCATGACAGAATGGTATCAGAGGTTGAGGTTGAGAGATAGGATGGAGCTCGGGGTTAGGCATAGTGAGTATTTCATGGGATGGTAGGGCAATAGTGCTAGGAAATCTTGGTGCGTGAAATAGGCCAGGGAAGATCGGCTAGGACATGGGATTTTAGGGCCCCCTATGATCCGATGCAAGGACTCTGGACCTACCTAATGACCAAGCGAGGCTACACTGATTGCAGGGTAGATACCCTAGGAAAGGTACATGCATCATAATGACTTATGTTCTTGTGTGTCTTGGGTATTTTGAAGATTTAAAATGAATAAGAAGTCTAAGAAAAATTTAAAAGCAATCTTCGACACTACTCAGGCTTAGGCATTCTTTGTTTACCTTGCAGCAATGGCACCTGGACGATGACCATGAGTAGTGCGGGCTATCAGGGCCTAGGAGGTTGACTTGGCTGATCAGCAGAGGGCTGACTGAGAGGAGGAGGATGGTCAGTGGTAGAGGATTCTTCATGCCTTTCAGTGGCAAACCCTCAGGAAATACGAGGGCAGTACCTCGGACATGGAGACAAAGAGCTGGATAGAGGAGCTGGTGATAGCTTTCAGCTTGATCCAGGCTCTGACGGAGTACTGGGTTCCTATGAATGTAATCCAGATGCGGGGAGCAACCCATCAATGGTGGACTCTATATCTTGGTGAGAAGAGGGAGGCTGAAGTTTTGTGGACCGACTTTGAGAGGGAATTCCGGGTGGAATTCTTCTCTTCCACGATGAAGGCAGAGAAGAGGTAGGAGCTACTCTCCCTTCAGCAAGGAAGAATTTTAGTGAGGGATCTAGGAATCAAGTTCAAGTATCTACTTCATTTTTCTACAGACCTTTTTCCGGATGAGGATTCTTGGGTGAGACGTTTAGAGGGGGTACTCTGACCTTCTCTTCAGTATGTTGTTACTCCCTTCACCCTACTGACATAATTGGAGGTCTAGAAGAAGGCTGAAGTGGTAGAGAGGATGCACATGCTGAGAGGTGTGCTGCGAGAGGGGAGCCAGTGGAGTTCATCAAAGGGGAAGACTGTCAGCAGCAGGCCTCCAGCGTTAGGGCATTCTAGGTTTTGACCAGTGGGGCGAAGGCCCCAGCAGTTCTAGTTTATATCTCCCGATCCTCACCCTTTCCTCATGATCCCAGGACCAAGGCGCTTCATCTGTGGAAGTCGTGGGCACCTTTGGAATCAGTGCTCGGATAGAGTACAGTATAGTGGGGGTGGGCAGGTTCAGCGCCCACCTCAGTAGCAGCAGTTTCCAGCCAGACCCTTTCAGCAGCAGCAGTAGGGACAGCGAGCTCCCGCTCCTCCAAGAGTAGACATGGAAGGAAGAGACCGACCCCATGGTGATCCTCAAGGACCTCGACCAGGGCGTGGTCGGGGAGGCAACCTATAACTGAGAGGTAAAGGAGCTGGGTGTGGGCAGTTTCACGCCACAGAGGCAGTAGTTCCAGTAGGGTCGTAAGTCGTTCGAGGTACGATCATATTTTTTAGCACTATTGTTTTCTTCTTATTTGATTCATAAGCGTCACACTCCTTTGTTACACCTAGTCTAGCCCATTCCTTGAGCCTAGACATAGAGATACTCTCCATGCCCCTGGTGTTGAGTACACCAGTTGGGGGTCATACCAGTCTGTTTGATGTTTGTCGAGGATGTAGATTGATTTTGGGTATGCATTAGTCTAGTGGGGACCTTCTTCTGCTACAAATGCAGCCATATGATGTCATCCTAGGCATTGACTGGCTATTTTCTTTGCACGCTGTTATCGGCTGCTTCTAGAGAAGAGTCATGTTCTCTGATTGGGATGGCCAGCGTGTGGCTGTTGTTGGCGAGTGGAGTTGTTAGGTGGGGAGACGGCGTGTGGAGCCTCTTCTTTCTATGTTGGCCAAGTTTTCAGCAGAATCAGTGGATGATGAGATGATGGATGTTCCGAGAGTTGTTATAGAGTTCCTAGATGTTTTTTCCGAGGAGGTTGTGACTCTACCCCCTCAACGTGACATTGAGTTCGAGATAAACTTAAAACTTGGTGCTCGTCCAATTTCCATAGCTCCTTATCGAATGGTGCATTCTAAGCTGTGGGAGTTGCGGATCCAAATTGAAGATCTAATAAAGAAGGGTTTTGTATGATCCAGCGTGTCACCATGGGGTGCTCTGGTCTTGTTCGCAAAGAAGGTAGATGGTGGTCTTAGGCTGTGCATAGACTACCAGAGACTGAATCAAGTAACGGTCAAGAACTGTTACCCTCTTCCAAGGATAGATGATATCTTTGACCAGCTGAGGGGAGCAGTTTGGTTCTCTAAGATCGATCTATGGTCTGGGTATCACCAGGTAAGGGTAAAGGATAGTGATATTCCAAATACTGCTTTTAGGTGCAGGTATGGGCACTTTGAGTTCGTAGTCATGTCGTTTGGTGTTATGAATGCACCTGCTGTGTTCATGGGCCTAATAAACTCTATTTTCCATGAGTTTCTAGACCGGTTCATCATTGTGTTCATCGATGACATTTTGATCTACTCAATATCATAGGAGGAATATACTAAGCACCTCAGGATGGTCTTGGAAATCCTTCGACATCACCAGCTCTATGGGAAATTGTCCAAGTGTAAGTTCATGACATAAGAAGTGCATTTCCTTGGACACGTGGTGTCTCAACAAGGGGTAGTAATTGATTCGTCAATGGTGGAAGTGGTTGTTTCTTGGGAATCACCCATGAATGTGATGGAGGTTCACAGTTTTCTGGGTCTGGCAGGCTATTCTCTCGAGTTGCAAATCCCTTAACAACATTGACCAGAAAGGACCAAGCCTTCATGTGGAGTGAGTAGTTCCAGGAAGCCTTCAATTATCTAGAATGGAAGTTGGTTAGTGCCCCAGTGTTGAGGTTACCAGAGGAAGGGCTGTTGTTTGAGGTGTTTTGTGATGCTTCTGGACTTGGCCTAGGGTGTGTGCTGATGCGGAAATGGGGAGTGATATCTTATGGTTCTAGGCAGTTACATCCTCATGAGCATAACTATTCCACCCATGACCTAGAGCTTGCAGCAGTAGTGTTCTCATTGAAGTTGTGGCAGCATTACCTCATCGAGGAGTACTTTGTGGTATTCACAAATCATAAGAGTTTGAGGCATATCTTTACCCATCAGGACCTGGACTTGTGACAATGAAGGTGGGTGGAGTTTCTAGAGGACTACAACTTTGATATCTCTTACACTGAAGGTAAGGGAAATGTTGAGGTTGATTCCTTGAGCAGGAAGTCACAGAGGGAAGTTGTTCAAGAATCTGTGGATGCTTGGAAGGCAATAGAGGAGTTGGCTTCCCTACACCTCGATGTAAGGGAGGATGGTGGTAGAGGTTGTCTGTTTCAGATGAAAGTGCATTCCTCTATACTATGGCAGGTGGAGGAGTCTCAATGGGGAGACATAGAGATTGAAGTGATGTGCGATCAGGTTAACCAAAGCAATGCTCCAGAAGGGTGGTCGGAGGATGGTCGATATCAGATGCCTTTCCGAGGGAAGTTGTTTGACCCATAGATTATGTGTGAGGGAGTTCTCCATGAGTTCCATAACTCACTCATAGCGGTACACCCTAAAATTTACAAGATGTACTGAGGCCTGAGGGAACATTTTTGGTGGCCCGGGGTGAAATGGGCAGTGGCAGAGTTCATGACAAGGTGCTTGGTATGTCAGCAAGTGAAGGTTGAACACTGTGTCCCAAGAGGTTTATTGTAGTCTTTAGATGTTCCTGAGTGGAAGTGGGATGACATATCGATGGATTTCATCACAGGACTACCCAGGGTTCAAGGAGGTTGCGATTATATCTGGGTAGTGGTAGACCGGCTGACGAAATCAGCTCACTTTCTGGCGATCAAGGAGTCGAGTTCAGTGGATGCCTTAGCACGGAGATATGTGGATAAGGTGGTGTAGTTTCATAGAGTTCCTAGGTTTATAGTCTCGGATAGGGATGCATGGTTTACCTCATGAGTATGGAAGGGATTGCAACATGCTTTTGGCACCCAGCAATGTCTTAGCACTGTTTTCCACCCCCAAACAGATGGGAAGATAGAGCGAACCATCCAGACACTGGAGGATATGATACGAGCATGTGTTTTGAACTTTGGGGGATCATGGGAACAACATTTTCCCTTAGTATAGTTTTCCTACAATAACAACTATCACTCTACTATTGGCATGACACCATTTGAAGCCTTGTATGGGAGGTCGTGTCGTTCGCCCGTGTGCTGGACCGAGGTTGGGGAGGCAGGTGTTCTTGGCCCAGAGGTGGTGTAGAGAATAATGGAGAAGGTTCAGCTTGTGCGTGAAAGGATGAAGGTAGCTCAAGACCAGCATAAGTCGTATGTCGATCATAATAGAAGGCCCTTGGAGTTCAAGGTTAGAGACCATGTGTTCTTAAAGGTTTCCCCTCGATGTGGGCAGGGAAGGTTCGGCAAGGGGACCAAGCTCTCTCCTAGGTTCATCGGGCCCTTTGAAGTGTTGGGGTGAGTTGGTGAGGTGGCATATCAGCTGGCATTTCCACCTCAGTTAGAAAGGATCCACGATGTTTTCCATGTCTCCCAACTTCGTCGATATCTACATGATGATTCCCATGTCATTGACTGGAGAGAATTGGATATAGGGGATGCGGCTGCGTTCGTGCAGTGACCAGTGAGGATCGAGGATCGAAAGGAGAAAGTGCTTCGTGGACAAACCATTCCTTTAGTTCGTGTGTTGTGGAGGCATGGTGGGCTCGAGGAGAGTACTTGGGAGTGAGAAGATCATATGTGTGCCCAGTACCCAAAGCTATTTTGAGTTGTTGTTCTGAGCCTTCCTTGTTGTTCTTTTTTTTGTGACCTGTTGTGATGTAATGCTGACCTTGTTTTATGAGATGTTTTGTTTCCTTACCTTGTTAATGGTTATGAAAAGTCCTGATATGTGGGGAAGGGAGGACCTAATCCCTAATCAAGACGCATTAAGGTGGATACGATTAAACCCGTGTGGGCGAGTCAGTGCCACCCAAAGAAGATAGTATCTTGACATGGAGGAAAGAAATCTTCGATCTGTGTGTCGGAACAATGCGATCCTTGGGATTCATATGGTTGTTTGGGGTGGTTTGTCCCTGAGTGGTATCTTTTGGAGGGGTTGTTTGGGTTACTCATGTATTCTCAAGGGCAAGAATAATTTTGAGAGGTATCTGATGTAATGGCCCAGACCCTCCTGGTCAATTACTTTTCCAAAATTATAAGAGTTGGGGTGTCCTGGATTCATCGATTAGTCCCACCCATCAACTCCATGGATCAGCTCCACGGATCAACTCCACTAATCAGCTCTACTGATCATCTCCACATATCAGCTTCACTAATCAGCTTCACTGATCATCTTCACATATCAGTTTCACCAAATCGGTTTCACATATTGGTTTCACCATATCAGTTTCACATATCAATTTAAACAAATCGGTTTCAGAGATCGGTTTCACCAAATCGGTTTCACGGATCGGTTTCACCAAATCGGTTTCACAGATCGGTTTCACCAAATCAGTTTCACAGATCGGTTTCACCAAATCGGTTTCACAGATCGGTCTCACCAAATCCAATTCACAGATCAGTTTCACCAGATCAGTTTCACAGATTGGTTTCACCAGATTGGTTTCACATATCGATTTCACCATATCGGTTTCACATATCGGTTTCACCAAATCAGTTTCATAGATCGATTTCACCAGATCCTTTTCACAGATGGGTTTCACAGATCAGTTTCACCAAATCGGTTTTAGAGATCGGTTTCACCAAATCGGTTTCACAGATCAGTTTCACCCAATCAGTTTCACAGATCAGTTTCACCAAATCTGTTTCACAGATCAGTTTCACCAAATCGGTTTCACAGATCGGTTTCACCAAATCGGTTTCACAAATCGGTTTCACCAAATCAGTTTCACAGATCGGTTTCACCAAATATGTTTCACAGATCGGTTTCACTAAATCAGTTTCACATATCGGTTTCACCAAATCAGTTTCAGAGATCAGTTTCACTAAATCAGTTTCATAGATCAGTTTCACCAAATCGGTTTCATAGATAGGTTTCACCAAATCAGTTTCAGAGATCGGTTTCACCAAATCGGTTTCACAGATCGGTTTCACCAAATCGGTTTCACAGATCGGTTTCACCAAATCGGTTTCATAGATCAGTTTCACTGATTAGCTTCATAGGATCAGCTTCATAGGATCAGCTTCACAGGATCAGCTTCACAGGATCAGCTTTATGGTATCAGCTTCACCCGATCAGCTCCACTGATCGGTTTCAACTATCAGTCTCACCAATCGACCGCATAGGGGTTTCGGGATTTTCCTTCCCCAGTTTTTACCGTAACGCTACTTTTAAGTCTTTTAACCTTTTTAATGTGGTTCAAAGTCGTTTTTAACACCATAAACAATGTTTTAAATTCCCTAGGAGTGGGGAGAGCCTCAATGGACCTGTTTTCCTCTTTAAAATGAAATCCTTTAACGCACAACTGTTTTGGTCACCCCTCCGATGAGAATTATTAAATAAACAATTAATTCCATCATTTGTAACCGTCTAACTGTGAGGTGAAACCATGATCCACCTTTAAAGACACTCAATATACTCATATCCTATAATGTCAGGATCTCACCATTTTATCGCATGGTAATTCTTTCTTCTCGGCGGGTCTCTTTTTCTTCTTCTCCTTGGTGCGTTCGGAGTCCCCCTTCCTGAGGTAAGTGGTGCACCTGAGCTGGAGCTTTTCCTGATCATTATTAGAATCTTTAGAGTTCCTCCCATATAATTCATGCATCCCCAGTTGTTGGCGCCAGGAGAAAAACATCGATCTTTGATCATTCAAGTAGGGATTTTCCTTCGTCTCTCCTTAGTATGTATCATGCGGGGTGGGTATGCTATTTTTTCTGTGGGGATGGATGAAACCAAACCTTAATAAAAATAATAAATGGAATTTTAAAGAATGAAGGGGTGTGATTGATGTTTATGCTGTAATCCTTATCCTTGATTACGTGTTTTGAATTGTACGGGCTTATGCCCACTGAAAATCATGGCCATTGGTGGTATTTTATTGTGCACTAATGAACCTCTGTTTTTCTGGATATTTATGTGATTAAATGGGTGTAACATGGAAACTGGTTAATCACATAAACTCGGTTGATTAAATGGATTCCCAATGAATAAGAATCCTTTTGTGATCACCGTGATTAACCAAACGGAAAGACGGAACTGAATGAATGGCATATTCAAATTTGAAAAATCCCTTGCTCTGTTCTAGTGATGTTGACGGTTGATGCTTGGGAAACTATGTGGATGGGGATGGGATCCTCTGTTGTGGTGCAGTTGTTGGATTTTGGATCTGAGGACATGTGGGGCTATATGGTGGGGCTTGGTTTGGTTCCAGTACATCAAGGGATCTCACGGATCCCTTTTGTTGTTGTGGCTTTACAAGAGAACCAGGTGTGAATGATTAATTTGTTGTTTGGTGGTTTTCCTTTCCTTGGCTTGTGGTTATGCCTGATAGTTTCCCAGTAGTGCAGAATTTACTCAAATGGAATTACTTGAATATGAAAACATGAATGGGTTCAATGGGGAATTGTTTTCCAAGAATGAGTTGTGACAGGGTTGTGGTTGTTATTCTTCTTATGAATGAATAGTAACGAGGGTGCTTGTGTATGGGTTGGTTTTGGAAACCCTAGGCTGGGATGCGTGCTTGTTACCTATATATATAATTGTAGTTCTTATGTTTCTTATTCGCGCCCCACCCATGTTAAGCACTTCGTGTCGAACACCCACATTTCATGGGGGAGGGTGTTTTTTCCAACTCTCCTATGAGTGTCTGGTTATTAGGTTTTTTTCTACTCCCTTTCCTGAGTATCCCAAGATCCTTCGGGTAGGCTGTGATGGCCTGAGGTCCATTATAGCCCTAGATTCTTCAGGCAGGGTATGTGGTGGTGGTTGGCCCAGTTGTGTGCGGGCAGGTTGTTTCCCAAGTGTCTTCGGGATGAGGCCCAAGTGTCTTCGGGCGTGGCAGTAGGTTTTCGGACCTATGTGTGTGTGGGATGGGTGGTAGTGATAGCCCAAGTGCTTGCGGGCGGGATGTGTGATTGTGGTAGCCCAGGTGTGTGCGGGCGGGGGGATAGCAGTGGGACTGCGGTGAGAAAGTAGAGCGGGGTACCCAAGTATCGATGTGCTGTTACTATTACTTTAATTGACTTGTGTTGTTTGGGGAGTGTTCCTTGGTAAGGTTTGGGTGGATAGTTTCCTTGATATGTGCTCTAGTTATCTCCTTTTCTCACAGGGTATTAGAATGTCTCCCCACTTGTGCACGAGAACCCTTGGTTTTCCCTACTGAGTATACCTATATACTCAACCTATGTATATAAACTGCTTTCAGGTTTCCAGGAGGATATCAGGGATCGTGTGGGACCGTACTAGCTCAAACGTTGGGATAGTTTTTGTTGCTGTTTTTTTCTTTTTCTGGTACTTTCCTTTGGGGTTTTCATGTACTTTTGTAGTATCTTATTTTTGACATGCATATGATAATGGTTTGCTTTTGGTTTTACTTTTACCTTTAGTTTTGGTGTTGTTGGGATTTACTATCTTATCTATCTATCCTATAAAAAAGGGTAATGCCTTCCATTTTTGTGTGTGATTCTATACCCTTGGTTCTAGTCGCCACTCCGGGACCTATTGAAGGTGGGTCTCAGGGGTCATTATCTCTCCTTCAACTAGATGAAGGAAGGGTCTAGCAATCTGTTGTCCTTTCTCTCATCTTGGTGAAGGCGGGTCATGAAATATTGTCTCCAAGGATGGAATATCAGTTGATCCTATGAAGAAAAAGGCATTAAAATAATGTCTTACACCAATGAAAATAGTTTAGGTACGTATTTTTATTGGTTTGGAAGGTTACTATCAGTGATTTGTTCAAAAGTTTTCCTGATTGGGCAACCCATTAACCAAGATCACACATAAATGGATTAAATCCATATGGAAAAAGAAATGTGAATAATGTTTTGAATAATTTAAGAGGATATCAATGCTCTGATGTTGACCCTATAATCAAGAAATGATGAATTTTTTACATATAGTGATGCATCGAAGAAGGTACTCGGTTGTTTCCTTATGTAGAATGATAAATTTATTACATATGCATCAAGGTAGTTAAAGACTCATGAATGGAACTATCCAAATTATGATATTGAGTTGGCAGTCATAATCTTTTCCATGAAGATATGGAGACATTATCTCTATGGGGAAATATATGAGATATAAGAGCCTAAAATACATATTTTCATGGAAATATCTCAATATAAGGCAAAGGTGATGGCTCGAACTACTCAAGGATTATGATTTCTCAATACACTACCACCTAGGAATAGAAAATAAGGTAGTGGATGTATTTAGTAGGAAAGATCATGAATTCCTGACCAAAATGATGATTGATAGGGATCTTGTGTTCATGGATTTAGTAAAGATAGTTATGGGAATTATTAAGGGGAAACATCACTCCTTTTTCAAATTATTTCCAAACCATATTTATTGGAAAAGATAAAAAGGTCTCATCCTGATGATGAGAATTTTCAAAATAAAATTAGATCCATGAATGATGAGAAATTGGAAGACTTTGTATATGAAGATGGAATTCTAAAATTTGTAAAGAGGATATGTGTTTCATCTATACCTAATCTAAAAAGGGGATTATTAGATGATGCTCATAAGTCTAATTTCTCTATACACCCTGGTATCACCAAGATGTATAGGGATTTAAAGAAAATTTTTGGGTGGGATAATCTGAAGTAGAAAATTTCTAATTATGTATCAAGATGCTTGGTTTTTTAATAAGTGAAGGTTTAGAGACATAACCCTAAATGATTCATGCAACCTATACCTTTTAATATGTTTAAATGGGATGAAATTACTATAGACTTTGTCACTAGATTACTAAATACTCCTAGAAAGTTTGATGAAATATGGGTTATTATTCATCACCTAACCAAATCTAAATTTTTCCTTGCTATAAGAGAATATTTACCTCTTGATCACTTTTCAAGGTTATATATTAATGAAGTTATAATACTTCATGTTGAACCACTTTAAATTATGTATAATTATGATCCATGATTTATATCAAAAATCTAGAAAAGTATTCAGAAGGCTCTGAATACTGAGCTTCATTTGAGCATCGCTTATCACCCTCAAACTGATAAATGGTCCGAAAGGACTATTCAAACATTATAAGACATGTTGAGGTCATGATCACTTGACTTTCAAGGTATGTGGGATCAGTATTTACCTTTAGTAGAGTTTTCCAATAACAATATCCTACATTCAAGTATTCAAATGGCGTTGTATGAAGAATATATAGTGAGAGATGTCGTAATCCAACTTATTGGGATGAAGTTAGTGAAAGGAAGCTTATAGATCCAAAACATATTAAGGAGAGAACGATAAAGTTAAATACTATTCATACTCTTATTAAAGCATCTCAAAGTAGGCAACATATTTATGTCGATCAATGGAGGAAATTTTTGGAATTTCAAGTGGGTGATCATGTTTTCATGAAATTATGTCCATGAAAGGGTGTTATGAAGTTCAGTAAGAAGGTAAAACTGAGCCCCAGGTATGTCAGATCCTTTGAAATTTTAGAAAAAATTGGAGTTGTGGATTACTGATTGGAAATGTCATAAACTCTCTCTAAATTAAATGACGTGTTCCATGTATCATTATTAAGGAAGTACATGTTAGACCCAATTCATGTGCTCGCCTTTGAAAAAATAGAATTGGAACCTGATCTATCTTACTATGAAGATCCTATCCAGATTCTCCACACTAGAGAGAAATATTGAGGAATCAGACAACTCAACTGGTAAAGGTACTTTGTAGAAATCATAAAGTGGAGGAATCAACATGGTAACTAGAGGATATTATGAAAATTAACCACCCTCATTTGTTTAGAAAGTGATATATATGAAAATTTTGAGGGTGGAATTTTTATAGGAGGGAAGAATGTAACACCCGAGATCCAATTATAGCAAGTGAAAATTATATTTTAATAAAACTATAATACAATGAATATTTTAATATTTCATGAAATAAAAATTCTAATTTGATAGGGTGAACGTCAATTTTAAAATTACTATGTCAAAATAAGTCTACAATGAGTTTTTGAAATTTTCCCATAGAAATAAGCATATATGAATAATTGAAAGCATTAAATTTAACTATTAATACTTATATTATAATAATGTGTTATAATTTTTATAATTTATTATTTATTTACTATAAATTTTGTAGAAATAAATATAAGATCATTTAGAGGTAAAATGGAATATTTTTCAGAAAACTTTCTTTAAAAGCATAATGTATTTCCATTTTAATTGATTAAAATAATATTTAATGATGAATTATTTAAATTAAATTCATATATTATATATATAACTATAATAATTTAAATCCATATAATGATGATTATTATTCATGTAGTTAATGTAAGATCATCTTATGCTTGGAAAATGCATTTCTTGAAAAAATATTTCTCGAAACATTTTACGAATTTATTTTTAAATTAAATTATACCCCTTCTATGAATTGAATTTGATAAAATGTATTCCATATTTGGAATAGTCATAATTAATATTAGTTAATAAGTTAAATAGAAAATTGTGTCATAATGAATAGTAAAAATTAATTACTATGATTAAGGTTAAAATGGGTTTACTTGGTGGTTAACCTAAAAAGATAAGGGTTAAAATGACCTAAACACTTTATTAAACCCCATAGGTTGGTTGGATTTTGACCTTACCCTTATCACCTTTAAATATGATCCATTTTGGAGCTATTTTTCTAAGAAAGTGACTTGGAATTATTTTAAAACTTTGAAAATTAAAAGTGTGTCACTCGCCTCAATTATAAAAGGGCACCTCCTCCCCTCACTTATTCACACCTAATATGACATTTATCTTGACCAAAACATGCAAAAAAATCTCCCAAAAATCTATATCCATGTTCTAGAGCTTTTGGTCTTCCCAAAATACCAACTATAGGGTTCTTAATAATAGATTCAAAGGAGGTTTTTCTAGGCAATGATAATCCTTTTCACCAAGATTTTTCTTTTTTACTTCTTCTTTTACCACCTTCAATTATGTCTTAATAATTCCAATATAATAACACCAATATCTACCATATACTGAGATGTTATTATTTTGATTTCATGGCACTTATCCATGTCCTTCTCTATCATATGGAAAATAAAACCATCACTCGTGTGTACGGAAGACTACTGCCTCGCGAACTGATATAATTTGTTTTCCATCATCGAATCACATGGACAGTCATAATGATGGAAACAATGAATATATATGATAATTATTGAATAATATTTATTATATAAAATTAATTTATCATCTAATTCCTTACCCATTAATCCATTAAGGAAATGATAATGTATGTCGTGCATACGTACGACCTACCATTTCCATGAAATGATGTGATTCATTTTCCACGTACAAATTTCAAGAATGATTCTAAAAATGTATATAATGAATAAATATTATATTTATTACATTAATATCATTATAGAGATTATGGAACTATATCCTATGTACAAGAATTAAAATTTACACGTTAAAACATGCATGAGAAAACAAAACTGTTAACACCTGAAACAATGGTAATAATGAAATATTATTAGTTAATGGGTGATAAGATGTTATAATAGGATGATATATGATATTATATATATGCATATGGTTCTAGTATAAATTAATAACATGTTTAAAATCATTATACAGGGGGTTCAATCATGTATAACTAAAGGGAAGCATAAGGTAAGGGATTTTATCTCAATTTCCATTCCATCGACACATGTAACGCCCCAACCCCAGTTACCCAGAGCCGGTGAATTATTTTAATACATTGTAATGATTACAAGGAATCAAGTCCCGAAAGACTGATCATTTTATCAGTCTTGGAAAATAGATTACATATATTAACTTTATATTACAATTTCTAACATAAAACATGGCATAAATAATCCTTTTGAGGATGCCATTATTCCCCTAGTTTAACCCTGTATATAAATAATAATACATTTATTGGAATCTTGGGAAAACAAAACATAATAAAGGGTGAGCTCAGATGCTCAGTAAGGGTAAATAATTCAGCGGAAGCTATAAACTTTTAAGGCAAGATGTATAATAAAAACAACAACCTTTTAAACATAAAATTGAACATAATATAGAAAAATAAATCAAACATTACTATATAAACATGCGCATGTATATTATACTAGTTGAATAATCACATGTAATAACTAATTTCATAATGAGGGAATGCATAATGTCAGACATCATAACCACATAGTTAAGGCCTCGTGCCAAGACTACAAATAAAAAATTTGTCAATCCCTTGTGCCAAGACATGAATTTGTCTCATGAGACCTACTGATGCATCGAGGGGCTATAGAGGGCCCCGCCCGTCACTTACTAAGTCTAATGTATTCTTTATATGAAAAGATTGAAACATAACATAATCATTTGTATTAAAACTAGTATATGAAATGTCAATACTTTAACTGTAAACCATGAATGGTATAAAAAAACATCCATAGTCAAACATATCATAACTCATTCAATACAATATATAACATTTTATTATAATAAATAAACCTCAATCACGAATAATATCCAGTAAAGGATGTTGACATAGTTGAAAATGATCAGTAAAACTCTTTAAGAGAAATACCCCTTTTCATGAAATCATTTAAAAGTCACACAATTTAGAAATAAAGAAATTTAAGAGAAATATTTGAATCAAAGTTTCTCATATCACTTTGAAACTTTTGAAAGTAATTAAAATTTTAAAATATTCACGTCCATATAAATAAATTCTTAAAACCATTTTGAAAACATAGACATTAATGACAATGATTTAGAAGAATAAATATTTAAACCATTTAAAATGATGTTTTAGTTAAAGAGTCCCTTAAAAATAATCCTTTTGAAAACTCTTTTATGAAATATGGACATGGATAATAAATATGTCCCAGTAAAAACTTACACATAAACAGTCTTGGATAATAATGAGATTGAGGAATTGACCCTACCTTGTACTTTCCTTTGGTCGAGGGTACATTTAACCTTCTGTATAATGACCATTGTATGTTATTAAATTATAATAGAACCATATTAATATTTATTATATCATACTTGATTCATTTATGACTTTATACTAGCCATTTAATAATAATTTCCATGTTAAAATAACATTCCGGGTAATAATCGCTTTATTTATCGTACGTGTTTTAACTTGTTATTATTGTTCGTATCACTTATATAATGATTTAATTGATTCCAGAATATAAAACATTATTTATGTATCATATATATTCAGAATATAAATATGTATAATAGATAGATATATGAAATGGAAAACACCAATTATGGAGACGGTAGGCCATACGTATGCATAAATGTTGTTTCCTTTTTCATATCGTATTGAACGGAAGTAAGTGAATGAGATATATGTTAATACACACACACACACACACACACACACACACACACATATATATATATATATATATATTTCCAGTAGCATTATTATGTCATATATTAAATACTTATTAATAATATATATTTTTATAATCATCGTTGAATGTTGAACGTGGAAATGAATCTCATCGCGTCGTGGAGACGGTAAGCCGTACGTACGCATGAGTGACAATATCATTCAATTGATGGTGAAATAGTATGTAAATGGATGTTATATTATATATAGATAATCATTAATATGTTATATTTATCATTTACATCAATTATACTCATTATTATACTCATCCAAATAATGAAGCGTTGAATAACAAACTACACCACGACGTGGAGACGGTAAGTCGTACGTACGCACGTATGGTGACTTTGTTATTCATATGATGAATAGAATAATGAATATGGTTGTACCATATTTATAATAACATATCATTATGTATAAGGTACTGAAGTTATTATTTTGGTATGGTATCAACAAAGAAAGAGGAAGTGGAAGAAGAAAAGAACTTTGAAAGAGGTGATGAAATAATTACCTCTTCTTCGGGTTCTTCCTTTTGATTTGAACAAAAGGGATACTTGGGTTGGATTTATGATAAAATTAAGGCATATATGTTGAATTGAGGGTATTTTGGAGGAGATTTTATTAGGGGTTGTCCAATCTAAATAGCTTTGTAGGTGTGAATTTAAGAGAAGGGGAAATACCCTTTTATAAGAGAGGTGAGGGGCACTTTAGGAAGAGCTTGAAATATTAATTTATTATACAATAATTTTCAGTTTATAATAGCTTCAAATGGATTTATTTCGAGGATAAGGTGGTTATGGGTATAAATAATCTCAAAAAATAGTTTTTATTCAAGTTTAGGTCACCATATTAACTTTATCTTTTAGATTTAAACCTTAGTTAAATAGTTTAACTTTTACCATGTCTTCTTGTATTATTATAATACATGGTTAATAAACTTACTATAAAATGAAAAGAGAACCTCAAGTGGTTAATTAATAAAATATATATCATTATATAAGTCCTTTGTCTAAACCTTATATTTTTAGGAATATTATATCATTTAATAATATAGTATTTGTTTCAAAAACTCATTTATGTCAATTTTAACACTATTTAGTATTTGGTTTTTTTGAAAGTCATAAAAAGTTGATCACTTCAAAAAAAATACATTAAATAAACCCTAACATGTCATATTCACCTATAAAATTTGTTTATGGCATCAAAAGTCTCAATTTAAATTTATTTTGATATTTATAATATCAATCGTTTTAATATTTCATTAATAAGGTAATTATTTCATCATCGTTGTGTCTTAAATAAATTTAATTATTTAATGTCTAAAAATTATAAATAAAATACTATGATTTATTAAATATTTTTATCTTTATAATGAATATTTATAGTTTAATCTATCTTATGTTTAACTCTATATTAAAAATGGTTTAGTTATTAAACTTCGAATTTAACACTTTTAACTCTTCTTTAAATAAAATATAATAAATGTTCTAATCTAACTCAAATGGATCAAAAGGGATATTATTTTTGTCCTAAGGTTAATTTTTGTTGAAATACACTTATCAAATAGAATTAAGACACGTGTTGTGGTAATTTTAATATTATTTTTACCTTTAATTACCTTATTTACTTTTAACCATGGTAAATAAAATTCAAAAGTTACTATTCACCAAAAAATTATTTTCATCCTATTAAACCAAATTTTACTTACTGATGTCAATTTTGTCTCTTATATTTTTGAAATTCAATTCAAAGAGCGGTAAAATTATGTTTTATGCAAATT
Organism: Viscum album; assembly: GCA_963277665.1. Classification (NCBI taxonomy): domain Eukaryota; kingdom Viridiplantae; phylum Streptophyta; class Magnoliopsida; order Santalales; family Viscaceae; genus Viscum; species Viscum album. Next base: position 100,306,460 of record OY728132.1, on the reverse strand, counting down.
TGCAAATGTGTTTAGAAGGTGGGTAAATGTGCCTAGAAGGTGGGTAAAAAGACGTTAAAATGGTTCAATAAAATTTTATATATCTAATATTATTATAAAATGACTCCAATGACTTGCATTGTACTAATATATTTATTATTTATATATTTTAATATAATTTTTTAATTAAAAATAATTATTTAAATGAAAAAGTCAGTTTTTATGTACTATGCAGTATTTTTCACTATTCATCAAAAATTGAATGTTATCAGAAAAACACCAAAAATTCATCCAAACTAAATTTTTATGTCCCGCTTCTAAAGAAGAAGTTTATTTTGTCAAATTGAATATATAAAAGTGTCAAATATTGGATTTAAAAAAAATTCACCATTAAAAGGCAGTAAAATTGCATTTTTTTTAAAAATACTTCTTTTATCTGAAAAATTGAATTTGTTCTTATATTATGTCTAAAAAAACATAATATGGATGTTAAAATTATACGGATTATATAAAATTAAAAATGCAGTTAATACTATTCATAACCGCTTTTTAAACGGCTATTTTGGTAAGTCGTGGTGCGCTCGAACTTGGTGTTACGTGTGACGCAAGCTATTGAATTACTTTAAAGAGATAACGTATAATGAAATCCTAGGGTGTTACAACACATATTTCATATTATTAACCTATTTAATTTTATGTGGTGTATATACCACCCCATTGATGTATTTAACATGAATACCTATTTATTCATGATTATTAATGTTTCAATTCAAATTTATTCTTTCAAGAGGTTATAATTTAAAATCTACCAAAGAGGTAATGATTTATTTTACAATCTCATTCTTTTGGAATTGCCTTAATTTTCATTGAAGGAATCTTATAATAGATGTCACGAACTAGCCCGAGTACCCTGGTAACCTGATAACCGAGCCAGCCCTGACATATCCTGAAGGGAGTTCCTGATCCCCACAGGTTGGCGACTAACACCTGGCATCATAAAACATGTAAGTGGGAATGATTTTTTCACTAACAATGCAGAAGTAAAAGAAGCAAGATAGTATGCATATAAAAAGAAACTCCACCAGGAGTAAAGTACCAAAATATAATAAGTCATAAACAAGCCCAAAGTACTACAACCCAAGTACTAAAACATAGAAAACACAACCCAGGTCCCTAAGGACATAACTCACCAAGACCATGGTTCAGTAGCTGGATCCACCTCTAAGTGATCTTTCCCCTTTTCTCATACCTAGAATAAGATAATCTATAAATGCCCAAAGGCACAAGTAGGGTGTGAGCTAAAAATTCCAGTAGGGTCTCACCACAGATTCCATAACAGATGCCAATAATTGATTAACCAAAGAAATGCTTTTAATTTTTAAAGATAATCAGGTTTGGAATTTTAAAGCATAATTAAAACAAAATATGCTATGCATTTTCAAAATGATGGAAAAAATCTTTTAATAAAAGGATTTACAAATGATGGAATATTTCTAAAAAAATGGCTTAAATAAAACATTTTATATAAAATAGTTTATATAAAATCAACAGAGGCATGTAAAGTAGTTTTATAATATCAGCATACATTTATATCTCATATATAAATAAACAAGAGAGCAACATAGTCATCTTCCAAATAGGTATGATAGTATTTCCGGCTATAGGACTCCGCACTCTCTAAGTTATCACAACAATATGTGTACACATACATCCTCTAGACACTGGTTAGAGAGGACTCGTCACCATCACTTAAGGGATGTGACCTACTACATGTATGTTTTAGAATGTTGTAGTAATCGTAGAGTGTGTCCAAATAACTCACTGACTACCTAAGGCTTGTATGTTTTCTTACACAATCAATGATGAACAATTTATTTTAAGACTTCTTAAAATACAATTAATCTCATTATTCCATTTAAATTTCAATTTTCCATTTAAAACCAAAATAAGTCTTAATAAAAAACATGTCTCTTTAACAAGATAAAACCATTGGGTTTCTATCAAAACATTTTTAAGCCATTTTCACTAGTTTTAAATCCATTCAAAACCAATTCCACCATTACACAATTTATTTCCACAATTAAATCCAAAAATTTAATTAAAATAATTTCCATCAAATACAAAATTTAAATTAAATAATTTAAATCATCCAATTTCCATAAAAACGCCTAATTCAATGGAATTGGGGATTTTCCAAATTTTCATGCCAAAACCATTTAAAATATCCTGATTCACTGGAATTGGGCTTTCATCAATTTAATTGAAAGAAAATTTAAGCAATTGAATTTAGATCAACAATTGAAATAAATCAAGAAATTAGAGGATAATCAATTTACACTAGTGAAAAAAACATTTGAACACCACCCCCACCCCCTTGGACACCCCCTGGACACCACCCCCCCCCCCCTGGACAGCCCCCCACCCCTCTGGACAGCCCCCCACCCCCTGGACAGCCCCCACCCCTCTAGACAGCACCTCTTCACCCCTCCTAGACACCACCCCCACCCCTTACCCCCTTGGACACCCCCCTGGACACCCCCCAACCCTCTGTACAGCCCCCCACCCCCCAGACAACCCCCCAAACCCTCTCGACAGGCCCCCACCCCCTTCGAAACCCCCACCCCCTTGGACCCCCCCCCCCCCCCCACACACACACACACACACGCACACCCCTGGACTGCCCCCCCCCCCCACCTCCATGGACACCCTGGATAGCCCCCAACCCTCTGGAAAGCCCCCAACCCCTGGATAGCCCCCAAACCCCTGTACAGCCCCCAACCCTCTGGACAACCCCCCAGAACCATGGGATTTTAACCTCAAGATACTAGTTTTGGCATATCTAGGGATTTTAACCTCAAGATACTAGTTTTGGTATCATGCCATTATTCAAAATAAGAACCATGAATTGTATCTCCTACTAGTCTAAAATTATCTATTGTTCAATGAATCGGGTTTTAATAGCATATGAAGACTTATAATAGTCCACGAAAATAAGCGACGTAAATAGATTATGGAACAACAAAAAGTGATACCCAAAATAGAAACAACCAAGGATCCAAAACAAACATTCAACCATGAAAAACCATATATACTTATAAAATAAATCACACTGGTACACGAAATGGGTGTATCAAAATGGTTTAGATATAAATTGCAGTAATATAGGTGAATGAGATCATTAGTTGTCAATGACAACAAAAATTACCATCAATGTAGGGAATCCGCGAAACAAAAACAAATGAAATAGAAGTAGGTGAGGCTTACTTGAATATTGTGAGTCGATCTAATAGATCTAGTGATAATAAATAAGATGATGATGGAAAAATGAGGTAAGAGGGTTTGAAATCGAAGAATCTTACCTAGTTTAAAAAAAATCTCAAAACGTAAATATAGACTATCCGGGAAAAAACGAACGAAATAAAGTCATGGGAGGATTACCTGAGTGTTGCGAGTGGAGATGATAAATCCGAGGAGAGTAAAGATGATAAACGATGATGGAAAAACGAGTTTAACGAAACAAGATCGAAGAGTTGATTCTAGGTTTTCCGTGCGAGAGAGACGCATCGCAAGTCTGTCAATTAAAAAATCAGCAATGACAATCCACGGGGCGTGATAATTTTTTTAAATGTTTTATAACGTCGGTTATTTAATAACCGACGTTATAAAATATTTTTATTACATTTATAACGTCGGTTATTATAATAACCGACATTATAAATGTATCAGATACCACATTTTTTACGTTGGTTATTTTATAACCAACTAAAAAAAGCCACGTGTTGGTTTTTTACGTCAGTTATTCTATAACCGACGTAAAAAACACATCAGAAACCACAGTTTTTACATCAGTTATTTGATAATCGATGTAAAAATTGCCGGGTGTTGGTTTTTTACGTCAGTTATAATATAACCGATGTTAAAAATTCTGCAGGTTGGGTTGTTACGTCGGTTATCAAATAACCGACATCAAAAAGGCCTCTGATGCCGCCTTTTTTACGTCAGTTATAAAATAACCGACGTAAAAAATTCGTAGATACCTCATTTTTTAGGTCGGTTATTAAAATAACTGACGTAAAAAATTTACTCTCAGTATTTTTTACGTCAGTTATAAAATAATCGACGTAAAAAACCACGTATCACATATTTTCACATCAGTTATATATAACCGACGTAAAAAATGGTGACGTTAAAAATGTTTTCTGCATTAGTGTTGGTTAATCAGGACAGAATCACCTACCTCAAGGTCGTCGATGTCAACGGTGAAGATAAACCACCCTGTGTGGTTTAATACACCTCCTTACGGCCTTATTATCGTAAGTGTCGACACACCAATGGTCGACGTTCTTCAAGGGTTCCTAGAACCAAAATATCTATTTTATTTCACAAAGAAGAAAAATATTACAAGCGGTTACATTTTCTCTCTCCTGGATAATCTCTGGATTATCGTTTTATGTTAATGCATACAATTGCAAGAAAAATCCATAAGAATAATTATAAACCTCATTTGATAATTATTTCCCTCTATTTTATTTCACAAGGAAATAAAACATTACATGCGATTACATTTTCTCTCTCCTGGATAATCTCTGGATTATTGTTTTATGTCAATGTATGTGTTTGAAATTGTCCTTCAATAGTTCATGCAATTACACGTTAATAATTTTATATTTAATAAATTTATCCTTAACTTCCAAAGTAATTATCAAAAATATATATCTAATTTTATATATATATATATATATATATATCTTTTGATAATCAAAATAAATAACATTAGATAATTTTAATAAATTATCCCAAGTGTGTTTATCAATATATATATATATTGATAATTCATTATCTTTTGATAATCCAAATAATTATCATTTAATAATTTTAAACAATTATCCATTCATTTTTTTTATAATTATTTTGGATAAAACATGTTGTTGTCCTTTGATAATTCAAATCAATTATTGTATGACAATTTTGTGAATTATATCTCAATAAAACAAAGCATTATCCTTTGATAAAATAGTTTAAGAATTATCTTCGATAATTTCATTAAAATTATTCTTTGATAAGTTGTTTCAATTATCATTGGATAATTATTAACAATAACATTTTGATAAAATCACACTATTTATCTTTTGATAATTTCTTTATAGATTTTATCCTCAGAACAAATTACCAATGTAATCATTGTTTAGCAAATTCTAAAAATTATACGTCGAATAAATCGAGCAATTATATTTTGATAATCTAGTAATTATCATTTTTTTAGAAGATTAATCATGATAATTCTATTTAATTTTTGTTTGAAACATTTGGGATGAAGGAATAAATCAAAAAGGAAAAATAAAAGACAAACCTAGTAAATCTTTAAAAGGAAAAGGCACTCCATGAAGAAAATGGGAAGAACCATGGATATGCAAATAGCTCGGATCGATCGCACCAACACATGCAAAATGGATGGCAGAATTTCTCAAACTCGATGGAAGAATCGACCAGGAAGAACCGATTAGTTTGGACATTTTAAAACCCCAAAACGTGTAAATATTTGGTAAAACCAAAATGACCAATTTAATACCAGATTCAACTAAAAATTTACAGTAGAGTTATTAGTTTTACCCATTTAATGTGTTAGTGACTGCAACAGATGAAAACGTCGTGAAATGAAAGTTTTTAGAATCACACCTCATCATCAATGGAGGTTCGACATGTTGGGAGGAAGAATGCAAGTAAATAAAACGTATTTGATAATTAAAAATAGATTTAATCATTAAATTAAAATAATTATTAATATAAAAATTAAATAATATCAAATGTCTAATGCACATAAAAAATTATACCGTGTCGAGGTAAAACACCTCATTCTGGACCCAACGGTAGTCTCAGACTTCTTAAACGATGAACCGTTTGAGAGATATTATTGATCTGCTATTTAAAAATCAGAATACATAATTAATTAAAATAAAAATGGTTATTTTTGCGAGCGAGTCATCCAAACATCCGACACTAACAAATATTATACCTCATCTAGGGTAAACCCCTCATTCTGGACCCATCAGTGGTCTTGGATTTCCCATACTATGTACCGTTTGGGAGATATTTAATTATTTTTAATAAATAGTATATTAAATATTATTTAATAACGTTATCTTACGAGTGAGACATCCAAATGTCTGGCACCTTTGAATGTTATACCCCTCCTAAGGTAAACACCATATTTTGGACATAATAGTGGTCTCATATTTCTCAAACGACAAACCATTTTTGAGTTATTCAATTATTTTGAATAAAAAGTGTGTGCTTAATATATATTTAATAATTTTATTCCATCTTCGCTGATCCTTTTTGGGTCTCAGAAACTTGCACCAACTCAGTATCGAACCCCAAAAATATTCAATTGAATATTCCAAGATGTTAACCAGCAGTTAAGGCCTTTAACACATTTATCAAAAATTCATGATAAAACATTATTTTTCTACTTAAGATATTAATAATTTAACACTAGAGAGTTTATCAATACCTGAAAGAATAACGGAATGTTACAATCCATCCTTCATAAAATTCATCTATTTTTTATCCTTTGGATATCTAAGGATTTTTTGTATTTTATTCAAAATTTTCCTTTATTTCGTTTTTGAATCATGCAAATAAATGTTTAAAAGAAAAATTGAATTTATTTCTCTTTTAATTAGATGTGTTTTTATTTTATGTCCTTTTTAAAAAAAACTGATTTAAAAAAGTCATTTTTATTAGTCAAATGATTTATTAAATATATTTTAAGTTATCCTTGACTTTTTAAAAGGTTTTAAAGGAATATTTCTAATGTTTTCCTAAAGGTTTTATTTTGACTTTCTTTACAAAAAGTAAAAAAGAATGTTTTTAAAGTATACGATGTTAACACACTTCCACGCCGCCATAACCATTTTATGATATTTAGATTCTTCTACACATTTTCAATTGTTTTACAAAGAAAAATATTTAATGAAAGCTTATTTTAATATTTCTCTTCCATTTTCTTTATTTTTTCAAAGGAAATTATTTTATTACAAAACCTATATTTTCAATGAACCGATGGTTATCTCTTATCACTTATTAATTTTGTGGTTGTTAACTTTCTCTTGAAACATTCACTTTCTTGTGATCATTATAAATCAAATTTCTCTTAAAATATCCATATTCTTTGTGTCATGGATAGTATTATTGCATAAACCATATACCATTTTTAAATACGGTGTTTTACTATGAAAGTTATTTGATTAGCTAGGAATTGTCTTGATAATTTGTATTCTTTAATCGATACAAATATTTATTGATAAGACATATTGTTTATGAATTGAATTGACCATTCAATATATGAGGAATGCATTGGACATGCAGTGATGAGTGAGACCCGATTATAGATAGCCTCTCGATGCATCAATGGGTCTCATGAGACAAATGAGATGGAAAAAATAAATGGATTTTTTTTATATACATACCCATCAATTAAATTGTCTTATCATAAGGTATTGACAGTATAGATATCATGATGTTTGAAATCATGATGTCCAATATAATGCATTTCTTTCATTGAGAATTAAATTATTATTATCTGTGAGATTATTGCATTGATATTATTCATAGATTCATTTATTTTTCAGGTTATTGATTAAATGGCATGTGTTTTTAATCATCTGTTTTTCCATATTGATTGTGCTTTATTTACTCATGTTAGATTATGTTGCACATAACTCTTACTAACCATCTGAGTTCATTCTTATTTTGTTTCTTTTACCCAGGTTATGAAGAAGAAATCATTGAATGAGTTCCCAGCATGCAAGACATTTACTTTTGTTATATATTTTATTTAAAATGTAAAATGGGTATTATGTATGTATCTGGCTCTCCAAGACTACTAAACTAATCAGTCTTTCAGTATTAGATCTCTTGTATCCATGTTAATGTAATAAATTAAACATTGAATTAGGGTTACTGAAGTTGAGGTTGTTATATTGAAGATTTATAGTTTGTTTATGGAGTTGTATATAAATTGAGGCTTGGTTTGACATCACCTATTGAAAACTGCTTGTGACACTTACAGCTTATGAAGAGATTATTTATAATTGTCTCTAGTTTTCTTTTTGAATAACTATTTTCTACCACTTATTTAAGTGGGTTTCTTCTAAAATGTACACACATCCATTTACTTAAAGACAAAATAGAAACCACTTATTTTTTCAAACAATTTATCATAAATGATAAGTGTTATAAGTAGTTTTGAATAAGTGCAGTCAAACTAAGCTTGATATTTTTTTAATATTTTTTTAGTTTTCTCACCAGTTTGTGAATGAGTTGGTTTATTTTCTTGCAAATCAAAATCGTTGGTAAATAGAATTTTGTTCAATATAGTAGTCATGTGATTCTTATTATTTTTATAAATATTTAATTGAAATATGTAAGCATTACATGTGTATTTCCCCACTGAGGATCGAACTACACGTTTTCAGTCCTTGTTTCTCACAATGGTGCATTATAATGTGCTTCTTTTTTAATGTAATTTTTTTACCCTCGGATAGGTTTTTGTTAATGTTTTAGTTAGCACTGATGTATTTTCTCCCTAAAATATTTCATGTTTATTTTCACCCTACATTTTTTATTCTTGGTAACCACAATTATCCCAAGTCACTTGAAGGTTGTCATGCCAACATTGGCTTTCCTTTTCATAATAATCATAGGATGGAATCTTGTACCTTAATGAGAGTTATAATAATAATAGACTTTATGCTTTAGTGCCAACAAGCCTATACCCTAGTGGTACAAGCTCCTGCTTGGCATCCAAAAGACCCAGGATCAAATCCGAGTAGGGACTAATTTCTGGGTATTATAGCGACACTGTAGCAAGGCACTGTAGCAGTATTGTAGCAGTGGTGGGACTGTAGCGGCAGAGACACTATAGCGGTGGAGGCACTGTAGTAGGAACTAGTGGCGGTACAGTAGCAGGTAATGTAATAGCCCAGGTACTGTAGCAGTACTATTCATCGAGGGGCTCTTTGGACCAAAAAAATGGGCTTTCAAGCCTAATATTCAGGCCACTTAGCCTTGGGTATTCGAGATATGTAATGGGTCTCCCTCTATACAGTCTAAAGAGGTCTTTGTTTTAAATAAAAAAATGAGGCTTCGTCCCTAAACTTTCAAAAAAATAGACTTTATGTTTTAGAACAAATATTTAAAGTGTTCTTGTAAATTACTTGTGTAACGTCCAGACCCGGCTCATCCCTAAACCGATGGTTGGACCGGTCACCACATGACCCCAAGCACGCCTCCTCGTACGCCAGAGGATGCCGACTAGCAACGAGGGTCTAAGGATAGTCAGTGGGGAGACTACACCCTCTTATCAGAGTAAAAACAGTAGACAATATCAGCAAATGGTGGAAGCAGTGTGAATAACGATAAAGCAATGGAAGACACGATTTTATAAATTTTATATAAAACAAAATGGCCAAAGCCAATGTTATAAAATTCATACATGTTATGATGGCACAACTATGAAAATGACAAACAATACATCATGGTTTACATATCAACAAGGAAATAAATAAACTATGACTCAAGACCTGAGGGTGATCTCCTCAAACATCCCGAGCTTCTGCTCGGTCCTCTTCTCCTATCTCCCAAGTATATGCAAGAAACACAATCCTGCAACCAAGTAGAATCTACTCGGGTACCCCAGTGCAATGATGGATTGAGTAGGGTGTGAGATATAAATCTCAGTAGGTCAGGACCACCAGTGTCTACCCCAAATCCACACATTCAATAAATAATTTAAACAATGTGAAAGCATGCATAAATAAAGTAATACAATGTAACTACATACCCAAATACTTGTTTCAGCCCTCAGCTGGTGTCTGAACATACATTGTACATTTGTTATGCATACATAATAGTCATCTCACATTCATTTTTATTTATCAATTTTTCAAACCTCATTAAATTATATAAGTCTCGAGATCCGACCTAATCCCGACATCCCCTGTATAAGTCACTCACAATATATGTGTCTAAGACCATCTAAGCAATCAAAGTAAATAAAAAATCTAAGCTTGTTCTTTGACTTGGATAATGCATCAAAAGATATTCAATTTAAACTTTCATATAATATATATGAGCCCCTCCACTAAAAACAGTGATTTGCTCAACCAATACCAATATCTGATCCCGTCTACTAAATATAGTGATTCGCCGAACCAGTACCAATATCCTCCAGACCCTTCGATAAACAGAAAAAGTTCAAAAACCTTCGTAATTTAAACCCAGTTCAAAAATAGGAGACTTTACGATCTACCCACTTTAAAAACTTCTCATCCCCGAGAAGTCATCGGGAACTACTACAACAACTTCTGACCCACCAAGGTTGAGAAGTTTCGTTTAAACAAAGACATCACGTTTCCAAATGCCGAACACACTACTAACTAAAACATAGGTCCAACCAATACCAATATCTGAGCCCGTCCACTAAATACAGTGATTCACCCAACCAATACCAATATCCTCCAGACCCGTCGATAAACAGAAAAAGTTCAAAAACCTTCATAATTTAAACCCGGTTAAAAAACACAGGACTTTACAACCCGTCTCCATATTTTTCAACATTCCTCCTTTTAAAAACTAATATTACTTCAATTACCTATATTGTTGTAAATTGCTCTGTCAAAATTTTCCTTTATTTGTTTGTCTATAAATTGTTCCTATAAATTCTCCATTTGCTTTATTTTCCTCATAGGTTCTCATGTTATGATTTACGCACAATTGAACAATGCACATCTGATTTTGATAAAGATGTTGGATTTGAAATCAGTCTTATTAATAATTTAAAGAAAAAGTACTATTTTTATAATGTAATTTTGTGATTGTTTTCTTCATCAACACACTTCCAACAAATAAAATGGGATTCAGTAGTAGGTGCCCCAATAGGTCTCGGTGATGTTTCAAGTCCAAGTCTTAAACAATTAATTGCCTAACTTCTGTATTGCTTGATTTTCTTTGTAATGTATTCCCTTTTACCATATCGATGCAAATAATTACAACATAAAAAGTATATTTTACGTTCATATTATCTATTGTTGGGATTCATACTCAATTCTATATGTGTTGTGTTTGTCCTCAAGAACGTAATCTAGTAGCTATGATTTTGAGGGGTCTCATAAGAGGTCTGAAGAGTATCTTCCAATTATTGTAGTCGCAATAGTTTATTTGTTTATTTGTGCACCCCAAATTAACTCTATCTGTGTTAATCATTTAATTAATACACCACCAATTAAAACTGGTGCAAACTCACGGGAAAAATGCTCGTATCCGATTTAAAAACTAATATTACTTCAATTACCTATATTGTTGTAAATTGCTCTCTCAAAATACGAGTAGGGACTAATTTCTGGGTATTGTAGCAGCACTGTAGCAGGGCATTGTAGCAGTACTATAGTAGCGGTGGGACTGTAGTAGCGGTGACACTATAGCGGCGGAGGCACTGTAGTAGGAACTGGTGGCGGTACTGTAGTAGGTATTGTAACAGCCCAGGTACTGTAGCAGTACTATTCATCGAGGGGCTCTTGGGGCCAAAAAAATGGGCTTTCAAGCCTAGTATTCAGGCCACTTGGCCTTGGGCCTTCGAGCTATGTAATGGGTCTCCATCTACCCAGTCTAAAGAGGTCTTTGTTTTAAATAAAAAAATGAGGCTTCGGCCCTAAACTTTTAAAAAATAGACTTTATGTTTTAGAACAAATATTTAAAGTGTCCTTGTAAATTACTTGTGTAACGTCCAGACCCGGATCAGCCATAAACCGATGGCCGGACCGGTCACCACATGACCTCAAGCACGCCTCCTCATATGCCATAGGATACCGACTAGCAACGAGGGTCTAAGGATAGTCAGTGGGGAGACTACACCCTCTTATCAGAGTAAAAATAGTGGACAATATCAGCAAATGGTGGAAGCAGTGTGAATAACGAAAAAGCAGTGGAAGACACAATTTTATAAATTTTTTATAAAACAAAATGGCTAAAGCCAATGTTATACAATGCATACATGTTATGATGGAACAACTATGAAAATGAAAAACAATACATCATGGTTTACATATCAACAAGGAAATAAATAAACTATGACTCAAGACCTGAGGGTGATCTCCTCGAACATCCCGAGCTTCCGCTCGGTCCTCTTCTCCTATCTCCCAAGTATAAGCAAGCAACACAATCCTGCAACCAAGTAGAATCTACTCGGGTACCTCAGTGCAATGATGGCTCGAGTTGGGTGTGAGATATAAATCTCAGTAGGTCAGGACCACCAGTGTCTACCCCAAATCCACACATTCAATAAATAATTTAAACAATGTGAAAGCATGCATAAATAAAGTAATACAATGTAACTACATACCCAAATACTTGTTTCATCCCTCAGCTGGTGTCTGAACCTGCATTGTACATTTGTTATGCATACATAACATTCATCTCACATTCATTTTTATTTATCAATTTTTCAAACCTCGTTAAATTATATAAGTCTTCAGATCCTACCTAAGCCCGAAATCCCCTGTATAAGTCACTCACAATAGATATATCTAAGACCATCTAAGTAATCAAAGTAAATACCAAATCTAAGCCTGTGCTTTGACTTGGATAACGCATCATAAGATATCCAATTTAAACTTTCATATACTATGTATGAGCCCCTCCACTAAAAACAGTGATTCGCTCAACCAATACCAATATTTGAGCCCGTCCACTAAATATAGTGATTCGCCCAACCAATACCAATATCCTCCAGACCCTTCGATAAACAGAAAAGGTTCAAAAACTTTCGTAATTTAAACCCGGTTCAAAAACAGGAGACTTTACAATCTACCCACCTTAAAAACTTCTCGTCCCCGAGAAGTCATCGGGAACTACTACAACAAATTCTGACCCACCAAGGTCGAGAAGTTTCATTTGAACAAAGACATTACGTTTCCAAATGTCGAACACACTACTAACTAAAACATAGGTCCAATGAATACCAATATATGAGCCCGTCCACTAAATACAGTGATTCACCCAACCAATACCAATATCCTCCAGACCCGTCGATAAACAGAAAAAGTTCAAAAACCTTCGTAATTTAAACCCGGTTAAAAAACACAGGACTTTACAACCCGTCTCCATATTTTTCAACATTCCTCCTTTTAAAAACTAATATTACTTCAATTACCTATATTGTTGTAAATTGCTCTGTCAAAATTTTCCTTTATTTGTTTTTCTATAAATTGTTCCTGTAAATTTTTCGTTTGCCTTATTTGCCTCATAGGTGATCATGTTATGATTTACGCACAATTGAACAATGCACATCTGATTTTGATGAAGATGTTGGATTTGAAATCTTTCTTATTAATAATTTCAAGAAAAAGTACTATTTTTATAATGTAATTTTGTGATTTTTTCTTCATCAACACACTTCCAACAAATAAAATGTGATTTAGTAGTAGGTGCCCCAATAGGTCTCGAGGATGTTTCAAGTCCAAGTCTTAAACAATTAATTACCTAACTTCTGTATTGAATGATTTTCTTTGTAATGTATTCCCTTTTCCCATATCGATGCAAATAATTACAACATAAAAAATATATTTTACGATCATATTATCTATTGTTGGGATTCATACTCAATTCTATATGTGTTGTGTTTGTCCTCAAGAATGTAATCGAGTAGTTATGATTTTGAGGGGTCTCATAAGAGGTCTGAAGAGTATCTTCCAATTATTGTAGTCGCAATAGTTTATTTGTTTATTTGTGCACCCCAAATTAACTCTATCTTTGTTAATCATTTAATTACTACACCACCAATTAAAACTGGTGCAAACTCACGGGAAAAATGCTCGTATCCGATTTAAAAACTAATATTACTTCAATTACCTATATTGTTGTAAATTGCTCTGTCAAAATCCGAGTAGGGACTAATTTCTGGGTATTGTAGCAGCACTGTAGCAGGGCACTGTAGCGGTACTGTAGCAGTGGTGGGACTGTAGCGGTGGAGACACTGTAGCGGTGGAGGCACTGTAGTAGGAACTTGTGGCGGTACTGTAGAAGGTACTGTAAAAGCCCAGGTACTGTAGCAGTACTATTCATCGAGGGGCTCTTTGGACCAAAAAAATGGGCTTTTAAGCCTAGTATTTAGGCCACTTGGCCTTGGGCCTTCGAGCTATGTAATGGGTCTCCCTCTACCCAGTCTAAATAGGTCTTTGTTTTAAATAAAAAAATGAGGCTTCGACCCTAAACTTTAAAAAAATAGACTTTATGTTTTAGAACAAATATTTAAAGTGTTCTTGTAAATTACTTGTGTAACGTCCAGACCCAGCTCAGCCCTAAACCGATGGCCGGACCGGTCACCACATGACCTCAAGCATGCCTCCTCGTACGCCAAAGGATGCCGACTAGCAATGAGGGTCTAAGGATAGTTATTGGGGAGACTACACCCTCTTATCAGAGTAAAAACAGTGGACAATATCAGCAAATGGTGGAAGCAGTGTGAATAACGATAAAGCAGTGGAAGACACAATTTTATAAATTTTGTATAAAACAAAATGGCCAAATCCAATGTTATACAATGCATACATGTTATGATGGCACAACTATGAAAATGAAAAACAATACATCATGGTTTACATATCAACAAGGAAATAAATAAACTATGACTCAAGATCTGAGGGTGATCTCCTCGAACATCCCGAGCTTCCGCTCGATCCTCTTCTCCTATCTCCCAAGTATATGCAAGCAACACAATCCTGCAACCAAGTAGAATCTACTCGGTTACCCCAGTGCAATGATGGCTCGAGTAGGGTGTGAGATATAAATCTCAGTAGGCTAGGACCCCCAGTGTCTACCCCAAATCCACACATTCAATAAATAATTTAAACAATGTGAAATCATGCATAAATAAAGTAATACAATGTAACTACATACCCAAATACTTGTTTCAGCCCTCAGCTGGTGTTTGAACCTGCATTGTACATTTGTTATGGATACATAACAGTCATCTCACATTCATTTTTATTAATCAATTTTTCAAACCTCATTAAATTATATAAGTCTCGAGATCCGAACTAAGCCCGACATCCCCTGTATAAGTCACTCACAATAGATGTCTCTAAGAACATATAAGCAATCAAAGTAAATACCAAATCTAAGCTTGTGCTTTGGCTTGGATAACGCATCATAAGATATTCAATTTAAACTTTCATATACTATGTATAAGCCCCTCCACTAAAAACAATGATTCGCTCAACCAATACCAATATCTGAGCCCGTCCACTAAATATAGTGATTCACCCAACCAATACCAATATCCTCCAGACCCGTCTATAAACAGAAAAAGTTCAAAAACCTTCATAATTTAAACCCGGTTACAAAACAGGAGACTTTACAATCTTCCCACCTTAAAAACTTCTCGTCCCCGAGAAGTCATCGGGAACTACTACAACAACTTCTGACCCACCAAAGTTGAGAAGTTTCGTTTGAACAAAGACATTACGTTTCCAAATGCCGAACACACTACTAACTAAAACATAGGTCCATACAATACCAATATCGAAGCCCGTCCACTAAATACAGTGATTCACCCAACCAATACCAATATCCTCCAGACCCGTCGATAAACAGAAAAAGTTCAAAAACCTTCGTAATTTAAACCCGGTTAAAAAAACAGGACTTTACAACCTGTCTCCATATTTGTCAACATTCCTCCTTTTAAAAACTAATATTACTTCAACTACCTATATTGTTGTAAATTGCTCTGTCAAAATTTTCCTTTGTTTATTTGTCTATAAATTGTTCCTGTAAATTCTTCGTTTGCCTTATTTGCCTCATAGGTGCTCATGTTATGATTTACGCACAATTGAACAATGCACATCTGATTTTGATGAAGATGTTGGATTTGAAATCTGTCTTATTAATAATTTCAAGAAAAGTTAATATTTTTATAATGTAATTTTGTGATTGTTTTATTCATCAAAACACTTCCAACAAATAAAATGAGATTCAGTAGTAGGTGCCCCAATAGGTATCGACGATGTTTCAAGTCCAAGTCTTAAACAATTAATTGCCTAACTTCTGTATTGCATGATTTTCTTTGTAATGTATTCCCTTTTCCCATATCAATGCAAATAATTACAACATAAAAATTATATTTTACTCTCATATTATCTATTGTTGGGATTCACACTGAATTATATATGTGTTGTGTTTGTCCTCAAGAACGTAATCTAGTAGTTATGATTTTGAGGGGTCTCATAAGAGGTCTGAAGAGTATCTTCCAATTATTGTAGTCGCAATAGTTTATTTGTTTATTTGTGCACCCTAAATTAACTCTATCTGTGTTAATCATTTAATTACTACACCACCAATTAAAACTGGTTCAAACTCATGGGAAAAATGCTCGTATCTGATTTAAAAACTAATATTACTTCAATTACATATATTTTTGTAAATTGCTCTGTCAAAATCCAAGTAGGGACTAATTTCTGGGTATTGTAGCAGCACTATAGCAGGGCACTGTAGCAATACTATAGAAGGGGTGGGACTGTAGTGGCGGCGACACTGTAGCGGCGGAGGCACTGTAGTAGGAACTGGTGGTTGTACTGTAGTAGGTACTGTAACAGCCCAGGTACTATAGTAGTACTATTCATCGAGGGGCTCTTTGGGCCAAAAAAAATGGGCTTTCAAGCCTAGTATTCAGGCCACTTGGCCTTGGGCCTTCGAGGTATGTAATGGGTCTCCCTCTACCCAGTCTAAAGAGGTCTTTGTTTTAAATAAAAAAATGAGGCTTCGGCCCTAAACTTTAAAAAAAAAATAGACTTTATGTTTTAGAACAAATATTTTAGGTGTTCTTGTAAATTTCTTGTGTAACGTCTAGACACGGCTCAACCCTAAACTGATGGTCGTACCGGTCACCACATGACCTCAAGCACGCCTCCTCGTACGCCAGAGGATGCCGACTAGCAACGAGGGTCTAAGGATAGTTAGTGGGGAGACTACACCCTCTTATCAGAGTAAAAACAGTGGACAATATCAGCAAAGGGTGGAATCAGTGTGAATAGAGATAAAGAAGTGGAAGACACAATTTTATAAATTTTGTATAAAACAAAATGGCCAAAGCCAATGTTATACAATGCATACATGTTATGATGGCACAACTATGAAAATGACAAACAATACATCATGGTTTACATATCAACAAGGAAATAAATAAACTATGACTCGTGACCTGAGGGTGATCTCCTCGAACATCCTGAGCTTCTGCTCGGTCCTCTTCTTCTATCTCCCAAGTATATGCAAACAACACAATCCTGCAACCAAGTAGAATCTACTCGAGTACCCCAGTGCAATGATGGCTCGAGTAGGGTGTGAGATATAAATCTTAGTAGGTCAGGACCACCAGTGTCTACCCCAAATCCACACATTCAATAAATAATTTAAACAATGTGAAAGCATGCATAAATAAAGTAATACAATGTAACTACATACCCAAATACTTGTTTTAGCCCTCAACTGGTGTCTTAACCTGCATTGTACATTTGTTATGCATACATAACAGTCATCTCACATTCATTTTTATTTATCAATTTTTCAAACCTCATTAAATTATATAAGTCTCGAGATCCAACCTAAGCCCGACATCCCCTGTATAAGTCACTCACAATAGATGTCTCTAAGACCATATAAGAAATCAAAGTAAATACCAAATCTAAGCTTATGATTTGACTTGGATAACGCATCATAAGATCTTCAATTTAAACTTTCATATACTATGTATGAGCCCCTCCACTAAAAACAGTGATTCGCTCAACCAATACCAATATCTGAGCCCGTCCACTAAATATAGTGATTCGCCCAACCAATACCAATATCCTCCAGACCCGTCGATAAACAGAAAAAGTTCAAAAACCTTCGTAATTTAAACCCGGTTAGAAAACAGGAGACTTTACAATCTACCCACCTTAAAAACTTCTCATCCTCGAGAAGTCATCGGGAACTACTACAACAACTTCTGACCCACCAAGGTCGAGAAGTTTCGTTTGAACAAAGAAATTACGTTTCCAAATGCCGAACACACTACTAACTAAAACATAGGTCCAACCAATACCAATATCTGAGCTCGTCCACTAAATTCAATGATTCACCCAACCAATACCAATATCCTCCAGACCCATCGATAAAGAGAAAAAGTTCAAAAACCTTCGTAATTTAAACCCGGTTAAAAAACAAAGGACTTTACAACTCGTCTCCATATTTGTCAACATTCCTCCTTTTAAAAACTAATATTACTTCAATTACCTATATTGTTGTAAATTGCTCTGTCAAAATTTTCCTTTATTTGTTTGTCTATAAATTGTTCCTGTAAATTGTTCGTTTGCCTTATTTGCCTCATAGGTGCTCATGTTATGATTTACGTACAATTGAACAATGCACATCTGATTTTGATGAAGATGTTGGATTTGAAATTTGTCTTATTAATAATTTCAAGAAAAAGTACTATTTTTATAATGTAATTTTGTGATTGTTTTCTTCATCAACACACTTCCAACAAATAAAATGCGATTCAGTATTAGGTGCCCCAATAGGTCTCGACGATGTTTCAAGTCCAAGTCTTAAACAATTAATTGTCTAACTTCTGTATTGCATGATTTTCTTTGTAATGTATTCCCTTTTCACATATCGATGCAAATAATTACAACATAAAAATTATATTTTACGCTCATATTATCTATTGTTGGGATTCATACTGAATTATATATGTGTTGTGTTTGTCCTCAAGAACGTAATCTAGTAGTTATGATTTTGAGGGGTCTCATAAGAGGTCTGAAGAGTATCTTCCAATTATTGTAGTCGCAATAGCTTATTTGTTTATTTGTGCACCCCAAATTAACTCTATCTGTGTTAATCATTTAATTACTACACCACCAATTAAAACCGGTGCAAACTCACGGAAAAAATGCTCGTATCTGATTTAAAAACTAATATTACTTCAATTACCTATATTGTTGTAAATTGCTCTGTCAAAATCCGAGTAGGGACTAATTTCTGGGTATTGTAGCAGCACTGTAGCAGGGCACTGTAGCAGTACTGTAGCAGCGGTGAGACTGTAGCGGCAACGACACTGTAGCAGTGGAGGCACTGTTGTAGGAACTGGTACTGTAACAGCCCAGTTACTGTAGCGGTACTATTCATCGAGGGGCTCTTTGGGCCAAAAAATGGGCTTTCAAGCCTAGTATTCAGGGCACTTGGCTTTGGGCCTTCGAGCTATGTAATGGGTCTCCCTCTACCCAGTCTAAAGAGGTCTTTGTTTTAAATAAAAAAACGAGGCTTCAGCCCTAAACTTTAAAAAAAATATACTTTATGTTTTAGAACAAATATTTAAAGTGTTCTTGTAAATTACTTGTGTAACGTCCAGACCCGGCTCAGCCCTAAACCGATGGTCGGACCGGTCACCACATGACCTCAAGCACGCCTCCCCGTACGCCAGAGGATGCCGACTAGCAACGAGGGTCTAAGGATAGTCAGTGGGGAGACTACACCCTCTTATCAGAGTAAAAACAGCGGACAATATCAGCAAATGGTGGAAGCAGTGTGAATAATGATAAAGCAGTGGAAGACACAATTTTATAAATTTTGTATAAAACAAAATGGCCAAAGCCAATGTTATACAATGCATACATGTTATTATGGCACAACTATGAAAATGACAAACAATACATCATGGTTTACATATCAACAAGGAAATAAATAAACTATGACTCAAGACCTGAGGGTGATCTCCTCGAACATCCCAAGCTTCTGCTCGGTCCTCTTCTCCTATCTCCCAAGTATATGCAAGCAACACAATCTTGCAACCAAGTAGAATCTACTCGGGTACCCCAGTGCAATGATGGCTCGAGTAGGGTGTGAGATATAAATCTCAGTAGGTCAGGACCACCAGTGTCTACCCCAAATCCACACATTCAATAAATAATTTAAACAATGTGAAAGCATGCATAAATAAAGTAATACAGTGTAACTACATACCCAAATACTTGTTTCAGCCCTCAGCTGGTGTCTGAACCCGCATTGTACATTTTTTTTGCATACATAACAGTCATCTCACATTCATTTTTATTTATCAATTTTTCAAACCTCATTAAATTATATAAGTCTCGAGATCCGACCTAAGCCCGACATCCCCTGTATAAGTCACTCACAATAGATGTCTCTAAGACCATATAAGCAATCAAAGTAAATATCAAATCTAAGCTTGTGCTTTGACTTGGATAACGCATCATAAGATATTCAATTTAAACTTTCATATACTATGTATGAGCCCCTCCACTAAAAACAGTGATTCGCTCAACCAATACCAATATCTGAGCTCGTCCACTAAATATAGTGATTCTCCCAACCAATACCAATATCCTCCAGACCCGTCGATAAACAGAAAAAGTTCAAAAACCTTCATAATTTAAACCCGATTAAAAAACAGGAGACTTTACAATCTACCCACCTTAAAAACTTCTCGTCCCCGAGAAGTCATCGGGAACTACTACAACAACTTCTAACCCACCAAGGTCGAGAAGTTTCGTTTGAACAAAGACATTACGTTTCCAAATGCCGAACACACTACTAACTAAAACATAGGTCCAACCAATACCAATATCGGAGCCCGTCCACTAAATAAAGTGATTCACCCAACCAATACCAATTTCCTCCAGACTCGTCGATAAACAGAAAATGTTCAAAAACCTTCGTAATTTAAACCCAGTTAAAAAACACAGGACTTTACAACCCGTCTCCATATTTGTCAACATTCCTCCTTTTAAAAACTAATATTACTTCAATTACCTAAATTGTTGTAAATTGCTCTGTCAAAATTTTCCTTTATTTGTTTGTCTATAAATTGTTCCTGTAAATTGTTCGTTTGCCTTATTTTTCTCATAGGTGCTCATGTTATGATTTACGCACAATTGAACAATGCACATCTGATTTTGATGAAGATGTTGGATTTGAAATCTGTCTTATTAATAATTTCAAGAAAATGTACTATTTTTATAATGTAATTTTGTGATTGTTTTCTTCATCAACACACTTCCAACAAATAAAATGCGATTCAGTAGTAGGTGCCCCAATAGGTCTCGACGATGTTTCAAGTCCAAGTCTTAAACAATTAATTGCCTAACTTCTGTATTGCATGATTTTCTTTGTAATGTATTCCCTTTTCCCATATCGATGCAAATAATTACAACATAAAAATTATATTTTACGCTCATATTATCTATTGTTGGGATTCATACTCAATTCTATATGTGCTGTGTTTGTCCTCAAGAACGTAATCTAGTAGTTATGATTTTGAGGGGTCTCATAAGAGGTCTGAAGAGTATCTTCCAATTATTGTAGTCCCAATAGTTTATTTGTTTATTTGTGCACCCAAAATTAACTCTATCTCTGTTAATCATTTAATTACTACACCACCAATTAAAACCGGTGCAAACTAACGGGCAAAATGCTCGTATCCGATTTAGTTTTCCTTCACCTCCCTCCTTCCCCTAGCCCCACAGTATAGGAGTGGCGATAACGCCACATTGGTCGAGCCAAGGAGGGACGGTGGTGTCTTTCCACGCAGCACGTAGACCCACAGGGCCGGCAGTTTGAACTATATCATATCTACTGAGAGTTGTTTGAGTTGCTTCAGTTGCAGTTTTTTTAAATTCTCCGTTGCAGGTTAGGTTCATCACGTTCAAGCACGTGATGAGACAAAGACAGAGTTCTGTGACTGAAGTTGCAGAACCTGGGGGCGAACTCAGATGTCCCAAACCAACTGGAAGATTTGGAAAGAGGACAATGCTGGATTTAACCTCTCTATTTTCCTCATCGAAAATTGTCTTTTTGCTTTGTTTGGCCTTTCGAGCGGTAAACTCACTACTAGTGCAGACATATTTCAACCCAGACGAGCACTGGCAGGCCTTAGAAGTCGCTCACCGAATTAGTTTTGGGTACTTAAAAAATCTGACATTCCTCCCATTTTTGTTGTGCAGTGCTGCCTGATTTTTTTTAAAAAAAAAATTAATTAATCAATCGATCTTTATTTTGAAGTGACGAAACAATTTGGAAATTGTACTTATTGTGGGTTTTATAAAAGCAAATAAACTGAATCCGGGAAGTGATTGTATACTACTAAATTAAATTAAGTGAACTTTTAATTTGAAATCTCTTGCTTGTAAAATGGCTAATAGAGTGCCTTTGTGGGTGATTAAATGACAGGTATGGTCACTTGACGTGGGAATGGAAGAAGGGTATTCGAAGTTACTTGCATCCCTTTGTGTTTGTTGTCCTTTATAAAATTCTTTCCATATTGCATCTTGATACTCCATGGTTCATGGTAAACTCATTTTTCCAGTTATTGGTTTTTGCTGTATTTAATATTGGTATCATATTGTATCGCTTGGCTTATAAATTTATGAAGTTCTGGGCATGCATTTGGAGAAAAAAAAAAGTATTTGCATATATGAATGTATTTGGTCGCGTATTATCATCTCCTTTGAATGCTAAAATATACTGAAACTTGGAATATATCTGTATCTTTGCAGTTCATCCTTTTTTCCTTTCTGATTTTCATAGTAGTGGGTTTCCTTCTTATTTGTGCCCATCCAACTCGTATTCCAATGCATGATAGATGAAAGCTCCGCGGCTGGTGCAATCCATGTTTTCTGCAGTCGGGGATTTCTACTTATACAAACTATCAGATATCTTATTTGATGATCGCGTTGCACGGTGGGCAGTATCCTCTTCTTATATGCCAATCACAGCTTCATTCTGTCAGTAATGTTTTCCAGTTTTATTTGACTTTTCTGTAGTACTTAACTTGGCTGCAGCTCTTTTCACAACTAACAAACTGGTTTATATTTTTTATAATTACCCGCACACTCTCAAATAGCTCAGAGACTGTTCTTACCATGGTTGGCCTATATCACTGGCCTTGTGTAAGGGTTTCTTCTAAAAAAGAGGTTTCAAGAAAGTGGGGATTGACTATTGCAGCATTAGCTTGTGCCATGAGGCCCGCCAGTGCTGTTGTATGGTTGTATGTTGGGGCTCTTGAGCTTCTCGTGGCATGTGATAAACTGAGATTTGTGGTGCTTGAAGTTATCCCTGTCGGGTATGAAAAAAGTGGTTCTTTCCTGTTTGTTTAAGATTATTTTTTGGGCCAAGGGCACTTTTATTTAAAAAAACCCAATTCTTTAAAATTTACATTGCTTAAGATTTTTTTAAAAACAGAATCTAAAAAAACCCTCCTTTCAGCTCTATTTTTCATTAGTAATTGTAACTAGCTTTTTTAAAAACTGGTTCTGTGATTGAAAGTGAAAACAAATTATTTTTATTATAGCAAAAATGCAAAATAACTTTTTATTTTTTTAATCACTTTTTTAACTATTCCAAAATTGCTTATTTTTTAAGCCGAAACAAACAGGTTCTAAGAGCTAGTTTGACACTGGTGATATGGAGAGAAAAGAAATGATATTGAAGGGAGAAATAGATTTATGATGTTTGGTGAGGTAGTGTTAAGATGAGAGAAATGAATTTCTCTCCCGTTATTGTTTTTAAATCATCCCAAAATTGGGATGATTTTGGAAGGAAATGACGTGGAGGGTTATCAATATTTTAAAATTCAAATTTCATCTCTATTTTTTACATGTATCATAAAAGAATTTCTTTTTTTTTCTTTTAAAAAAATTCACCAAACAAGATGAAGAGAAATTCAAATCATTTATTTTCTTTTACTAATTTATTAATCCAAACACAAGGAGTGAAATCACAATCATTTCTTTTCTTTTCTTTTCTTTTCTTTTCTTTTATAGACTAACAAATCATTTTTTTTCTTTTACTAAAATCTCACCTAACACAGTATAAACCAGAACTATTTTTTGATTTTCCAACAACAAAATTAAGTCTTTTTGACCATATAACATGCATTTGAAAGCAACTTCTCTGCACGGTTTGCTGTATGTTGTTTCATTGTTCTTACAGCTGTATTCATGGTATTGTTATTGTCATTAATGTTATTGGAAAAGTGGATTAGCGATGGTGTTCTTAGCATTTATTGAAAACTGCCAGTAGGGCCTGTTTGACACCACTCACTGAAAACTGTTATAACACTTGTCTCTTATTATAAGCAATTTGAAAAAATAAGCGGTGTTTATTCCATTTCTGGAAAATCACTCGCGCCTAAATTCCAGAATTAAACCTCTTAAATAAGTGGCAGAAAAATGGTTTTTCAATAAACAATATGGAAATACTTATACAGAGGCACCTGTCACAAGTGATAAGTGCTATTAGCAGTTTCCAGTATGTGCTATTAAACAGAGCCATGACACTTATTACTTATGATGTGCAGTTTGAAAAAATAAGTGGCGTTTGTTGCATTTCTAAAAAAACACCAACATATATTCCAAAACAAAACTACTTAAATAAGTGGCTGAAAGACCTTTTTTCAATGAGTAATCTGGCAACACATTTAGAAGCACTCATCACAAGTGGTAAGGGTCTGTTTAGCCACACTTAGGGTCTGTTTGGAAACACAAACTGCTTAAAACACTTATCACATATGGTAAGCGTTTCTGTTTAATTGTTTCCAGGCTGCTTAGTGAAAAGATGTTTTTTCTGCCACGTAATTGGGTTTCTTGAGAAATTTGAGTGTAATCAGTTTTTCAGAAGCAGAACTGACACCACTTAATTTTCGAACTGATGTAAGGGGAAGTCTGTTTGGTGGGGGGGACTAGCCGAGTCCACATGTTAGTAGAGGGGGTGTGGTGTTGTTATAAGTAGGAGCAGAGAGTAAGTGAGTGGGAGAGAATTCAGTTGACGATGCGCTTGCCACTCTTCTCTACTGACTCTCCTCCAACGCCGCCGCACGTTGCTGTTCTCACCGGTGCCGCCGCGGCCTCCCGACACTTCGAGACCTCATCTCCCGCCATAGAAACTCGGCACCAAGCTAAACTTGATAACCTGGAGCAACGCCTCAGACGGTTTGAAACAATATCGACACCGCTGGGAGAAAGTGCTCAACGATCAAGCCCAGTTCCGCCGATTCGTGATGCGCCATTTCGAGAAACAACTGCTGAGTGATGAACCTCCGCCGCTAGAGGAGACACAAACATCGGGACTGTAGTGTTGGAGTTGGTGGCCTAGAACCAACTTCTTTGTACTTTATTCATTAATAAATACCTTATCACATCTTGATTGTTTTTCTGCGTGACAATGCGTGTGATAATGTCCTAAGGACAACTGTTGCATTAAATGGTCATAGCGGATCCCTGCTATGATGAGAACCCGGAAGTGCCATAACACTGTTCTTGAATATATATTCTATGGTCGGATGATGTTATTTGAGTGACACAAATAATACAGGCCATTAGGGGTGAAGACTCATAAAACTTTGAGGCAACTTCTCATGGTGTGCGCCCTTGGTAATATCTAGAAGGATATTATGAGAACGAGACCCACCAGTAGAAAATCCACATTTCATAGTGTCATTGGATGTTTCTATCTGCAGATGTGTGTATTGGTCCTTAGACTTTATGATTATTATTAATGAGTATTACAACTCGCATACTTAGATGTATTGACGAAGATTGTGATGACACACTGTTCGCAGCGAGGTAAGATATGTTGGGTGCTTCACGAGTAATACTGCATTAATAGATAATGTGAGAAATGATTTGTCCCTTATGTTCCTTAACGGAAGTAGATATCTCAGACCCTTTGATGGAATTGATATAGCCTAAATAAATCTATTGCCATGGTAAGGAATGAGCGAGTTCAATTCCGGGAAGTCAAAGAAAGAATAATCGAGCATATGGGTTGATGACACTAGCATGCAACCCGCTTGATTCGAGATATCGAGACAAAGAGATTACATTACACGGTGCCCACTGCATGGAGTTTTGGACGCCCCTGATCTCACATTGGATCCTGCATTTTTTGTCCCACGGGTCGAGCTCCCTGTTTTTGCTGGTATTGGTCCACGAGGATGGCTCACCCGAGTCGAGTTGTACTTTCGCATTCACTACACTCTTGAATCTTTGAAACCCTCCCTTGCTCAAGCTAGCATGGAATGCATCGCCATCCATTGGTTTACAATGTTGGGTGAAGTGCTTCCGAACGTCACTTCATCTGTTTTCAAAGAGGAATTAATGACCCGATTTAGTGGTCTCGACAACCAAAATCCTTACGAAGAACTGGCCGCCTTACATTAGAACGAATCCGTTTCAGACTTCATCAAATAATTTGAGTATTTATCGTCCTTAGTTCCTTGGAAACCTGAACCGCGGTACGTGAGGTATTTTTTGTTGGAGTTGCCATAGAACCGACTTCTGTGTACTTTATGATAAACATGTATTCATTGTTTTGAATATTAATAAACTACTTATCACATCATGATTGTTCTTCTGCGTGACATAATATGTGATAATGTCCTAAGAGTAGCCGTCGCACTAAAAGGTCATAGCAGTTTCCCGTTATGATGAGAATCCGGAAGTGCTACGACACTATTCTTGAATAAATGTTTTATACCTGGATGATATCATTTGAGGGACACAAATAATACATGCTATCAGAGGTGGAGACTCATAGGACTTTGAGACACCTTCTCATGGTGTACGTTCTTGGTAATATCCAGTAGGATATTATGAGAACGTGACCTGTCAGTAGGAAATCCACATTTATATGTGTCATTGGATGTTTTTATCTGCGGACGCGTGTATTGGTCCTTAGACTTTAAGATTATTATTAATGAGTATTATGAGTCGCGCACTTAGATGTATTGACGAAAACCGTAACGACAGATGTTCGCGACGAAGTAGGATATGTTGGGTTCGTCAAGAGTAATATTGCATTAATGAATAATGCGAGAAAAGATTTGTCCCTTCTGTTTATTAATGAAAGTTGATATCTCTGCTCTTTGATGGAAATGATATAGCCTAAATAAATCAATGACCACGGTGTTCTATAGGCAAGTTTGATTTTTGGAAATTCAAAGAAAGAGACATCGAACACATAGGTTGATGACACCAACATGCAACCTATTTGATTAGAGATTTCATGATAAAAAGATTATATTACACGGTAATCGTCCGTATGAGGTGACATGTCGTTGCGACATTAACTTCTTTCTCTATGGGTGCGTTGGCGTGTTGTTAGACGCTAACCTTGGACTTTAGGCTGTTTCGCCTCATGCTACTGATAGAGGCCTAGAGAGTTACACACTAAGTGTATCTAAAATCCCAGTTAAATAATATATATTATTTGTTAAACCCCCTTTTGTATTATTATGGGTATTTCCGAGTCCCACATCGGAATACTCCTTTGTATCTTTCGCCGTATCATTCTATAAAAGTAGGCCCCCACCTTACCTTGATAGTAAGGGGGTTTCCCCATTTTACATGGTATTAAAGGGATCTTAAACCCGACCCTCCCTCCCGGCGGATTCCTGGTTCTGTCCGGCCCCGCCTCTCTCTTCCCCCTCTGCCCTAATCTCCCGGTGGCCCTCTCTCCCGGTCCTCCCTCCCGGTCCTCCCTCCCGGCGGCTCTCCCTCCCGGCGGCGCTCCCTCCCGGCGGCGCTCCCTCCCGGCGGTCCTCCCTTTCCAGGCGGCTCTCCCTCCAGGCGGCTCTCCCTCCCGGCGGCTCTCCCCACCGGCGCGACTCCCCTCGCCCAGCGGCGGATCGCCCTCGGCCTCGCCCCGGCGCCCTCGCCCTCGACCCAGCGGCGCCCCTCCCGGCCAGCCCCGCCGTGCGCGCGCCTCCTGCGCGGATCGCCCCTCCGCCGTGCGCACGCCTCCTGCCTGGCGACTCTCCCCGGCGGCCCTCCCGCCTGGCGTCTCTCCCGGCTCCCGGCTCCCGCGTCGCCCTCCTGCTGGGCGCGGCTCCCTGGCGACCCTTCTGCCTGGCGCGGCTCCCGGCTCCCGGCTCCCGGCTCTCCGGCGGCCCTCCTCCCTGGCGCGGCTCCCGGCTCCCCGGCGTCCCGGCTCCCCGCGTCGCCCTCCCGCAGGCTCCCCGCGCCCCGCCTCCCGCTGCTTTCGCGCCTCCGGCGCCTCCCGGCCACCCTCGCCCGGCGCCTCCCGCTACTCCCGCGCCTCCCGCGCGCTCCGGCTGCTCTAGCCCCGCGGCTCCCCTCACCCAGCGTGCCCTCGTCTCGGCACCCTAGTCCCGGCGCCCCCAGTTTCGCCCCGACAGCCTCTCCCGGCAGCGCGCCCTCGTCCCGGCAGCGCGTTCTCGTTCCGGCGGCCCTTCCTGCACTCGCACGTCCTGCGCAAGATCATCCCACCAGCCCGCTGCATCAGCTACCCGTCGCTTCCATGGCCGAATCCTCGGGACGTGGTCGTGCTTCAAGTCGTCCACGTCCCTTCTGTCAACATTGTGGCAAGTTTGGCCACCTGATCGCCCAATGTTGGGTCCTGCATGGACGACCATCTCAGCACCCGCGGCAGGGACAACCCGCGGTCCAGGCCGTGTCCTCGACTGTCGCCTCTCTTTCCCCGTCTCTGGCCCTTTCTATGGCCGACCTCAGGCGGCCTCCCGCTCTTCCGGCCTCTGTCCGACCCAGTCCCTCCTCGGCTTCTCTGGCCCGTACTGTTCGCCCCACTGCCCTTATCAGCCATTGCTCCCCTGCATGGCTGCTGGACTCAGGTGCCTCCGACCACCTCACTGGTGATGCTGGTATGTTGACGTCTTACTGCACATATGCCGGTTCTTCAGCCATCACCGTCGCTGATGGGTCCACTATCCCCATAGCAGGCTTCGGTGCATGCTCCCTGACTCCATCGATACACCTACCCTCTGTGGCACATGTGCCCCGCAGTCCCTTTAATCTGCTTTCCATCAGTAAACTGACTAAGGATTATAACTGTGCGGCCATATTTACCTCTTCTGGTGTTGTGTTTCAGGAGCAGACTACGAATCGGGAACTTGGTCGAGGCCGGCTTCGAGACGGGGTCTACATGTTCGAGAGGCCAACACCCATTGCTTGCACGTCTACCTCTTCTCGGGCACTTGATCTTCATTCCCGATTAGGACACCCGCCTGCATCCACTATTCATCAGATGTTTCCAGACTTCAGTCGGACTCCTACTTTTCATTGTGAGTCCTGTTCTTTTGCGAAACATCATCGCTCTTCCTACATTCCTCGCACGGATACACGGGCCTCCCACCCCTTTGCTCTGGTTCATTCCGATGTTTGGGGCCCGTGTACCATTCCGAGTCACTTGGGATATAAATACTATATATCCTTCATTGATGACTATTCGCGAATGACGTGGCTTTACCTTCTTCGAGAACGCTCCGAAGTGTTTTCCACCTTCCAAACCTTTTTTAATGAAATTAAGAACCGTTTTTCTATCTCGGTCAAATGTCTCCGCTCGGATAATGGGCGCGAGTATCTCTCCACTTCCTTTCGGCAGTTTCTCCGGACGAATGACATCCTTCATCAGACCTCCTGTCCTGATATACCCCAGCAGAACGGCGTGGCCGAGCGGAAACACAGACATATTCTGGAGACTGCCTGTGCCCTCATCTTCCACCGACAGGTGCCTCTGCTCTTTTGGGGAGATGCCATTCTCACTGCTACCTACCTCATCAATCGTCATCCTTCTTCTATCCTTAAGGGGGAGACTCCCTTTCGGGCTCTTTTCCCCACTCTCCCTCTTCATTCCCTCCCTCTTCGAGTGTTTGGCTGCTTGTGTTATGTTCGTGACACTCGCCCTGGCCGCACCAAACTCTCTCCCAAATCTCTCCGCTGCCTATTCCTTGGTTATTCCCGCACTCAGCGCGGATACCACTGCTTCTCCCCGGACCTTCGCCGGTATGTCATCTCCGCGGATGTCTCCTTTGTGGAGAGTTCTCCATTCTCCTTTCCCTCTCCTCCTCCTGACTCTGCCATTGATGATTGTCTTCCCCTCATCATCCATCCTCTTCTGGATTTGCCTCCTCCTACCTCTTCTCCTCCTGACCCTGCCATTGATGATTGTCCTCCTCTCCTCATCCATCCTCCACCGGCGTCAACCCCTGTTGACACCCATTTTGGTCAGGTCTACTCCCGCCGTCCTTCGACTGTATCCCCCGTTCCGGCCAGTGACACTGATGCTCCTGCTTCGTCCGCTGCTCCTGCTCTGCCACCCGAGGACTTGCCCATTGCCCTACGGAAAGGTACTCGCTCCTGCTAGAGTACTCCTCTATTTGCATCTTCATACAGGGGTCTGTCCGCTCTGGAGATGGTTTCTATACCTCGCACGGTTGGTGAAGCCAAATCTCACCCCGGGTGGCTCGCAGCCATGCGGGATGAATTGCAGGCTCTGGAGGAAAACCATACTTGGGATCTTGTCCCCCTTTCAGCAGGCAAACAGGCAGTGGACAACAAATGGATTTACACGGTCAGGCTGAATCCCGATGGCACTCTCCATCGCCTCAAAGCCCGCCTTGTGGCCAAAGGCTTTGCTCAAACATACGGTGTTGACTACTTTGATACCTTCTCACCGGTTGCCAAGATGACCTCTGTCCGGCTATTCATCTCTCTCGCCGCCCATCATCAGTGGCCTCTTCATCAATTGGATGTCAAGAATGCATTCCTCCATGGCTTCCTTGAGGAAGATATCTATCTACAGCAGCCCCCCAGATTTTGTGCCGCCGACGCTGAATCTCGTGTCTGCCGTCTACGCCGCTCTCTTTACGGCCTCAAGCAGTCTCCCCGTGCTTGGTTCGACCGCTTTAGCACGGTCGTCAGCGACTTCGGGCTTTCCCGCAGTATGAAGGACCACACTGTCTTCTACAGGACGACTCCACATGGCTGCATCTTATTGGTCGTCTATGTGGATGATATCGTCATCACCGGCAGCGACTCTGTGAGTATCACCCATCTCAAGACCCATCTTCACCAGCACTTCCACACTAAGGATCTTGGTCCTCTCACATACTTCCTCGACATCGAGGTTTCCTACTCCTCGGACACCATCTCCCTCTGCCAACGGAAATATGCATTGGATATATTGCAGGATGCTGGGCTGACTCAGGCCACTGCGGTCGATACTCCTCTAGAGCCTGGCGAACGGTCTCTTTATGCCTCCTCGGCTCTATACCCACATCCCGAGCGGTACCGTCGATTGGTGGGCAAACTCAATTATCTCACCATGACTCGACCCGACATTTCCTGTGCGGTAGCCAAAGTGAGTCAATTTATGGAGCATCCAACCACATCTCAGTGGGATGCTGTCATTCGCATCGCCAAGTACATCAAACGGGATCCTGCCCGTGGTCTTCACTACTCCCAGCATCCTCATCAGCATATTGAGGCCTTTTGCAATGCTGATTACGCTGGCTGCCTTGCCACTCGGAAATCTACCTCTGGGTTTGTCATTTTCTTGGCAGACAACCTCATTTCTTGGCGCATCAAGAAACAGACGGTCGTCTCTCGCTCCAGTGCCGAGTCTGAGTACCGTGCCATGGCCACCGTCACTACCGAGATGGGGCGTTTTGCCTAGGCGCGATATAAAATAAGGGGCGCAGAGGTTTTGGAATCCGCGACCGTGGGTGGCGTTTCAGCGAGTTTTTATAAATTCGCTTGAGACAAGGGGGAGAACCCATTCTTATTCTCTCTCTCTCTCTCTTCCTCTCTCTCTCTCTTGTTCTTCGGCGTTCTTCGTCGTTCTTCACCGAATCGAGGAGCGACCTCCGCCGGAACCTTGACGGATCGAAGCAGGAGCGTCGTGGACATGCCGCCAACGACGCACGACCGATTCGAGGTAGGATTTCTTCTATTTTTGAGTTCCGATTCAAGTTTTAATTTAAAAATCCCTCGTTGCCCCTTGTTTCTTCGTTTTGGTTACATCGTTGATGGTCGCACGAACACGGCTATCAACCCATGCTGAAAAATCAAGTTTTGTTCATCGTGATCTTCAACCATTCTTCGGGTTCTTGGGCGTTTACAATTAAGCGTGTCAAATCTTCAACGATTTGTCGACCAGAGGCATGCGAAGCGATGATCTCGTCGCAGGGATCGCAAGAATGGGCTCGGAATAATTTTTAGGTCACCGGAGCGGTTGTGGCGGCCGACGGAAGGTCCGACTCCGGCAAGGGGTGTGGCCGGAGCACCGGCGGACGAGCGGAGGCCGGAGCACGGCGGCGCCAGGTGAGGCCGGAGCAGCGGCGTCGGGCGCGGCCGGGCGGCGGCGGCTGCGGCTGCGGCGTAGCAAGGACCGGAGGAGCGTCGGGGGGGTCTTCGGCGCGTCGTGCGGCGAGCAGGGAGCACCGGGGTGGTGCGGTTGAAAGGCGGAGCGCGGCGGCTTCAGCGGAGTCGGTGGCTCGGGCAGCGGTGTCGGGTGTGGTGCAGGCCAGAGGTGGCGTCGGCGCCATCTCGCCGCGGTCAGAGGAGGCACCCGAGGTGCTGACCTCGGGTGTGCGAGAAGACAAGGACTCGCACTTTCCGAGGGGGTCCGGTGTTGCTGGAGTGGGCCGCGGCCAGCGGGCCGCAGCGAGTCGGGTCGGACCCGCGGCTGGGCCGCGGGCCGGCCGGGGGTTCCGGCCCGGTTGGGCCCCTTGCGTTCGGGGGGCGTAACTTCTAAACGGCGCGTCCGTTTGACGCGCCGTCTGCGGCTGCAGGTTCGTGTCGGCGAGGCGGACTATTTGAAGTGGGTTTCAGGAATTTTGGGTTCTGCGCCCAAAGGCGGGTAACCCAGAACGCTTTAATTTAATAATATCAAATTATTATTAAAGCTTGCGACAGACGTACTTTGCGAGCCGGACGTCCGTTTGACGTGCCGTCAGAGGCGTTGTGGCCCTGGAGTTGAGACGGTCCTTCCAAAGTTGGTTCGGAACCTTTGCGGTTGCGTTTCGTTGCTCGGTGGCACGACACGCCTAATGCGAATAATTAATTAATTAATTAATTAATTAATTAATTAATTAATTAATCTTGCGTCGGACCTAACTCCTGTTTGGGATGTTCGATTAACGCGCCGTTAGCGACAGCGTTACCCCAGTCCTCGTGCGGACTTTTTGAGGCGTTTTTCGAAGCGTTCGGGTTGGAGACAAGGTGCGGGCCCCACACGGCCCAATTCACGCGTTTTACGGTGAAACACCACTTTTTCACCCGACACCCGTTTGGGGTGTCTGAGTACTCGTTTCTGAGTGTTCTTTCGAGGGGATTGCGACGGTGCAATCCGCCCGCCTAAATTCGGCCCCGAGGCGTGGGCCTCACGAGGTGACTTTCGGACGTATGCTGCGTTTTTACGACTTATGCTTCATAAGTCCATTCAAGGCAAATGAATAGCCTACGTCTCGTGGTTATCTGCAAGGAACGCAATGGTACGATCTGCGTGACATGTTTCGGGGTCGAGTTGTGGGCCCCAAAGAGCCCCGTTTGCATAACGCGGGGAGTTGCAGCTTCTGCATCCGGAGTCCGTTTTAGGCGCCGTCAGCGGCGTTGTGACCCTGGCATCGAGACGAAGTTGACCAGGGTGGTTTCAAGCGTTGAAGTTGGAGTTGAGGTGTGGGCCCCACGGGCCGTCTTTTAAGCTATGTGCAGCGTACTGCGCCTTTTTCATCAGATGTTCTTTCGGGGCGAATGAGTAGTCGTTTTGGTTTGTTTTTCTGAGAGAATCGTGATGGCGCAGTTCGCCTGACCTCTTTCGGGACCGAGGTGCGGGTCCCACAAGACGTCATATGGGCATAAAGCGGTGTTGAATAACTTTTCCATCGGGAGCTCGTTTCCAGCGAGTAATAGTCTATCTTGCGTGTTTTTCCGCGAGCATTACTACGGTGTAATCTGTTTGGGCGAGCAGAGCCTCTTTCGAGATCTCATTAAATGTGGAAACATGAAAGAGCGTTGGTCGGAGGTTCCTTTAACGCACTCCGAACTTACGCACGGTAGCGGTGTTAGTGACACCCAGTGATGGCACGGGCAATGCGGAGTTATCGGACCAGTTTCGGGCTTACCCTCCAGCGGGGCTGGGCAGTGGGTTACCCGTTGACCTTAGGGTTTACCCTCCAGTGGGGCTGGACAGTTTGACCTTAGGGTTTACCCTCCAGCGGGGCTGTGCAGTGGGTTACCCGTTGACCTTAGGGTTTACCCTCCAGCGGGGCTGGGCAGTGGGTTACCCGTTGACCTTAGGGTTTACCCTCCAGTGGGGTTGGGCAGTGGGTTACCTGTTGACCTTAGGGTTTACCCTCCAGCGGGGCTGGGCAGTGGGTTAACCGACGACTTCTTGAGGTTTACCCTCCAGCCGGGCTGGGCAGTGGATTATCCGACGACTTCTTTTAGACTCAGCCTTTTCTATGAGGCTAGTCAGTGACTTTTCTCCGTGATTACCGGAGCAGGACCCTTGGTTGTACGGTTTAGCGATGAGGTCGCTTGACGTGCGGGATTGTTGGGCATTAGTGATGGCTACCCTTAGAACTGTTGGCGACTTTTCCTAGGCTGAGCTTGGAGACGGAGATCCCCTTACACACTCGTTCGGGTTTCTTGTTGAGCATATATATATATACCCAACTCTGGTTCTCACTCCTTGGGTTCAGTTACTCTCCTTTTAGGAGGGGCGAAGACGCGCGGGGTATGCCACGTGCTTTTCGTGTCTAGCTCCTCTTGGTTGGACGAGCCTGCTTCCTTTCTCTTGTCGGGTTGAGCTGCACTCTCTCTTTTGTACTCTTACACCGTTCTTGTTCTGTTTACTGCTCACCGTTTTAGTATCTCCTTTGTTGCTCCTTCGAGCTTTCGGGGCATCCTATTGAGTATCTTTATACTCACCTCTGCTTGGGTTTTGTGCGCACTTGGTATGCCCTTGCAGACGACGGACAGGTCGATCGAGACTACGGATGAGCGTAAAGGACACAGGAGCTTGTGCTGCGTTCAGTGGTCGTATGAGGATTTCCGGGTGTGAGACTCACCAGCGGTTTACTTTCGTTTACCTGTTGCCGGGTTGTGACACCTTTCTAGTTGGGCGCGTGTTTTTCCCTTTACTATTCAGTTTACTTATCAGTTCTTTTCAGCACTACACTTGTTCTATTTAGAAGTTGATTCATGACTGTTGTTGGAGTATGTGTAACTTCCTGCCCCACTTCCTTTGTAACTTCTCTTTGTAACTTCACTTTCTTTTCTATAAATGAGGGCCCTCTCCTCACCTTGAGGGGTGTGGGGATTTCTGAGTTTACATGGTATCAGAGGGGTTCCGACCCTCCCTCCAATTTTGCCCCCCCCTCCTGTGCGCGCTGCTCCTGTGAGGCCCTCCTGTCCAGTTCGGCGGCGACCTCTCCTAGCGCGGCACGGTCCTCCTTCCCGACGCCCCTCTTTTTTTTTTTTTTTTTCCACGGCGTCGCTCCTTTACCGCTCCGCACGACTCCCCTCTCGGCGCCCTCCCCAGCGCGGCGCAGCTCTCCTCCCGGCGCCCTCACCCGCGCGGACCTCAGTCCCAGCGACCCTCCTTCCCGGCGGCCCTGGCTCCGCGGCGCCCTCTCCCGTCGCACCTTCCGTCGCCCCCAGCGCGACTCCTTTCCCGCGACCCTCTCTCCAGGCGCGGCTCCCCCCACCCAGCGGCGCCCTCGCCCCGTCGCCCTCGCCCCGGCGCACTCGACCAGTGGCGCACTCGCCCCGGCGATCTCCCTCCAATCGAACCGGCTCCATCCGGGCAGCCCGGGCTCCTTTAGTTTTTTTTTTCTCCTGCGCCCGGCATGCTCCGCTTCCCGACCCGGCACCCTGATTCCGTCTCTTCCCTCCGCTGCATCTTCGCTATCCACGCGCCGCTTCCATGGCAGACTCCTCCCCTCTGCCGCCGATGATCACCGCTTCTACCCGCCTTGTGGATGACCGATTGGACTCCACAAATTTCTCCATCTGGAGGAAGACTATAGTGATGTCCCTCATTGGGATGGACCTCGATCATCATCTTGAGGATCCTCCCCCGGCCTCGATTGATCCCAAATATCGTTCCTGGAAACTTGCTGACAGCAAGATCTTCGCTCTGCTGGTCAATTACATGGAACGATCGGTCAAAGATGTCACCCGCACAACAAATACCGTCAAGGAGCTTTGGGACTCCTTGAATATCATGTACTCCGAGACCAATAACCTCGCTCGGGTGTCCGATCTCCTTCAGCAACTGTCCCATGTTCGACAGCAAGACCGATACTTTACAGCCTACTTCATGGAATGGAAAGGGCTGCGTGATGAGTTGCAGGAGTTGTGGCCCATTCCACAAACACCGACCGAAGCTCAGACCCAGCGGGACCAACTCTGCCTCTTCACTCTTCTCAACGGCCTCGCTCCAGAGTTTGCCACAACGGCAACCGAACTGCTCGCTAGCTCGTCGATGCTGGAGATCCCACAGGTGTATCACCGGCTCAGCAAGGCCCAGCGGGCTCTTCCTCCTCCCGCCCCCGTTATTGACCCCTCAGCTCTCGTCGTTCATGGCGGTGGCCGCTCATCTGGTCCTCGTGGACGTGGTCGTGTGGACAGTCGTCCACGTCCCCTCTGTCACCACTGTGGCAAGGTTGGCCACACGATCGGCCGATGTTGGGTCCTGCATGGACGTCCATCTCAGCGCCCGCGACAGGGACAAACAGCGGTCCAGGAAGCGCCATCGGCAGTCGCCACTCTTCCCCACTCTCTGGACCTTTCGATGGCCGACATCCGGCTGACTCATGATCCTCGGGACTCTGCCGAACCCGGCCCATCAGCGGCTTCTATAGCCCATTCTGCTCACTCCACTGCCTTTGTCGGCCGTCGCTCCCTTGCCTGGATGTTGGACTCAGGTGCCTCCGACCACCTCACCGGTGATGCTGGTATGTTGACCTCTTACTGCCCTTATACCGGTTCCTCAACCATCACTGTCGCTGATGGCTCCACTATCCCGATTGCGGGCTTCGGCGCATGCTCTCTGACTCTGTCGATTCACCTACCCATTGTGGCACATGTGCCCCGCAGTCCGTTTAATCTTCTTTCCATCAGTAAGCTGACAAAAGATTATAACTGTGCTGCCATATTTACCTCATCTGGTGTTGTTTTTCAGGAGCAGACAACGAACCGAGAACTTGGTAGAGGCCGACTTCGGGACGGGGTCTACATGTTCGATGCACCAGCACCCATCGCTTGCTCATCTACCTCTTCTCGAGCATTGGATCTTCATTCCCGGTTGGGACATCCGCCGGCATCCACCATTCATCAGCTTTTTCCAGAGTTTCGTCGGAGTCTATCTTTTCATTGTGAGTCCTGTACTTTTGCAAAACATCATCGCACTACATACCTTCCTCGGGTGGATACACGGGCCTCAAACCCTTTTGATCTGGTTCATTCAGATGTTTGGGGTCCTTGTACCATTACGAGTCATTTGGGATATAAATATTATATATCTTTAATCGATGATTATTCGCGAATGACTTGGCTTTACCTCCTTCGAGAACGCTCCGACGTGTTTTCCACCTTCCAAAACTTTTATGCTGAGATTCAGAATCAATTTTCAATCTCGGTCAAATGTCTCCGCTCGGACAATGGGCGTGAGTATCTCTCCACTTCCTTTCGGCAGTTTCTCCAGACGAAAGACATCCTTCATCAGACCTCCTGTCCTGATACACCCCAGCAGAATGGTGTGGCCGAGCGGAAACACAGACATATTCTGGAGACTGCTCGTGCCCTCCTCTTTCACCGCCAGGTGCCTCTGCAGTTTTGGGGCGATGCCATTCTCACCGCCACCTACCTGATTAACCGTCTTCCTTCCACTATCCTTCGGGGGGAGACTCCTTTTAGGACTTTGTTCTCCTCTCTCCCTCTTCACTCCCTTCCCATTCGCGTGTTTGGGTGCCTCTGTTACATTTGCGACACACGTCCCGGTCTCTCCAAACTCGCTCCCAAATCCCTCCGCTGCATCTTTTTAGGCTATTCCCGCACTCAGCGCGGATATCGCTGTTTCTCCCCCAACCTACGGCGGTATGTCATCTCGGCCGACGTTGCATTTGTTGAGAGTTTTCCATTCTCACTTCCTTCTCCTCATCCTGACCCTGCCATCGATGATTGTCTTCCTCTCATCATCCATCCTCCACCGGCGTTAACCCCTGTTGACACCCATTTTGGTCAGATCTACTCCCGGCGTCCATCGACTGTATCCCCCGTCCCGGCCAATGACACTGACGCTCCCGCTTCGTCCGCTGCTCCTGCTCCGCCACCCGCGGACTTGCCCATTGCCCTTCGGAAAGGTACTCGCTCCTGCTAGAGTACTCCTCTATTTGTATCTTCATACAGGGGTTTGTCCGCTCTGGAGACAGTTTCTGTACCGCGCACGGTTGGTGAAGCCAAATCTCACCCCGGGTGGCTAGCTGCAATGCGGGATGAATTGCAGACTTTAGAGGATAACCATACTTGGGATCTTGTACCTCTTCCAGCAGGCAAACAGGCAGTGGGCAGCAAATGGATTTACACCGTCAGACTGAATCCCGATGACACTCTCCACCGCCTCAAAGTCCGCCTTGTTGCCAAAGGCTTTGCATAGACGTACGGTGTTGACTACTTTGATACCTTCTCACCGGTTGCCAAGATGACCTCTGTCCGGTTATTCATCTCTCTCGTCGCCCATCATCAGTGGCCTCTTCATCAATTGGATGTCAAGAATGCCTTCCTCCATGGCTTCCTTGAGGAAGAAATTTATCTGCAGCAGCCCCCCGGATTCTGTGCCTTCGGCGCTGAATCTCGCGTCTGCCGTCTCCGCCGCTCTCTTTACGGCCTGAAGCAATCTCCCCGTGCTTGGTTCGGCCGCTTTAGCACGGTCATTAGCGACTTTGGGCTTTCCCGCAGTATGAAGGATCACACTGTCTTCTACAGGACGAGTGCACGTGGCTGCATCTTATTGGTCGTATATGTGGATGACATCGTCATCACCGGCAACGACTCTGTGGGTATCACCCACCTCAAGGCCCATCTTCAC
Source organism: Viscum album (assembly GCA_963277665.1). Taxonomy (NCBI): domain Eukaryota; kingdom Viridiplantae; phylum Streptophyta; class Magnoliopsida; order Santalales; family Viscaceae; genus Viscum; species Viscum album. Next base: position 100,267,523 of record OY728132.1, on the reverse strand, counting down.
CAACACTTCCACACGAAGGATCTTGGTCTTCTCACCTACTTTCTCGGCATCGAGGTTTCCTATTCCTCGAGCACCATCTCCCTCTGCCAACGGAAGCATGCATTGGATATATTACAGGATGCTGGGCTGACTCAGGCCACTGCGGTCGATACTCCTCTAGAGCCTGGGGAGCGGTCTCTTTATGCCTCCTCCGCACTGTACCCACATCCCGAGCGGTACCGTCGATTGGTGGGTCAACTCAATTATCTCACCATGACTCGACCCGACATATCCTGTGCAGTTGCCAAAGTCAGTCAATTTATGGCCCATCCAACCACCTCTCAGTGGGATGCTGTCATCCGCATCGCCAAGTACATCAAGCGCGATCCTGCCCGTGGTCTTCACTACTCCCAGCATCCTCATTAGCATATTGAGGCCTTCTGCGATGCTGATTACGCTGGCTGCCTTGCCACTCGGAAATCTACATCTGGGTTTGCCATATTCTTGGCAGACAATCTCATTTCTTGGCGAAGCAAGAAACAGACGGTCGTCTCTCGCTCCAGTGCCGAGTCTGAGTACCGTGCTATGGCCACCGTCACTACCGAGATCTTATGGCTTCAACAACTCCTCCAGGAGCTTGACTTTCCTCAGCAGACTTCTGCTCACATATAGTGTGACAATCAGGCAACCACTAAAATTGCTTCGAATCCCGTTTTCCATGAACGCACGAAGCATATAGAGGTGAACTGTCACTTTCTTCGCCACCATCTGGAGCACAAACATGTCAGCTTTAGCCACATTTCAACGGCGGACCAGCTTGCTGACATCTTCACCAAAGGCCTCCCTGGTGCTTGCCTTGCCTCGCTCAGTTCCAAGCTGGGGATCCACCACATCTGACACCCAGCTTGAGGGGGAGTATGTCTTGGTCTTGTGTGGTGTCATCTTATTCTTTTTTGTGGGACTCGTTGTCCAAGCCGGGCCTGTCCAGCTTGAGGGGGAGTGTTAAACCCTCTTTTGTATTATTATGGGTATTTCTGAGTCCCACATCGGAATACTCCTTTGTATCTTTCGCCGTATCATTCTATAAAAGTAGGCCCCCACCTTACCTTGATAGTAAGGGGGTTTCCCCATTTTACATTATTATTTAACAAGTTGAATAAATATTATTCTCGTACGTAGTTTAATAATTATTCATGTATGGCTGATCACATATAAATATTTATTTGCTATTTAATAAATATAATATTTATTTATTTATTGGTGAATAATGCAATGAGATTTTTTTAATAAATAAAGTCATTATTCAAGGTCTGATAAAAATTATGAAGAAATGGCGGACCGGGTTTTAGGTCTGGTGAGAAATAATAAATATTGAATATTATTTGATTAAATAATATTTAATTATAATTCCCAAGTTAAAGCACATGTCGAGAAATAATGATATTATTATTATTATTTGACATGGGGTTTCGTTAGGATTAAATAAATAATTAAGGGCACTTATGCAATTATTTTATTTTAACCCTAACGATATGTAAACCCGGTTATGTTATTTTCTCATTAAGCCAATTCATTTGTCTTGGTTGTGCACAACGGATTTGGAGAAACCTCTAAGCCTAGCGAGCTCCCTTCTCCAAGAACGCTTCCAAGAACGGAGAGCAATCCTCCTCCATCGGATCAAGGAGAATGCTTTGGAAGCGGTTCTCAAAGCGATCAAAAGAAAAACAACGCTAACGCAAGGATATACCGTGATAGCATTCGGAGATTCATTCTGCAACGTCTGGAGATTCGTGGTACACGTGTGGATCATTGCTAAAAGAAATCTACACTTGGTTTCTACAACGCAACAACGGTGCACAACAGATTTGTCACCGGATCAATCAATGAAGAAAAAATTCCAATAAAGGTAATTCTTTATTTAACTAAATTAATTATAAATAATATGCGACGATCCTCTCTGGTTTCGGCGTGATTTCCCTTGTCTGTTTTCTTTGATTCAATTCCGTAGATCTTGGCATTTATCGTCGTTTAGATCTCGGATTGATCATTGATCATGACAAAAGAAATGTTGAGCACCGCCCATCGCACGCTTTCGTTGTGCCCGGAACCTACAAGCGGTATCAGAGCGGTCACAAAATTATTTATAATTATTTATAGATCGTTGGTGATTTACGCATTTTAATTTAGTTTTTCAATTCAAGTTTGATCGTTCTTTTAATTCAAATCACGAGATCTGCTTCTTTCTCCTTCGTTTCTCGTAGATCTAATCGAAATGATTAATTTTATGATTAAAATAAAATCGAGAAACTCATCCGGAGGTGCCAAGGTTTCTGGCCGGACAACACCAGACTACACGTCGTGTAACCGGAGTTACACGCCGTGTAGTCATGTTCAATGCATCAGAATTGATTTGGAAATCAATTCAAGATTATGCATTGATTATTGCATTAATTACACACTTAATGCACCGCGTGTTGACCAGAATTTAATAGTGCACGACCAGCCGGACTATGGTGACCATGTAACTCAGAGTTCACAATACGTGTGGCCTGTTGGACACGTCGTGCACTCCAAATTTTTCGAGGCACGGATTACACGCCGAGTTCCTAGGCGTGTGTCTCGGATAAACGGTGAGGGGTGTACACGACGTGTAAATCGGATCTACACGCCGTGTACTTATACCAAGTTACGCAGATTTAAAATTTATTTATTTTATTATGTAAACCTTGAGACATGTACTTGTGTGTGGTCGTAAAGATAGGACACACCATGTGATAGGTTTTAATATTCATAAATATTTAAATGTTTAATTAATATCTGCGTAATGTTCAGATCTGCATATCATGTATGAGTTGTATTACAAGTTGTTACTCTACGTGCATTTAAGCATAACACGTGACCGAAAAATCATGTAATTCGTTTAATCATCCGTGAAGTATACGTTGTGAAAGTATGTGATAAGTCGTGTATGCTATATGTCACAAGAGTAAAACAGTATATGAGTATAATACACGTTGGGCAGAATCAGGCGTGTATTCACCGTGTTGCCTCCAAAGTACATTTATGTACAAAGTTAATTTTAAATGAATTTATTTAATTTGTTTAAAATTAAAATGGATGAGAATCTCAAGGAAATTCGGATGAGAATTAAGATAAAAGGATTGATTAATTAATGATAATAATTAATCAATTCGAGCGCGATTTATCTCAAATAAGAACGATTAATAATTGAATGGTAGTTTTATTAAATGCGTAATTCGTTGCATGCATGTAGATGATCATGAGCTAGATTAGACCTTTTGTATGTGATTGGTTTCATTTAATTTATTATTAAATTAAATTGTTGGCTTGCGTGTCTTCTCTCCTTTCATGATGTAGGGTCTGCGTGCTCATGGTTTCTTTTATGTAACCCCCTTTTTCTCCTTACTTGCGTTTGAGTAAAAGACATAGGTAATGGATGAAGCTCCCAAGCTAGTAGAGGCGGTTCAAGTTCGAAGCTGAGGCGAAACCAATCCGAGGAAATACATAGGTGAACAGGTGGAAAGTTGCAACACGAATCTTAATTGGTTCAAGGTGTTTTTTTCCCTAGGTTAACGGTTAGTTTATCAACCGCTAGATAAACTAACCACTAGTAAGAGCTCATGATCATACCGCTTCATTATTTTATTTCTGTCAGTTACATGGTTATTTCATTATGGATGTTTTGTCGCGATCACATAATTAATGAATTAACAAGCATGCAAGATAGAACTAAAATAAACCGGCTTATGCATAAATATTATCTAAGACATGTTTAATCAGTTAAGTAAATCCACTTAATATTAACAAGCATGCGATAAAGATAATAATTGACAATTTATGCATAAAAGGATAAAATCCCTCAATTAATTATATTAAGTCAGTATAGCCTTCCATTACTTCAGTTAAAATCGAACCATAGTTCAAAGTGCTTGACCAACTCAAGTTGGGGTGCTTTCAATTATCGGGAAATTTTAACTTGAAGTTTTGGGTTGACTTAACTTAGTTCACATAAAGGGTTGACTGCCCAAGCAGGACTTGGTGTAATTGAGAGTCGAAAGTTGAGGAAACCCAATTAAGGATTTCAGGATTGGGGAGTCCACTCAGCAGATCAAGGAACTTTGAGTTAATGCAGTTGACATTTGGAATGCCTACCATTCAAGTTACTTGACAAACTCAAGTTGGGGTAATGAGAAGGGGAATATGGATCATTGCCACTAGAATGTCCAAACAATAGGATATTCTGAAGCCAATGGTGAGGGCTTTTGGGTTTCGACAAAATAACGAGAGACTAATAAATATAATATTTATTTATTTGTCTAAATTTTAAAGTACTAAAATTCTGCTTATCTTATTTTGTAGAAATGACAATAAAATGACGACAAACATATCATTGCAATCCATACTTGAGAAAGAAAACATTCTCATCGACACAAATTTCCAAGAATGACATGTGTCATCCTTCTCCATGAAAGGAAATTGTATGTGCTGGAAAACCTTTTCCAATTGTGCCTAGTAATGAGGCAAGTGATGAAGAATTCTCTCTATAAGAAACATCTGAATGATGCTACATATGTTCAATGTTTCATGCTATCATCCATGTCCAATGAGCTTTTGAACCAACATGAGGATATGGATGCCTATAGCATGATGTCTCAACTTCAGGATCTTTATCAAGAGAATTCGAGACAAGAGAGGTACGAGATCTCCAATGCTTTGTTTACAACTAAGCTTGGAGAGTCTGCGCCAGCTGGACCTCATATAGTCAAGTTTATTGGCTATATTGAACGCCTGAATCGGGAGACGACAGTCTGTTTCTTGCTGCGCCCAAAGATGAGGTTGCCGGCTAAGAACACAACAAACCCAGAAGTAGATTTTCGGGTAGCAAGACAACCAGCATAATCAGCATCACAGAAGGCCTCAATATTCTGATGAACGTGGTGAGAGTAGCGAAGACCACGGGCAAGGTCTCGCTTGATGTTTTTGGCGATGCGGAGTACAACATCCCACTGAGAGGTGGTCGGATGCTCCATGAATTGGCTCACTTTGCCAACAACGCAAGTAATGTCGGGACGAGTCATGGTGAGATAGTTGAGTTTGCCCACCAGTCGACGATACCACTCTGGGTGTGAATACGGTTCTGAGGAGTCATAGAGAGACCGTTCCCCAGGCTCAAGAGGAGTGTCAACGGCGGTGACCTGTGTCATCCTAGCATCCTGTAGAGTATCCAAAGCATATTTCCGTTGACAAAGAAAGATTGTGTCCGAGAACGGGAAACCTTGATGCCAAAGAAGTATGCGAGAGGGCCGAGATCTTTGGTGTTGAAGTGCTGGTGAAGATGCCCCTTGAGGTGGGCGATACCAGCAGAGTCACTCCCGGTGACGATGATATCATTCACATACACGACCAACAGGATGCAGTCGGTGGATGTCGTCCTGTAGAACATGGTGTGATCCTTCATACTGCGGGAGAACCCAAAGTCGGTGACGACGGTGCTGAATCGGCCAAATCAAGCACGATGAGATTGCTTGAGACCGTATAGAGAGCGGCGTAGTCGACAGACTTGGGACCCGTAGCCAGAGGCGCAAAATCCGGGGGGCTGCTGCTGATAAACCTCTTCCTCAAGAAATCCATGGAGGAAGACATTCTTGACGTCCAGTTGATGAAGCGGCCAGTGATGATGAGCAGCCAAAGAGATGAATAATCGAACAGATGTCATCTTGGCAACTGGAGAGAAGGTGTCAAAATTACTGACACCATATGCCTGAGCAAAGCCCTTGGCCACAAGTCAGGCTTTGAGTTGATGGAGAGTGCCATCGACATTCAGATGGACCGTGTAAATCCATTTACTGCCGACCGCCTGTTTACTGACAGGGAGGGGAACCGGATTTCAAGTATGATTGTCTTCTAGAGCCTGCAATTCATCTCTCATCACTTGCAACCACCCCGAATGAGATTTGGCCTCGCCAACTGTGCAGGGAATAGATATCGTTTCCAGAGCTGACAGACCTCTGTATGAAGATATAAATAGAGGATTGTTCTGACAAGAACGAGTACCTTTCCGTAGTGCAATAGGCAGGTCGTCCGATGGCGGTGCAGGAGCATCAGACGAAGCTGGGAGGGTGGGACGCTATTGGGGAGGAACCCCGTCGGGGCAGAGCGCAACCGCTGGGAGGGAGGGCGGGACTCTTTCGGGAGGGACGGGGGCACCGGGTTGCGTCGCGATGGAGGGGCGCAAGGAGCTGGGAGTGGCGCAGAGCGGGAGTCGGGGCGACGAGATGCGACGCGACAGAGGGGAGCCGGGAGCGTCGCCGGGAGGGAGCCGCGGAAGGCGGGAGCCGGGAGTGTCCTCGGGAGGGAGGCCGATGGAAGGCTGGCTGTGGGGAGAGCGACACCGCGGGAGTGAGGGGCCGCTTGGAATGGGCGGGAGGGATTTGACGCCGGGCATCGGGAGAGCCGCTGGAAAGCGGGAAGGAGGGTCGCGATGGGAGGAGCGGGTCGCCTAAGGGAGGCGGGGCTGATCGTGCTCGGATGATGCCGGAGGGAGCAACACGACGAGGGAGGGAGCCGAAAGCGTCGCTGGGAGGGAGCCGCGGCGAGCGGAGGAGGCGGGGCCGGCCACAGAGGGTGGGGGGGGCGCTGTGAGAAACCGCAGAGGCGGTGAAACAAAAAATGGATCGGAAAAAAAAATAATTTTCCTTTGATACCATGTAGAATGGGAAACCGCTTTACCTCAAGTGAGGCGGAGACCTTTTATAGATTGAGAAAAAAAGAATACATACAGAAGTATTCCGATGTGGGACTCGGAAATACCCAAAATAATAGAGGGTTTAACAGTTGACAATGATGAACCTTTATCCTATAAGGAGGCAATAGAAAGTTCATAAGCTGCAAGATGATAAAAAGCCATGAATTTTTGAAATAGATTCCATGTATCAAAACCAAGTTTGGGTTCTGGTCGATCCGCCAATTTATGTAAAGCTTGTTGGATGCAAATGGGTATTCAAGAGGAAACTGGACATGGAAGGTAAAGGAAATACCTATAAAGCAAGGCCATTGGCTAAATGGTTTAAACGTCAAGGAATTTACTACGATGAAACCTTTTCGCCAATTTCCATGTTTAAATCCATTAGAATTCTACTTGCTATAACAGATTACCATGACTACGAGATTTGACAGATGGATGTCAAAACTGCATTCCTTAATGGGAACTTTCAGGAAAATGTCTATATGACACGACCAGAATGGTTTGTGACTTCAAGTGATGCCAAAAGGATTTGCTAGTTGCAGAGATCCATTTATGGATTGAAGCAAACATCCAGTCATGGAACATTCGATTTGATGAAGCCATAAAATAATTTGGCTTCATTAAGAACAAATGTGAGCTGTATGTTTACAAGAGGTTTAGTGGAAAGACGGTCGTTATCCCAGTAGTATATGTTGATAACATATTACTTATTGGAAACAATATACCAATCTTACAGTTAGTTAAGGACTGGTTAAACAAGTGTTTCTCCATGAAAGACTTACGTGAAACAACCTACATTCTAAGGATCAAAATCATTCGTGATAGATTCAAGAGGCTGCTTGGACTAAGTCAAAGTACATATGTTGACCGGATATAAAAGAGATTTAGTATGGAACGATCTAAGAGGAGATTGGTTTTAGTGTCGCATGATTTACATCTTTATAAGAAAATGTATCCTCAGACACAACAAGAGAAAGAGAGAATGAGTAAAATCTCATACACTTCGGCGATAGGATCAATCATGTATGTCATGTTATGTACTAGACTTGATGTTGCCTATGCATTGAGCATGATATACAGATATCAAGCAGATCTAAGAGAACATTGAACTACTGTTAAGGCTATCCTCAAGTATCTGAGAAGAACTAAGGATATGTTCCTGGTGTATGGAGGAGATGAGGAGCTGGTCATCAGGGGTTATACTGATGCTAGTTTTCAGACATATCAAAATGATCTGAAGTCGCAATCAGGATATGTTTTCTATCTAAATGGAGGAGCTGTGAGCTGGAAGAGTTCAAAGTAGTTAGTTGTCGCTGATTCTACAACGGAGTCAAAGTACATAGCGCCTTCTGATGCAGCCAAGGAAGCCGTTTGGATTCAGAACTGTGTCCAGGAGCTTGATGTGGTACCTAGCAGTAAAGACCCTATCAAATTGTATTGCGATAATACTGTAGCGATGACTCTTGCAAAAGAGCTAATGTCACACCAACGGACAAAACACATACTCCAGAAGTATCACCTCTTGAGGGATTTCTATCAGAGGGTGAAGTTGCAGTAAACGGAGTACCCACAGAAGAGAACGTGGCGAACCCCTTGATTAAAGTTATATCTCAGCAGAAACATGAGTATCACGTGAGAGTTAGCGGATTGAAAGTTGTTAACAGTTGGCTCTAGTGCAAGTGAGAGTCTGTTGGAGTTGGGGCCCTAGAACCAACTTCTGTGTACTTTATGAAAAACATGTATTCATTGTTTTGAATATTAGTAAACTATTTATCACATCATGATTGTTCTTCTCTGTGACACAGTATGTGATAATGTTCTAAGAGTAGTTGTTGTACTAAAAGGTCATAGCAGTTACCCGCTATGATGAGAGCCTGGAAGTGCTTCGACACTATTCTTGAATAAATGTTCTATAGCTGGATGATATCATTTGATGGACACAAATGATACAGGCTATCTGGGGTGAAGACTCATAGGACTTTGAGTCACCTTCTCATAGTGTACGTCCTTGGTAATATCCAGTAGAATATTATGAGAACGAGACCCATCAGTAGGAAATTCACATTTATGTGTCATTGGATGTTTCTATCTGCAGACGTGTGTATTGGTTTTTAGACTTTAAGATTATTATTAATGAATATTATGAGTCGCGCACTTAGATGTATCGATGAAAACCGTGACGACAGATGTTCGCGGCGGAGTAGGATATGCTGGGTGTGTTATGAGTAATACTGCATTAATGAATATTGTGAGAAAGGATTTGTACTTTCTGTTTATTAACAAAAGCTGATACCTCATGCCATTTGATGGAAACGATATAGCCTAAATAAATCCATGACTATGGTGTTTTAAAGGCAAATTCATTTTCCGAGAAGTCAAAGAAATAGACATCGAGCACATAGGTTGATGACATTAGCATACAACCTATTTGATTAGATATATCGAGATAAAGAGATTATATTACATAGTAAACTTCCGTATGAGGTGACATATCGTTGCGACATTAACTTCTTTCTCTATAGTGCCTTGGCGTGTTTCGAGACGCTAACCTTGGACTTTAGGCTGCTTCGCCTAATGCCACTGAGAAAGAGGCCTAGAGGGTCACACACTAAGTGTATCCAGAATCTCAGAGAAATAATATATATTATTATTTAACAGGTTGAATAAATATTATTCCCGTACGTGGTTTAATAATTATTTATGTATGCTTGATCGCATATAAATATTTATTTTCTATTTAGTAAATATAATATCTATTTATTTATTGGCGAATAATGTAGTGATATTTATTTAATAAATAAATAGTCATTATTTAAGATCCGATAAATATTATGGAGGAATGACGGACCGCGTTTTAGGTCCAATGAGAAATAATAAATATTGAATATTATTTGATTAAATAATATTTAATTATAATTTGCAAGTTAAGCGCATGTCGAGAAATAATGATATTATTATTATTATTTGAGATGGGGTTTCGCTAAGATTAAATAAATAATTAAGGGCACTTTTGAAATTATTTTATTTTAACCATAGCGATATATAAACCCAGCTATGTTATTTTTTCATTAAGCCAATTCATTTGTCTTGGTTGTGCGTAACGAATTTGGAGAAATTTGTCAAGTCTAGAGAGGTCCCTTCTCCAAGAACACTCCCAAGAACGAAGAGCAATCCTCCTCCATCGGATTAAGAACGCTTTGAAAGTGGTTCTCGAAGCGATCAAAGACAGACGATGCAAGCACAAGGATCTACCGTGCTAGCACTTGGAGATTCCTTCGACAACGTCTGGAGATTCGTGAAACACGTGTGATCACCGTTAGAGAAAATCTACATTTGATTTCTACAACGCAAGTGCACCGCAGATATGTTGCTGGATCCATCAACGAAGACAAAATTCCATCAAAGGTAATTCTTTATTTAATTAAATTAATTATAAATAATATGTGACGATCCTCCCTTTGGTTTCGGTGTGATTTCCGTTGTCTGTTTTCTTTGATTCAATTTCGTAGATCTCGGTGTTTATCGTTGTTTAGATCTCAGATTGATCATCGACAATGACAAAAGCAATGTTGGCCATTGCCCATTGCACGCTTCTGCTGCGCCTGGAACCTATATTTTTAACATGGATTACATGAAGACTTTTGGAGTTAGGTGTGTGTCCACAATTTGGACACACGCTTGCTGGCAACACGGCTTGCTCGCCATGTCTAGCTCGTTTTCATGGGAGGTGAAGGCGCTCAGCTCTGCGACGGTGGGTCGTAAAATTTTAATAAGGTACGCGGAGCTTAACCATGGTAGCCACTTGACCGTCCAGGGGCATACTTGCCGACCAGAACCATTCCGCAACCCGTTTTACGGGTGGAGTCTGCCGACAATGGAGTTCGACAGGAGGTTGCCAGTTACACAGCCTCGGGCGGGCGAGGAATTATGACACACGAGTGGGAGGATCGACTGCGCAAGGGCTTGTGTTTTCAGTGCGGAATGCCCTATAGTCCCATGCACAAGTGTACCGAACCAAACCTGAGGGTGTTGTTGAGAGAGGGGGATGATGGCTCTGCGGATGGGGACGTGGAGTGGGGCACGAACGTTGACCGACACAATGAGGCACCGACTCCATTCATTCAGTCTCGCGGACAAGATTGATTTCAAGGGGCGGCGAGTGATAGAAACTGAGTCAGGGCCTAGAGAATAATAAGGGTAAAAGTGTCTTTGTAAGGGGAAGTATGTTTTGGGGGGGGGGACCAGCTAGGTCCACGTGTTATTAGTGTAGGTTTCGGACGCAGTAGAAGTGTAGGATGGACGTGTATCCAACTTTGCAAATTGCCACAATCGATGATTAATTCGGGATTAATACGACGATGAACGCCAGTATCCACAGAATTGAATCAAAGATAAAAGACAGAGGAGAGATCTCGGAACCGAGAAGAGATGATCAACATATTTTGTTTATAATTAATTTAATTAAATTATAGAATTACCTCCAAGGTGATTTTTTCTTCATTGATGCGTCCGAGCACGGGTCTGAGGTGCGGCTTCGTTGCGATGTAGAATCCAAGGATAAGAATCCTCTAGTGGTGATCCACACGTGCTCAACGTATCTCCGGATGTAGCCGAAGGAGTCTCCGGGTGCTAGTGTTGAAGATCCTTGCGCTTGCGATGTCCGCCTTTGATCGCCTTGAGAATCGCTTCCAAAGCGTTCTATTTGATTCGGTGGAGGAGGATCTCTCTCGTTCTTGAAAGCGTTCTTGGAGAGGGAAGAGTTCTCTAAGCTCGAAAGCTTTTCTCCAAGGATGTTGTGCCCACAACAATTAGTTAGCCGGTGGAATGACCCCTTGGCTTATGTAGAGAATAATAACATAACGGAGAATTTAATTTACTAGATAATAATAAATAATTAGCACAGGTGTCGTTACTTAATTTATTATTCCATGTGAAAACCCTATGTCAAATAATAATAGCAATGCTATTATTTCCATGACATGTGCTTAACGAATTTAATTTACCAGGTAATAATAAATAATTAGCACAGGTGTCGTTACTTAATTTATTATTCCATGTGAAAACCCTATGTCAAATAATAATAGCAATGCTATTATTTCCATGACACGTGCTTAACGAATTTAATTCACCAGGTAATAATAAATAATTAGCACAGGTGTCGTTACTTGATTTATTATTCCATGTGAAAATCTCATGTCAAATAATAATAACAATGCTATTATTTTCATGACACGTGCTTAACTTGCACGTTATATTTAAATATTATTTAACCAAAATAATATTTAATATTATTTCTCACCGGACCCATAACTTGGTCCGCCAATCCTTCTCAAAATTTATCGGGTCTTGAATAATGACTATTTATTTATTAAATAAATATAACTGCATTATTCGCCGATAAATAAATATTACGTCCGCAATATATTCTCTTGAATAACCAGCGACGAAATAAATGCGATCATTCATACTTGAATAATTATTAAACCACAACTGGGAATAATATTTATTCAATTTGTTAAATAAATAAATCATTTAACTGAGATATTGATTATATTTATTCAATTTGTTAAATAAATAAATCATTTAACTGAGATATTGATTATATTTAGTGTGTGACCCTCTAGGCCTCTTTCTCGTTGACATTAGACGGACTTGCTTAAAGTTTAAGATTATTGTCTAGCAACGGGTCAAGGCACCCAAAAGAAAGAAGTTGATGTTGCAATGATATGTCACCTAGGATGTTGTGCCTACAACAATTGGTTAGCCGGTGGAATGACCCCTTGACTTATATAGAGAACAATAACATAACGGAGAATTTAATTCACTATGTAATAATGAATAATTGGTACAGGTGTCATTACTTAATTTATTATTCAATGTGAAAACCCTATGTCAAATAATAATATTAATGCTATTATTTCCATGACATGTGCTTAACAAATTTAATTCACTAGGTAATAATAAATAATTAGCACAGATGCCGTTACTTAATTTATTATTCCATGTGAAAACCCCATGTCAAATAATAATAACAATGCTATTATTTTCATGACATGTGCTTAACTTGCACGTTATATTTAAATATTATTTAACCAAAATAATATTTAATATTACTTCTCACCGGACCCATAACTTGGTCCGCCAATCCTCCTCAATATTTACCGAGCCTTTAATAATGACTTTATTTATTAAATAAATATAATTGCATTATCCGTCGATAAATAAATATTTCGTCCGCAATATATTCTCTCGAATAACCAACGACAGAATAAATGCGATCAATTATACTTGAATAATTATTAAACTGCTATCGGGAATAATATTTATTTAACTTGTTAAATAAATAAATTATTTAACTGAGAACTGGCTATACTTAGTGTGTGACTCTCTAGGCCTCTTTCTCGTTGGCATTAGGCGAGCTTGCCTAAAGTCCGAGATTATTGTCTAGCAACGGGTCAAGACACCCAAGAGAAAGAAGTTGGTGTTGCAACGATATGTCAGCTCATACGAACGCTTACCGTGTAATATAATCCTTTTGCCCTGATATCTCCAATCAAGCGGGTTGCATACAAGCGCCATCAACCCATGTGCTCGATTTCTTGGTCTTTGACTTCTTGGAATTGAACTTGCCTAGTGAACACCATGACCATGGATTTAATTAGGCTATATGATTTCCATCAAAGGGCCTGAGATATTTAATTCCGTAGAAGTGACAAATCTTTTCTCGCATTATTCATTAATGCAGTATTACTCGTGACACACCCAACATATCCTACCTCGCCGCAAACATCTGTCGTCACAGTTTTCGTCAATACATCTAAGTGCGTGAGTCATAATGTCCATTAATAATAATCTTAAAGTCTAAGGACCAATACACACATCCGCATATAGGAACTTCCAATGACACTTATGAATGTGGATTTCTTACCGACGGGTCTTGTTATCATAATATCCTCTTGGATATTGCCAAGGGCGCACACCATGAGAAGGTGCCTTAAAGTTTCATGAGTCCCCACCCCTGATAGCTTGTATCATTTTTGTCCCTTCAAATGATATCATCCGGCCATACAACATATATTCAAGAATAGTGTTATGACACTTTCGGGTTCTCATCATAGCAGAGATCCACTATTACTTTTTAGTGCGACAGCTATTCTTAGGACATTATCACATACTATGTCACGCAAAAGAATAATCATGATGTGATAAAGAGTTTATAAATATTCATCCAATGAATACAGGTTTATCATAAAGTACAAAGAAGTTGGTTTTTAGGGCACCCAACTCCAACAATTAGTAGAGAGGGGAGTCGTGACAAGTAGGAGCAGAGAGAGTAAATATATTGAAGGCGTTGAGACTGCTGGATTGAGAGTCCTATCATATTGTCAAACGCAGCCCTGGTGCTTTTCTGACACTTATTTAAGTGGTTAGCTTTTGTAATTGAAAATTGTTTTTTTTTTCAGAAAGAGATCCACTACCACTTGTTTTTTTAAACTGTTTATCATTAGTGATAAGTGATATATGCAGTTTTCAAGAGATGTTGTCAAACGGAATATAAACAGTTTTCAATAAGTGGTGCCAAATGGACCTTATATGCATTCTCACATAACACCCTATTGTTTCAAAATAAAGAAGGAAATGTTTTTAATTTCTTCTTTTGGAGCCGAAGCATCATAATCACATGTGTTTTTTATTTACTATGAATCTGACTCATTGATGGCAGGGGCATGGTGCTGGGTCTTACATGTTTACTGGACCGTCTGATGTATGGCTCATGGATCTTTGTGCCTCTCAATTTTCTCAAATTTAATTTTCTTTCATCCGGCGGAGATTATTACGGAACTCACAAGTGGCATTGGTACTTCACTCAGGGATTTCCTGTTATGGTCTTCACCTTCTTGCCATTCACCATAGCTGGAATCATCCAGGCTAGGCACTGGAAACTTGCCGGCCTTATTGCATGGGTTTTAGGAGTTTATAGTCTGTTGGGTCACAAAGAATTCAGGTACCCTATTTCTTTGATAAACATGACCTAGGTTTCGTTTGACCAAGCTCTTTAAGAACTGTCTGTGGGACTTATTGCTTGTGATAAGTGCTTATTGCAGTCTGCTTTTGGCACTTATCACTTATGATAAGTGCTTCTGAATAAGCCTCTGTTTTAAAGCACATATGGGAAACTGCTTATAGCACTAATAACTTGTGATAAGTGCCTTTGTATAGGTCTTTGCAGATTGCTTATTGAAGAAGTGGTTTTCTGGTATTTATTCAAGTAGTTTTCTCCAGGAATTTAAGTTTAAGCAGTTTTTCTGCAACAGAACAAATACCTCTTATTTTTTCAAATTCCTTATTATAAGTGACAAGCGCTATAAGCATTTTTCTGAAAGTGTTGTCAAACGGAGCCTAAATAAGTGTTCTTTGAGAAACAAAACAAACACCACTTATTTTTTCAAGCTGTTTTAGTCTCTGTTTGACCAAACTTATTGAAAACTACTTATCATTTGTAATAATTGTTCCTGTATAAGTGTGTGCTTTTCTGCCGCCTATTTAAGTGGTTTTCTTTAGGAATTAAGAGTCTGTTTAAACGTCATTTTTGAAAACTTATGATTAGTGCTTCTTTATAAGTGTTTCCAGATTGCTTATTAAAAAAAAAATACTTTTATACGCCTTATTTGAGTGGTTTCTTTAGGAATATATGGTCAGGTTGACATCACTTATTGAAAACTGTTTATAGCACTTATCACGTATGATAAGTTGATAGAGCCCGTACCTGGCCACAACCGGCACAACTGGGAAGCACCTGACCCATACCTGGCCAGTACCTGGGAAGCACTTTCTAGAAGGGGGCATAAGGGTCACTGTAGAGGAAACTATAGCTAGTCACAGCTGGCACAGCTGACTTGTTTGTGGCAGGTCCCCACGACTGTTAGGGGTTCCAGGGGAGAGAGGCTGTTTAAAGGAGGGGGCTGGAAAGAGAGAGAAGGCAGCAAGGAATTTGTTAATCTCAGGGTTTGCCGGACGGAAGAGCATAAAAGGCCCTCTCGAGAATTTCTCTCATCTTCTATTCTTCTTTGTTAGGAATGTGGGTGAGGGCTGTTAGTGTGGGAGACTGTCCATGTGTGAGGCTGCAGTAGGTAGGGTGTGTGAGCTGTAGCAAATGTAGTATTCTACTTGGAGGTTAGGGCAATTGTGGGTTGTTGCGTTTGGTTGGGGTAATAAATTGGAGTGAGGCTGCTGGAAAGGGATACAAATCATTTGGGACTTCTGCTTGGTAGCAACGGGGAGGTGTCGGGCCTGGGGCGGTCTCGCCTTGGCTCTCAGCAGAGTGGTCTTCTTTCGACGAGTTCTTCTCCATCTTCTCCCTTACCGTACTTCCATTTCTTCTTCTTCTTCTGGAAAAACACAAGTGCCTAAGCTGTTTGTTCTGTTTTCTTCTGCTGTTCTACGTACCAGTTAGGTTAGAGTCCTGACAATTGGTGCTTTCATTGAGAGTTGATTCGGTTGCTTGGAGGACGATCGTGGTGTGATGAACTCAAGGAAAGAGAGAGATCCGGAATGCTGCTGGCCGGATGTTGGTTGATGACCTGGAAGGCTTCGTTGGAGCAGTTGGAACAGAGCAACAAGTCTGTTTTTCGGAAATAGCCGGACAGGACGCAAGACTTGACGGATGCATGGAAAAAATTCATTCTTCGGACTGGAGAGAGACAGAGCACTTGAGGTAGCTACATGAGCTACAGGTGATGATGTAGGAGTATCAAACGTCTTAAGAAATCTTGGCTAAGTTGCAGGTGGAGGACGCGAGACAGTGCCGTGAGGACGTGAGGCAGCGCCATGAGGACCTGCAGTTTGTGCTGACACAGCTCCGGGAACTTGCAGAGTTATTTGTTCAACATCGTTCCAAGGAGAACCATGAATTTTTTTTGGAATGGCCTGTCGAGGTAATTCTTGATCCGAGCTTCACCGTGGATATGCTGGAAAAGGACACTGGGGATGAGCTGATAATTCTTGGTCTGTTTTCAACCTCTTGTTGTGGATGGATCGGGTTTGAGACTTCTGCTAGCTGCACTAGATTGCTGAGGATTGGGGAAATATGTCTCGCCATCCTTCCTTTGCGACCAGGACACAGGAGATGAACATAATGTTCCGGAAGAGTTTGATTCTGGTTCTGCAGAGGAAGTTGTTGCAGATGCAGGAGTTTCTGTTAGTGAGCTAAGTTCTGCCCTTGGCGACGATTTAGTCCGCAAAGAGCGTAGTGCTTTTGCCGGAAGCTGTGAGACTCATGTTTGGCCAGTAATAAGAGCAGCATCTACTTGCTGGTCTGAAATTTGTGTTAGTTTTGCCGTTACTGAGGAGGATGTTTGCATGTTGGTCCAGAATCTGTTACAACATGGCTGTATTTGCTCTTTAATATTGTCCATGGCTACTGCGGTACTGAAGACAAATTTATTTGAACTTTGTTTGAAGAAATCCAACTTTTTCTGTTAGCGGAATAAAGAAACACATGATTCCAGAGTTGTCTCCTTGGGTTCATGCTCCCAGAATCCGGTAATACATGCTGGAGTTGCTTGGCTATTTATACTTTTCTTCATGTTAGCAAGTTATACAAGCTGGTGTTGCTTGACAACTTCTGCTGCTCTTGAACACATGCTGTTTTACGTGAGTGGAAAATATCCAGTGGAGGTGGTAGCAGCAATGCATTCATGTCTTCTGAACACACCAATTATCAATTTGTTGTCAATGCTGTTTGTTTTGAAGAGGCCTTGGACAGATTTGCACAGCTCTTTATCAAAACATTGATGTTAGCGACTACTCAACATTGATATCTGGAATACATTGGAGATTCTACCAAAAGGAAGTTGCCTGGATACAAGAATGGAGCTTAAAAAATTTTATGAAGAAAATTGTTCGGCCAACCCGATGCATTTGCTAATATGTGAGAAAGAGTCTTGATAAGCTTCAATTCCCGGTGGAACACGAATTTCAGGACGTGCGAAATACTGTTCGACAATGTATATGCTTTTCTGGTCAACCTTGCACATCAGAACATCTTCAGATTCTTGTCCAAGCAGTCCTAATTAAGCCACAGACTGAGCGTTATGTGGCCAGATACTCCAGGTATACCTTATTACAAGGGCCAAGCCGGTTTTTGGGTCACCTTTTTGTTCATGAATGAGAGGGGCCATCTTTCTATGTTTTGAAGACTTTAGGATGGACGACACATTTGATTGCAGGTTGATAGAGAAACAGAGGACTACTTAGGTTATATTAGAAGTGACGAACTAGAGTTGCAAGAAATGGAGGAAGAGGACGACTGAAAGAAGGGGAAGACACTTCGTGAGTTGCACCCTCGCCCAAGCCTCATGGCCGAATCCCAAGCCCTATGGCCGAACTGCCTGAACAGCCTGGATATTCTCCTCTTTCTCCCCTCTCCTCTTACCCTCGCTCCCACTTATAACAGACTCCACCCACCCCATTTTCTTACTCCTGAATCCAAACGCCCCCCCAAACAGACTCCCTACAATTATGACACTTTTACTGCCCTTTCCTTATTCCAGGTCTCCATCACTTGCCACCCATAACAGTCATGTTTTCAAGACTGAAGAAATGTGGTCTTGCTACTTAGGCGAGCCAAGCGATCTTCCAGATACTCCTCCCTGCTTCTGTGCTTTGGGAAGAACCAAGCAGCGCTGCTGCCTTAGGACCAAGCCGCTGTGGTTCGTTAGCATGTCCCCTTTCCACATAGGCATGCCGGGCGATCTCCCAGGTGTTCCTCACGACTGTATGGAGTTGGGACCCCAAACCCGTCCCCCCCTTCATAACAGTCCCGAGCTACTGATCCCTGCAGCCAACCCAAGATGTATATTGCCAGGTTGAAAACAGAGACATATGCCAATGCTGTGCAGGTCCTTCAAGGTTGTACTAGGCAAATGGAACTCACAAATCATTTCAAGCGTGATGAATGCGGACAGGCGTGCCGCTTGAGGAGGCCAATCAGGAAGAATAGGAAGATCGTCTACTGCTGGTCCTGCTGCAGGGTCTCTTGAGAATAGATGTCTGTGCAATGTCCTCCAGAAGCACCTCAATCATTGATGTCGTGAGTGAAGTCCGCTCATTGCCGCATCTCCTTCAGACGACGCACCTAGTCGGTGAGGTTCCTTTGGAACTCAGCGTGCTCTTGGCGTTCCCGAGCCGGCTCCAGTTGGCTTAGCCTGTTTAATGTGAGCGTAGTGTTAATCCGCTGTAGACGATGCTCCACTCTGTCAAGAGGATCGTGATGGCGCGTCGCCCTCAAAGAAGGCCCCGTCGGATTCCTGTAATGGCGATTTTGCGAAGCGGTTGATCATTTAGGTGCGGAACGCAGCTTGCACAACATCTCCTTCCCGACTCTCCAGTTCGTCCGTCACATGCTTCTAGAGGTCACCCGACGCTACCACTTGTGACAAAGAGGCTTCCGTTGCCATCGAGGGGCTTGCCTCGCCTAGTTGGGGAGCCTTCTCCAGGCGTCGTATCAATCCAACAAGTGAGTGACGGAGTTCCGCCTAATCTTTCGTGAGCTCCTTGAGGAAGTCTTCCTGACCCTTCTGCTCTCTCCCAAGCTTGCCGCGTCGAATTGAGAGCCTCGAGGGAGGTCACCATAATGGTGAGAGTAGACTCCAGCTGCCCCAAGCATTGTTCCTCATTGTTGAGGTGGTGCTGATGTCGTGTCTCCATGGGCGCGTCACCCCTTCATCAAAGGACCCCTTCATCAAAGGCACTGGCGGCTGAAATCCGGCAGCGCACTTCGCGAGCGAGCCTCCGACAGTGCACTGTCACCCTTGAATGGGAAGTTCGACAGTGCGTGCGCTGCTACTGATGCAAATCGGCGGTGGGCGGTTCCTTTGGTTGCAAGCTGGTAGCGTGCGCTTTCGTTCAGCAGTGCGCGGTTTTCGGGCGTGCATGCCTTCGCTGACGAAGTCCGACGGTGTGCGCCTCCTTCGCTGACGAAGTCCCATGGTGCGCTCCTCCATCAATTGCGTTCTGACTGGGTGCGCCTCCTTTGAGTGATGAACATTTGTGCGCGCCTCGTTCGAATAGGTGGTGAACGACAGTGCACGTGTCCGAGAAGGGAGATGATGAAAAACGGCAGGTCGGATCAAGTGATGGGGAAACAAATGATTGCTTATGTATATTAGAGAGACGAACCAGAGTTACAGGAAATAGAGGAAGAAGACGGCTGAAAGAAGGGAAGACACTTCGAGAGTTGCACCCTCGCCCA
Source organism: Viscum album (assembly GCA_963277665.1). Lineage (NCBI taxonomy): Eukaryota > Viridiplantae > Streptophyta > Magnoliopsida > Santalales > Viscaceae > Viscum > Viscum album. The sequence goes on along the minus strand of OY728132.1, from coordinate 100,247,526 downwards.
AGCCTCACGGCCGAATCCCATGCCCCACAGCCGAACAGCCTGAACAGCCTGAATATTCTCCTCTTTCTCTCCTCTCCTCTCACCCCGGCTCCCACTTATAACTGACTCCACCCGCCCTTTCTACACGTGGATCCAAATGCCCCCCCCCCCCCAAAAGGTCCCCTCGATTATGCCAGTTTTACCCTTACCGCCCTTTCCTTATTCCAGGTCTCCATCACAGGTGACTTGGATTGGCCTTTAGAATTTTCATTTGTAATAATAAATCTCACTAATGCTGGGGAATGAGCACATACAAGATATTGTTGGACTGCTGGCAAAATCCGTCCAACTTATTACACAGTTGATGTTGCCTCAAATATGCAGTTTTATCCCCCACGAGATTGGATGGTCTGATCATCCTTGCCTTGTAAGCTTGCGCCAGACATAATCCAAAGTGCGCTGAAGAAGGCATTTTTGTCTGTTAGGCATTTACAGATTAATACAAGGCACAAGAACTTGAGGTGGGGATGTGAGGGCTTGGCTTCCGTGGCTGGAACAAATGCTCATGTGGAAATCAACTCCAATGGAGCAAAGCTGTTAGAATTCATTTCTGAATTCGGATTTCCGACAGTTCCACCCCCTGGAACCTGGATAGTGGCGCCTGGTGTGGTTGCTGGGACAGTGGTACCAGCATTGGCTGCTGGGTAGGCCGGAGGGCTTGGGCGGGAGAGCAGAAAAGGCCCTCTCGAGAATTTCTCTCATCTTCTACTCTTTTTCTTCTTCCTCCTGCAGCTCTGGTTCCTCACAGTTTCAATATATACAAAGTAGCCTGTTCCAGGAGGTCTGTTGGTGTGAGGGACTTATCATAAGCTTGTTAGAATCCATTTCTGAATTTGGATTTCTGACGGTTCTACCCCTGGAACCAGGATAGTGGCGCCTGGTGTGGTTGCTGGGACAGTGGTGCCGGCATTGGCTGCTGGGTCGGCGGGAGGGCTTGGCCGGGAGAGTGGAAAAGGCCCTCTTTAGAATTTCTCTCATCTTCTATTCTTCTTCCTCCCCCTGTAACTCTGGTTCCTCACAGTTTCAATATATACAAGTAGCCAGTTTCATGAGGTCTGTTGATGTGAGGAACTTATCATTAAGTATTTCTAGACTGTATTAGAAAAGATCTTTTCCGCCACTTATTTTTGTAGTTTTCCTCTTCATAAGTATTATTGGCTGTTTTAAGTTTTATGAGCACTTTTCAGCAAATGATAAGTGGTAAGTTTTATAAGCAGTTATCGATTAATGTTGTCAAATGGAGCCAAAATCTAAGGTTTTTTTCAGAAACTGAACAATCACTGCTTATTTTTTTCAACTGCTTATAAGCGAGCCTAAATGTGAGTTTTTTTTTTCAGAAAGAAAACAATCAGTGTATTTTTTTCAACTGCTTATCAGTAGTGATGAGTGTGATAAACAGTCATCAATAATTGTTATCAGTTGAAGCCCTAGTTTTGAGATAGTGTTGTTCACTTGCAGGTTTGTCCTTCCAGTGCTTCCCCTAGCTTTGATTTTCTCTGGCTATTCATTATCACAGACAGAAGCATGCGACTCAAAAAGGAAAGCATCTTCAAGCTGCTTTGCTAAATATGTTTCAAACAAGAAATGGGCAGCTGTTTTCCTTGTTGCTACCAATTTGCCCATGGCCATCTACATGAGTTTGGTTCATCAGGTGATTTTTCTCACTAGTTTTTTTTCTCTTTCCCCCTTTTGGAGTTTATCTGTTTCAAATAGCTTGTGTTAGTGACGTGTTTGGATAGAGGGGCAGCGAGGATGTGATGAACTATCTTTCGAAAGAGGCTTTGAACGGAGGACTGAAAAGTGTTCTTTTCCTGATGCCGTGCCATTCCACGCCTTACTACTCTACCCTGCACATTAATGTGCCCATGCGCTTCTTAGACTGCTCCCCGAGGTTTACATGATTTGTTTAATAAGGCCGTGTTTGGTAACATTTATGAGAAAAGTGTTTTTGATGCATTGTTCTTCTTACTAATTCAAAAAATCAAACATTACACCACTAATTTTTTCAGAATGTTCAGTCTGTTAATGTTTTGTGGGTTAGTTGTTTTTCAATGGAGTAATCCTTTGGTTTATTGTGTAGTGAAGGAGGAACCATGGATGAGTCGGACCGGTTTTTGAGGGATCCTATTGGCTTCGCATCCAGTTTTGCGAACAGTTGGTCTCGGCCCACTCATATTGTATTATTCAGTTCAGAAGAGGGAGAGTTGAAAGAATTCCTGAGTTCGCAGTCTTTCAGTGAGGTATGCGTAGTATTAGATCAGGCTTGATAGTCCTGAACCAGTTGCGGTCGGGCCCAGATCAACAATGGTCTGGGCCGGGCTGCAAGGCATTGGATATGTGGGCTGGCACAGCCTGAAAGCCCAATCCATCAGGCTAAATCTGGATTGCTTGATTAGAGGCCCAATTTGGCCTGCTGTCTGGCTTTCAATCCAGCCTTTACCCTGTTGTATGCTGTAGGTTAATGTGATGCATGTTTGGCAGGAAAAGAGGTTTTTCCATGCTCACTTCAAGGTCGACCGTGATCTTCAAGCATCAGTGGTGGTGTACTCTTCGCCAGATTTGTGATGTTGAGCTTCCATAGGTATTTTCCTCGGGTTTATATTTACCTTCTTTGGGCGTTTTCCCCATTTTGCGTTGTTGGTGTATTTCCGGTCCGGGTCAGTGGCCCAATTCTGGCCAGGCTGATCCATATACATAGAGAATTTTTAATTTTATTATATTTTAATGTGAATGAAAGAAGGTACTAAAAAAAAATATCACCAAGAAAACAAGTCATTTTAATTATTAATTTTTTTTGATGGATCGTAAGTGATTGATGATGGGTCTTGCCTTTAAATGATATTTTTATCCTCAAAACTTTATTGAAAATAAAAAATAAAAAATATATATAAAAAATAATGTTTATAATAAATATTGATTTTTTCCTTTTTAAACGAACTCCAAAAATCACAAAAAATAATTTAGTTATTTTTGACACATGGAACATTATATTTTTCATTTTTTTTACATACGTGCACATATAATATAAGATTTAATTTTATGCTATTTTAGTTGAGATAAATTTCAAATAAATATTAGTATGATAGGAATTGTGTGTGTATATAAGGTCGATTACATCCATCACTGCGGAACACAATGCAAAGAAATAAATTGTAGTAAACACGCAAGTTTGAGGACTTGACCTTGAGACTTGCCCCTCACCCCCTAAGCCCTTGCCACCCCACCACCAATGGTGAGTGTATATATTTGTAAATAAAATTCATCTTTTTTTATCATAATTTTTTTTGCATGAAGTGTAAAATTAAAATTTATGGTGGGATAAATTTTGTTTATAATAATAGATATGGAATTTGTTTAAGTCGTCTGAGTGTCACCTATGAAATTTATTAGATTGCTAAGTTGTGTTATTTTGACATTTATATTTCAAAACAGATGTGGTTATTTTCATTAAGTTCCATAGTATTTGATGATGGACCTTCACTAATATGTTATGCTATTTTATTAATGATAAGATCCATAACTTGAATGTATTCATCTAATGTTATTTTGTATGTTGCTAACTATGCATAAATCGTAAGATATTGCTCTAAGATCCATTTGTGTTGCTTCTTTGTGAACTTTTCATAGGATCATGGTTAAATTGAAACATCTTTTGAGTTTCCTTGATACATACATTAATGTTATAAGCCTTCTTGCGATTGTCTTTTAAAAAACGATTAGAATAATCAAATATTTCTAGCATTATTAGAGTCAAATTCATCAAGGATTTCCTCTTTTGATTTTACAAGCATTCTTCTAAAAATGGTTTTTCGTTGCGTTTTGCTTACTTATATTAAAATCAATTTTTATCATCTTTTGAAATTGAATCTTGTAAAATTGATTCCATATTTGGAATCAACATATTCAAATTATATTATATGGTATATTTCTTTTTTAATCATAACGAATAGTTATCGTAATAAAAGTTTGTCACCATGATAAGAGTTTAAAAGTTTAACGATAGAGTTGAACTAAGAGATTAGACTTCAAGTATCAATAAAATTTGTCTAAATCTGATCGAATTAGTGAATTTTGACTCTCCTTTATCCTATCTGTGAAACTTTGGCTATTTGGTGCCACTTGTTCTCGAGAAATATATTTATATTATTTTCTAAAAGGATCTTTCCTCTTCTCACTTTTCCACATACTTTGACCACTTTAGCTCATTTAAGCTCTATCCAAATATCTTCTCAACATTCTTAGTCACGTTCTAGAGATTCTGGTCTTACCAAAAGATCAATTAAAGAAGCCTTAAGGTGTTTTTCAAAGAAGATGATCTAATGAAGAGGTATATGCTTTAACCAAACTCTTTCAAGTTTCTTTCTTCTTCCACCTATGGCGACCCACCTTTTATTTCACGATTTTAACCACAATTCCTTGATTAAATATCGCATAAATAACTCGGAATAATTTTTTTAGGTTTAGTGTCTTGGATATTAGGTACACAATACAAGATATACATGGCGCATAAAAGAAAACATAAACAAATTTTTAACTCTTGAAAGACTTTTACTATCCCATCATAGATCGTCTCACAACATAGGATTTATTGAGGACATTTATCAAATGAAAGGGGTGAGTATAAAGCCCAGTAAGAGATAAACAATGTAAGAGAACATCATAGGCGAAACATGAAGCATAACATAAGAACATGTATATAAAAACTTACAACATAACGTAAGTACCTGAACATAATAACGTGAGGCATAATGTGGAAATGTGACTACAACATAAACATGAGACATTCGTAAACATATTACCAATGCTCATCACTAAGGTGTCATAAAACATATTACCAGGGCTTGTGACTAAGGTATCATAAAATATTATGATACCAAGGTATCATGAGATTACTTCTTTACCCAATGCATTGAAGCGTTATTAGGACGCACCCTTCATATAACATTATGCGTGCCACATCGATCAAGAATCATAAGTATATATCATTTTTAACCCATAGTAGGGAATGTGGGTTTCATAAATGGATGTCCTCGATCAATTGTTAAATGATAGATCTAAATGAATACCCTTGAATGGAAATAGAGTTCGGTATCATGACATGAAAATATAACATGGAAAATCAATGGTTAATTTCGGCAACATAACAGACATGCATAAGGGATCTTGAAACGAGTTTACTGAGAGTGAAATTAAGCCTCTCATTAACATGACATACAACAATAGGGGTGTTTATAAAGACTTAATAAATCGAGAATCAAAAGGCTTATACAAAAGCACTTGAATTGAAAGTGGAGGAAAAGAACCTTTACCTTGAGAGGATGCTTCTTAAAGTTAGATTGGGACTCCTTAGATGCCTATGAACACCTTAGGAGAGCCTTTGAGAGGGAGAGAGAAAGGAATATCTTGCTCGATGAGTTTTGAGTGGAGAGAGATGAGGAAAAAGGTGGCTATTTATACTTGTGGTGAGGTGGTTTTAAAGGTTAAAATATTGATTATTTTATTATATAAGCCAATCACTTTCAGGTGCAATCAATTCCAACTAATTTGATGACTTATTAACGAGTGAGCGAGAGTTGGTTGACATTCAAAACTTTCCCAATTCAAAATTCACCTTCCAACCAACCCATTTAATGTACCAAATGCTAAAATAATTTTTATGTTAAAAATCAATTTTTTGTTTCCAAAATGTAAAGTATAAAATTCTAAATTCAAAATAATTTTTTTTAAATTAATTTTTATACTTATTAAATGCAATTTTGATTAAATAAAATGGCTCATAATTTTTTTAATCATGCTCACATCATAATGATGTCATAAAATTACGGTACTTGTAAAATGATAATTTTTATTTTTTCATAAAAAAATCGATTTTGTAAGAAAATCCTCAAAAATTCACCCTAAGTTAATTTTGATGTGATGAGTCCAAAAATAATATTTATTTAATCAAAATAATTCCTTAAATTTGATATTTTTAGCTTTTAAATAAAAATCCTTATTTATTTAAAATTAACAGTTTTTATGACATAGTAAATTGTCTGACAATTTTTTGGTTTCAAAATGTAAAGTATAAATTTCTAAATTCAAAATAATATTTTTAAATTAATTTTTATAGTTATTAAATTCAATTTTTATTGAATAAAATGTTTTATAAATTTTTTAATCATGCTCGCATAATAATGATACCATATAATCACGATACTTGAAAAACAATAATTTTCACTTTTTCACCAACAACTCAACTTTGTAAGAAAATTCTAAAAAATTCACCTTAAGTTAATTCTGATGCGCTGATCCCAAAAATGATATTTATTTTATCAAAAAAATTATCTAAATATGACATTTTTAACTTTTAAATAAAAATCCTTATTTATTGAAAATTAATAGTTTTTATGATAAATTGTCCGACCATTATAAAAATTACTTAGGAATTCATTAATTTATGTTATCATTTAAAAAATGTTTTATAAGATCATTTCATGAAAATAAAATTTATTTAAAACATTTAAATTCTTCATAAAACACACTTTTAATAGAATTAAAATATATTTATAGTTTCCAAAAATACAATTTTGGTTTCTTCATTCGTAATCCCAATGATTGCTTTATTTCATCTTCATAACCAACAATAATAATGATCAATTATCTTATTGATTAATGGTCACAATGTCCATCAGTTGTATTGGACAACACTCATAATGCTGAATGACCATATTCCCTTATAAACACACCATCATTCTCACTTCATCATTCACTACTTACAAAGGTTCTTACACATCCCTTCATAATGTCTATTTTTTTCCTAACATTTCTTTTTCTTTTTACTGTCTTTATTGCAGGAGTGATCTTTATATTTAAAACAAATAAAATTTCTCTCATAAACTTGTAGTAAAAGAATAATTCAAATATTATTGAAAACAGAGCATAAAATGAATAATATGACAATTATTATTTTCATAAGGATTTCCACCATATTTTATATTCAACAATTAATAAAAAAGTTCATTATGATATATAATTATTTTATAAATCAATAAAATAGTTAAAACATTATAAACAAAGTTGTAGTAAAACATTTTATAAAAATGACACTAAAACAGAGTCATAAAAATATAATTTTTCTAAAAAAAAGCAAAGCGTTGAATTGACCGCGTGAGTCACAGGCCTCACAATCGGTATGCTTACCACGCACCTCACGGTTAGTATACTGATCATGAAAGTACAACCACTTTAAAAACAAAAATGTGGTTAGTACATCGAAATTAAAACACACGCGGTTATCATAAAGATACTCACGATAGGTTCACCTTTATACTCATGGTAAGGTGAGTTGATCCTCAGTAAGTAGAAAACTCACGGTACGATAAGGCAACTCTCACGATAGGTTCACTCATGGTAAGGTGGAAGGACTCCTCACGGTAAGTTCACTCCTATAGTAAGTTCACTCACATGATAGGTTCACTCATGGTAAGTTCCTTTTGCTGCGCATGGTAGGATGAGGATCCTCTGTATGTGAAAAGAAATGCATTCTTCATCATTTTTAGAAGCTTGAAACTTATCCAAGCATTTTGGATACTCGAATAGCTGACTGAAACTTTGTTTTCATTTGGCAGTGGCAAGATCTTTGTTTATTTCATGTAAAAAAAGTTGCATGAACCTTCGATCCTATTTGAATTTCCAAGATGACCAAATGGACATGATCGTAACAGCTTGGTTCGATCATAGTGACTTGGAAACAAAGAACTCAAATAACTGTAGCCTCCGATGTTCACTGTAGGAAGAAAATGACAATTTTTAATTTAAACTTGAGGTGTGAGAGAACAAACAGTTCAGATGTGCTAGATCAGATGACTTTTATTATATCTGTATTTTTAAGAATGGAGGAACAATAATTGCAGTTCACGTGCCCCGCATCAGAGAAACGCTACAATTTCCCTTTAGTATAGAAAAAATGCGTACCACAACCCCTTGAGATGGCTACGGGGGATCAAAACCCTTTACACCTATGCACACACATAGGCTACGACCCAACGGGCCTACCGGGCCCATCTCCATACGCTTCTGCGGGCACACACTACCACATGCCTTATACATGGGCCCACTACTATTGCCGTTTCTAGCCCTTAGGTTGGCTCTCCCATGGGGTTGACCCCTTGGCCCCCCTATGTGGTTGAGGGCTGGCCAGAGTTAGCCATGGTTGACCTTTATTTTTTTACTACAAGCCACCAAGAAATGTTAGAAGAGATATAAATGAAAATCATAGAAAATTAAGATTTTAAGAAAACATTAAACATTATAACATGTAAATAAGAAATGATTAATAAATAATCATTAAATATTAAAGCATATAATATATGTAAATAAGAAAACATTATTATGTTTTAAACAATTTAAGTTTAATTAAATGCGATGAAACTGTGATTTATCTAAACAATTATAAAAAGAAAACTGTTAAAGTATTAAAATCCAATTTCAAATACTAACAATCTACCATTTTTTGTAAATTAAAAAATAGAACATTTATTAAATCTTTAAAACATTCTCCCTTTTAAATAGTATGGATTACTTACCATTAACCAGAGTAAAATTCTTTCATAAAAATTAACAAGAAATTAGTTGCAGTACTTATGTAAACAAAGTGTAGTTTTATCAAGAAAATAACTAAACAAAATAGAAATGTTAAGCTTCAAGCATACCCAATTAAAAATTTGTTTTCTCAAATTTGATAGAATCTAAACGTTTAGTGAAAATGTCAGCTAATTGTTTTTCAGTAGGAACAAATTCTAAGCAGACATCACCTTTATTTACATGGTTCCTCAGAAAATGAAATCTAACATATTTGTATTTTGTTCTAGAGTGTTGCAGAGGGTTTTTAGAAATTCAAATTACACTAGAATTATCACAGAAGATTGGGATTTTATCAAAACAAATATTAAAATCACATAAATTTTGTTTTATCCAAGTACTTTGTGAACAACTAACATCGACAAAATATTCAGCATCAGACAGTGTTACTGAAAGTTGTTTCTTTGAACTTCATGAAATTATATTTTTACCTAGAAAACGACACATACCTATTGTGTTTTTTTGTTCAATCCTACAACACCCAAAGTCAGAATCAAAATAAGATAGTAAATCAAAATAATTTTGATTAGAATAAAATAAACCGGTGCTTACAGTACCCTCAATACATCTAATTATTATTTTAACAGCTTTAAGATGACTTTCCTTAGGGTTTGACTGAAATCTAGCACATAAACAAATTGAGAACATGATGTCTTCTCTAGATGTACTGAGATACAATAAGCAACCTACCACGTCTCTATACAATTTAATATCAAGCATCATTCTAGATTTATCCAAATCCAATTTTGGAATTGGCACTCATTGGTGTTTTCATAGTCTTACTAAAATCAAGCACAAACCTTTTTACAAGTTCTTTAGCATACTTAGCTTTATTTAAGAAAACACTATCTTTTCTTTGATTAATTTGTAAACCAAGGAAATTTTTTAGTTCTCCCATTAAACTCTTGTCAAATTCACTTATCATTAGTTTAGAAAAATCATTACACAGTAAATCATTGTTGATCCAAATATTATTTCATCAATATAAATCTGTATAATCAGTATATCATTTAAAACTCTCTTTATAAACAAGGTTGGATAAACATTTCCTTTAACAAAATCATTTGAATTAAAAATAGAGTTAGTCTTTCATACCAATATCGGGGAGCTTGTTTAAGGTCATATAAATATTTATTAAGTTTAACATCATAATTTGGAAATTTATCATTTTCAAATCCAGGGGGTTGTTTAACATAAACTTCCCTAGAAATTATTCTATTTAAAAATTCACTTTTTACATCTATTTGAAATAATTTTATATTTTTAAAACAAGAGAAGGCTAATAGAATTTTAATTTTTTCCATCCTAGTAATAATAATAAAAGAATATTCAAAGTCAATTCCATCTTCCTGAGAATAACCTTGAGCGACTAGTCTTTCTTTATTTTTAACTATGTTTTCAGCTTTATCAAACTTATTATGAAAAATCTATTTAGTTACTATAATAGGATTATCTTTTGGAAAATAGCCAAATTCTATGCTTTATTCCTTTCAAATTGTTTTAATTGATCATGCATTGCATTTACCCAATTTTAATCAAGTAAAGCATTATCAATGCTGACAAGAACAAAATCAACAAAAAAAGGAAAATTTGCACTGTAAAGTAAAAATGATTTTCTGGTTTGTATACCAGATTCTACATTACCAATTAACTTTTCAATTAAATGATCTTTAAGAGTTTTCTATTTTCTCGGATCAATTTGAGAAGAGATATGCCCCCCTTAGCTGATGCATTCTCATTTTCTTGATCATTACCTTTATAAAAATTAAATTCCCTAAAATCATTATCATCTTTGTCTAAAACAGAATTTTTCTTGTTATTGCTATTTTCATTAAACTTAACATGTATAGACTCTTCAACAACTAAAGTTCTCTTATTGAAAACTCTATGCTTTTCTAGTATTGGAATATCCTAAAAATATTCCTTCATCACTTTTAGAATTGAATTTGTCTAAATTATCTTTTGTATTTAAGATTAACACTTTGCAACCAAATACCTCAAAATATCTAACTTAGGTTTAAACCCTTTAAATAGTTCATAAAGGATCTTATTTAAAAAAGTTTTAATAGATACTTTATTTAAAACACGACAAGATGTATTTACAGCTTCTTCCCAAAAATATCTTTGTACATTAAATTTCATAAGAATTGATCTTTCTATTTCTGGTATAGATCTATTATTTCTTTCAACCACACCATTCTATTGTGGTGTCTTAGGGGATGAAAAATATTTTTTATATCATTTTTCCACAAAATTTATCAAATTTTAAAATTAAAAATTCACCACCTCTATCATTTTTTGATTGTGATGATTGACATATTCTTAAAGTTTTGAATAAGTTTACATAAAGCGCAGAACTTTGTTAAAGATTCATTTTTATGTGATAAGAAATAAATCCAGATAAATCTACTGTAATTTTCTAAAATTTCAAATACGTACTTCTTACCACCAAAACTAACAGGTTGTATAGGTCCAAAAAAGTCAATATATAATAGTTATAAGCATCTAGCAGTACTAACATCATTTATAGTTTCGAATCATTCTTTGTACTCTTACCCTTTAAACAAGAATCACACATAAAGTACTTACTTATATGTAACTTTGGAAATTATAGAACTTATTCATGATTTTTTGACAATCTATGAAACAGTATGAAATTTGCATGCCCAAGCCTCCTATGCCACAGAATGTCATGTGCTTCTACAAAATTCAAACACTTAACCTTTGGTTAAATCAAAGAAATTAATAGTGTAAACATTCTCTTTTCTATTTGTAGAAAATAAAACAAATTTATTTTTCAACATAATACATTTTTCATTTTCAAAAATAACATTTAATCCATCATCATACAACTGTGGTATACTTATTAGATTATAAGCATCTACATATAATAATTTTGAAATAATAATAGTTTTAGAAAAACCAACTTCAACAATACCTTTAATCTTGACCTTTAGAGTTGTCTATAAATGTGACTAGGCTACCATCACATAAATTGAAAGATATTTTTTTTTGAAATATCACTTGTCATGTTCCTGGAGTAGCCACTATCTAAATACTATGATTCTTCAAGACTTTTAAGGAATATTTCCTGAAATTAAACAATCAAACAAACTGTTTTGGTATTTATGCTAACTTGGATCCAACTGGATTAGTAGCAAAAAATTTTGGAGTCTAAATAGATTTAAAGAATTTATTAGTGGTTTGTTTAGAAAAAAAATATCTATCAATGAAAGTTTTAGTATTCTCGAATGATTGTGTAAATCACAATAAACACTCATTTGCATAATGCTCTTTTATTTTACATTTAAAATAGGTTACACTGTAAATGCTTTCTTTTGAGATTTTAACAAAGTTAGTCTTATTTATCCTTGGAGATAAATTGTTATAAACAAAACCATTATTATTTGTGTTTAGTTTCATCAATGACATCATTTTATCATATTGTTCTTTACCTTTAACAAATGTAGATAAATTATCTTTAAGATTGACAACTTCATTTTTCAAATTCAAATTCTCTTTTTGAATAGTGTCTAAATCTATATAAACTTTATCATTAGATCCAGAATCTGTGTTTCTTAATTTCTTATTTTCTTGCTTAATTTTCCTACAATCATTTTTAACTTTAGTTAAATCATCTAGAACTAAATTAAATCTTCTTTCTTGATCATTATCATTCACTGCTAGAAAGTTTTTTAACTCTTTCATTTTCTTCTTTTAGTTTTAACAATTCAAAATCATAATTTTCTTTAGATTTATCATTATGGGAATCACAAATCAAATTATCACATTTGATTTTCATTTTCTCATTTTCTTTAATCAAATTTTTATTTTTAATTTTTATATAAGTATACTTTTTTAATTATTATGACTCCATCATTTCTTAATTCTCCATTTTCTTTAAGCAGTTGTTTAAATTTGAAATTCACAAAATCAGAATCGGAACATGAATCAGAATCAATTTAATTTTCATTTTTAGATAAAGAATTATGATCTACATTAGAAGAGTAATTAATTGAGTGAAAAGTGAATCAGGTACCTCGCACTTTATACCCATTAGAGAAAGGTTCCATGTCTCCTATTCACTTCCAAAATCACTGCTTGACCCAGAACTATTTGAGAAGTCCCAACCTCCAAACAAAGTTAGTTTTTATTTTCTCTTTTTATTTTTGTCTTTCTTTGGATGTTTATGTTTTGGGAAGTCTGTCCTAATGTGACCTTTCTTCCTATACTCATAACATGTTAATTTTGAAAGATCATTATTATTACTGGAATTACCTTTCTTGTAATCCTTTTTACAATTCCTTCTAAACTGTCTATTACCACCTTTGTTTTTCATGAACTTGAAAACCTTCTTGCTAAAATGAGCCATCACTTTATCACTTTCCTAGAAATCAGATTAAGAAGTGTTATAGATTTCATTAACATTAGACTAAAAATCTATACATTTTCTCTTTATAGACTACTCATAAATAATGTTTTTCAACTCTAATTCATACTCACAACTAGAAAAATGGGCTATTTCCATAGTTGAAAACCGACGACCATAGTTTTTCCCTACTGTGGGCACTATCACTGTGACAATAGGTCTCAAAGTTTCCAACCATGGCAGTTGACCTATAGCCATGATTTAAATCTTGGTCATAGGTGCTATTTCCATGGTGGAAAACTATAGCTATAGCCTCGGTAAACTATGGCTATAACCTAAAAAAAATGTGTCTGCGGCCAGATTCGATCCCAACACTTTTCCTTTACGATTCATCCTCCTAACCACTACAATTCCAAAGACTTCATATATATATATATATATATTATGTTATATATATTATAAAAAACCATGGAAATAACCTGACAACCGTGACAATAGATCTTACCACTCTTTTTTGGTGGGAAAAATTTTCTCCCATGGAAGAACGAGAGACCTATAACCATGATTCTATAGAATCGTGGCAATAGGATATGAAAAAATGGCTATAGCCATGGTTTTACTAAAACTGTGGCTATAAATCCATGGAAATAGCCCATTTTTCTAGTTGTGACTGCATCAGAGAGATTATTATTTCATCTAAGGTATACTCTTTAAAATTGTTACTCTCATCGATGACCACCTTCTTTGCATGCCATGTTTTTGGAAGAGATCTTAGTACTCTTTCAACTTGAGTTGTGTTTTCCAAAACTTCTCCAAGAACACTCATACCATTTTTAATACTTGTAAACCGATGGAACATCTGGTTTACTGATTCTCTATCTCCCATCTTCAAGTCTTGGTATTCTACTCAGAGTATTCCTAGCATAGTTCTCTCGAGCTTTTCAGTCCCATAGTGAGTCACTTGAAGTATTCTCCATACATCATGGTCTGTCTTACAATCCAAGATATGACTATAGACACTTCTACTTATAGCACAATACAAAATATTTTTAACTCTATAATTCAAAACATATTTTACCATGTCATTACCTACAAGTGTCTCCAGATCAGCTTTGGGTAGCTCATATGACTTATCCATGACAGTCCAATGATTCATACTTAACTATTTCAGGTAGGTTTCCATTTTGTCTTTCTAGTAGCCGTAGTCACTTCCATCGAAGAATGAAGATTTTTGTGGAATCCATCCATCATTCGCATTGACACCTTCCATCTTAAAATAATATTTTCTTTTATTCCTTAAAGTGTTAATTATAGAATATTAGGTTAACACATAGTTAAAAATAAAACAAAAACAATCAAAACTCTAAATATCCTTTTAAGGAATCATCTCATCTGATATTAATTGTTGGATTGTAAGCAATGGAAATTAAGACTGGGGCAATGAATAACTGATTAAATATTTAAAGACAAAGCAATAAGTTTTTTATTAAATAAAGATTATCTAATTAGATCTATGTTAAAGATATGAAATGCAGAGGAAATAAAAAAAAAGATCATTGAGATTTATCATGGTTTAGATCACCAAGATCCTTATCCACTCTTCAAACTTCTTTACTCTACGAGAAGATTGATACCCACTAAGAAATCACTTTTAGAGGTGTGAGAATTTGTTATAGACTTTTCCTTTTACAAATACCCAGAGGCACAACCCAGTCTTTTTATAGGAGACTAAACCTAGTATATGACCTGACTTTTGATCAAGAGTCACAACCTAGACTTCCTTTTAGGTGGTGGAATAAACAAAACAAACATGACCTATTTTTGATGGGAAAATCATAAACGAGATGAAAACATATTACAAACAAATAAAGAAAATAATAACATGAAGAAATCAAATACAAATAAAACCCAGAAGAAAGATCTGAAGATGAGGATGATGAGGTTCAATAATCTTTGATCACTTTAAAGGAAGAAATTCGAACATTGAAGTTCTTCTGTGATCACAAAAAAATAATAGAAGCCACGAAAGTTTCTTTATCATACGAGAGTAGTAAGAATTGTGTAACACCATTGTATAAAAAGTAATTTTAAATTGATATGTATATAGTTGATTTTCCTTGATTATATCTCTAACTAACTAATTTGGATTCATTAACTTCAAAGATCCTCTCAGAGCCTCAAGTTATCCAATCACTTCATGCCACTTGTTAGTGAATAAAATAAAATAAAATAAAATAATATCATTACCTATGATTTGAAAATGTGGCACTCATTTATAAAGAGTTCACACATTCTTATATTGCTACATGAAACTTGTTAAAAACATTTCTAATATATTCATTAAAGTATATGAGAGTATTTTATATATTTAAAACAAATGAAATTTCTCTCATAAACTTGAATTAAAATAATAATTCAAATATTATAGAAAACATAGCATAAAATGGATAATATGATAATTATTATTTTCATAAGAATTTCAACTATATTTTATATTCAATAATTTACGACAAAGGTTGTTATGATATATAATTATTTTATAAATAAATAAAATATTTAAAATAATATAAACAAGTTGCAGTAAAACATTTTATAAAAATAACACTAAAATAGAGTGTCGTAAAAATATAATTTTTCTAGAAAATAAGAAAAGCGTTGAACTGACTGCATGAGGCACAAGACTCATGGTCAGTATGCTTACCGTGCACCTCACGGTCAGTATACTAACAATGAAAGCACGATCACTTTAAAAATAAACATGCATTCAATAAAAATAAATTAAAACTCATATAGTTATCATAAAGATACTTACAATAGGTTCACCTTCATACTCACAGTAAGGTGATTTGATCCATGGCAAGTTCACTCTCATGGTAGGTTCACTCACATGGTATGTTCACTCATGACAAGTTCCTTTTGCTGTGTAAGGTAGGTTGAAGATCCTTTTTATGTGAAAAGAAATGCACGCTTCATCATTTTTAGAAGCTTTGAACTTATCCAAGATTTTTGGATACTTGAACAACCGACTAAAACTTTGTTTTCATTTGACAGTGGAAAGATTTTTGTTTATTTCATGTAAACAAATTTTCACGATCCTTCGATCTTGTTTGAATTTCTAAAATGATCAAATGGACATGATCGTAGTAGCTCAGTTTGATCATAGTGACTTGGAAACAAAGAACTCAAGTAACTATATCCTCAAATGTTCATTGGAGGAAGAAGATGACAAGTTTTAACTTAAACATAAGAGGTGTGGGAGAACAAACGGTCTAAATGTGCCAGATCAGATAACTTTTATTCTATCAGTATTTTGAAGAATGAAAGAACAGTAACTGAAACTCGTGCATCCCACATCAGAGAAGCACCACGACTACCCTTTGGTATAAAAAAAAATGCATGCCGTAACCCCTCGAGTTGGCTATGAGGGATCATCACCCATTACACCTATGCACACACATGGACTTTGGCCCAACAAGCGTACTAGGCCCATCTCCATATGCTTCTGCAGGCCCATGCTACTACGTGCCTTATACACGGGCTCACTACTACCACTGTGTTTGACCCGTAGGCTGGGTCTCCCATGGGGTTGACCCCTTGGTCCCCTATGTGGTTGAGGTCTGGCCTGGGTTAGCCATGGTTGGCCCTTAATTTTTTACTATAAGCCACCAATAAATGTTAGAAGAGATATAAATGAAAATCATATAAAATTAAGATTTTAAGAAAACATTAATCATTATAACATTTAAATAAGAAATTATTAATAAAGAATCATTAAATATTAAATAATGTAATATATGTAAATAAGAAAACATTATTATGTTTTAAACAATTTAAATTTAATTAAATGTGATGAAAAAATAATTTATCAACACAATTATAAAAAGAAAACTGTTAAAGTATTAAAAGCCAATTTCAAATACTAACAAACTTGAGGCATAATGTAAGTACATGAACATAATAACATGAGACATAATATGTAAATGCGGCTACAACATAAACATTAGACATTCGTAAACATATCACCAAAGCTCATCGTTAAGGTGTTGTAAATCATATTACCAAGGATTTTGACCAAGGTATCATTAAAAATTACCAAGACATGCTGCCAAGGTATCTT
The DNA here is from genome assembly GCA_963277665.1 of Viscum album. Lineage (NCBI taxonomy): Eukaryota > Viridiplantae > Streptophyta > Magnoliopsida > Santalales > Viscaceae > Viscum > Viscum album. The sequence continues at coordinate 100,230,379 of OY728132.1, read as the reverse complement.
GAACTTGTTATCTCTAGAGATTACTTCTTTACCCAATGTATTGAAGCGCTATTAGTGTGAACCCTTCACATTTCTAACATTATGTGTGACACATCGATCAAGAATCATAAGTACATATCATTTCTAACCCACAAGTAGGGAATGAAATTTTCATAAATAGATGACCCCAATCAATAGTTAAATGATACATCTAAAATGAATACCCTTGAATGGAAATGGGGTTGGGTATTCATGACATGTAAAAATAACATGGAAAATCAATAGTTGATTTTGACAGCATATCAGGTATGAAAATGAGATCTTGAAATGGGTTTAATGAGAGTGAAATGAAGTATCTCATTAATAAGACATCATAGTCACTATAATGGGAGTGTTTATAAAAACATGACAACATAATAAATTAAGAATCAAAAGGCTTATACAAAAGAATTACTTGAATTGAAAAAGTTGAGGAAGAGAACCATTAACTCTAGAAGCTACTTCATTAGAGGCCTAATAACAACTTGGGAGGGCCATATAGAGGGACAAGGAGAGGAGTTTCCCATACTATGTACCGTTTGGGAGATATTTAATTATTTTTAATAAATAGTATATTAAATATTATTTAATAACGTTATCTTACGAGTGAGACATCCAAATGTCTGGCACCTTTGAATGTTATACCCCTCCTAAGGTAAACACCATATTTTGGACATAATAGTGGTCTCATATTTCTCAAACGACAAACCATTTTTGAGTTATTCAATTATTTTGAATAAAAAGTGTGTGCTTAATATATATTTAATAATTTTATTCCATCTTCGCTGATCCTTTTTGGGTCTCAGAAACTTGCACCAACTCAGTATCGAACCCCAAAAATATTCAATTGAATATTCCAAGATGTTAACCAGCAGTTAAGGCCTTTAACACATTTATCAAAAATTCATGATAAAACATTATTTTTCTACTTAAGATATTAATAATTTAACACTAGAGAGTTTATCAATACCTGAAAGAATAACGGAATGTTACAATCCATCCTTCATAAAATTCATCTATTTTTTATCCTTTGGATATCTAAGGATTTTTTGTATTTTATTCAAAATTTTCCTTTATTTCGTTTTTGAATCATGCAAATAAATGTTTAAAAGAAAAATTGAATTTATTTCTCTTTTAATTAGATGTGTTTTTATTTTATGTCCTTTTTAAAAAAACTGATTTAAAAAATTCATTTTTATTAGTCAAATGATTTATTAAATATATTTTAAGTTATCCTTGACTTTTTAAAAGGTTTTAAAGGAATATTTCTAATGTTTTCCTAAAGGTTTTATTTTGACTTTCTTTACAAAAAGTAAAAAAGAATGTTTTTAATGTATACGATGTTAACACACTTCCACGCCGCCATAACCATTTTATGATATTTAGATTCTTCTACACATTTTCAATTGTTTTACAAAGAAAAATATTTAATGAAAGCTTATTTTAATATTTCTCTTCCATTTTCTTTATTTTTTCAAAGGAAATTATTTTATTACAAAACCTATATTTTCAATGAACCGATGGTTATCTCTTATCACTTATTAATTTTGTGGTTGTTAACTTTCTCTTGAAACATTCACTTTCTTGTGATCATTATAAATCAAATTTCTCTTAAAATATCCATATTCTTTGTGTCATGGATAGTATTATTGCATAAACCATATACCATTTTTAAATACGGTGTTTTACTATGAAAGTTATTTGATTAGCTAGGAATTGTCTTGATAATTTGTATTCTTTAATCGATACAAATATTTATTGATAAGACATATTGTTTATGAATTGAATTGACCATTCAATATATGAGGAATGCATTGGACATGCAGTGATGAGTGAGACCCGATTATAGATAGCCTCTCGATGCATCAATGGGTCTCATGAGACAAATGAGATGGAAAAAATAAATGGATTTTTTTTATATACATACCCATCAATTAAATTGTCTTATCATAAGGTATTGACAGTATAGATATCATGATGTTTGAAATCATGATGTCCAATATAATGCATTTCTTTCATTGAGAATTAAATTATTATTATCTGTGAGATTATTGCATTGATATTATTCATAGATTCATTTCTTTTTCAGGTTATTGATTAAATGGCATGTGTTTTTAATCATCTGTTTTTCCATATTGATTGTGCTTTATTTACTCATGTTAGATTATGTTGCACATAACTCTTACTAACCATCTGAGTTCATTCTTATTTTGTTTCTTTTACCCAGGTTATGAAGAAGAAATCATTGAATGAGTTCCCAGCATGCAAGACATTTACTTTTGTTATATATTTTATTTAAAATGTAAAATGGGTATTATGTATGTATCTGGCTCTCCAAGACTACTAAACTAATCAGTCTTTCAGTATTAGATCTCTTGTATCCATGTTAATGTAATAAATTAAACATTGAATTAGGGTTACTGAAGTTGAGGTTGTTATATTGAAGATTTATAGTTTGTTTATGGAGTTGTATATAAATTGAGGCTTGGTTTGACATCACCTATTGAAAACTGCTTGTGACACTTACAGCTTATGAAGAGATTATTTATAATTGTCTCTAGTTTTCTTTTTGAATAACTATTTTCTACCACTTATTTAAGTGGGTTTCTTCTAAAATGTACACACATCCATTTACTTAAAGACAAAATAGAAACCACTTATTTTTTCAAACAATTTATCATAAATGATAAGTGTTATAAGTAGTTTTGAATAAGTGCAGTCAAACTAAGCTTGATATTTTTTTAATATTTTTTTAGTTTTCTCACCAGTTTGTGAATGAGTTGGTTTATTTTCTTGCAAATCAAAATCGTTGGTAAATAGAATTTTGTTCAATATAGTAGTCATGTGATTCTTATTATTTTTATAAATATTTAATTGAAATATGTAAGCATTACATGTGTATTTCCCCACTGAGGATCGAACTACACGTTTTCAGTCCTTGTTTCTCACAATGGTGCATTATAATGTGCTTCTTTTTTAATGTAATTTTTTTACCCTCGGATAGGTTTTTGTTAATGTTTTAGTTAGCACTGATGTATTTTCTCCCTAAAATATTTCATGTTTATTTTCACCCTACATTTTTTATTCTTGGTAACCACAATTATCCCAAGTCACTTGAAGGTTGTCATGCCAACATTGGCTTTCCTTTTCATAATAATCATAGGATGGAATCTTGTACCTTAATGAGAGTTATAATAATAATAGACTTTATGCTTTAGTGCCAACAAGCCTATACCCTAGTGGTACAAGCTCCTGCTTGGCATCCAAAAGACCCAGGATCAAATCCGAGTAGGGACTAATTTCTGGGTATTATAGCGACACTGTAACAAGGCACTGTAGCAGTATTGTAGCAGTGGTGGGACTGTAGCGGCAGAGACACTATAGCGGTGGAGGCACTGTAGTAGGAACTAGTGGCGGTACAGTAGCAGGTAATGTAATAGCCCAGGTACTGTAGCAGTACTATTCATCGAGGGGCTCTTTGGACCAAAAAAATGGGCTTTCAAGCCTAATATTCAGGCCACTTAGCCTTGGGTATTCGAGATATGTAATGGGTCTCCCTCTATACAGTCTAAAGAGGTCTTTGTTTTAAATAAAAAAATGAGGCTTCGTCCCTAAACTTTCAAAAAAATAGACTTTATGTTTTAGAACAAATATTTAAAGTGTTCTTGTAAATTACTTGTGTAACGTCCAGACCCGGCTCATCCCTAAACCGATGGTTGGACCGGTCACCACATGACCCCAAGCACGCCTCCTCGTACGCCAGAGGATGCCGACTAGCAACGAGGGTCTAAGGATAGTCAGTGGGGAGACTACACCCTCTTATCAGAGTAAAAACAGTAGACAATATCAGCAAATGGTGGAAGCAGTGTGAATAACGATAAAGCAATGGAAGACACGATTTTATAAATTTTATATAAAACAAAATGGCCAAAGCCAATGTTATAAAATTCATACATGTTATGATGGCACAACTATGAAAATGACAAACAATACATCATGGTTTACATATCAACAAGGAAATAAATAAACTATGACTCAAGACCTGAGGGTGATCTCCTCAAACATCCCGAGCTTCTGCTCGGTCCTCTTCTCCTATCTCCCAAGTATATGCAAGAAACACAATCCTGCAACCAAGTAGAATCTACTCGGGTACCCCAGTGCAATGATGGATTGAGTAGGGTGTGAGATATAAATCTCAGTAGGTCAGGACCACCAGTGTCTACCCCAAATCCACACATTCAATAAATAATTTAAACAATGTGAAAGCATGCATAAATAAAGTAATACAATGTAACTACATACCCAAATACTTGTTTCAGCCCTCAGCTGGTGTCTGAACATACATTGTACATTTGTTATGCATACATAATAGTCATCTCACATTCATTTTTATTTATCAATTTTTCAAACCTCATTAAATTATATAAGTCTCGAGATCCGACCTAATCCCGACATCCCCTGTATAAGTCACTCACAATATATGTGTCTAAGACCATCTAAGCAATCAAAGTAAATAAAAAATCTAAGCTTGTTCTTTGACTTGGATAATGCATCAAAAGATATTCAATTTAAACTTTCATATAATATGTATGAGCCCCTCCACTAAAAACAGTGATTTGCTCAACCAATACCAATATCTGATCCCGTCTACTAAATATAGTGATTCGCCGAACCAGTACCAATATCCTCCAGACCCTTCGATAAACAGAAAAAGTTCAAAAACCTTCGTAATTTAAACCCAGTTCAAAAATAGGAGACTTTACGATCTACCCACTTTAAAAACTTCTCATCCCCGAGAAGTCATCGGGAACTACTACAACAACTTCTGACCCACCAAGGTTGAGAAGTTTCGTTTAAACAAAGACATCACGTTTCCAAATGCCGAACACACTACTAACTAAAACATAGGTCCAACCAATACCAATATCTGAGCCCGTCCACTAAATACAGTGATTCACCCAACCAATACCAATATCCTCCAGACCCGTCGATAAACAGAAAAAGTTCAAAAACCTTCATAATTTAAACCCGGTTAAAAAACACAGGACTTTACAACCCGTCTCCATATTTTTCAACATTCCTCCTTTTAAAAACTAATATTACTTCAATTACCTATATTGTTGTAAATTGCTCTGTCAAAATTTTCCTTTATTTGTTTGTCTATAAATTGTTCCTATAAATTCTCCATTTGCTTTATTTTCCTCATAGGTTCTCATGTTATGATTTACGCACAATTGAACAATGCACATCTGATTTTGATAAAGATGTTGGATTTGAAATCAGTCTTATTAATAATTTAAAGAAAAAGTACTATTTTTATAATGTAATTTTGTGATTTTTTTCTTCATCAACACACTTCCAACAAATAAAATGGGATTCAGTAGTAGGTGCCCCAATAGGTCTCGGTGATGTTTCAAGTCCAAGTCTTAAACAATTAATTGCCTAACTTCTGTATTGCTTGATTTTCTTTGTAATGTATTCCCTTTTCCCATATCGATGCAAATAATTACAACATAAAAAGTATATTTTACGTTCATATTATCTATTGTTGGGATTCATACTCAATTCTATATGTGTTGTGTTTGTCCTCAAGAACGTAATCTAGTAGCTATGATTTTGAGGGGTCTCATAAGAGGTCTGAAGAGTATCTTCCAATTATTGTAGTCGCAATAGTTTATTTGTTTATTTGTGCACCCCAAATTAACTCTATCTGTGTTAATCATTTAATTAATACACCACCAATTAAAACTGGTGCAAACTCACGGGAAAAATGCTCGTATCCGATTTAAAAACTAATATTACTTCAATTACCTATATTGTTGTAAATTGCTCTCTCAAAATACGAGTAGGGACTAATTTCTGGGTATTGTAGCAGCACTGTAGCAGGGCATTGTAGCAGTACTATAGTAGCGGTGGGACTGTAGTAGCGGCGACACTATAGCGGCGGAGGCACTGTAGTAGGAACTGGTGGCGGTACTGTAGTAGGTATTGTAACAGCCCAGGTACTGTAGCAGTACTATTCATCGAGGGGCTCTTGGGGCCAAAAAAATGGGCTTTCAAGCCTAGTATTCAGGCCACTTGGCCTTGGGCCTTCGAGCTATGTAATGGGTCTCCATCTACCCAGTCTAAAGAGGTCTTTGTTTTAAATAAAAAAATGAGGCTTCGGCCCTAAACTTTTAAAAAATAGACTTTATGTTTTAGAACAAATATTTAAAGTGTCCTTGTAAATTACTTGTGTAACGTCCAGACCCGGATCAGCCATAAACCGATGGCCGGACCGGTCACCACATGACCTCAAGCACGCCTCCTCATATGCCATAGGATACCGACTAGCAACGAGGGTCTAAGGATAGTCAGTGGGGAGACTACACCCTCTTATCAGAGTAAAAATAGTGGACAATATCAGCAAATGGTGGAAGCAGTGTGAATAACGAAAAAGCAGTGGAAGACACAATTTTATAAATTTTTTATAAAACAAAATGGCTAAAGCCAATGTTATACAATGCATACATGTTATGATGGAACAACTATGAAAATGAAAAACAATACATCATGGTTTACATATCAACAAGGAAATAAATAAACTATGACTCAAGACCTGAGGGTGATCTCCTCGAACATCCCGAGCTTCCGCTCGGTCCTCTTCTCCTATCTCCCAAGTATAAGCAAGCAACACAATCCTGCAACCAAGTAGAATCTACTCGGGTACCTCAGTGCAATGATGGCTCGAGTTGGGTGTGAGATATAAATCTCAGTAGGTCAGGACCACCAGTGTCTACCCCAAATCCACACATTCAATAAATAATTTAAACAATGTGAAAGCATGCATAAATAAAGTAATACAATGTAACTACATACCCAAATACTTGTTTCATCCCTCAGCTGGTGTCTGAACCTGCATTGTACATTTGTTATGCATACATAACAGTCATCTCACATTCATTTTTATTTATCAATTTTTCAAACCTCGTTAAATTATATAAGTCTTCAGATCCTACCTAAGCCCGAAATCCCCTGTATAAGTCACTCACAATAGATATATCTAAGACCATCTAAGCAATCAAAGTAAATACCAAATCTAAGCCTGTGCTTTGACTTGGATAACGCATCATAAGATATCCAATTTAAACTTTCATATACTATGTATGAGCCCCTCCACTAAAAACAGTGATTCGCTCAACCAATACCAATATTTGAGCCCGTCCACTAAATATAGTGATTCGCCCAACCAATACCAATATCCTCCAGACCCTTCGATAAACAGAAAAGGTTCAAAAACTTTCGTAATTTAAACCCGGTTCAAAAACAGGAGACTTTACAATCTACCCACCTTAAAAACTTCTCGTCCCCGAGAAGTCATCGGGAACTACTACAACAAATTCTGACCCACCAAGGTCGAGAAGTTTCATTTGAACAAAGACATTACGTTTCCAAATGTCGAACACACTACTAACTAAAACATAGGTCCAACGAATACCAATATATGAGCCCGTCCACTAAATACAGTGATTCACCCAACCAATACCAATATCCTCCAGACCCGTCGATAAACAGAAAAAGTTCAAAAACCTTCGTAATTTAAACCCGGTTAAAAAACACAGGACTTTACAACCCGTCTCCATATTTTTCAACATTCCTCCTTTTAAAAACTAATATTACTTCAATTACCTATATTGTTGTAAATTGCTCTGTCAAAATTTTCCTTTATTTGTTTTTCTATAAATTGTTCCTGTAAATTTTTCGTTTGCCTTATTTGCCTCATAGGTGATCATGTTATGATTTACGCACAATTGAACAATGCACATCTGATTTTGATGAAGATGTTGGATTTGAAATCTTTCTTATTAATAATTTCAAGAAAAAGTACTATTTTTATAATGTAATTTTGTGATTTTTTCTTCATCAACACACTTCCAACAAATAAAATGTGATTCAGTAGTAGGTGCCCCAATAGGTCTCGAGGATGTTTCAAGTCCAAGTCTTAAACAATTAATTACCTAACTTCTGTATTGAATGATTTTCTTTGTAATGTATTCCCTTTTCCCATATCGATGCAAATAATTACAACATAAAAAATATATTTTACGATCATATTATCTATTGTTGGGATTCATACTCAATTCTATATGTGTTGTGTTTGTCCTCAAGAATGTAATCGAGTAGTTATGATTTTGAGGGGTCTCATAAGAGGTCTGAAGAGTATCTTCCAATTATTGTAGTCGCAATAGTTTATTTGTTTATTTGTGCACCCCAAATTAACTCTATCTTTGTTAATCATTTAATTACTACACCACCAATTAAAACTGGTGCAAACTCACGGGAAAAATGCTCGTATCCGATTTAAAAACTAATATTACTTCAATTACCTATATTGTTGTAAATTGCTCTGTCAAAATCCGAGTAGGGACTAATTTCTGGGTATTGTAGCAGCACTGTAGCAGGGCACTGTAGCGGTACTGTAGCAGTGGTGGGACTGTAGCGGTGGAGACACTGTAGCGGTGGAGGCACTGTAGTAGGAACTTGTGGCGGTACTGTAGAAGGTACTGTAAAAGCCCAGGTACTGTAGCAGTACTATTCATCGAGGGGCTCTTTGGACCAAAAAAATGGGCTTTTAAGCCTAGTATTTAGGCCACTTGGCCTTGGGCCTTCGAGCTATGTAATGGGTCTCCCTCTACCCAGTCTAAATAGGTCTTTGTTTTAAATAAAAAAATGAGGCTTCGACCCTAAACTTTAAAAAAAATAGACTTTATGTTTTAGAACAAATATTTAAAGTGTTCTTGTAAATTACTTGTGTAACGTCCAGACCCAGCTCAGCCCTAAACCGATGGCCGGACCGGTCACCACATGACCTCAAGCATGCCTCCTCGTACGCCAAAGGATGCCGACTAGCAATGAGGGTCTAAGGATAGTTATTGGGGAGACTACACCCTCTTATCAGAGTAAAAACAGTGGACAATATCAGCAAATGGTGGAAGCAGTGTGAATAACGATAAAGCAGTGGAAGACACAATTTTATAAATTTTGTATAAAACAAAATGGCCAAATCCAATGTTATACAATGCATACATGTTATGATGGCACAACTATGAAAATGAAAAACAATACATCATGGTTTACATATCAACAAGGAAATAAATAAACTATGACTCAAGATCTGAGGGTGATCTCCTCGAACATCCCGAGCTTCCGCTCGATCCTCTTCTCCTATCTCCCAAGTATATGCAAGCAACACAATCCTGCAACCAAGTAGAATCTACTCGGTTACCCCAGTGCAATGATGGCTCGAGTAGGGTGTGAGATATAAATCTCAGTAGGCTAGGACCCCCAGTGTCTACCCCAAATCCACACATTCAATAAATAATTTAAACAATGTGAAATCATGCATAAATAAAGTAATACAATGTAACTACATACCCAAATACTTGTTTCAGCCCTCAGCTGGTGTTTGAACCTGCATTGTACATTTGTTATGGATACATAACAGTCATCTCACATTCATTTTTATTAATCAATTTTTCAAACCTCATTAAATTATATAAGTCTCGAGATCTGAACTAAGCCCGACATCCCCTGTATAAGTCACTCACAATAGATGTCTCTAAGAACATATAAGCAATCAAAGTAAATACCAAATCTAAGCTTGTGCTTTGGCTTGGATAACGCATCATAAGATATTCAATTTAAACTTTCATATACTATGTATAAGCCCCTCCACTAAAAACAATGATTCGCTCAACCAATACCAATATCTGAGCCCGTCCACTAAATATAGTGATTCACCCAACCAATACCAATATCCTCCAGACCCGTCTATAAACAGAAAAAGTTCAAAAACCTTCATAATTTAAACCCGGTTACAAAACAGGAGACTTTACAATCTTCCCACCTTAAAAACTTCTCGTCCCCGAGAAGTCATCGGGAACTACTACAACAACTTCTGACCCACCAAAGTTGAGAAGTTTCGTTTGAACAAAGACATTACGTTTCCAAATGCCGAACACACTACTAACTAAAACATAGGTTCATACAATACCAATATCGAAGCCCGTCCACTAAATACAGTGATTCACCCAACCAATACCAATATCCTCCAGACCCGTCGATAAACAGAAAAAGTTCAAAAACCTTCGTAATTTAAACCCGGTTAAAAAAACAGGACTTTACAACCTGTCTCCATATTTGTCAACATTCCTCCTTTTAAAAACTAATATTACTTCAACTACCTATATTGTTGTAAATTGCTCTGTCAAAATTTTCCTTTGTTTATTTGTCTATAAATTGTTCCTGTAAATTCTTCGTTTGCCTTATTTGCCTCATAGGTGCTCATGTTATGATTTACGCACAATTGAACAATGCACATCTGATTTTGATGAAGATGTTGGATTTGAAATCTGTCTTATTAATAATTTCAAGAAAAGTTAATATTTTTATAATGTAATTTTGTGATTGTTTTATTCATCAAAACACTTCCAACAAATAAAATGAGATTCAGTAGTAGGTGCCCCAATAGGTATCGACGATGTTTCAAGTCCAAGTCTTAAACAATTAATTGCCTAACTTCTGTATTGCATGATTTTCTTTGTAATGTATTCCCTTTTCCCATATCAATGCAAATAATTACAACATAAAAATTATATTTTACTCTCATATTATCTATTGTTGGGATTCACACTGAATTATATATGTGTTGTGTTTGTCCTCAAGAACGTAATCTAGTAGTTATGATTTTGAGGGGTCTCATAAGAGGTCTGAAGAGTATCTTCCAATTATTGTAGTCGCAATAGTTTATTTGTTTATTTGTGCACCCTAAATTAACTCTATCTGTGTTAATCATTTAATTACTACACCACCAATTAAAACTGGTTCAAACTCATGGGAAAAATGCTCGTATCTGATTTAAAAACTAATATTACTTCAATTACATATATTTTTGTAAATTGCTCTGTCAAAATCCAAGTAGGGACTAATTTCTGGGTATTGTAGCAGCACTATAGCAGGGCACTGTAGCAATACTATAGAAGGGGTGGGACTGTAGTGGCGGCGACACTGTAGCGGCGGAGGCACTGTAGTAGGAACTGGTGGTTGTACTGTAGTAGGTACTGTAACAGCCCAGGTACTATAGTAGTACTATTCATCGAGGGGCTCTTTGGGCCAAAAAAAATGGGCTTTCAAGCCTAGTATTCAGGCCACTTGGCCTTGGGCCTTCGAGGTATGTAATGGGTCTCCCTCTACCCAGTCTAAAGAGGTCTTTGTTTTAAATAAAAAAATGAGGCTTCGGCCCTAAACTTTAAAAAAAAATAGACTTTATGTTTTAGAACAAATATTTTAGGTGTTCTTGTAAATTTCTTGTGTAACGTCTAGACACGGCTCAACCCTAAACTGATGGTCGTACCGGTCACCACATGACCTCAAGCACGCCTCCTCGTACGCCAGAGGATGCCGACTAGCAACGAGGGTCTAAGGATAGTTAGTGGGGAGACTACACCCTCTTATCAGAGTAAAAACAGTGGACAATATCAGCAAAGGGTGGAATCAGTGTGAATAGAGATAAAGAAGTGGAAGACACAATTTTATAAATTTTGTATAAAACAAAATGGCCAAAGCCAATGTTATACAATGCATACATGTTATGATGGCACAACTATGAAAATGACAAACAATACATCATGGTTTACATATCAACAAGGAAATAAATAAACTATGACTCGTGACCTGAGGGTGATCTCCTCGAACATCCTGAGCTTCTGCTCGGTCCTCTTCTTCTATCTCCCAAGTATATGCAAACAACACAATCCTGCAACCAAGTAGAATCTACTCGAGTACCCCAGTGCAATGATGGCTCGAGTAGGGTGTGAGATATAAATCTTAGTAGGTCAGGACCACCAGTGTCTACCCCAAATCCACACATTCAATAAATAATTTAAACAATGTGAAAGCATGCATAAATAAAGTAATATAATGTAACTACATACCCAAATACTTGTTTTAGCCCTCAACTGGTGTCTTAACCTGCATTGTACATTTGTTATGCATACATAACAGTCATCTCACATTCATTTTTATTTATCAATTTTTCAAACCTCATTAAATTATATAAGTCTCGAGATCCAACCTAAGCCCGACATCCCCTGTATAAGTCACTCACAATAGATGTCTCTAAGACCATATAAGAAATCAAAGTAAATACCAAATCTAAGCTTATGATTTGACTTGGATAACGCATCATAAGATCTTCAATTTAAACTTTCATATACTATGTATGAGCCCCTCCACTAAAAACAGTGATTCGCTCAACCAATACCAATATCTGAGCCCGTCCACTAAATATAGTGATTCGCCCAACCAATACCAATATCCTCCAGACCCGTCGATAAACAGAAAAAGTTCAAAAACCTTCGTAATTTAAACCCGGTTAGAAAACAGAAGACTTTACAATCTACCCACCTTAAAAACTTCTCATCCTCGAGAAGTCATCGGGAACTACTACAACAACTTCTGACCCACCAAGGTCGAGAAGTTTCGTTTGAACAAAGAAATTACGTTTCCAAATGCCGAACACACTACTAACTAAAACATAGGTCCAACCAATACCAATATCTGAGCTCGTCCACTAAATTCAATGATTCACCCAACCAATACCAATATCCTCCAGACCCATCGATAAAGAGAAAAAGTTCAAAAACCTTCGTAATTTAAACCCGGTTAAAAAACAAAGGACTTTACAACTCGTCTCCATATTTGTCAACATTCCTCCTTTTAAAAACTAATATTACTTCAATTACCTATATTGTTGTAAATTGCTCTGTCAAAATTTTCCTTTATTTGTTTGTCTATAAATTGTTCCTGTAAATTGTTCGTTTGCCTTATTTGCCTCATAGGTGCTCATGTTATGATTTACGTACAATTGAACAATGCACATCTGATTTTGATGAAGATGTTGGATTTGAAATTTGTCTTATTAATAATTTCAAGAAAAAGTACTATTTTTATAATGTAATTTTGTGATTGTTTTCTTCATCAACACACTTCCAAAAAATAAAATGCGATTCAGTATTAGGTGCCCCAATAGGTCTCGACGATGTTTCAAGTCCAAGTCTTAAACAATTAATTGTCTAACTTCTGTATTGCATGATTTTCTTTGTAATGTATTCCCTTTTCACATATCGATGCAAATAATTACAACATAAAAATTATATTTTACGCTCATATTATCTATTGTTGGGATTCATACTGAATTATATATGTGTTGTGTTTGTCCTCAAGAACGTAATCTAGTAGTTATGATTTTGAGGGGTCTCATAAGAGGTCTGAAGAGTATCTTCCAATTATTGTAGTCGCAATAGCTTATTTGTTTATTTGTGCACCCCAAATTAACTCTATCTGTGTTAATCATTTAATTACTACACCACCAATTAAAACCGGTGCAAACTCACGGAAAAAATGCTCGTATCTGATTTAAAAACTAATATTACTTCAATTACCTATATTGTTGTAAATTGCTCTGTCAAAATCCGAGTAGGGACTAATTTCTGGGTATTGTAGCAGCACTGTAGCAGGGCACTGTAGCAGTACTGTAGCAGCGGTGAGACTGTAGCGGCAACGACACTGTAGCAGTGGAGGCACTGTTGTAGGAACTGGTACTGTAACAGCCCAGTTACTGTAGCGGTACTATTCATCGAGGGGCTCTTTGGGCCAAAAAATGGGCTTTCAAGCCTAGTATTCAGGGCACTTGGCCTTGGGCCTTCGAGCTATGTAATGGGTCTCCCTCTACCCGTCTAAAGAGGTCTTTGTTTTAAATAAAAAAACGAGGCTTCGGCCCTAAACTTTAAAAAAAATAAACTTTATGTTTTAGAACAAATATTTAAAGTGTTCTTGTAAATTACTTGTGTAACGTCCAGACCCGGCTCAGCCCTAAACCGATGGTCGGACCGGTCACCACATGACCTCAAGCACGCCTCCCCGTACGCCAGAGGATGCCGACTAGCAACGAGGGTCTAAGGATAGTCAGTGGGGAGACTACACCCTCTTATCAGAGTAAAAACAGCGGACAATATCAGCAAATGGTGGAAGCAGTGTGAATAATGATAAAGCAGTGGAAGACACAATTTTATAAATTTTGTATAAAACAAAATGGCCAAAGCCAATGTTATACAATGCATACATGTTATTATGGCACAACTATGAAAATGACAAACAATACATCATGGTTTACATATCAACAAGGAAATAAATAAACTATGACTCAAGACCTGAGGGTGATCTCCTCGAACATCTCAAGCTTCTGCTCGGTCCTCTTCTCCTATCTCCCAAGTATATGCAAGCAACACAATCTTGCAACCAAGTAGAATCTACTCGGGTACCCCAGTGCAATGATGGCTCGAGTAGGGTGTGAGATATAAATCTCAGTAGGTCAGGACCACCAGTGTCTACCCCAAATCCACACATTCAATAAATAATTTAAACAATGTGAAAGCATGCATAAATAAAGTAATACAGTGTAACTACATACCCAAATACTTGTTTCAGCCCTCAGCTGGTGTCTGAACCTGCATTGTACATTTTTTTTGCATACATAACAGTCATCTCACATTCATTTTTATTTATCAATTTTTCAAACCTCATTAAATTATATAAGTCTCGAGATCCGACCTAAGCCCGACATCCCCTGTATAAGTCACTCACAATAGATGTCTCTAAGACCATATAAGCAATCAAAGTAAATATCAAATCTAAGCTTGTGCTTTGACTTGGATAACGCATCATAAGATATTCAATTTAAACTTTCATATACTATGTATGAGCCCCTCCACTAAAAACAGTGATTCGCTCAACCAATACCAATATCTGAGCTCGTCCACTAAATATAGTGATTCTCCCAACCAATACCAATATCCTCCAGACCCGTCGATAAACAGAAAAAGTTCAAAAACCTTCATAATTTAAACCCGATTAAAAAACAGGAGACTTTACAATCTACCCACCTTAAAAACTTCTCGTCCCCGAGAAGTCATCGGGAACTACTACAACAACTTCTAACCCACCAAGGTCGAGAAGTTTCGTTTGAACAAAGACATTACGTTTCCAAATGCCGAACACACTACTAACTAAAACATAGGTCCAACCAATACCAATATCGGAGCCCGTCCACTAAATAAAGTGATTCACCCAACCAATACCAATTTCCTCCAGACTCGTCGATAAACAGAAAATGTTCAAAAACCTTCGTAATTTAAACCCAGTTAAAAAACACAGGACTTTACAACCCGTCTCCATATTTGTCAACATTCCTCCTTTTAAAAACTAATATTACTTCAATTACCTAAATTGTTGTAAATTGCTCTGTCAAAATTTTCCTTTATTTGTTTGTCTATAAATTGTTCCTGTAAATTGTTCGTTTGCCTTATTTTTCTCATAGGTGCTCATGTTATGATTTACGCACAATTGAACAATGCACATCTGATTTTGATGAAGATGTTGGATTTGAAATCTGTCTTATTAATAATTTCAAGAAAATGTACTATTTTTATAATGTAATTTTGTGATTGTTTTCTTCATCAACACACTTCCAACAAATAAAATGCGATTCAGTAGTAGGTGCCCCAATAGGTCTCGACGATGTTTCAAGTCCAAGTCTTAAACAATTAATTGCCTAACTTCTGTATTGCATGATTTTCTTTGTAATGTATTCCCTTTTTCCATATCGATGCAAATAATTACAACATAAAAATTATATTTTACGCTCATATTATCTATTGTTGGGATTCATACTCAATTCTATATGTGCTGTGTTTGTCCTCAAGAACGTAATCTAGTAGTTATGATTTTGAGGGGTCTCATAAGAGGTCTGAAGAGTATCTTCCAATTATTGTAGTCCCAATAGTTTATTTGTTTATTTGTGCACCCAAAATTAACTCTATCTCTGTTAATCATTTAATTACTACACCACCAATTAAAACCGGTGCAAACTAACGGGCAAAATGCTCGTATCCGATTTAGTTTTCCTTCACCTCCCTCCTTCCCCTAGCCCCACAGTATAGGAGTGGCGATAACGCCACATTGGTCGAGCCAAGGAGGGACGGTGGTGTCTTTCCACGCAGCACGTAGACCCACAGGGCCGGCAGTTTGAACTATATCATATCTACTGAGAGTTGTTTGAGTTGCTTCAGTTGCAGTTTTTTTAAATTCTCCGTTGCAGGTTAGGTTCATCACGTTCAAGCACGTGATGAGACAAAGACAGAGTTCTGTGACTGAAGTTGCAGAACCTGGGGGCGAACTCAGATGTCCCAAACCAACTGGAAGATTTGGAAAGAGGACAATGCTGGATTTAACCTCTCTATTTTCCTCATCGAAAATTGTCTTTTTGCTTTGTTTGGCCTTTCGAGCGGTAAACTCACTACTAGTGCAGACATATTTCAACCCAGACGAGCACTGGCAGGCCTTAGAAGTCGCTCACCGAATTAGTTTCGGGTACTTAAAAAATCTGACATTCCTCCCATTTTTGTTGTGCAGTGCTGCCTGATTTTTTTTTAAAAAAAAATTAATTAATCAATCGATCTTTATTTTGAAGTGACGAAACAATTTGGAAATTGTACTTATTGTGGGTTTTATAAAAGCAAATAAACTGAATCCGGGAAGTGATTGTATACTACTAAATTAAATTAAGTGAACTTTTAATTTGAAATCTCTTGCTTGTAAAATGGCTAATAGAGTGCCTTTGTGGGTGATTAAATGACAGGTATGGTCACTTGACGTGGGAATGGAAGAAGGGTATTCGAAGTTACTTGCATCCCTTTGTGTTTGTTGTCCTTTATAAAATTCTTTCCATATTGCATCTTGATACTCCATGGTTCATGGTAAACTCATTTTTCCAGTTATTGGTTTTTGCTGTATTTAATATTGGTATCATATTGTATCGCTTGGCTTATAAATTTATGAAGTTCTGGGCATGCATTTGGAGAAAAAAAAAAGTATTTGCATATATGAATGTATTTGGTCGCGTATTATCATCTCCTTTGAATGCTAAAATATACTGAAACTTGGAATATATCTGTATCTTTGCAGTTCATCCTTTTTTCCTTTCTGATTTTCATAGTAGTGGGTTTCCTTCTTATTTGTGCCCATCCAACTCGTATTCCAATGCATGATAGATGAAAGCTCCGCGGCTGGTGCAATCCATGTTTTCTGCAGTCGGGGATTTCTACTTATACAAACTATCAGATATCTTATTTGATGATCGCGTTGCACGGTGGGCAGTATCCTCTTCTTATATGCCAATCACAGCTTCATTCTGTCAGTAATGTTTTCCAGTTTTATTTGACTTTTCTGTAGTACTTAACTTGGCTGCAGCTCTTTTCACAACTAACAAACTGGTTTATATTTTTTATAATTACCCGCACACTCTCAAATAGCTCAGAGACTGTTCTTACCATGGTTGGCCTATATCACTGGCCTTGTGTAAGGGTTTCTTCTAAAAAAGAGGTTTCAAGAAAGTGGGGATTGACTATTGCAGCATTAGCTTGTGCCATGAGGCCCGCCAGTGCTGTTGTATGGTTGTATGTTGGGGCTCTTGAGCTTCTCGTGGCATGTGATAAACTGAGATTTGTGGTGCTTGAAGTTATCCCTGTCGGGTATGAAAAAAGTGGTTCTTTCCTGTTTGTTTAAGATTATTTTTTGGGCCAAGGGCACTTTTATTTAAAAAAACCCAATTCTTTAAAATTTACATTGCTTAAGATTTTTTTAAAAACAGAATCTAAAAAAACCCTCCTTTCAGCTCTATTTTTCATTAGTAATTGTAACTAGCTTTTTTAAAAACTGGTTCTGTGATTGAAAGTGAAAACAAATTATTTTTATTATAGCAAAAATGCAAAATAACTTTTTATTTTTTTAATCACTTTTTTAACTATTCCAAAATTGCTTATTTTTTAAGCCGAAACAAACAGGTTCTAAGAGCTAGTTTGACACTGGTGATATGGAGAGAAAAGAAATGATATTGAAGGGAGAAATAGATTTATGATGTTTGGTGAGGTAGTGTTAAGATGAGAGAAATGAATTTCTCTCCCGTTATTGTTTTTAAATCATCCCAAAATTGGGATGATTTTGGAAGGAAATGACGTGGAGGGTTATCAATATTTTAAAATTCAAATTTCATCTCTATTTTTTACATGTATCATAAAAGAATTTCTTTTTTTTTCTTTTAAAAAAATTCACCAAACAAGATGAAGAGAAATTCAAATCATTTATTTTCTTTTACTAATTTATTAATCCAAACACAAGGAGTGAAATCACAATCATTTCTTTTCTTTTCTTTTCTTTTCTTTTCTTTTATAGACTAACAAATCATTTTTTTTCTTTTACTAAAATCTCACCTAACACAGTATAAACCAGAACTATTTTTTGATTTTCCAACAACAAAATTAAGTCTTTTTGACCATATAACATGCATTTGAAAGCAACTTCTCTGCACGGTTTGCTGTATGTTGTTTCATTGTTCTTACAGCTGTATTCATGGTATTGTTATTGTCATTAATGTTATTGGAAAAGTGGATTAGCGATGGTGTTCTTAGCATTTATTGAAAACTGCCAGTAGGGCCTGTTTGACACCACTCACTGAAAACTGTTATAACACTTGTCTCTTATTATAAGCAATTTGAAAAAATAAGCGGTGTTTATTCCATTTCTGGAAAATCACTCGCGCCTAAATTCCAGAATTAAACCTCTTAAATAAGTGGCAGAAAAATGGTTTTTCAATAAACAATATGGAAATACTTATACAGAGGCACCTGTCACAAGTGATAAGTGCTATTAGCAGTTTCCAGTATGTGCTATTAAACAGAGCCATGACACTTATTACTTATGATGTGCAGTTTGAAAAAATAAGTGGCGTTTGTTGCATTTCTAAAAAAACACCAACATATATTCCAAAACAAAACTACTTAAATAAGTGGCTGAAAGACCTTTTTTCAATGAGTAATCTGGCAACACATTTAGAAGCACTCATCACAAGTGGTAAGGGTCTGTTTAGCCACACTTAGGGTCTGTTTGGAAACACAAACTGCTTAAAACACTTATCACATATGGTAAGCGTTTCTGTTTAATTGTTTCCAGGCTGCTTAGTGAAAAGATGTTTTTTCTGCCACGTAATTGGGTTTCTTGAGAAATTTGAGTGTAATCAGTTTTTCAGAAGCAGAACTGACACCACTTAATTTTCGAACTGATGTAAGGGGAAGTCTGTTTGGTGGGGGGGGACTAGCCGAGTCCACATGTTAGTAGAGGGGGTGTGGTGTTGTTATAAGTAGGAGCAGAGAGTAAGTGAGTGGGAGAGAATTCAGTTGACGATGCGCTTGCCACTCTTCTCTACTGACTCTCCTCCAACGCCGCCGCACGTTGCTGTTCTCACCGGTGCCGCCGCGGCCTCCCGACACTTCGAGACCTCATCTCCCGCCATAGAAACTCGGCACCAAGCTAAACTTGATAACCTGGAGCAACGCCTCAGACGGTTTGAAACAATATCGACACCGCTGGGAGAAAGTGCTCAACGATCAAGCCCAGTTCCGCCGATTCGTGATGCGCCATTTCGAGAAACAACTGCTGAGTGATGAACCTCCGCCGCTAGAGGAGACACAAACATCGGGACTGTAGTGTTGGAGTTGGTGGCCTAGAACCAACTTCTTTGTACTTTATTCATTAATAAATACCTTATCACATCTTGATTGTTTTTCTGCGTGACAATGCGTGTGATAATGTCCTAAGGACAACTGTTGCATTAAATGGTCATAGCGGATCCCTGCTATGATGAGAACCCGGAAGTGCCATAACACTGTTCTTGAATATATATTCTATGGTCGGATGATGTTATTTGAGTGACACAAATAATACAGGCCATTAGGGGTGAAGACTCATAAAACTTTGAGGCAACTTCTCATGGTGTGCGCCCTTGGTAATATCTAGAAGGATATTATGAGAACGAGACCCACCAGTAGAAAATCCACATTTCATAGTGTCATTGGATGTTTCTATCTGCAGATGTGTGTATTGGTCCTTAGACTTTATGATTATTATTAATGAGTATTACAACTCGCATACTTAGATGTATTGACGAAGATTGTGATGACACACTGTTCGCAGCGAGGTAAGATATGTTGGGTGCTTCACGAGTAATACTGCATTAATAGATAATGTGAGAAATGATTTGTCCCTTATGTTCCTTAACGGAAGTAGATATCTCAGACCCTTTGATGGAATTGATATAGCCTAAATAAATCTATTGCCATGGTAAGGAATGAGCGAGTTCAATTCCGGGAAGTCAAAGAAAGAATAATCGAGCATATGGGTTGATGACACTAGCATGCAACCCGCTTGATTCGAGATATCGAGACAAAGAGATTACATTACACGGTGCCCACTGCATGGAGTTTTGGACGCCCCTGATCTCACATTGGATCCTGCATTTTTTGTCCCACGGGTCGAGCTCCCTGTTTTTGCTGGTATTGGTCCACGAGGATGGCTCACCCGAGTCGAGTTGTACTTTCGCATTCACTACACTCTTGAATCTTTGAAACCCTCCCTTGCTCAAGCTAGCATGGAATGCATCGCCATCCATTGGTTTACAATGTTGGGTGAAGTGCTTCCGAACGTCACTTCATCTGTTTTCAAAGAGGAATTAATGACCCGATTTAGTGGTCTCGACAACCAAAATCCTTACGAAGAACTGGCCGCCTTACATTAGAACGAATCCGTTTCAGACTTCATCAAATAATTTGAGTATTTATCGTCCTTAGTTCCTTGGAAACCTGAACCGCGGTACGTGAGGTATTTTTTGTTGGAGTTGCCATAGAACCGACTTCTGTGTACTTTATGATAAACATGTATTCATTGTTTTGAATATTAATAAACTACTTATCACATCATGATTGTTCTTCTGCGTGACATAATATGTGATAATGTCCTAAGAGTAGCCGTCGCACTAAAAGGTCATAGCAGTTTCCCGTTATGATGAGAATCCGGAAGTGCTACGACACTATTCTTGAATAAATGTTTTATACCTGGATGATATC
The DNA here is from genome assembly GCA_963277665.1 of Viscum album. Taxonomy (NCBI): domain Eukaryota; kingdom Viridiplantae; phylum Streptophyta; class Magnoliopsida; order Santalales; family Viscaceae; genus Viscum; species Viscum album. The sequence goes on along the minus strand of OY728132.1, from coordinate 100,209,308 downwards.
ATTTGAGGGACACAAATAATACATGCTATCAGAGGTGGAGACTCATAGGACTTTGAGACACCTTCTCATGGTGTACGTTCTTGGTAATATCCAGTAGGATATTATGAGAACGTGACCTGTCAGTAGGAAATCCACATTTATATGTGTCATTGGATGTTTTTATCTGCGGACGCGTGTATTGGTCCTTAGACTTTAAGATTATTATTAATGAGTATTATGAGTCGCGCACTTAGATGTATTGACGAAAACCGTAACGACAGATGTTCGCGACGAAGTAGGATATGTTGGGTTCGTCAAGAGTAATATTGCATTAATGAATAATGCGAGAAAAGATTTGTCCCTTCTGTTTATTAATGAAAGTTGATATCTCTGCTCTTTGATGGAAATGATATAGCCTAAATAAATCAATGACCACGGTGTTCTATAGGCAAGTTTGATTTTTGGAAATTCAAAGAAAGAGACATCGAACACATAGGTTGATGACACCAACATGCAACCTATTTGATTAGAGATTTCATGATAAAAAGATTATATTACACGGTAATCGTCCGTATGAGGTGACATGTCGTTGCGACATTAACTTCTTTCTCTATGGGTGCGTTGGCGTGTTGTTAGACGCTAACCTTGGACTTTAGGCTGTTTCGCCTCATGCTACTGATAGAGGCCTAGAGAGTTACACACTAAGTGTATCTAAAATCCCAGTTAAATAATATATATTATTTGTTAAACCCCCTTTTGTATTATTATGGGTATTTCCGAGTCCCACATCGGAATACTCCTTTGTATCTTTCGCCGTATCATTCTATAAAAGTAGGCCCCCACCTTACCTTGATAGTAAGGGGGTTTCCCCATTTTACATGGTATTAAAGGGATCTTAAACCCGACCCTCCCTCCCGGCGGATTCCTGGTTCTGTCCGGCCCCGCCTCTCTCTTCCCCCTCTGCCCTAATCTCCCGGTGGCCCTCTCTCCCGGTCCTCCCTCCCGGTCCTCCCTCCCGGCGGCTCTCCCTCCCGGCGGCGCTCCCTCCCGGCGGTCCTCCCTTTCCAGGCGGCTCTCCCTCCAGGCGGCTCTCCCTCCCGGCGGCTCTCCCCACCGGCGCGACTCCCCTCGCCCAGCGGCGGATCGCCCTCGGCCTCGCCCCGGCGCCCTCGCCCTCGACCCAGCGGCGCCCCTCCCGGCCAGCCCCGCCGTGCGCGCGCCTCCTGCGCGGATCGCCCCTCCGCCGTGCGCACGCCTCCTGCCTGGCGACTCTCCCCGGCGGCCCTCCCGCCTGGCGTCTCTCCCGGCTCCCGGCTCCCGCGTCGCCCTCCTGCTGGGCGCGGCTCCCTGGCGACCCTTCTGCCTGGCGCGGCTCCCGGCTCCCGGCTCCCGGCTCTCCGGCGGCCCTCCTCCCTGGCGCGGCTCCCGGCTCCCCGGCGTCCCGGCTCCCCGCGTCGCCCTCCCGCAGGCTCCCCGCGCCCCGCCTCCCGCTGCTTTCGCGCCTCCGGCGCCTCCCGGCCACCCTCGCCCGGCGCCTCCCGCTACTCCCGCGCCTCCCGCGCGCTCCGGCTGCTCTAGCCCCGCGGCTCCCCTCACCCAGCGTGCCCTCGTCTCGGCACCCTAGTCCCGGCGCCCCCAGTTTCGCCCCGACAGCCTCTCCCGGCAGCGCGCCCTCGTCCCGGCAGCGCGTTCTCGTTCCGGCGGCCCTTCCTGCACTCGCACGTCCTGCGCAAGATCATCCCACCAGCCCGCTGCATCAGCTACCCGTCGCTTCCATGGCCGAATCCTCGGGACGTGGTCGTGCTTCAAGTCGTCCACGTCCCTTCTGTCAACATTGTGGCAAGTTTGGCCACCTGATCGCCCAATGTTGGGTCCTGCATGGACGACCATCTCAGCACCCGCGGCAGGGACAACCCGCGGTCCAGGCCGTGTCCTCGACTGTCGCCTCTCTTTCCCCGTCTCTGGCCCTTTCTATGGCCGACCTCAGGCGGCCTCCCGCTCTTCCGGCCTCTGTCCGACCCAGTCCCTCCTCGGCTTCTCTGGCCCGTACTGTTCGCCCCACTGCCCTTATCAGCCATTGCTCCCCTGCATGGCTGCTGGACTCAGGTGCCTCCGACCACCTCACTGGTGATGCTGGTATGTTGACGTCTTACTGCACATATGCCGGTTCTTCAGCCATCACCGTCGCTGATGGGTCCACTATCCCCATAGCAGGCTTCGGTGCATGCTCCCTGACTCCATCGATACACCTACCCTCTGTGGCACATGTGCCCCGCAGTCCCTTTAATCTGCTTTCCATCAGTAAACTGACTAAGGATTATAACTGTGCGGCCATATTTACCTCTTCTGGTGTTGTGTTTCAGGAGCAGACTACGAATCGGGAACTTGGTCGAGGCCGGCTTCGAGACGGGGTCTACATGTTCGAGAGGCCAACACCCATTGCTTGCACGTCTACCTCTTCTCGGGCACTTGATCTTCATTCCCGATTAGGACACCCGCCTGCATCCACTATTCATCAGATGTTTCCAGACTTCAGTCGGACTCCTACTTTTCATTGTGAGTCCTGTTCTTTTGCGAAACATCATCGCTCTTCCTACATTCCTCGCACGGATACACGGGCCTCCCACCCCTTTGCTCTGGTTCATTCCGATGTTTGGGGCCCGTGTACCATTCCGAGTCACTTGGGATATAAATACTATATATCCTTCATTGATGACTATTCGCGAATGACGTGGCTTTACCTTCTTCGAGAACGCTCCGAAGTGTTTTCCACCTTCCAAACCTTTTTTAATGAAATTAAGAACCGTTTTTCTATCTCGGTCAAATGTCTCCGCTCGGATAATGGGCGCGAGTATCTCTCCACTTCCTTTCGGCAGTTTCTCCGGACGAATGACATCCTTCATCAGACCTCCTGTCCTGATATACCCCAGCAGAACGGCGTGGCCGAGCGGAAACACAGACATATTCTGGAGACTGCCTGTGCCCTCATCTTCCACCGACAGGTGCCTCTGCTCTTTTGGGGAGATGCCATTCTCACTGCTACCTACCTCATCAATCGTCATCCTTCTTCTATCCTTAAGGGGGAGACTCCCTTTCGGGCTCTTTTCCCCACTCTCCCTCTTCATTCCCTCCCTCTTCGAGTGTTTGGCTGCTTGTGTTATGTTCGTGACACTCGCCCTGGCCGCACCAAACTCTCTCCCAAATCTCTCCGCTGCCTATTCCTTGGTTATTCCCGCACTCAGCGCGGATACCACTGCTTCTCCCCGGACCTTCGCCGGTATGTCATCTCCGCGGATGTCTCCTTTGTGGAGAGTTCTCCATTCTCCTTTCCCTCTCCTCCTCCTGACTCTGCCATTGATGATTGTCTTCCCCTCATCATCCATCCTCTTCTGGATTTGCCTCCTCCTACCTCTTCTCCTCCTGACCCTGCCATTGATGATTGTCCTCCTCTCCTCATCCATCCTCCACCGGCGTCAACCCCTGTTGACACCCATTTTGGTCAGGTCTACTCCCGCCGTCCTTCGACTGTATCCCCCGTTCCGGCCAGTGACACTGATGCTCCTGCTTCGTCCGCTGCTCCTGCTCTGCCACCCGAGGACTTGCCCATTGCCCTACGGAAAGGTACTCGCTCCTGCTAGAGTACTCCTCTATTTGCATCTTCATACAGGGGTCTGTCCGCTCTGGAGATGGTTTCTATACCTCGCACGGTTGGTGAAGCCAAATCTCACCCCGGGTGGCTCGCAGCCATGCGGGATGAATTGCAGGCTCTGGAGGAAAACCATACTTGGGATCTTGTCCCCCTTTCAGCAGGCAAACAGGCAGTGGACAACAAATGGATTTACACGGTCAGGCTGAATCCCGATGGCACTCTCCATCGCCTCAAAGCCCGCCTTGTGGCCAAAGGCTTTGCTCAAACATACGGTGTTGACTACTTTGATACCTTCTCACCGGTTGCCAAGATGACCTCTGTCCGGCTATTCATCTCTCTCGCCGCCCATCATCAGTGGCCTCTTCATCAATTGGATGTCAAGAATGCATTCCTCCATGGCTTCCTTGAGGAAGATATCTATCTACAGCAGCCCCCCAGATTTTGTGCCGCCGACGCTGAATCTCGTGTCTGCCGTCTACGCCGCTCTCTTTACGGCCTCAAGCAGTCTCCCCGTGCTTGGTTCGACCGCTTTAGCACGGTCGTCAGCGACTTCGGGCTTTCCCGCAGTATGAAGGACCACACTGTCTTCTACAGGACGACTCCACATGGCTGCATCTTATTGGTCGTCTATGTGGATGATATCGTCATCACCGGCAGCGACTCTGTGAGTATCACCCATCTCAAGACCCATCTTCACCAGCACTTCCACACTAAGGATCTTGGTCCTCTCACATACTTCCTCGACATCGAGGTTTCCTACTCCTCGGACACCATCTCCCTCTGCCAACGGAAATATGCATTGGATATATTGCAGGATGCTGGGCTGACTCAGGCCACTGCGGTCGATACTCCTCTAGAGCCTGGCGAACGGTCTCTTTATGCCTCCTCGGCTCTATACCCACATCCCGAGCGGTACCGTCGATTGGTGGGCAAACTCAATTATCTCACCATGACTCGACCCGACATTTCCTGTGCGGTAGCCAAAGTGAGTCAATTTATGGAGCATCCAACCACATCTCAGTGGGATGCTGTCATTCGCATCGCCAAGTACATCAAACGGGATCCTGCCCGTGGTCTTCACTACTCCCAGCATCCTCATCAGCATATTGAGGCCTTTTGCAATGCTGATTACGCTGGCTGCCTTGCCACTCGGAAATCTACCTCTGGGTTTGTCATTTTCTTGGCAGACAACCTCATTTCTTGGCGCATCAAGAAACAGACGGTCGTCTCTCGCTCCAGTGCCGAGTCTGAGTACCGTGCCATGGCCACCGTCACTACCGAGATGGGGCGTTTTGCCTAGGCGCGATATAAAATAAGGGGCGCAGAGGTTTTGGAATCCGCGACCGTGGGTGGCGTTTCAGCGAGTTTTTATAAATTCGCTTGAGACAAGGGGGAGAACCCATTCTTATTCTCTCTCTCTCTCTCTTCCTCTCTCTCTCTCTTGTTCTTCGGCGTTCTTCGTCGTTCTTCACCGAATCGAGGAGCGACCTCCGCCGGAACCTTGACGGATCGAAGCAGGAGCGTCGTGGACATGCCGCCAACGACGCACGACCGATTCGAGGTAGGATTTCTTCTATTTTTGAGTTCCGATTCAAGTTTTAATTTAAAAATCCCTCGTTGCCCCTTGTTTCTTCGTTTTGGTTACATCGTTGATGGTCGCACGAACACGGCTATCAACCCATGCTGAAAAATCAAGTTTTGTTCATCGTGATCTTCAACCATTCTTCGGGTTCTTGGGCGTTTACAATTAAGCGTGTCAAATCTTCAACGATTTGTCGACCAGAGGCATGCGAAGCGATGATCTCGTCGCAGGGATCGCAAGAATGGGCTCGGAATAATTTTTAGGTCACCGGAGCGGTTGTGGCGGCCGACGGAAGGTCCGACTCCGGCAAGGGGTGTGGCCGGAGCACCGGCGGACGAGCGGAGGCCGGAGCACGGCGGCGCCAGGTGAGGCCGGAGCAGCGGCGTCGGGCGCGGCCGGGCGACGGCGGCTGCGGCTGCGGCGTAGCAAGGACCGGAGGAGCGTCGGGGGGGTCTTCGGCGCGTCGTGCGGCGAGCAGGGAGCACCGGGGTGGTGCGGTTGAAAGGCGGAGCGCGGCGGCTTCAGCGGAGTCGGTGGCTCGGGCAGCGGTGTCGGGTGTGGTGCAGGCCAGAGGTGGCGTCGGCGCCATCTCGCCGCGGTCAGAGGAGGCACCCGAGGTGCTGACCTCGGGTGTGCGAGAAGACAAGGACTCGCACTTTCCGAGGGGGTCCGGTGTTGCTGGAGTGGGCCGCGGCCAGCGGGCCGCAGCGAGTCGGGTCGGACCCGCGGCTGGGCCGCGGGCCGGCCGGGGGTTCCGGCCCGGTTGGGCCCCTTGCGTTCGGGGGGCGTAACTTCTAAACGGCGCGTCCGTTTGACGCGCCGTCTGCGGCTGCAGGTTCGTGTCGGCGAGGCGGACTATTTGAAGTGGGTTTCAGGAATTTTGGGTTCTGCGCCCAAAGGCGGGTAACCCAGAACGCTTTAATTTAATAATATCAAATTATTATTAAAGCTTGCGACAGACGTACTTTGCGAGCCGGACGTCCGTTTGACGTGCCGTCAGAGGCGTTGTGGCCCTGGAGTTGAGACGGTCCTTCCAAAGTTGGTTCGGAACCTTTGCGGTTGCGTTTCGTTGCTCGGTGGCACGACACGCCTAATGCGAATAATTAATTAATTAATTAATTAATTAATTAATTAATTAATCTTGCGTCGGACCTAACTCCTGTTTGGGATGTTCGATTAACGCGCCGTTAGCGACAGCGTTACCCCAGTCCTCGTGCGGACTTTTTGAGGCGTTTTTCGAAGCGTTCGGGTTGGAGACAAGGTGCGGGCCCCACACGGCCCAATTCACGCGTTTTACGGTGAAACACCACTTTTTCACCCGACACCCGTTTGGGGTGTCTGAGTACTCGTTTCTGAGTGTTCTTTCGAGGGGATTGCGACGGTGCAATCCGCCCGCCTAAATTCGGCCCCGAGGCGTGGGCCTCACGAGGTGACTTTCGGACGTATGCTGCGTTTTTACGACTTATGCTTCATAAGTCCATTCAAGGCAAATGAATAGCCTACGTCTCGTGGTTATCTGCAAGGAACGCAATGGTACGATCTGCGTGACATGTTTCGGGGTCGAGTTGTGGGCCCCAAAGAGCCCCGTTTGCATAACGCGGGGAGTTGCAGCTTCTGCATCCGGAGTCCGTTTTAGGCGCCGTCAGCGGCGTTGTGACCCTGGCATCGAGACGAAGTTGACCAGGGTGGTTTCAAGCGTTGAAGTTGGAGTTGAGGTGTGGGCCCCACGGGCCGTCTTTTAAGCTATGTGCAGCGTACTGCGCCTTTTTCATCAGATGTTCTTTCGGGGCGAATGAGTAGTCGTTTTGGTTTGTTTTTCTGAGAGAATCGTGATGGCGCAGTTCGCCTGACCTCTTTCGGGACCGAGGTGCGGGTCCCACAAGACGTCATATGGGCATAAAGCGGTGTTGAATAACTTTTCCATCGGGAGCTCGTTTCCAGCGAGTAATAGTCTATCTTGCGTGTTTTTCCGCGAGCATTACTACGGTGTAATCTGTTTGGGCGAGCAGAGCCTCTTTCGAGATCTCATTAAATGTGGAAACATGAAAGAGCGTTGGTCGGAGGTTCCTTTAACGCACTCCGAACTTACGCACGGTAGCGGTGTTAGTGACACCCAGTGATGGCACGGGCAATGCGGAGTTATCGGACCAGTTTCGGGCTTACCCTCCAGCGGGGCTGGGCAGTGGGTTACCCGTTGACCTTAGGGTTTACCCTCCAGTGGGGCTGGACAGTTTGACCTTAGGGTTTACCCTCCAGCGGGGCTGTGCAGTGGGTTACCCGTTGACCTTAGGGTTTACCCTCCAGCGGGGCTGGGCAGTGGGTTACCCGTTGACCTTAGGGTTTACCCTCCAGTGGGGTTGGGCAGTGGGTTACCTGTTGACCTTAGGGTTTACCCTCCAGCGGGGCTGGGCAGTGGGTTAACCGACGACTTCTTGAGGTTTACCCTCCAGCCGGGCTGGGCAGTGGATTATCCGACGACTTCTTTTAGACTCAGCCTTTTCTATGAGGCTAGTCAGTGACTTTTCTCCGTGATTACCGGAGCAGGACCCTTGGTTGTACGGTTTAGCGATGAGGTCGCTTGACGTGCGGGATTGTTGGGCATTAGTGATGGCTACCCTTAGAACTGTTGGCGACTTTTCCTAGGCTGAGCTTGGAGACGGAGATCCCCTTACACACTCGTTCGGGTTTCTTGTTGAGCATATATATATATACCCAACTCTGGTTCTCACTCCTTGGGTTCAGTTACTCTCCTTCTAGGAGGGGCGAAGACGCGCGGGGTATGCCACGTGCTTTTCGTGTCTAGCTCCTCTTGGTTGGACGAGCCTGCTTCCTTTCTCTTGTCGGGTTGAGCTGCACTCTCTCTTTTGTACTCTTACACCGTTCTTGTTCTGTTTACTGCTCACCGTTTTAGTATCTCCTTTGTTACTCCTTCGAGCTTTCGGGGCATCCTATTGAGTATCTTTATACTCACCTCTGCTTGGGTTTTGTGCGCACTTGGTATGCCCTTGCAGACGACGGACAGGTCGATCGAGACTACGGATGAGCGTAAAGGACACAGGAGCTTGTGCTGCGTTCAGTGGTCGTATGAGGATTTCCGGGTGTGAGACTCACCAGCGGTTTACTTTCGTTTACCTGTTGCCGGGTTGTGACACCTTTCTAGTTGGGCGCGTGTTTTTCCCTTTACTATTCAGTTTACTTATCAGTTCTTTTCAGCACTACACTTGTTCTATTTAGAAGTTGATTCATGACTGTTGTTGGAGTATGTGTAACTTCCTGCCCCACTTCCTTTGTAACTTCTCTTTGTAACTTCACTTTCTTTTCTATAAATGAGGGCCCTCTCCTCACCTTGAGGGGTGTGGGGATTTCTGAGTTTACATGGTATCAGAGGGGTTCCGACCCTCCCTCCAATTTTGCCCCCCCCTCCTGTGCGCGCTGCTCCTGTGAGGCCCTCCTGTCCAGTTCGGCGGCGACCTCTCCTAGCGCGGCACGGTCCTCCTTCCCGGCGCCCCTCTTTTTTTTTTTTTATTTCCACGGCGTCGCTCCTTTACCGCTCCGCACGACTCCCCTCTCGGCGCCCTCCCCAGCGCGGCGCAGCTCTCCTCCCGGCGCCCTCACCCGCGCGGACCTCAGTCCCAGCGACCCTCCTTCCCGGCGGCCCTGGCTCCGCGGCGCCCTCTCCCGTCGCACCTTCCGTCGCCCCCAGCGCGACTCCTTTCCCGCGACCCTCTCTCCAGGCGCGGCTCCCCCCACCCAGCGGCGCCCTCGCCCCGTCGCCCTCGCCCCGGCGCACTCGACCAGTGGCGCACTCGCCCCGGCGATCTCCCTCCAATCGAACCGGCTCCATCCGGGCAGCCCGGGCTCCTTTAGTTTTTTTTTTCTCCTGCGCCCGGCATGCTCCGCTTCCCGACCCGGCACCCTGATTCCGTCTCTTCCCTCCGCTGCATCTTCGCTATCCACGCGCCGCTTCCATGGCAGACTCCTCCCCTCTGCCGCCGATGATCACCGCTTCTACCCGCCTTGTGGATGACCGATTGGACTCCACAAATTTCTCCATCTGGAGGAAGACTATAGTGATGTCCCTCATTGGGATGGACCTCGATCATCATCTTGAGGATCCTCCCCCGGCCTCGATTGATCCCAAATATCGTTCCTGGAAACTTGCTGACAGCAAGATCTTCGCTCTGCTGGTCAATTACATGGAACGATCGGTCAAAGATGTCACCCGCACAACAAATACCGTCAAGGAGCTTTGGGACTCCTTGAATATCATGTACTCCGAGACCAATAACCTCGCTCGGGTGTCCGATCTCCTTCAGCAACTGTCCCATGTTCGACAGCAGGACCGATACTTTACAGCCTACTTCATGGAATGGAAAGGGCTGCGTGATGAGTTGCAGGAGTTGTGGCCCATTCCACAAACACCGACCGAAGCTCAGACCCAGCGGGACCAACTCTGCCTCTTCACTCTTCTCAACGGCCTCGCTCCAGAGTTTGCCACAACGGCAACCGAACTGCTCGCTAGCTCGTCGATGCTGGAGATCCCACAGGTGTATCACCGGCTCAGCAAGGCCCAGCGGGCTCTTCCTCCTCCCGCCCCCGTTATTGACCCCTCAGCTCTCGTCGTTCATGGCGGTGGCCGCTCATCTGGTCCTCGTGGACGTGGTCGTGTGGACAGTCGTCCACGTCCCCTCTGTCACCACTGTGGCAAGGTTGGCCACACGATCGGCCGATGTTGGGTCCTGCATGGACGTCCATCTCAGCGCCCGCGACAGGGACAAACAGCGGTCCAGGAAGCGCCATCGGCAGTCGCCACTCTTCCCCACTCTCTGGACCTTTCGATGGCCGACATCCGGCTGACTCATGATCCTCGGGACTCTGCCGAACCCGGCCCATCAGCGGCTTCTATAGCCCATTCTGCTCACTCCACTGCCTTTGTCGGCCGTCGCTCCCTTGCCTGGATGTTGGACTCAGGTGCCTCCGACCACCTCACCGGTGATGCTGGTATGTTGACCTCTTACTGCCCTTATACCGGTTCCTCAACCATCACTGTCGCTGATGGCTCCACTATCCCGATTGCGGGCTTCGGCGCATGCTCTCTGACTCTGTCGATTCACCTACCCATTGTGGCACATGTGCCCCGCAGTCCGTTTAATCTTCTTTCCATCAGTAAGCTGACAAAAGATTATAACTGTGCTGCCATATTTACCTCATCTGGTGTTGTTTTTCAGGAGCAGACAACGAACCGAGAACTTGGTAGAGGCCGACTTCGGGACGGGGTCTACATGTTCGATGCACCAGCACCCATCGCTTGCTCATCTACCTCTTCTCGAGCATTGGATCTTCATTCCCGGTTGGGACATCCGCCGGCATCCACCATTCATCAGCTTTTTCCAGAGTTTCGTCGGAGTCTATCTTTTCATTGTGAGTCCTGTACTTTTGCAAAACATCATCGCACTACATACCTTCCTCGGGTGGATACACGGGCCTCAAACCCTTTTGATCTGGTTCATTCAGATGTTTGGGGTCCTTGTACCATTACGAGTCATTTGGGATATAAATATTATATATCTTTAATCGATGATTATTCGCGAATGACTTGGCTTTACCTCCTTCGAGAACGCTCCGACGTGTTTTCCACCTTCCAAAACTTTTATGCTGAGATTCAGAATCAATTTTCAATCTCGGTCAAATGTCTCCGCTCGGACAATGGGCGTGAGTATCTCTCCACTTCCTTTCGGCAGTTTCTCCAGACGAAAGACATCCTTCATCAGACCTCCTGTCCTGATACACCCCAGCAGAATGGTGTGGCCGAGCGGAAACACAGACATATTCTGGAGACTGCTCGTGCCCTCCTCTTTCACCGCCAGGTGCCTCTGCAGTTTTGGGGCGATGCCATTCTCACCGCCACCTACCTGATTAACCGTCTTCCTTCCACTATCCTTCGGGGGGAGACTCCTTTTAGGACTTTGTTCTCCTCTCTCCCTCTTCACTCCCTTCCCATTCGCGTGTTTGGGTGCCTCTGTTACATTTGCGACACACGTCCCGGTCTCTCCAAACTCGCTCCCAAATCCCTCCGCTGCATCTTTTTAGGCTATTCCCGCACTCAGCGCGGATATCGCTGTTTCTCCCCCAACCTACGGCGGTATGTCATCTCGGCCGACGTTGCATTTGTTGAGAGTTTTCCATTCTCACTTCCTTCTCCTCATCCTGACCCTGCCATCGATGATTGTCTTCCTCTCATCATCCATCCTCCACCGGCGTTAACCCCTGTTGACACCCATTTTGGTCAGATCTACTCCCGGCGTCCATCGACTGTATCCCCCGTCCCGGCCAATGACACTGACGCTCCCGCTTCGTCCGCTGCTCCTGCTCCGCCACCCGCGGACTTGCCCATTGCCCTTCGGAAAGGTACTCGCTCCTGCTAGAGTACTCCTCTATTTGTATCTTCATACAGGGGTTTGTCCGCTCTGGAGACAGTTTCTGTACCGCGCACGGTTGGTGAAGCCAAATCTCACCCCGGGTGGCTAGCTGCAATGCGGGATGAATTGCAGACTTTAGAGGATAACCATACTTGGGATCTTGTACCTCTTCCAGCAGGCAAACAGGCAGTGGGCAGCAAATGGATTTACACCGTCAGACTGAATCCCGATGACACTCTCCACCGCCTCAAAGTCCGCCTTGTTGCCAAAGGCTTTGCATAGACGTACGGTGTTGACTACTTTGATACCTTCTCACCGGTTGCCAAGATGACCTCTGTCCGGTTATTCATCTCTCTCGTCGCCCATCATCAGTGGCCTCTTCATCAATTGGATGTCAAGAATGCCTTCCTCCATGGCTTCCTTGAGGAAGAAATTTATCTGCAGCAGCCCCCCGGATTCTGTGCCTTCGGCGCTGAATCTCGCGTCTGCCGTCTCCGCCGCTCTCTTTACGGCCTGAAGCAATCTCCCCGTGCTTGGTTCGGCCGCTTTAGCACGGTCATTAGCGACTTTGGGCTTTCCCGCAGTATGAAGGATCACACTGTCTTCTACAGGACGAGTGCACGTGGCTGCATCTTATTGGTCGTATATGTGGATGACATCGTCATCACCGGCAACGACTCTGTGGGTATCACCCACCTCAAGGCCCATCTTCACCAACACTTCCACACGAAGGATCTTGGTCTTCTCACCTACTTTCTCGGCATCGAGGTTTCCTATTCCTCGAGCACCATCTCCCTCTGCCAACGGAAGCATGCATTGGATATATTACAGGATGCTGGGCTGACTCAGGCCACTGCGGTCGATACTCCTCTAGAGCCTGGGGAGCGGTCTCTTTATGCCTCCTCCGCACTGTACCCACATCCCGAGCGGTACCGTCGATTGGTGGGTCAACTCAATTATCTCACCATGACTCGACCCGACATATCCTGTGCAGTTGCCAAAGTCAGTCAATTTATGGCCCATCCAACCACCTCTCAGTGGGATGCTGTCATCCGCATCGCCAAGTACATCAAGCGCGATCCTGCCCGCGGTCTTCACTACTCCCAGCATCCTCATTAGCATATTGAGGCCTTCTGCGATGCTGATTACGCTGGCTGCCTTGCCACTCGGAAATCTACATCTGGGTTTGCCATATTCTTGGCAGACAATCTCATTTCTTGGCGAAGCAAGAAACAGACGGTCGTCTCTCGCTCCAGTGCCGAGTCTGAGTACCGTGCTATGGCCACCGTCACTACCGAGATCTTATGGCTTCAACAACTCCTCCAGGAGCTTGACTTTCCTCAGCAGACTTCTGCTCACATATAGTGTGACAATCAGGCAACCACTAAAATTGCTTCGAATCCCGTTTTCCATGAACGCACGAAGCATATAGAGGTGAACTGTCACTTTCTTCGCCACCATCTGGAGCACAAACATGTCAGCTTTAGCCACATTTCAACGGCGGACCAGCTTGCTGACATCTTCACCAAAGGCCTCCCTGGTGCTTGCCTTGCCTCGCTCAGTTCCAAGCTGGGGATCCACCACATCTGACACCCAGCTTGAGGGGGAGTATGTCTTGGTCTTGTGTGGTGTCATCTTATTCTTTTTTGTGGGACTCGTTGTCCAAGCTGGGCCTGTCCAGCTTGAGGGGGAGTGTTAAACCCTCTTTTGTATTATTATGGGTATTTCTGAGTCCCACATCGGAATACTCCTTTGTATCTTTCGCCGTATCATTCTATAAAAGTAGGCCCCCACCTTACCTTGATAGTAAGGGGGTTTCCCCATTTTACATTATTATTTAACAAGTTGAATAAATATTATTCTCGTACGTAGTTTAATAATTATTCATGTATGGCTGATCACATATAAATATTTATTTGCTATTTAATAAATATAATATTTATTTATTTATTGGTGAATAATGCAATGAGATTTTTTTAATAAATAAAGTCATTATTCAAGGTCTGATAAAAATTATGAAGAAATGGCGGACCGGGTTTTAGGTCTGGTGAGAAATAATAAATATTGAATATTATTTGATTAAATAATATTTAATTATAATTCCCAAGTTAAAGCACATGTCGAGAAATAATGATATTATTATTATTATTTGACATGGGGTTTCGTTAGGATTAAATAAATAATTAAGGGCACTTATGCAATTATTTTATTTTAACCCTAACGATATGTAAACCCGGTTATGTTATTTTCTCATTAAGCCAATTCATTTGTCTTGGTTGTGCACAACGGATTTGGAGAAACCTCTAAGCCTAGCGAGCTCCCTTCTCCAAGAACGCTTCCAAGAACGGAGAGCAATCCTCCTCCATCGGATCAAGGAGAATGCTTTGGAAGCGGTTCTCAAAGCGATCAAAAGAAAAACAACGCTAACGCAAGGATATACCGTGATAGCATTCGGAGATTCATTCTGCAACGTCTGGAGATTCGTGGTACACGTGTGGATCATTGCTAAAAGAAATCTACACTTGGTTTCTACAACGCAACAACGGTGCACAACAGATTTGTCACCGGATCAATCAATGAAGAAAAAATTCCAATAAAGGTAATTCTTTATTTAACTAAATTAATTATAAATAATATGCGACGATCCTCTCTGGTTTCGGCGTGATTTCCCTTGTCTGTTTTCTTTGATTCAATTCCGTAGATCTTGGCATTTATCGTCGTTTAGATCTCGGATTGATCATTGATCATGACAAAAGAAATGTTGAGCACCGCCCATCGCACGCTTTCGTTGTGCCCGGAACCTACAAGCGGTATCAGAGCGGTCACAAAATTATTTATAATTATTTATAGATCGTTGGTGATTTACGCATTTTAATTTAGTTTTTCAATTCAAGTTTGATCGTTCTTTTAATTCAAATCACGAGATCTGCTTCTTTCTCCTTCGTTTCTCGTAGATCTAATCGAAATGATTAATTTTATGATTAAAATAAAATCGAGAAACTCATCCGGAGGTGCCAAGGTTTCTGGCCGGACAACACCAGACTACACGTCGTGTAACCGGAGTTACACGCCGTGTAGTCATGTTCAATGCATCAGAATTGATTTGGAAATCAATTCAAGATTATGCATTGATTATTGCATTAATTACACACTTAATGCACCGCGTGTTGACCAGAATTTAATAGTGCACGACCAGCCGGACTATGGTGACCATGTAACTCAGAGTTCACAATACGTGTGGCCTGTTGGACACGCCGTGCACTCCAAATTTTTCGAGGCACGGATTACACGCCGAGTTCCTAGGCGTGTGTCTCGGATAAACGGTGAGGGGTGTACACGACGTGTAAATCGGATCTACACGCCGTGTACTTATACCAAGTTACGCAGATTTAAAATTTATTTATTTTATTATGTAAACCTTGAGACATGTACTTGTGTGTGGTCGTAAAGATAGGACACACCATGTGATAGGTTTTAATATTCATAAATATTTAAATGTTTAATTAATATCTGCGTAATGTTCAGATCTGCATATCATGTATGAGTTGTATTACAAGTTGTTACTCTACGTGCATTTAAGCATAACACGTGACCGAAAAATCATGTAATTCGTTTAATCATCCGTGAAGTATACGTTGTGAAAGTATGTGATAAGTCGTGTATGCTATATGTCACAAGAGTAAAACAGTATATGAGTATAATACACGTTGGGCAGAATCAGGCGTGTATTCACCGTGTTGCCTCCAAAGTACATTTATGTACAAAGTTAATTTTAAATGAATTTATTTAATTTGTTTAAAATTAAAATGGATGAGAATCTCAAGGAAATTCGGATGAGAATTAAGATAAAAGGATTGATTAATTAATGATAATAATTAATCAATTCGAGCGCGATTTATCTCAAATAAGAACGATTAATAATTGAATGGTAGTTTTATTAAATGCGTAATTCGTTGCATGCATGTAGATGATCATGAGCTAGATTAGACCTTTTGTATGTGATTGGTTTCATTTAATTTATTATTAAATTAAATTGTTGGCTTGCGTGTCTTCTCTCCTTTCATGATGTAGGGTCTGCGTGCTCATGGTTTCTTTTATGTAACCCCCTTTTTCTCCTTACTTGCGTTTGAGTAAAAGACATAGGTAATGGATGAAGCTCCCAAGCTAGTAGAGGCGGTTCAAGTTCGAAGCTGAGGCGAAACCAATCCGAGGAAATACATAGGTGAACAGGTGGAAAGTTGCAACACGAATCTTAATTGGTTCAAGGTGTTTTTTTCCCTAGGTTAACGGTTAGTTTATCAACCGCTAGATAAACTAACCACTAGTAAGAGCTCATGATCATACCGCTTCATTATTTTATTTCTGTCAGTTACATGGTTATTTCATTATGGATGTTTTGTCGCGATCACATAATTAATGAATTAACAAGCATGCAAGATAGAACTAAAATAAACCGGCTTATGCATAAATATTATCTAAGACATGTTTAATCAGTTAAGTAAATCCACTTAATATTAACAAGCATGCGATAAAGATAATAATTGACAATTTATGCATAAAAGGATAAAATCCCTCAATTAATTATATTAAGTCAGTATAGCCTTCCATTACTTCAGTTAAAATCGAACCATAGTTCAAAGTGCTTGACCAACTCAAGTTGGGGTGCTTTCAATTATCGGGAAATTTTAACTTGAAGTTTTGGGTTGACTTAACTTAGTTCACATAAAGGGTTGACTGCCCAAGCAGGACTTGGTGTAATTGAGAGTCGAAAGTTGAGGAAACCCAATTAAGGATTTCAGGATTGGGGAGTCCACTCAGCAGATCAAGGAACTTTGAGTTAATGCAGTTGACATTTGGAATGCCTACCATTCAAGTTACTTGACAAACTCAAGTTGGGGTAATGAGAAGGGGAATATGGATCATTGCCACTAGAATGTCCAAACAATAGGATATTCTGAAGCCAATGGTGAGGGCTTTTGGGTTTCGACAAAATAACGAGAGACTAATAAATATAATATTTATTTATTTGTCTAAATTTTAAAGTACTAAAATTCTGCTTATCTTATTTTGTAGAAATGACAATAAAATGACGACAAACATATCATTGCAATCCATACTTGAGAAAGAAAACATTCTCATCGACACAAATTTCCAAGAATGACATGTGTCATCCTTCTCCATGAAAGGAAATTGTATGTGCTGGAAAACCTTTTCCAATTGTGCCTAGTAATGAGGCAAGTGATGAAGAATTCTCTCTATAAGAAACATCTGAATGATGCTACATATGTTCAATGTTTCATGCTATCATCCATGTCCAATGAGCTTTTGAACCAACATGAGGATATGGATGCCTATAGCATGATGTCTCAACTTCAGGATCTTTATCAAGAGAATTCGAGACAAGAGAGGTACGAGATCTCCAATGCTTTGTTTACAACTAAGCTTGGAGAGTCTGCGCCAGCTGGACCTCATATAGTCAAGTTTATTGGCTATATTGAACGCCTGAATCGGGAGACGACAGTCTGTTTCTTGCTGCGCCCAAAGATGAGGTTGCCGGCTAAGAACACAACAAACCCAGAAGTAGATTTTCGGGTAGCAAGACAACCAGCATAATCAGCATCACAGAAGGCCTCAATATTCTGATGAACGTGGTGAGAGTAGCGAAGACCACGGGCAAGGTCTCGCTTGATGTTTTTGGCGATGCGGAGTACAACATCCCACTGAGAGGTGGTCGGATGCTCCATGAATTGGCTCACTTTGCCAACAACGCAAGTAATGTCGGGACGAGTCATGGTGAGATAGTTGAGTTTGCCCACCAGTCGACGATACCACTCTGGGTGTGAATACGGTTCTGAGGAGTCATAGAGAGACCGTTCCCCAGGCTCAAGAGGAGTGTCAACGGCGGTGACCTGTGTCATCCTAGCATCCTGTAGAGTATCCAAAGCATATTTCCGTTGACAAAGAAAGATTGTGTCCGAGAACGGGAAACCTTGATGCCAAAGAAGTATGCGAGAGGGCCGAGATCTTTGGTGTTGAAGTGCTGGTGAAGATGCCCCTTGAGGTGGGCGATACCAGCAGAGTCACTCCCGGTGACGATGATATCATTCACATACACGACCAACAGGATGCAGTCGGTGGATGTCGTCCTGTAGAACATGGTGTGATCCTTCATACTGCGGGAGAACCCAAAGTCGGTGACGACGGTGCTGAATCGGCCAAATCAAGCACGATGAGATTGCTTGAGACCGTATAGAGAGCGGCGTAGTCGACAGACTTGGGACCCGTAGCCAGAGGCGCAAAATCCGGGGGGCTGCTGCTGATAAACCTCTTCCTCAAGAAATCCATGGAGGAAGACATTCTTGACGTCCAGTTGATGAAGCGGCCAGTGATGATGAGCAGCCAAAGAGATGAATAATCGAACAGATGCCATCTTGGCAACTGGAGAGAAGGTGTCAAAATTACTGACACCATATGCCTGAGCAAAGCCCTTGGCCACAAGTCAGGCTTTGAGTTGATGGAGAGTGCCATCGACATTCAGATGGGCCGTGTAAATCCATTTACTGCCGACCGCCTGTTTACTGACAGGGAGGGGAACCGGATTTCAAGTATGATTGTCTTCTAGAGCCTGCAATTCATCTCTCATCACTTGCAACCACCCCGAATGAGATTTGGCCTCGCCAACTGTGCAGGGAATAGATATCGTTTCCAGAGCTGACAGACCTCTGTATGAAGATATAAATAGAGGATTGTTCTGACAAGAACGAGTACCTTTCCGTAGTGCAATAGGCAGGTCGTCCGATGGCGGTGCAGGAGCATCAGACGAAGCTGGGAGGGTGGGACGCTATTGGGGAGGAACCCCGTCGGGGCAGAGCGCAACCGCTGGGAGGGAGGGCGGGACTCTTTCGGGAGGGACGGGGGCACCGGGTTGCGTCGCGATGGAGGGGCGCAAGGAGCTGGGAGTGGCGCAGAGCGGGAGTCGGGGCGACGAGATGCGACGCGACAGAGGGGAGCCGGGAGCGTCGCCGGGAGGGAGCCGCGGAAGGCGGGAGCCGGGAGTGTCCTCGGGAGGGAGGCCGATGGAAGGCTGGCTGTGGGGAGAGCGACACCGCGGGAGTGAGGGGCCGCTTGGAATGGGCGGGAGGGATTTGACGCCGGGCATCGGGAGAGCCGCTGGAAAGCGGGAAGGAGGGTCGCGATGGGAGGAGCGGGTCGCCTAAGGGAGGCGGGGCTGATCGTGCTCGGATGATGCCGGAGGGAGCAACACGACGAGGGAGGGAGCCGAAAGCGTCGCTGGGAGGGAGCCGCGGCGAGCGGAGGAGGCGGGGCCGGCCACAGAGGGTGGGGGGGGCGCTGTGAGAAACCGCAGAGGCGGTGAAACAAAAAATGGATCGGAAAAAAAAATAATTTTCCTTTGATACCATGTAGAATGGGAAACCGCTTTACCTCAAGTGAGGCGGAGACCTTTTATAGATTGAGAAAAAAAGAATACATACAGAAGTATTCCGATGTGGGACTCGGAAATACCCAAAATAATAGAGGGTTTAACAGTTGACAATGATGAACCTTTATCCTATAAGGAGGCAATAGAAAGTTCATAAGCTGCAAGATGATAAAAAGCCATGAATTTTTGAAATAGATTCCATGTATCAAAACCAAGTTTGGGTTCTGGTCGATCCGCCAATTTATGTAAAGCTTGTTGGATGCAAATGGGTATTCAAGAGGAAACTGGACATGGAAGGTAAAGGAAATACCTATAAAGCAAGGCCATTGGCTAAATGGTTTAAACGTCAAGGAATTTACTACGATGAAACCTTTTCGCCAATTTCCATGTTTAAATCCATTAGAATTCTACTTGCTATAACAGATTACCATGACTACGAGATTTGACAGATGGATGTCAAAACTGCATTCCTTAATGGGAACTTTCAGGAAAATGTCTATATGACACGACCAGAATGGTTTGTGACTTCAAGTGATGCCAAAAGGATTTGCTAGTTGCAGAGATCCATTTATGGATTGAAGCAAACATCCAGTCATGGAACATTCGATTTGATGAAGCCATAAAATAATTTGGCTTCATTAAGAACAAATGTGAGCTGTATGTTTACAAGAGGTTTAGTGGAAAGACGGTCGTTATCCCAGTAGTATATGTTGATAACATATTACTTATTGGAAACAATATACCAATCTTACAGTTAGTTAAGGACTGGTTAAACAAGTGTTTCTCCATGAAAGACTTACGTGAAACAACCTACATTCTAAGGATCAAAATCATTCGTGATAGATTCAAGAGGCTGCTTGGACTAAGTCAAAGTACATATGTTGACCGGATATAAAAGAGATTTAGTATGGAACGATCTAAGAGGAGATTGGTTTTAGTGTCGCATGATTTACATCTTTATAAGAAAATGTATCCTCAGACACAACAAGAGAAAGAGAGAATGAGTAAAATCTCATACACTTCGGCGATAGGATCAATCATGTATGTCATGTTATGTACTAGACTTGATGTTGCCTATGCATTGAGCATGATATACAGATATCAAGCAGATCTAAGAGAACATTGAACTACTGTTAAGGCTATCCTCAAGTATCTGAGAAGAACTAAGGATATGTTCCTGGTGTATGGAGGAGATGAGGAGCTGGTCATCAGGGGTTATACTGATGCTAGTTTTCAGACATATCAAAATGATCTGAAGTCGCAATCAGGATATGTTTTCTATCTAAATGGAGGAGCTGTGAGCTGGAAGAGTTCAAAGTAGTTAGTTGTCGCTGATTCTACAACGGAGTCAAAGTACATAGCGCCTTCTGATGCAGCCAAGGAAGCCGTTTGGATTCAGAACTGTGTCCAGGAGCTTGATGTGGTACCTAGCAGTAAAGACCCTATCAAATTGTATTGCGATAATACTGTAGCGATGACTCTTGCAAAAGAGCTAATGTCACACCAACGGACAAAACACATACTCCAGAAGTATCACCTCTTGAGGGATTTCTATCAGAGGGTGAAGTTGCAGTAAACGGAGTACCCACAGAAGAGAACGTGGCGAACCCCTTGATTAAAGTTCTATCTCAGCAGAAACATGAGTATCATGTGAGAGTTAGCGGATTGAAAGTTGTTAACAGTTGGCTCTAGTGCAAGTGAGAGTCTGTTGGAGTTGGGGCCCTAGAACCAACTTCTGTGTACTTTATGAAAAACATGTATTCATTGTTTTGAATATTAGTAAACTATTTATCACATCATGATTGTTCTTCTCTGTGACACAGTATGTGATAATGTTCTAAGAGTAGTTGTTGTACTAAAAGGTCATAGCAGTTACCCGCTATGATGAGAGCCTGGAAGTGCTTCGACACTATTCTTGAATAAATGTTCTATAGCTGGATGATATCATTTGATGGACACAAATGATACAGGCTATCTGGGGTGAAGACTCATAGGACTTTGAGTCACCTTCTCATAGTGTACGTCCTTGGTAATATCCAGTAGAATATTATGAGAACGAGACCCATCAGTAGGAAATTCACATTTATGTGTCATTGGATGTTTCTATCTGCAGACGTGTGTATTGGTTTTTAGACTTTAAGATTATTATTAATGAATATTATGAGTCGCGCACTTAGATGTATCGATGAAAACCGTGACGACAGATGTTCGCGGCGGAGTAGGATATGCTGGGTGTGTTATGAGTAATACTGCATTAATGAATATTGTGAGAAAGGATTTGTACTTTCTGTTTATTAACAAAAGCTGATATCTCATGCCATTTGATGGAAACGATATAGCCTAAATAAATCCATGACTATGGTGTTTTAAAGGCAAATTCATTTTCCGAGAAGTCAAAGAAATAGACATCGAGCACATAGGTTGATGACATTAGCATACAACCTATTTGATTAGATATATCGAGATAAAGAGATTATATTACATAGTAAACTTCCGTATGAGGTGACATATCGTTGCGACATTAACTTCTTTCTCTCTAGTGCCTTGGCGTGTTTCGAGACGCTAACCTTGGACTTTAGGCTGCTTCGCCTAATGCCACTGAGAAAGAGGCCTAGAGGGTCACACACTAAGTGTATCCAGAATCTCAGAGAAATAATATATATTATTATTTAACAGGTTGAATAAATATTATTCCCGTACGTGGTTTAATAATTATTTATGTATGCTTGATCGCATATAAATATTTATTTTCTATTTAGTAAATATAATATCTATTTATTTATTGGCGAATAATGTAGTGATATTTATTTAATAAATAAATAGTCATTATTTAAGATCCGATAAATATTATGGAGGAATGACGGACCGCGTTTTAGGTCCAATGAGAAATAATAAATATTGAATATTATTTGATTAAATAATATTTAATTATAATTTGCAAGTTAAGCGCATGTCGAGAAATAATGATATTATTATTATTATTTGAGATGGGGTTTCGCTAAGATTAAATAAATAATTAAGGGCACTTTTGAAATTATTTTATTTTAACCATAGCGATATATAAACCCAGCTATGTTATTTTTTCATTAAGCCAATTCATTTGTCTTGGTTGTGCGTAACGAATTTGGAGAAATTTGTCAAGTCTAGAGAGGTCCCTTCTCCAAGAACACTCCCAAGAACGAAGAGCAATCCTCCTCCATCGGATTAAGAACGCTTTGAAAGTGGTTCTCGAAGCGATCAAAGACAGACGATGCAAGCACAAGGATCTACCGTGCTAGCACTTGGAGATTCCTTCGACAACGTCTGGAGATTCGTGAAACACGTGTGATCACCGTTAGAGAAAATCTACATTTGATTTCTACAACGCAAGTGCACCGCAGATATGTTGCTGGATCCATCAACGAAGACAAAATTCCATCAAAGGTAATTCTTTATTTAATTAAATTAATTATAAATAATATGTGACGATCCTCCCTTTGGTTTCGGTGTGATTTCCGTTGTCTGTTTTCTTTGATTCAATTTCGTAGATCTCGGTGTTTATCGTTGTTTAGATCTCAGATTGATCATCGACAATGACAAAAGCAATGTTGGCCATTGCCCATTGCACGCTTCTGCTGCGCCTGGAACCTATATTTTTAACATGGATTACATGAAGACTTTTGGAGTTAGGTGTGTGTCCACAATTTGGACACACGCTTGCTGGCAACACGGCTTGCTCGCCATGTCTAGCTCGTTTTCATGGGAGGTGAAGGCGCTCAGCTCTGCGACGGTGGGTCGTAAAATTTTAATAAGGTACGCGGAGCTTAACCATGGTAGCCACTTGACCGTCCAGGGGCATACTTGCCGACCAGAACCATTCCGCAACCCGTTTTACGGGTGGAGTCTGCCGACAATGGAGTTCGACAGGAGGTTGCCAGTTACACAGCCTCGGGCGGGCGAGGAATTATGACACACGAGTGGGAGGATCGACTGCGCAAGGGCTTGTGTTTTCAGTGCGGAATGCCCTATAGTCCCATGCACAAGTGTACCGAACCAAACCTGAGGGTGTTGTTGAGAGAGGGGGATGATGGCTCTGCGGATGGGGACGTGGAGTGGGGCACGAACGTTGACCGACACAATGAGGCACCGACTCCATTCATTCAGTCTCGCGGACAAGATTGATTTCAAGGGGCGGCGAGTGATAGAAACTGAGTCAGGGCCTAGAGAATAATAAGGGTAAAAGTGTCTTTGTAAGGGGAAGTATGTTTTGGGGGGGGGGACCAGCTAGGTCCACGTGTTATTAGTGTAGGTTTCGGACGCAGTAGAAGTGTAGGATGGACGTGTATCCAACTTTGCAAATTGCCACAATCGATGATTAATTCGGGATTAATACGACGATGAACGCCAGTATCCACAGAATTGAATCAAAGATAAAAGACAGAGGAGAGATCTCGGAACCGAGAAGAGATGATCAACATATTTTGTTTATAATTAATTTAATTAAATTATAGAATTACCTCCAAGGTGATTTTTTCTTCATTGATGCGTCCGAGCACGGGTCTGAGGTGCGGCTTCGTTGCGATGTAGAATCCAAGGATAAGAATCCTCTAGTGGTGATCCACACGTGCTCAACGTATCTCCGGATGTAGCCGAAGGAGTCTCCGGGTGCTAGTGTTGAAGATCCTTGCGCTTGCGATGTCCGCCTTTGATCGCCTTGAGAATCGCTTCCAAAGCGTTCTATTTGATTCGGTGGAGGAGGATCTCTCTCGTTCTTGAAAGCGTTCTTGGAGAGGGAAGAGTTCTCTAAGCTCGAAAGCTTTTCTCCAAGGATGTTGTGCCCACAACAATTAGTTAGCCGGTGGAATGACCCCTTGGCTTATGTAGAGAATAATAACATAACGGAGAATTTAATTTACTAGATAATAATAAATAATTAGCACAGGTGTCGTTACTTAATTTATTATTCCATGTGAAAACCCTATGTCAAATAATAATAGCAATGCTATTATTTCCATGACATGTGCTTAACGAATTTAATTTACCAGGTAATAATAAATAATTAGCACAGGTGTCGTTACTTAATTTATTATTCCATGTGAAAACCCTATGTCAAATAATAATAGCAATGCTATTATTTCCATGACACGTGCTTAACGAATTTAATTCACCAGGTAATAATAAATAATTAGCACAGGTGTCGTTACTTGATTTATTATTCCATGTGAAAATCTCATGTCAAATAATAATAACAATGCTATTATTTTCATGACACGTGCTTAACTTGCACGTTATATTTAAATATTATTTAACCAAAATAATATTTAATATTATTTCTCACCGGACCCATAACTTGGTCCGCCAATCCTTCTCAAAATTTATCGGGTCTTGAATAATGACTATTTATTTATTAAATAAATATAACTGCATTATTCGCCGATAAATAAATATTACGTCCGCAATATATTCTCTTGAATAACCAGCGACGAAATAAATGCGATCATTCATACTTGAATAATTATTAAACCACAACTGGGAATAATATTTATTCAATTTGTTAAATAAATAAATCATTTAACTGAGATATTGATTATATTTATTCAATTTGTTAAATAAATAAATCATTTAACTGAGATATTGATTATATTTAGTGTGTGACCCTCTAGGCCTCTTTCTCGTTGACATTAGACGGACTTGCTTAAAGTTTAAGATTATTGTCTAGCAACGGGTCAAGACACCCAAAAGAAAGAAGTTGATGTTGCAATGATATGTCACCTAGGATGTTGTGCCTACAACAATTGGTTAGCCGGTGGAATGACCCCTTGACTTATATAGAGAACAATAACATAACGGAGAATTTAATTCACTATGTAATAATGAATAATTGGTACAGGTGTCATTACTTAATTTATTATTCAATGTGAAAACCCTATGTCAAATAATAATATTAATGCTATTATTTCCATGACATGTGCTTAACAAATTTAATTCACTAGGTAATAATAAATAATTAGCACAGATGCCGTTACTTAATTTATTATTCCATGTGAAAACCCCATGTCAAATAATAATAACAATGCTATTATTTTCATGACATGTGCTTAACTTGCACGTTATATTTAAATATTATTTAACCAAAATAATATTTAATATTACTTCTCACCGGACCCATAACTTGGTCCGCCAATCCTCCTCAATATTTACCGAGCCTTTAATAATGACTTTATTTATTAAATAAATATAATTGCATTATCCGTCGATAAATAAATATTTCGTCCGCAATATATTCTCTCGAATAACCAACGACAGAATAAATGCGATCAATTATACTTGAATAATTATTAAACTGCTATCGGGAATAATATTTATTTAACTTGTTAAATAAATAAATTATTTAACTGAGAACTGGCTATACTTAGTGTGTGACTCTCTAGGCCTCTTTCTCGTTGGCATTAGGCGAGCTTGCCTAAAGTCCGAGATTATTGTCTAGCAACGGGTCAAGACACCCAAGAGAAAGAAGTTGGTGTTGCAACGATATGTCAGCTCATACGAACGCTTACCGTGTAATATAATCCTTTTGCCCTGATATCTCCAATCAAGCGGGTTGCATACAAGCGCCATCAACCCATGTGCTCGATTTCTTGGTCTTTGACTTCTTGGAATTGAACTTGCCTAGTGAACACCATGACCATGGATTTAATTAGGCTATATGATTTCCATCAAAGGGCCTGAGATATTTAATTCCGTAGAAGTGACAAATCTTTTCTCGCATTATTCATTAATGCAGTATTACTCGTGACACACCCAACATATCCTACCTCGCCGCAAACATCTGTCGTCACAGTTTTCGTCAATACATCTAAGTGCGTGAGTCATAATGTCCATTAATAATAATCTTAAAGTCTAAGGACCAATACACACATCCGCATATAGGAACTTCCAATGACACTTATGAATGTGGATTTCTTACCGACGGGTCTTGTTATCATAATATCCTCTTGGATATTGCCAAGGGCGCACACCATGAGAAGGTGCCTTAAAGTTTCATGAGTCCCCACCCCTGATAGCTTGTATCATTTTTGTCCCTTCAAATGATATCATCCGGCCATACAACATATATTCAAGAATAGTGTTATGACACTTTCGGGTTCTCATCATAGCAGAGATCCACTATTACTTTTTAGTGCGACAGCTATTCTTAGGACATTATCACATACTATGTCACGCAAAAGAATAATCATGATGTGATAAAGAGTTTATAAATATTCATCCAATGAATACAGGTTTATCATAAAGTACAAAGAAGTTGGTTTTTAGGGCACCCAACTCCAACAATTAGTAGAGAGGGGAGTCGTGACAAGTAGGAGCAGAGAGAGTAAATATATTGAAGGCGTTGAGACTGCTGGATTGAGAGTCCTATCATATTGTCAAACGCAGCCCTGGTGCTTTTCTGACACTTATTTAAGTGGTTAGCTTTTGTAATTGAAAATTGTTTTTTTTTTCAGAAAGAGATCCACTACCACTTGTTTTTTTAAACTGTTTATCATTAGTGATAAGTGATATATGCAGTTTTCAAGAGATGTTGTCAAACGGAATATAAACAGTTTTCAATAAGTGGTGCCAAATGGACCTTATATGCATTCTCACATAACACCCTATTGTTTCAAAATAAAGAAGGAAATGTTTTTAATTTCTTCTTTTGGAGCCGAAGCATCATAATCACATGTGTTTTTTATTTACTATGAATCTGACTCATTGATGGCAGGGGCATGGTGCTGGGTCTTACATGTTTACTGGACCGTCTGATGTATGGCTCATGGATCTTTGTGCCTCTCAATTTTCTCAAATTTAATTTTCTTTCATCCGGCGGAGATTATTACGGAACTCACAAGTGGCATTGGTACTTCACTCAGGGATTTCCTGTTATGGTCTTCACCTTCTTGCCATTCACCATAGCTGGAATCATCCAGGCTAGGCACTGGAAACTTGCCGGCCTTATTGCATGGGTTTTAGGAGTTTATAGTCTGTTGGGTCACAAAGAATTCAGGTACCCTATTTCTTTGATAAACATGACCTAGGTTTCGTTTGACCAAGCTCTTTAAGAACTGTCTGTGGGACTTATTGCTTGTGATAAGTGCTTATTGCAGTCTGCTTTTGGCACTTATCACTTATGATAAGTGCTTCTGAATAAGCCTCTGTTTTAAAGCACATATGGGAAACTGCTTATAGCACTAATAACTTGTGATAAGTGCCTTTGTATAGGTCTTTGCAGATTGCTTATTGAAGAAGTGGTTTTCTGGTATTTATTCAAGTAGTTTTCTCCAGGAATTTAAGTTTAAGCAGTTTTTCTGCAACAGAACAAATACCTCTTATTTTTTCAAATTCCTTATTATAAGTGACAAGCGCTATAAGCATTTTTCTGAAAGTGTTGTCAAACGGAGCCTAAATAAGTGTTCTTTGAGAAACAAAACAAACACCACTTATTTTTTCAAGCTGTTTTAGTCTCTGTTTGACCAAACTTATTGAAAACTACTTATCATTTGTAATAATTGTTCCTGTATAAGTGTGTGCTTTTCTGCCGCCTATTTAAGTGGTTTTCTTTAGGAATTAAGAGTCTGTTTAAACGTCATTTTTGAAAACTTATGATTAGTGCTTCTTTATAAGTGTTTCCAGATTGCTTATTAAAAAAAAAATACTTTTATACGCCTTATTTGAGTGGTTTCTTTAGGAATATATGGTCAGGTTGACATCACTTATTGAAAACTGTTTATAGCACTTATCACGTATGATAAGTTGATAGAGCCCGTACCTGGCCACAACCGGCACAACTGGGAAGCACCTGACCCATACCTGGCCAGTACCTGGGAAGCACTTTCTAGAAGGGGGCATAAGGGTCACTGTAGAGGAAACTATAGCTAGTCACAGCTGGCACAGCTGACTTGTTTGTGGCAGGTCCCCACGACTGTTAGGGGTTCCAGGGGAGAGAGGCTGTTTAAAGGAGGGGGCTGGAAAGAGAGAGAAGGCAGCAAGGAATTTGTTAATCTCAGGGTTTGCCGGACGGAAGAGCATAAAAGGCCCTCTCGAGAATTTCTCTCATCTTCTATTCTTCTTTGTTAGGAATGTGGGTGAGGGCTGTTAGTGTGGGAGACTGTCCATGTGTGAGGCTGCAGTAGGTAGGGTGTGTGAGCTGTAGCAAATGTAGTATTCTACTTGGAGGTTAGGGCAATTGTGGGTTGTTGCGTTTGGTTGGGGTAATAAATTGGAGTGAGGCTGCTGGAAAGGGATACAAATCATTTGGGACTTCTGCTTGGTAGCAACGGGGAGGTGTCGGGCCTGGGGCGGTCTCGCCTTGGCTCTCAGCAGAGTGGTCTTCTTTCGACGAGTTCTTCTCCATCTTCTCCCTTACCGTACTTCCATTTCTTCTTCTTCTTCTGGAAAAACACAAGTGCCTAAGCTGTTTGTTCTGTTTTCTTCTGCTGTTCTACGTACCAGTTAGGTTAGAGTCCTGACAATTGGTGCTTTCATTGAGAGTTGATTCGGTTGCTTGGAGGACGATCGTGGTGTGATGAACTCAAGGAAAGAGAGAGATCCGGAATGCTGCTGGCCGGATGTTGGTTGATGACCTGGAAGGCTTCGTTGGAGCAGTTGGAACAGAGCAACAAGTCTGTTTTTCGGAAATAGCCGGACAGGACGCAAGACTTGACGGATGCATGGAAAAAATTCATTCTTCGGACTGGAGAGAGACAGAGCACTTGAGGTAGCTACATGAGCTACAGGTGATGATGTAGGAGTATCAAACGTCTTAAGAAATCTTGGCTAAGTTGCAGGTGGAGGACGCGAGACAGTGCCGTGAGGACGTGAGGCAGCGCCATGAGGACCTGCAGTTTGTGCTGACACAGCTCCGGGAACTTGCAGAGTTATTTGTTCAACATCGTTCCAAGGAGAACCATGAATTTTTTTTGGAATGGCCTGTCGAGGTAATTCTTGATCCGAGCTTCACCGTGGATATGCTGGAAAAGGACACTGGGGATGAGCTGATAATTCTTGGTCTGTTTTCAACCTCTTGTTGTGGATGGATCGGGTTTGAGACTTCTGCTAGCTGCACTAGATTGCTGAGGATTGGGGAAATATGTCTCGCCATCCTTCCTTTGCGACCAGGACACAGGAGATGAACATAATGTTCCGGAAGAGTTTGATTCTGGTTCTGCAGAGGAAGTTGTTGCAGATGCAGGAGTTTCTGTTAGTGAGCTAAGTTCTGCCCTTGGCGACGATTTAGTCCGCAAAGAGCGTAGTGCTTTTGCCGGAAGCTGTGAGACTCATGTTTGGCCAGTAATAAGAGCAGCATCTACTTGCTGGTCTGAAATTTGTGTTAGTTTTGCCGTTACTGAGGAGGATGTTTGCATGTTGGTCCAGAATCTGTTACAACATGGCTGTATTTGCTCTTTAATATTGTCCATGGCTACTGCGGTACTGAAGACAAATTTATTTGAACTTTGTTTGAAGAAATCCAACTTTTTCTGTTAGCGGAATAAAGAAACACATGATTCCAGAGTTGTCTCCTTGGGTTCATGCTCCCAGAATCCGGTAATACATGCTGGAGTTGCTTGGCTATTTATACTTTTCTTCATGTTAGCAAGTTATACAAGCTGGTGTTGCTTGACAACTTCTGCTGCTCTTGAACACATGCTGTTTTACGTGAGTGGAAAATATCCAGTGGAGGTGGTAGCAGCAATGCATTCATGTCTTCTGAACACACCAATTATCAATTTGTTGTCAATGCTGTTTGTTTTGAAGAGGCCTTGGACAGATTTGCACAGCTCTTTATCAAAACATTGATGTTAGCGACTACTCAACATTGATATCTGGAATACATTGGAGATTCTACCAAAAGGAAGTTGCCTGGATACAAGAATGGAGCTTAAAAAATTTTATGAAGAAAATTGTTCGGCCAACCCGATGCATTTGCTAATATGTGAGAAAGAGTCTTGATAAGCTTCAATTCCCGGTGGAACACGAATTTCAGGACGTGCGAAATACTGTTCGACAATGTATATGCTTTTCTGGTCAACCTTGCACATCAGAACATCTTCAGATTCTTGTCCAAGCAGTCCTAATTAAGCCACAGACTGAGCGTTATGTGGCCAGATACTCCAGGTATACCTTATTACAAGGGCCAAGCCGGTTTTTGGGTCACCTTTTTGTTCATGAATGAGAGGGGCCATCTTTCTATGTTTTGAAGACTTTAGGATGGACGACACATTTGATTGCAGGTTGATAGAGAAACAGAGGACTACTTAGGTTATATTAGAAGTGACGAACTAGAGTTGCAAGAAATGGAGGAAGAGGACGACTGAAAGAAGGGGAAGACACTTCGTGAGTTGCACCCTCGCCCAAGCCTCATGGCCGAATCCCAAGCCCTATGGCCGAACTGCCTGAACAGCCTGGATATTCTCCTCTTTCTCCCCTCTCCTCTTACCCTCGCTCCCACTTATAACAGACTCCACCCACCCCATTTTCTTACTCCTGAATCCAAACGCCCCCCCAAACAGACTCCCTACAATTATGACACTTTTACTGCCCTTTCCTTATTCCAGGTCTCCATCACTTGCCACCCATAACAGTCATGTTTTCAAGACTGAAGAAATGTGGTCTTGCTACTTAGGCGAGCCAAGCGATCTTCCAGATACTCCTCCCTGCTTCTGTGCTTTGGGAAGAACCAAGCAGCGCTGCTGCCTTAGGACCAAGCCGCTGTGGTTCGTTAGCATGTCCCCTTTCCACATAGGCATGCCGGGCGATCTCCCAGGTGTTCCTCACGACTGTATGGAGTTGGGACCCCAAACCCGTCCCCCCCTTCATAACAGTCCCGAGCTACTGATCCCTGCAGCCAACCCAAGATGTATATTGCCAGGTTGAAAACAGAGACATATGCCAATGCTGTGCAGGTCCTTCAAGGTTGTACTAGGCAAATGGAACTCACAAATCATTTCAAGCGTGATGAATGCGGACAGGCGTGCCGCTTGAGGAGGCCAATCAGGAAGAATAGGAAGATCGTCTACTGCTGGTCCTGCTGCAGGGTCTCTTGAGAATAGATGTCTGTGCAATGTCCTCCAGAAGCACCTCAATCATTGATGTCGTGAGTGAAGTCCGCTCATTGCCGCATCTCCTTCAGACGACGCACCTAGTCGGTGAGGTTCCTTTGGAACTCAGCGTGCTCTTGGCGTTCCCGAGCCGGCTCCAGTTGGCTTAGCCTGTTTAATGTGAGCGTAGTGTTAATCCGCTGTAGACGATGCTCCACTCTGTCAAGAGGATCGTGATGGCGCGTCGCCCTCAAAGAAGGCCCCGTCGGATTCCTGTAATGGCGATTTTGCGAAGCGGTTGATCATTTAGGTGCGGAACGCAGCTTGCACAACATCTCCTTCCCGACTCTCCAGTTCGTCCGTCACATGCTTCTAGAGGTCACCCGACGCTACCACTTGTGACAAAGAGGCTTCCGTTGCCATCGAGGGGCTTGCCTCGCCTAGTTGGGGAGCCTTCTCCAGGCGTCGTATCAATCCAACAAGTGAGTGACGGAGTTCCGCCTAATCTTTCGTGAGCTCCTTGAGGAAGTCTTCCTGACCCTTCTGCTCTCTCCCAAGCTTGCCGCGTCGAATTGAGAGCCTCGAGGGAGGTCACCATAATGGTGAGAGTAGACTCCAGCTGCCCCAAGCATTGTTCCTCATTGTTGAGGTGGTGCTGATGTCGTGTCTCCATGGGCGCGTCACCCCTTCATCAAAGGACCCCTTCATCAAAGGCACTGGCGGCTGAAATCCGGCAGCGCACTTCGCGAGCGAGCCTCCGACAGTGCACTGTCACCCTTGAATGGGAAGTTCGACAGTGC
The DNA here is from genome assembly GCA_963277665.1 of Viscum album. NCBI lineage: Eukaryota > Viridiplantae > Streptophyta > Magnoliopsida > Santalales > Viscaceae > Viscum > Viscum album. The sequence goes on along the minus strand of OY728132.1, from coordinate 100,177,385 downwards.
GTGCGCTGCTACTGATGCAAATCGGCGGTGGGCGGTTCCTTTGGTTGCAAGCTGGTAGCGTGCGCTTTCGTTCAGCAGTGCGCGGTTTTCGGGCGTGCATGCCTTCGCTGACGAAGTCCGACGGTGTGCGCCTCCTTCGCTGACGAAGTCCCATGGTGCGCTCCTCCATCAATTGCGTTCTGACTGGGTGCGCCTCCTTTGAGTGATGAACATTTGTGCGCGCCTCGTTCGAATAGGTGGTGAACGACAGTGCACGTGTCCGAGAAGGGAGATGATGAAAAACGGCAGGTCGGATCAAGTGATGGGGAAACAAATGATTGCTTATGTATATTAGAGAGACGAACCAGAGTTACAGGAAATAGAGGAAGAAGACGGCTGAAAGAAGGGAAGACACTTCGAGAGTTGCACCCTCGCCCAAGCCTCACGGCCGAATCCCATGCCCCACAGCCGAACAGCCTGAACAGCCTGAATATTCTCCTCTTTCTCTCCTCTCCTCTCACCCCGGCTCCCACTTATAACTGACTCCACCCGCCCTTTCTACACGTGGATCCAAATGCCCCCCCCCCCCCAAAAGGTCCCCTCGATTATGCCAGTTTTACCCTTACCGCCCTTTCCTTATTCCAGGTCTCCATCACAGGTGACTTGGATTGGCCTTTAGAATTTTCATTTGTAATAATAAATCTCACTAATGCTGGGGAATGAGCACATACAAGATATTGTTGGACTGCTGGCAAAATCCGTCCAACTTATTACACAGTTGATGTTGCCTCAAATATGCAGTTTTATCCCCCACGAGATTGGATGGTCTGATCATCCTTGCCTTGTAAGCTTGCGCCAGACATAATCCAAAGTGCGCTGAAGAAGGCATTTTTGTCTGTTAGGCATTTACAGATTAATACAAGGCACAAGAACTTGAGGTGGGGATGTGAGGGCTTGGCTTCCGTGGCTGGAACAAATGCTCATGTGGAAATCAACTCCAATGGAGCAAAGCTGTTAGAATTCATTTCTGAATTCGGATTTCCGACAGTTCCACCCCCTGGAACCTGGATAGTGGCGCCTGGTGTGGTTGCTGGGACAGTGGTACCAGCATTGGCTGCTGGGTAGGCCGGAGGGCTTGGGCGGGAGAGCAGAAAAGGCCCTCTCGAGAATTTCTCTCATCTTCTACTCTTTTTCTTCTTCCTCCTGCAGCTCTGGTTCCTCACAGTTTCAATATATACAAAGTAGCCTGTTCCAGGAGGTCTGTTGGTGTGAGGGACTTATCATAAGCTTGTTAGAATCCATTTCTGAATTTGGATTTCTGACGGTTCTACCCCTGGAACCAGGATAGTGGCGCCTGGTGTGGTTGCTGGGACAGTGGTGCCGGCATTGGCTGCTGGGTCGGCGGGAGGGCTTGGCCGGGAGAGTGGAAAAGGCCCTCTTTAGAATTTCTCTCATCTTCTATTCTTCTTCCTCCCCCTGTAACTCTGGTTCCTCACAGTTTCAATATATACAAGTAGCCAGTTTCATGAGGTCTGTTGATGTGAGGAACTTATCATTAAGTATTTCTAGACTGTATTAGAAAAGATCTTTTCCGCCACTTATTTTTGTAGTTTTCCTCTTCATAAGTATTATTGGCTGTTTTAAGTTTTATGAGCACTTTTCAGCAAATGATAAGTGGTAAGTTTTATAAGCAGTTATCGATTAATGTTGTCAAATGGAGCCAAAATCTAAGGTTTTTTTCAGAAACTGAACAATCACTGCTTATTTTTTTCAACTGCTTATAAGCGAGCCTAAATGTGAGTTTTTTTTTTCAGAAAGAAAACAATCAGTGTATTTTTTTCAACTGCTTATCAGTAGTGATGAGTGTGATAAACAGTCATCAATAATTGTTATCAGTTGAAGCCCTAGTTTTGAGATAGTGTTGTTCACTTGCAGGTTTGTCCTTCCAGTGCTTCCCCTAGCTTTGATTTTCTCTGGCTATTCATTATCACAGACAGAAGCATGCGACTCAAAAAGGAAAGCATCTTCAAGCTGCTTTGCTAAATATGTTTCAAACAAGAAATGGGCAGCTGTTTTCCTTGTTGCTACCAATTTGCCCATGGCCATCTACATGAGTTTGGTTCATCAGGTGATTTTTCTCACTAGTTTTTTTTCTCTTTCCCCCTTTTGGAGTTTATCTGTTTCAAATAGCTTGTGTTAGTGACGTGTTTGGATAGAGGGGCAGCGAGGATGTGATGAACTATCTTTCGAAAGAGGCTTTGAACGGAGGACTGAAAAGTGTTCTTTTCCTGATGCCGTGCCATTCCACGCCTTACTACTCTACCCTGCACATTAATGTGCCCATGCGCTTCTTAGACTGCTCCCCGAGGTTTACATGATTTGTTTAATAAGGCCGTGTTTGGTAACATTTATGAGAAAAGTGTTTTTGATGCATTGTTCTTCTTACTAATTCAAAAAATCAAACATTACACCACTAATTTTTTCAGAATGTTCAGTCTGTTAATGTTTTGTGGGTTAGTTGTTTTTCAATGGAGTAATCCTTTGGTTTATTGTGTAGTGAAGGAGGAACCATGGATGAGTCGGACCGGTTTTTGAGGGATCCTATTGGCTTCGCATCCAGTTTTGCGAACAGTTGGTCTCGGCCCACTCATATTGTATTATTCAGTTCAGAAGAGGGAGAGTTGAAAGAATTCCTGAGTTCGCAGTCTTTCAGTGAGGTATGCGTAGTATTAGATCAGGCTTGATAGTCCTGAACCAGTTGCGGTCGGGCCCAGATCAACAATGGTCTGGGCCGGGCTGCAAGGCATTGGATATGTGGGCTGGCACAGCCTGAAAGCCCAATCCATCAGGCTAAATCTGGATTGCTTGATTAGAGGCCCAATTTGGCCTGCTGTCTGGCTTTCAATCCAGCCTTTACCCTGTTGTATGCTGTAGGTTAATGTGATGCATGTTTGGCAGGAAAAGAGGTTTTTCCATGCTCACTTCAAGGTCGACCGTGATCTTCAAGCATCAGTGGTGGTGTACTCTTCGCCAGATTTGTGATGTTGAGCTTCCATAGGTATTTTCCTCGGGTTTATATTTACCTTCTTTGGGCGTTTTCCCCATTTTGCGTTGTTGGTGTATTTCCGGTCCGGGTCAGTGGCCCAATTCTGGCCAGGCTGATCCATATACATAGAGAATTTTTAATTTTATTATATTTTAATGTGAATGAAAGAAGGTACTAAAAAAAAATATCACCAAGAAAACAAGTCATTTTAATTATTAATTTTTTTTGATGGATCGTAAGTGATTGATGATGGGTCTTGCCTTTAAATGATATTTTTATCCTCAAAACTTTATTGAAAATAAAAAATAAAAAATATATATAAAAAATAATGTTTATAATAAATATTGATTTTTTCCTTTTTAAACGAACTCCAAAAATCACAAAAAATAATTTAGTTATTTTTGACACATGGAACATTATATTTTTCATTTTTTTTACATACGTGCACATATAATATAAGATTTAATTTTATGCTATTTTAGTTGAGATAAATTTCAAATAAATATTAGTATGATAGGAATTGTGTGTGTATATAAGGTCGATTACATCCATCACTGCGGAACACAATGCAAAGAAATAAATTGTAGTAAACACGCAAGTTTGAGGACTTGACCTTGAGACTTGCCCCTCACCCCCTAAGCCCTTGCCACCCCACCACCAATGGTGAGTGTATATATTTGTAAATAAAATTCATCTTTTTTTATCATAATTTTTTTTGCATGAAGTGTAAAATTAAAATTTATGGTGGGATAAATTTTGTTTATAATAATAGATATGGAATTTGTTTAAGTCGTCTGAGTGTCACCTATGAAATTTATTAGATTGCTAAGTTGTGTTATTTTGACATTTATATTTCAAAACAGATGTGGTTATTTTCATTAAGTTCCATAGTATTTGATGATGGACCTTCACTAATATGTTATGCTATTTTATTAATGATAAGATCCATAACTTGAATGTATTCATCTAATGTTATTTTGTATGTTGCTAACTATGCATAAATCGTAAGATATTGCTCTAAGATCCATTTGTGTTGCTTCTTTGTGAACTTTTCATAGGATCATGGTTAAATTGAAACATCTTTTGAGTTTCCTTGATACATACATTAATGTTATAAGCCTTCTTGCGATTGTCTTTTAAAAAACGATTAGAATAATCAAATATTTCTAGCATTATTAGAGTCAAATTCATCAAGGATTTCCTCTTTTGATTTTACAAGCATTCTTCTAAAAATGGTTTTTCGTTGCGTTTTGCTTACTTATATTAAAATCAATTTTTATCATCTTTTGAAATTGAATCTTGTAAAATTGATTCCATATTTGGAATCAACATATTCAAATTATATTATATGGTATATTTCTTTTTTAATCATAACGAATAGTTATCGTAATAAAAGTTTGTCACCATGATAAGAGTTTAAAAGTTTAACGATAGAGTTGAACTAAGAGATTAGACTTCAAGTATCAATAAAATTTGTCTAAATCTGATCGAATTAGTGAATTTTGACTCTCCTTTATCCTATCTGTGAAACTTTGGCTATTTGGTGCCACTTGTTCTCGAGAAATATATTTATATTATTTTCTAAAAGGATCTTTCCTCTTCTCACTTTTCCACATACTTTGACCACTTTAGCTCATTTAAGCTCTATCCAAATATCTTCTCAACATTCTTAGTCACGTTCTAGAGATTCTGGTCTTACCAAAAGATCAATTAAAGAAGCCTTAAGGTGTTTTTCAAAGAAGATGATCTAATGAAGAGGTATATGCTTTAACCAAACTCTTTCAAGTTTCTTTCTTCTTCCACCTATGGCGACCCACCTTTTATTTCACGATTTTAACCACAATTCCTTGATTAAATATCGCATAAATAACTCGGAATAATTTTTTTAGGTTTAGTGTCTTGGATATTAGGTACACAATACAAGATATACATGGCGCATAAAAGAAAACATAAACAAATTTTTAACTCTTGAAAGACTTTTACTATCCCATCATAGATCGTCTCACAACATAGGATTTATTGAGGACATTTATCAAATGAAAGGGGTGAGTATAAAGCCCAGTAAGAGATAAACAATGTAAGAGAACATCATAGGCGAAACATGAAGCATAACATAAGAACATGTATATAAAAACTTACAACATAACGTAAGTACCTGAACATAATAACGTGAGGCATAATGTGGAAATGTGACTACAACATAAACATGAGACATTCGTAAACATATTACCAATGCTCATCACTAAGGTGTCATAAAACATATTACCAGGGCTTGTGACTAAGGTATCATAAAATATTATGATACCAAGGTATCATGAGATTACTTCTTTACCCAATGCATTGAAGCGTTATTAGGACGCACCCTTCATATAACATTATGCGTGCCACATCGATCAAGAATCATAAGTATATATCATTTTTAACCCATAGTAGGGAATGTGGGTTTCATAAATGGATGTCCTCGATCAATTGTTAAATGATAGATCTAAATGAATACCCTTGAATGGAAATAGAGTTCGGTATCATGACATGAAAATATAACATGGAAAATCAATGGTTAATTTCGGCAACATAACAGACATGCATAAGGGATCTTGAAACGAGTTTACTGAGAGTGAAATTAAGCCTCTCATTAACATGACATACAACAATAGGGGTGTTTATAAAGACTTAATAAATCGAGAATCAAAAGGCTTATACAAAAGCACTTGAATTGAAAGTGGAGGAAAAGAACCTTTACCTTGAGAGGATGCTTCTTAAAGTTAGATTGGGACTCCTTAGATGCCTATGAACACCTTAGGAGAGCCTTTGAGAGGGAGAGAGAAAGGAATATCTTGCTCGATGAGTTTTGAGTGGAGAGAGATGAGGAAAAAGGTGGCTATTTATACTTGTGGTGAGGTGGTTTTAAAGGTTAAAATATTGATTATTTTATTATATAAGCCAATCACTTTCAGGTGCAATCAATTCCAACTAATTTGATGACTTATTAACGAGTGAGCGAGAGTTGGTTGACATTCAAAACTTTCCCAATTCAAAATTCACCTTCCAACCAACCCATTTAATGTACCAAATGCTAAAATAATTTTTATGTTAAAAATCAATTTTTTGTTTCCAAAATGTAAAGTATAAAATTCTAAATTCAAAATAATTTTTTTTAAATTAATTTTTATACTTATTAAATGCAATTTTGATTAAATAAAATGGCTCATAATTTTTTTAATCATGCTCACATCATAATGATGTCATAAAATTACGGTACTTGTAAAATGATAATTTTTATTTTTTCATAAAAAAATCGATTTTGTAAGAAAATCCTCAAAAATTCACCCTAAGTTAATTTTGATGTGATGAGTCCAAAAATAATATTTATTTAATCAAAATAATTCCTTAAATTTGATATTTTTAGCTTTTAAATAAAAATCCTTATTTATTTAAAATTAACAGTTTTTATGACATAGTAAACTGTCTGACAATTTTTTGGTTTCAAAATGTAAAGTATAAATTTCTAAATTCAAAATAATATTTTTAAATTAATTTTTATAGTTATTAAATTCAATTTTTATTGAATAAAATGTTTTATAAATTTTTTAATCATGCTCGCATAATAATGATACCATATAATCACGATACTTGAAAAACAATAATTTTCACTTTTTCACCAACAACTCAACTTTGTAAGAAAATTCTAAAAAATTCACCTTAAGTTAATTCTGATGCGCTGATCCCAAAAATGATATTTATTTTATCAAAAAAATTATCTAAATATGACATTTTTAACTTTTAAATAAAAATCCTTATTTATTGAAAATTAATAGTTTTTATGATAAATTGTCCGACCATTATAAAAATTACTTAGGAATTCATTAATTTATGTTATCATTTAAAAAATGTTTTATAAGATCATTTCATGAAAATAAAATTTATTTAAAACATTTAAATTCTTCATAAAACACACTTTTAATAGAATTAAAATATATTTATAGTTTCCAAAAATACAATTTTGGTTTCTTCATTCGTAATCCCAATGATTGCTTTATTTCATCTTCATAACCAACAATAATAATGATCAATTATCTTATTGATTAATGGTCACAATGTCCATCAGTTGTATTGGACAACACTCATAATGCTGAATGACCATATTCCCTTATAAACACACCATCATTCTCACTTCATCATTCACTACTTACAAAGGTTCTTACACATCCCTTCATAATGTCTATTTTTTTCCTAACATTTCTTTTTCTTTTTACTGTCTTTATTGCAGGAGTGATCTTTATATTTAAAACAAATAAAATTTCTCTCATAAACTTGTAGTAAAAGAATAATTCAAATATTATTGAAAACAGAGCATAAAATGAATAATATGACAATTATTATTTTCATAAGGATTTCCACCATATTTTATATTCAACAATTAATAAAAAAGTTCATTATGATATATAATTATTTTATAAATCAATAAAATAGTTAAAACATTATAAACAAAGTTGTAGTAAAACATTTTATAAAAATGACACTAAAACAGAGTCATAAAAATATAATTTTTCTAAAAAAAAGCAAAGCGTTGAATTGACCGCGTGAGTCACAGGCCTCACAATCGGTATGCTTACCACGCACCTCACGGTTAGTATACTGATCATGAAAGTACAACCACTTTAAAAACAAAAATGTGGTTAGTACATCGAAATTAAAACACACGCGGTTATCATAAAGATACTCACGATAGGTTCACCTTTATACTCATGGTAAGGTGAGTTGATCCTCAGTAAGTAGAAAACTCACGGTACGATAAGGCAACTCTCACGATAGGTTCACTCATGGTAAGGTGGAAGGACTCCTCACGGTAAGTTCACTCCTATAGTAAGTTCACTCACATGATAGGTTCACTCATGGTAAGTTCCTTTTGCTGCGCATGGTAGGATGAGGATCCTCTGTATGTGAAAAGAAATGCATTCTTCATCATTTTTAGAAGCTTGAAACTTATCCAAGCATTTTGGATACTCGAATAGCTGACTGAAACTTTGTTTTCATTTGGCAGTGGCAAGATCTTTGTTTATTTCATGTAAAAAAAGTTGCATGAACCTTCGATCCTATTTGAATTTCCAAGATGACCAAATGGACATGATCGTAACAGCTTGGTTCGATCATAGTGACTTGGAAACAAAGAACTCAAATAACTGTAGCCTCCGATGTTCACTGTAGGAAGAAAATGACAATTTTTAATTTAAACTTGAGGTGTGAGAGAACAAACAGTTCAGATGTGCTAGATCAGATGACTTTTATTATATCTGTATTTTTAAGAATGGAGGAACAATAATTGCAGTTCACGTGCCCCGCATCAGAGAAACGCTACAATTTCCCTTTAGTATAGAAAAAATGCGTACCACAACCCCTTGAGATGGCTACGGGGGATCAAAACCCTTTACACCTATGCACACACATAGGCTACGACCCAACGGGCCTACCGGGCCCATCTCCATACGCTTCTGCGGGCACACACTACCACATGCCTTATACATGGGCCCACTACTATTGCCGTTTCTAGCCCTTAGGTTGGCTCTCCCATGGGGTTGACCCCTTGGCCCCCCTATGTGGTTGAGGGCTGGCCAGAGTTAGCCATGGTTGACCTTTATTTTTTTACTACAAGCCACCAAGAAATGTTAGAAGAGATATAAATGAAAATCATAGAAAATTAAGATTTTAAGAAAACATTAAACATTATAACATGTAAATAAGAAATGATTAATAAATAATCATTAAATATTAAAGCATATAATATATGTAAATAAGAAAACATTATTATGTTTTAAACAATTTAAGTTTAATTAAATGCGATGAAACTGTGATTTATCTAAACAATTATAAAAAGAAAACTGTTAAAGTATTAAAATCCAATTTCAAATACTAACAATCTACCATTTTTTGTAAATTAAAAAATAGAACATTTATTAAATCTTTAAAACATTCTCCCTTTTAAATAGTATGGATTACTTACCATTAACCAGAGTAAAATTCTTTCATAAAAATTAACAAGAAATTAGTTGCAGTACTTATGTAAACAAAGTGTAGTTTTATCAAGAAAATAACTAAACAAAATAGAAATGTTAAGCTTCAAGCATACCCAATTAAAAATTTGTTTTCTCAAATTTGATAGAATCTAAACGTTTAGTGAAAATGTCAGCTAATTGTTTTTCAGTAGGAACAAATTCTAAGCAGACATCACCTTTATTTACATGGTTCCTCAGAAAATGAAATCTAACATATTTGTATTTTGTTCTAGAGTGTTGCAGAGGGTTTTTAGAAATTCAAATTACACTAGAATTATCACAGAAGATTGGGATTTTATCAAAACAAATATTAAAATCACATAAATTTTGTTTTATCCAAGTACTTTGTGAACAACTAACATCGACAAAATATTCAGCATCAGACAGTGTTACTGAAAGTTGTTTCTTTGAACTTCATGAAATTATATTTTTACCTAGAAAACGACACATACCTATTGTGTTTTTTTGTTCAATCCTACAACACCCAAAGTCAGAATCAAAATAAGATAGTAAATCAAAATAATTTTGATTAGAATAAAATAAACCGGTGCTTACAGTACCCTCAATACATCTAATTATTATTTTAACAGCTTTAAGATGACTTTCCTTAGGGTTTGACTGAAATCTAGCACATAAACAAATTGAGAACATGATGTCTTCTCTAGATGTACTGAGATACAATAAGCAACCTACCACGTCTCTATACAATTTAATATCAAGCATCATTCTAGATTTATCCAAATCCAATTTTGGAATTGGCACTCATTGGTGTTTTCATAGTCTTACTAAAATCAAGCACAAACCTTTTTACAAGTTCTTTAGCATACTTAGCTTTATTTAAGAAAACACTATCTTTTCTTTGATTAATTTGTAAACCAAGGAAATTTTTTAGTTCTCCCATTAAACTCTTGTCAAATTCACTTATCATTAGTTTAGAAAAATCATTACACAGTAAATCATTGTTGATCCAAATATTATTTCATCAATATAAATCTGTATAATCAGTATATCATTTAAAACTCTCTTTATAAACAAGGTTGGATAAACATTTCCTTTAACAAAATCATTTGAATTAAAAATAGAGTTAGTCTTTCATACCAATATCGGGGAGCTTGTTTAAGGTCATATAAATATTTATTAAGTTTAACATCATAATTTGGAAATTTATCATTTTCAAATCCAGGGGGTTGTTTAACATAAACTTCCCTAGAAATTATTCTATTTAAAAATTCACTTTTTACATCTATTTGAAATAATTTTATATTTTTAAAACAAGAGAAGGCTAATAGAATTTTAATTTTTTCCATCCTAGTAATAATAATAAAAGAATATTCAAAGTCAATTCCATCTTCCTGAGAATAACCTTGAGCGACTAGTCTTTCTTTATTTTTAACTATGTTTTCAGCTTTATCAAACTTATTATGAAAAATCTATTTAGTTACTATAATAGGATTATCTTTTGGAAAATAGCCAAATTCTATGCTTTATTCCTTTCAAATTGTTTTAATTGATCATGCATTGCATTTACCCAATTTTAATCAAGTAAAGCATTATCAATGCTGACAAGAACAAAATCAACAAAAAAAGGAAAATTTGCACTGTAAAGTAAAAATGATTTTCTGGTTTGTATACCAGATTCTACATTACCAATTAACTTTTCAATTAAATGATCTTTAAGAGTTTTCTATTTTCTCGGATCAATTTGAGAAGAGATATGCCCCCCTTAGCTGATGCATTCTCATTTTCTTGATCATTACCTTTATAAAAATTAAATTCCCTAAAATCATTATCATCTTTGTCTAAAACAGAATTTTTCTTGTTATTGCTATTTTCATTAAACTTAACATGTATAGACTCTTCAACAACTAAAGTTCTCTTATTGAAAACTCTATGCTTTTCTAGTATTGGAATATCCTAAAAATATTCCTTCATCACTTTTAGAATTGAATTTGTCTAAATTATCTTTTGTATTTAAGATTAACACTTTGCAACCAAATACCTCAAAATATCTAACTTAGGTTTAAACCCTTTAAATAGTTCATAAAGGATCTTATTTAAAAAAGTTTTAATAGATACTTTATTTAAAACACGACAAGATGTATTTACAGCTTCTTCCCAAAAATATCTTTGTACATTAAATTTCATAAGAATTGATCTTTCTATTTCTGGTATAGATCTATTATTTCTTTCAACCACACCATTCTATTGTGGTGTCTTAGGGGATGAAAAATATTTTTTATATCATTTTTCCACAAAATTTATCAAATTTTAAAATTAAAAATTCACCACCTCTATCATTTTTTGATTGTGATGATTGACATATTCTTAAAGTTTTGAATAAGTTTACATAAAGCGCAGAACTTTGTTAAAGATTCATTTTTATGTGATAAGAAATAAATCCAGATAAATCTACTGTAATTTTCTAAAATTTCAAATACGTACTTCTTACCACCAAAACTAACAGGTTGTATAGGTCCAAAAAAGTCAATATATAATAGTTATAAGCATCTAGCAGTACTAACATCATTTATAGTTTCGAATCATTCTTTGTACTCTTACCCTTTAAACAAGAATCACACATAAAGTACTTACTTATATGTAACTTTGGAAATTATAGAACTTATTCATGATTTTTTGACAATCTATGAAACAGTATGAAATTTGCATGCCCAAGCCTCCTATGCCACAGAATGTCATGTGCTTCTACAAAATTCAAACACTTAACCTTTGGTTAAATCAAAGAAATTAATAGTGTAAACATTCTCTTTTCTATTTGTAGAAAATAAAACAAATTTATTTTTCAACATAATACATTTTTCATTTTCAAAAATAACATTTAATCCATCATCATACAACTGTGGTATACTTATTAGATTATAAGCATCTACATATAATAATTTTGAAATAATAATAGTTTTAGAAAAACCAACTTCAACAATACCTTTAATCTTGACCTTTAGAGTTGTCTATAAATGTGACTAGGCTACCATCACATAAATTGAAAGATATTTTTTTTTGAAATATCACTTGTCATGTTCCTGGAGTAGCCACTATCTAAATACTATGATTCTTCAAGACTTTTAAGGAATATTTCCTGAAATTAAACAATCAAACAAACTGTTTTGGTATTTATGCTAACTTGGATCCAACTGGATTAGTAGCAAAAAATTTTGGAGTCTAAATAGATTTAAAGAATTTATTAGTGGTTTGTTTAGAAAAAAATATCTATCAATGAAAGTTTTAGTATTCTCGAATGATTGTGTAAATCACAATAAACACTCATTTGCATAATGCTCTTTTATTTTACATTTAAAATAGGTTACACTGTAAATGCTTTCTTTTGAGATTTTAACAAAGTTAGTCTTATTTATCCTTGGAGATAAATTGTTATAAACAAAACCATTATTATTTGTGTTTAGTTTCATCAATGACATCATTTTATCATATTGTTCTTTACCTTTAACAAATGTAGATAAATTATCTTTAAGATTGACAACTTCATTTTTCAAATTCAAATTCTCTTTTTGAATAGTGTCTAAATCTATATAAACTTTATCATTAGATCCAGAATCTGTGTTTCTTAATTTCTTATTTTCTTGCTTAATTTTCCTACAATCATTTTTAACTTTAGTTAAATCATCTAGAACTAAATTAAATCTTCTTTCTTGATCATTATCATTCACTGCTAGAAAGTTTTTTAACTCTTTCATTTTCTTCTTTTAGTTTTAACAATTCAAAATCATAATTTTCTTTAGATTTATCATTATGGGAATCACAAATCAAATTATCACATTTGATTTTCATTTTCTCATTTTCTTTAATCAAATTTTTATTTTTAATTTTTATATAAGTATACTTTTTTAATTATTATGACTCCATCATTTCTTAATTCTCCATTTTCTTTAAGCAGTTGTTTAAATTTGAAATTCACAAAATCAGAATCGGAACATGAATCAGAATCAATTTAATTTTCATTTTTAGATAAAGAATTATGATCTACATTAGAAGAGTAATTAATTGAGTGAAAAGTGAATCAGGTACCTCGCACTTTATACCCATTAGAGAAAGGTTCCATGTCTCCTATTCACTTCCAAAATCACTGCTTGACCCAGAACTATTTGAGAAGTCCCAACCTCCAAACAAAGTTAGTTTTTATTTTCTCTTTTTATTTTTGTCTTTCTTTGGATGTTTATGTTTTGGGAAGTCTGTCCTAATGTGACCTTTCTTCCTATACTCATAACATGTTAATTTTGAAAGATCATTATTATTACTGGAATTACCTTTCTTGTAATCCTTTTTACAATTCCTTCTAAACTGTCTATTACCACCTTTGTTTTTCATGAACTTGAAAACCTTCTTGCTAAAATGAGCCATCACTTTATCACTTTCCTAGAAATCAGATTAAGAAGTGTTATAGATTTCATTAACATTAGACTAAAAATCTATACATTTTCTCTTTATAGACTACTCATAAATAATGTTTTTCAACTCTAATTCATACTCACAACTAGAAAAATGGGCTATTTCCATAGTTGAAAACCGACGACCATAGTTTTTCCCTACTGTGGGCACTATCACTGTGACAATAGGTCTCAAAGTTTCCAACCATGGCAGTTGACCTATAGCCATGATTTAAATCTTGGTCATAGGTGCTATTTCCATGGTGGAAAACTATAGCTATAGCCTCGGTAAACTATGGCTATAACCTAAAAAAAATGTGTCTGCGGCCAGATTCGATCCCAACACTTTTCCTTTACGATTCATCCTCCTAACCACTACAATTCCAAAGACTTCATATATATATATATATATATATTATGTTATATATATTATAAAAAACCATGGAAATAACCTGACAACCGTGACAATAGATCTTACCACTCTTTTTTGGTGGGAAAAATTTTCTCCCATGGAAGAACGAGAGACCTATAACCATGATTCTATAGAATCGTGGCAATAGGATATGAAAAAATGGCTATAGCCATGGTTTTACTAAAACTGTGGCTATAAATCCATGGAAATAGCCCATTTTTCTAGTTGTGACTGCATCAGAGAGATTATTATTTCATCTAAGGTATACTCTTTAAAATTGTTACTCTCATCGATGACCACCTTCTTTGCATGCCATGTTTTTGGAAGAGATCTTAGTACTCTTTCAACTTGAGTTGTGTTTTCCAAAACTTCTCCAAGAACACTCATACCATTTTTAATACTTGTAAACCGATGGAACATCTGGTTTACTGATTCTCTATCTCCCATCTTCAAGTCTTGGTATTCTACTCAGAGTATTCCTAGCATAGTTCTCTCGAGCTTTTCAGTCCCATAGTGAGTCACTTGAAGTATTCTCCATACATCATGGTCTGTCTTACAATCCAAGATATGACTATAGACACTTCTACTTATAGCACAATACAAAATATTTTTAACTCTATAATTCAAAACATATTTTACCATGTCATTACCTACAAGTGTCTCCAGATCAGCTTTGGGTAGCTCATATGACTTATCCATGACAGTCCAATGATTCATACTTAACTATTTCAGGTAGGTTTCCATTTTGTCTTTCTAGTAGCCGTAGTCACTTCCATCGAAGAATGAAGATTTTTGTGGAATCCATCCATCATTCGCATTGACACCTTCCATCTTAAAATAATATTTTCTTTTATTCCTTAAAGTGTTAATTATAGAATATTAGGTTAACACATAGTTAAAAATAAAACAAAAACAATCAAAACTCTAAATATCCTTTTAAGGAATCATCTCATCTGATATTAATTGTTGGATTGTAAGCAATGGAAATTAAGACTGGGGCAATGAATAACTGATTAAATATTTAAAGACAAAGCAATAAGTTTTTTATTAAATAAAGATTATCTAATTAGATCTATGTTAAAGATATGAAATGCAGAGGAAATAAAAAAAAAGATCATTGAGATTTATCATGGTTTAGATCACCAAGATCCTTATCCACTCTTCAAACTTCTTTACTCTACGAGAAGATTGATACCCACTAAGAAATCACTTTTAGAGGTGTGAGAATTTGTTATAGACTTTTCCTTTTACAAATACCCAGAGGCACAACCCAGTCTTTTTATAGGAGACTAAACCTAGTATATGACCTGACTTTTGATCAAGAGTCACAACCTAGACTTCCTTTTAGGTGGTGGAATAAACAAAACAAACATGACCTGTTTTTGATGGGAAAATCATAAACGAGATGAAAACATATTACAAACAAATAAAGAAAATAATAACATGAAGAAATCAAATACAAATAAAACCCAGAAGAAAGATCTGAAGATGAGGATGATGAGGTTCAATAATCTTTGATCACTTTAAAGGAAGAAATTCGAACATTGAAGTTCTTCTGTGATCACAAAAAAATAATAGAAGCCACGAAAGTTTCTTTATCATACGAGAGTAGTAAGAATTGTGTAACACCATTGTATAAAAAGTAATTTTAAATTGATATGTATATAGTTGATTTTCCTTGATTATATCTCTAACTAACTAATTTGGATTCATTAACTTCAAAGATCCTCTCAGAGCCTCAAGTTATCCAATCACTTCATGCCACTTGTTAGTGAATAAAATAAAATAAAATAAAATAATATCATTACCTATGATTTGAAAATGTGGCACTCATTTATAAAGAGTTCACACATTCTTATATTGCTACATGAAACTTGTTAAAAACATTTCTAATATATTCATTAAAGTATATGAGAGTATTTTATATATTTAAAACAAATGAAATTTCTCTCATAAACTTGAATTAAAATAATAATTCAAATATTATAGAAAACATAGCATAAAATGGATAATATGATAATTATTATTTTCATAAGAATTTCAACTATATTTTATATTCAATAATTTACGACAAAGGTTGTTATGATATATAATTATTTTATAAATAAATAAAATATTTAAAATAATATAAACAAGTTGCAGTAAAACATTTTATAAAAATAACACTAAAATAGAGTGTCGTAAAAATATAATTTTTCTAGAAAATAAGAAAAGCGTTGAACTGACTGCATGAGGCACAAGACTCATGGTCAGTATGCTTACCGTGCACCTCACGGTCAGTATACTAACAATGAAAGCACGATCACTTTAAAAATAAACATGCATTCAATAAAAATAAATTAAAACTCATATAGTTATCATAAAGATACTTACAATAGGTTCACCTTCATACTCACAGTAAGGTGATTTGATCCATGGCAAGTTCACTCTCATGGTAGGTTCACTCACATGGTATGTTCACTCATGACAAGTTCCTTTTGCTGTGTAAGGTAGGTTGAAGATCCTTTTTATGTGAAAAGAAATGCACGCTTCATCATTTTTAGAAGCTTTGAACTTATCCAAGATTTTTGGATACTTGAACAACCGACTAAAACTTTGTTTTCATTTGACAGTGGAAAGATTTTTGTTTATTTCATGTAAACAAATTTTCACGATCCTTCGATCTTGTTTGAATTTCTAAAATGATCAAATGGACATGATCGTAGTAGCTCAGTTTGATCATAGTGACTTGGAAACAAAGAACTCAAGTAACTATATCCTCAAATGTTCATTGGAGGAAGAAGATGACAAGTTTTAACTTAAACATAAGAGGTGTGGGAGAACAAACGGTCTAAATGTGCCAGATCAGATAACTTTTATTCTATCAGTATTTTGAAGAATGAAAGAACAGTAACTGAAACTCGTGCATCCCACATCAGAGAAGCACCACGACTACCCTTTGGTATAAAAAAAAATGCATGCCGTAACCCCTCGAGTTGGCTATGAGGGATCATCACCCATTACACCTATGCACACACATGGACTTTGGCCCAACAAGCGTACTAGGCCCATCTCCATATGCTTCTGCAGGCCCATGCTACTACGTGCCTTATACACGGGCTCACTACTACCACTGTGTTTGACCCGTAGGCTGGGTCTCCCATGGGGTTGACCCCTTGGTCCCCTATGTGGTTGAGGTCTGGCCTGGGTTAGCCATGGTTGGCCCTTAATTTTTTACTATAAGCCACCAATAAATGTTAGAAGAGATATAAATGAAAATCATATAAAATTAAGATTTTAAGAAAACATTAATCATTATAACATTTAAATAAGAAATTATTAATAAAGAATCATTAAATATTAAATAATGTAATATATGTAAATAAGAAAACATTATTATGTTTTAAACAATTTAAATTTAATTAAATGTGATGAAAAAATAATTTATCAACACAATTATAAAAAGAAAACTGTTAAAGTATTAAAAGCCAATTTCAAATACTAACAAACTTGAGGCATAATGTAAGTACATGAACATAATAACATGAGACATAATATGTAAATGCGGCTACAACATAAACATTAGACATTCGTAAACATATCACCAAAGCTCATCGTTAAGGTGTTGTAAATCATATTACCAAGGATTTTGACCAAGGTATCATTAAAAATTACCAAGACATGCTGCCAAGGTATCTTGAACTTGTTATCTCTAGAGATTACTTCTTTACCCAATGTATTGAAGCGCTATTAGTGTGAACCCTTCACATTTCTAACATTATGTGTGACACATCGATCAAGAATCATAAGTACATATCATTTCTAACCCACAAGTAGGGAATGAAATTTTCATAAATAGATGACCCCAATCAATAGTTAAATGATACATCTAAAATGAATACCCTTGAATGGAAATGGGGTTGGGTATTCATGACATGTAAAAATAACATGGAAAATCAATAGTTGATTTTGACAGCATATCAGGTATGAAAATGAGATCTTGAAATGGGTTTAATGAGAGTGAAATGAAGTATCTCATTAATAAGACATCATAGTCACTATAATGGGAGTGTTTATAAAAACATGACAACATAATAAATTAAGAATCAAAAGGCTTATACAAAAGAATTACTTGAATTGAAAAAGTTGAGGAAGAGAACCATTAACTCTAGAAGCTACTTCATTAGAGGCCTAATAACAACTTGGGAGGGCCATATAGAGGGACAAGGAGAGGAGTTTCATTCTTAAAGGGTTATTTATACTTGTAAGGAGGTGGTTTTAAGGGTTAAAAATATTGATTATTTTATTATATAAGTCAACCACTTTTGGGTGTAACCAATTCCAACTAATTTGATTACTTATTAATGAGTGAGTGAGAGTTTATTGATTTTAAAAGTCATCCCAACTCGAAATTCCTCTTCCAACCAACCCATTTAATGCACTGAATCCAAATATAATTTTTATCTCAAAAATACAATTTTTGGTTCCAAAATATAATTTATAAATTTATAAATTCAAAAAAATATTTTTAAATTAATTTTTATACTTATCTAATGTAATTTTGATTTAATCATGTTCATGTAATAATGATGTCATAAAATCACAGTACTTGTAAAATGATAAATTTCACTTTTTCACCCAAAAAGTCAATTTTGTTAGAAAATTATTAAAAATTCATCCTAAGTTAATTCTAATGCGTTGAGTCCAAAAATGATATTTATTTTATAAAAAATAATTCTCTAAATATTAAAATTTTAACTTTTAAATAAAAATCCTTATTTATTAAAAATTAACAGTTTTATGACACTGTAAACTGTTTGACCGTTATAAATATTACTTAGGACTTTATGAATTTATATTATCATTTAAACAATGTTTTATAAGATTTTTTTTTGAAAATAGCATTTATTTAAAAATTCTAAATTTATCATAAAACATACTTTTAATAGAATTTAAATATATTTAGTTTCCAAAAATACAATTTTTGTTTCTTACTTTGTAATCTCAATGGTTTCTTTATTGCATCTTCATAACCAATAGTAATAATGACCAATCATCTTATTGATTAATGGTCACAATGTCCATCGTTCGTATTGACCAACATTCATAATGTTGAACAACCATATTTTTCTATAAGTACACCATAATTATAATTTCATCATTCACTACTTACAAAGGTTTACACATCCCTTCATATGTCTATTATTTTCCTAACACTTATCTTTATTTTTAAAGTATTTATGCCATAAATGATATTTATGGGGGAATTTAAGCCTATGAAGTTTCTTTTAGTGAATGTACTATTCTTCTATGTTTATATCCCTTTATCGTTTCTAGTTGTAGTAGCCCATACCAACACATGTTGTGTAAAGAAATGTAATATTATTTCTATGTGCTTTTATTATAAATTATAATAAAATAGTTTGTTGAGAGATAAGAGTTATTTTATTAATAGGAGAATATTTTTTGGGCTGTTACATTCTTCCCCCTTAAGAAATTTCATCCTATAAATTTGTGTCCAACCTCAAATGATCCAATATACCATAGAATCAATTTCCCTCTATCACCTTAAGATTTGGGCACTGGTTAGCAAAGTGCCTAGACTCTCCACACTTGAAGCAATGTACCACAAGATGTTCTTGTAGTACCTTTCCATTATCATCAACATTAAGGGGATGAGGCTTTGCGTCTCCATAATAGTTTCATTCAATGTGGCCAACCTTTCCACATTTGTAGCACTTCCCACTTCCTTGAAGACAACTTCCTGAGTGCATTTTCTCATAGTTGTCGCATAAGGGAAGTTATGGTTTCTTCCCTTCCTTTTTATGGCCTAGATCCTTCCTAAAGTTTTTCTCCATCCTTCTATTTTTTATCATTCTCTCCGTGGGACCACTGAGCATTATTTTCTCATAACTCCTTAAGTCATAGATTGAAAAATATTTCTATAGATGGGGCCTCAGTCCACTAAATAATATACTGATCTTCCCTTCATAATCGATGACAAAACATGAAGCTTAATGTGAAAACCTTGTAAATTTAATATCACAACTTGCCACAAATTGGTGTGAGGAAAATACTTATTGAAAAATATCCTTTTGAAACCTTCCCAATTCATAAAATCAATTTCTTACTTGGGTTTGGTGTTCTTGATTAATATACACCATTGATCGACTTCTCCCTCCAAATGATACACATCCAAAGTGACATTATCTTGATCAAAATAGTGCAGTAAATACAATATTTTTTTATTGTACTTATCCATTGTTCTGCAATCAAAGGGTCAGAGGGTCCACACAAGGCTGGTGGTCATTGATGCATAAATGATTGCACATATCGTTGTTCCCTCCTAGGTGAGGTTGGACACTTTGCATGGTTCATGTTATTATTCATCACATGGGATAACATTATCATGATATTTTCTACCCTGACTTCCATCATATTAGGAAGGACATCATTACATTTCCCATTGCCTCTCAGATGAGCTTGGATGGGCCTTGGAAACTACTTCCATCCCTTGGAAAGTCTTGGAAAGCTTCGTAAAAGATATGTGGTCTGTTGTACCTACCGTATGGTATCAATGCATGCATATAGTAGTATGTGTATTATTAGGATATCCCTTGAGGGATATTCCTCCTATTTAAATTTATTCCAATGGCTTGGTTAATTAATTAAATTGGTTAGTTACAACAAACGAACACCAGGGGTCACTAACAACCCTTGTGCGCTAGCCTCATGCCTTGACCCTCTGTGGCCGAGACTTAGCCTCTTGAGATACCAAGTGTACTTCAAACCTCTTAGGAGGTGATATTTCACTTATCAAGACATGCCATCCCTTGTATAACCCTCGGTGGACAGACCTTATATAGACTGAGATCAGGTTGAATTTGTAGACCATCCAAGATAGATCTTGGCTCTGATATTGGGTCATGACCCATCTCCTGGAGGTTTCCACTGTAACACACTAAATTTTTATGAAATATATATATTTTTTGAAGAAATTTAATTTCTTTGATAGCTTGTATTACACACAACACTGAGTTTTAACAAACCCCAATATACTATTAATATTATTATTTAAACATGACTGTTATAACCTAGCCATTAAATTTGGAGGAATGAATAAGAATAACCACATTTTAAAAAATCAATATAATGGTTTTATGTAAAAAATCATATTTATAAAAAGTACCTATTTTTTAGTAAATTCTTTATATGTTTCAAAAATACTATTTCTCAAAAAATGTTTTTTATTACTTTTTATAAAAAAATAAAAAAATTATTTTTTTCAATTTTAGAAAATTTATTTGAAAAAATAAAATTCATTTTTAAAATATATATGTAAAAATTATCTTTGAGTGAATTTTTGAGAATTTTCCGCAAAGATTAATTTTTTGATGAATAATAAAAAATATTATTTTTTATTAAAAACAACATTTTCGTTTAAAGTTTTTACAAGATAAATTTTATTTTAATATGGTTTTAAAAGTAAAATTAGTTCAATAATATATTTATTAATTCAATTTAGGTCATTGGAATTAATTTAATATTGAATTTTGATATTAAACCTTTCTATACTTAAGAAAATTTTATCTTTGGAAAATTGTTTTTTCACCACGTTTGTGAGTTTAATTTTAAATTAAAATTTGTCACTTATGTGAATGGAATTTTAAAAAATGGATTCCATATTTTTAATTAAAATAATTAATATTATATAATAAGGTCAACTTAATTTTTGGTCAAAATGAATTATAAAAATAGTAAAAATTAATTAGCGCGATTAAGGCTAAAATGAGTTTACCTGAGAGTTAAAATAAATAGATATGAGATAAAATGACTTATAAATTTTTCCAAATCTCATTGGATGAACATATTTAGACCTTATCTAATCTATTGTTCAATAATGAGCCATTTTGGAGCCTTGTGACATGTTTAAAATGTCGGTACATGTTTTTCTTCTTAAAAATTTCAAGAGTGTCCTCTCCCTCACTTATAAAAGGGCACCCATATACTTTTCTATACACACTTCCATAACCATTTGGTTTGGACAATACCTACCCAAATAAATTCCTTACTTCTATATCCACATCCTAGAGGCCTTAGTTTGATTAGGAAACCCTCCTAAGAAGGATTTAGGTGTAAACCTAAAGGAGTTCTCAGAAGAAGAGGTATAATCCTTAACCATGTGTTTTCATTTTATTTATTCCTCTAACTCCTTCAAATATTTTTCAACCATGATGATATAATAACATCATTATCTCCAATATACTGACATGTTATAATGTTAATGGTGTGATCTATATCTATCCACTCTTCTATCAAGTTGGAAATGAAATCGTCAATTGTGTGTATGGAGGACTACCATCTCACGAACCGATGTAATTCATTTTTCATCACCGCCTCTCACAACTGGAGATAATGATGGATTTAATGTTAATATATGATATTCATGAAATTATTATACTTATGAATTCATAATATCACATCTATCTTCTTACCTTCCAATCCGCTGGTAAACGATAACATTGTTCATGCGTACGTGTGGACTACCGCCTCCATGAAGCAATGTGATACATTTTTCATTTTATTTTGAATTTCATGGTTATAAGGATAGATTAAATGAATATATATGATATATATGATATGAAAATTATTTTTTAAAGGTGAATTAATATTTAATTTTCTATTATTCCATCCTTCGGGAAAATGGAAACAACGTTCATGTGTACGTACGACCTACCGTCTCCATGAATGATGTAATTAATTTTCTATATCTAACTTTGATGTATTAATATAAATACATATGTAATGAATATATATGATATTTATATCATGGTTAAAATTCTTTAGATGATGAAACCATGATCACAGTAAAAGGACCGAAAATACCAAACCAAAACATATACGAAAAACAAAGCACTTATTACCCAAAATGTGATTTTAACAAGGAATTTTTAATGAACTAGTAATAAAAGGTCATAAGTAAATAATATATGATATGATATATATAAGTATGGTTCTATAATAGATGTATAATAAACCTATATTTATTATATATGAGGTTTGAACGTTCATGAAGGAAGTCGAGACTTAAGGTAAGAGATTTTTCATCTCACTTTTATTTATACGGGACACATGTCATATTCATCAATTTTTTAT
The DNA here is from genome assembly GCA_963277665.1 of Viscum album. Lineage (NCBI taxonomy): Eukaryota > Viridiplantae > Streptophyta > Magnoliopsida > Santalales > Viscaceae > Viscum > Viscum album. The sequence continues at coordinate 100,154,363 of OY728132.1, read as the reverse complement.
TTTGTGTGGTATATATACTACCCATGAATGTATTTTATGATTCTTATCATGATAATTATAAGATATAAATATCCATATAAAGTTTTTTTTCATGGGATTTATGATTCAAAATTTATCAAAGTGGAAAAAAATTTATGTAATAATCTCATTGTTTATCAAGATCATTTATGATTATGATTATAATGATGAGATATTATGATCTAAATCTCAATAAACTCATGAATTTTCTTATCCTATGGATATTTCTTGAAATTATATGTTTTCATTTCATTTTCCTCTCTTTATATACTCAATATTCAAAAAGAATTCTTTTAAGGAAAAACCTAATTTATTTCTCTCTTCGATCAAAAACCCTTTTTCTTCCATGTCCATGTTTTCTAAAAACTTTTTAAAGAAATTTTTCACTATTATCCAATGATTGTTTAAATACATTTTTACGCATGTTTGACTTTTTTATAAAATGGTTTAAAAGGAATATTTTTGTCATTTTCAGAATATGTCTCTCTTGACTTTTTACCAAAAATGTGAAAGGAATATTCTTTTTATCATGTACAAGTTGAATGATATTTTCCACCATCATGACCACTCATAATTTAAATATCCCTTTAAAAATTTACAAGGTTATTTTCAAAGAAAATATTTTATTTAATATTTGATAAATTTTTAGATTTTAAAGAAGTTTTTTTCAAAATGGAAAAGATAATTTCATCAAGAATGTTTTAATGATTTTTATGGATTTTTTATTCATCAATGAAAACAAACTTTGGTGTTACTTATGTTTTATTGGTGATATGATCTAATTGTATCATATTTATTCATTATCTGGATGTTTTATGATTATGATGAAGAAATTTTTATGAAACCGGTTCCTTTTTTACGGGTTATGCTATGATGAACTGATGAGATGATTATGAAACCCATTTCCTTTCTATGGGTTATGTTGTGATGAAATGTTTATGAAACACATTTCCTCTCTATGGGTTATGATATCATGAATGTTTTATGATCTTGTGGCACATGAATGTATGGATTATGTGATGGGAGGAACCTATATCTCCCTCCAATACATTGAGTAATGATTAATATTCTATGAGATCAAAGGGTACATGAGAGGTTATCCCAAGTCTGAAAAAGAGGGTACATGAGTGGTTATCCCAAGCCCGAATCAAGTACATAGGTGGTTAGCCTAATCCTAACATGTTATGAATTTCTTGGTGGGTAGCCTTGATATAAGGTTTTCTATGCTTATATGTATTCCACCAATCTATATCTTATGCCAATGTTATGATCTCATGACTCATGTTCTTTGATTCCTTTATGATTCACGAATTATGAACTATCAATATTTATGCCTTGACTCAAGTTTATGATATATGATATGTAGGGAATGGTTTTCAAATGTTATTCTTATGCTCTCATACCCTTATGATCATGTTATGTTGATAGCTCCCTTGTTTACCCTTATTGGGCATCCGAGCTCACACTTTTCTTATGTTTCCTTTCCTTAAGTTATAACGAAAAATTTTAAGTAGGGTATGTCTGTGAATTGTACCATGTGGGAAGATATTTATGGAATATGTTAAAGATCTTTCATGAAATAATAATTTTGTGTATCTAGTCTCCAAAGACACTAAACATTTATGCTCCCTAGGCATGTATTTGTTAAATGTATTAAATATGCATATAAAAAGATGTAATATCTATGTATGAGAAGCCCAAGTCATTATAGTTGGTATCATAGAAAAAGTACAGATATCCCTTGGAACTAGGATGATAAAACTTTAATGATAATCCTAAGAATAAGTCTAAGGATAAGTCAAGGTATAAGAAAATGTCCTGAAATTTTGGTGAAGGATAGAGTGAGTGATTTTCAAGAAATTACATCCTTGTCTAGATACTACAAGTGGGTGTGGTTTTGGAATAGATGTATCTAAAGGTAATAACTCTAAAAAAGGAACATTGAGATTTGAATCGATCGTCACCTGGTGCATGAA